>JAVDOI010000005.1:28316047-29021675 GCA_032191485.1 Leptoclinus maculatus
ACTAATTTACTAAATGGATTGTCAGTTGCAATCTGCCACACTACTTGTACTGACTGCATGCGTTTGGGTCCGTAATGTATTCATTATGCTGTTTAAAGTCTGACTGGGTGTAGAGTTGATGTTCTCTCTCTCTCTCTCTCTCCCCCCCCCCCCCCCCCTCACAGGTTCCTCTTCAGCTCATAGAGAGCGCGGAGTGTCGGGATATGTTCCAGCTCCACGTCACCTGTAAGGACTGTAAAGTCGTCAGGTATGACCAGTGATACACTCCTCAACCTAAAGTCATTCCAACTATAACCTCCTCTTTGTTAAAGGTACAGGGAACCTGAAATAGAAGAATGTTTTTTTGAAGTTACAGAAAACACCAAATAACTAAAAATCACCAGCGTTTATTCAGCGACATTTCTCACATGAGTCCAGCTGCAGGATGGTTTAGGTGTTACAATTAGGACGAAGCCATGAGGCGTAGGTTGCTATGGTTACCACTTAAACATGGCACACACTGCAAAGGTAACAGAGGAATCCTACAACTATAAACTGTATGTTTGACCAAGATGGGCCCAGAATTAACTGAAACAGAGCAGCTTCACCAAGAAACACAATGAGGTTTGTTTGTGCTGACCGCTGATAGAATTACCGTCTGTAGCATGGTGGAAGATCCATCAACTGTACAGGTTCATATCCGAGTAGTCCTTCTCCCTTCAACGCTTTGGGGCGAAGTCCCTTTCTGTCAACACTAATTACAGTTGACTAATTAGTGTTAATCACACATTAAAGGTGAAGCTCGTGGGAGAGCAGTGATCCAATGTGGACAAAAACTGCCAAACCTTTTTAAAACCCAGCGTCTGAGCCAGAAAATACAAAATGGTACAATGTAGGTGAATAAAACAACTAGAGCTGAACCGAATGTTTTTTTTTTTAATGTCCAAGCTTCTATTCAGGTTTTCAAATGAAGCTCTGAATGCCTGCCGTCATATGACATCATCACCCTTAAAAAACTTGAATGAAACCCTCAATTTGAATAAAGCGATTCATTGGATTTAATTAAAGGAGTTAGAATTTTTTTCCCTTATTAAATCAACCTTCTCACATGGAAATATAGCTTGCACCTCGCCAACAGATATGGATTGAAGCAGAATATTCAGTTCGATTAAAAACTTGATGTGAATTATCTTTTTTTTTTTAATGAATTTTAAACTTAACAATGCTCTAGAGTTAACTACCGAGCCTGTTTTTAACCGGTACCGCCACTTCACCCGTCTCTCCTCTGAGCATTTATAGAGACAGAGGTAGTGATTTACTCTTTACAATTAACAGTTCAGGCAAGTGTGTGCTTGATTTTAGAAGTAGATATCAATTTTGAAGTAGCAGCCTTGCGCTTTGATGATAAGTTGTAGCTTGATTGCGGTGTAATGATGGCTTTTGCGTTTGATCCACAGGTGTCAGTTCTCCACCTTTGAGCAGTGTCAGGAATGGTTGAAACGCCTGAATGCAGTAGTGCGCCCTCCCTCTCGCCTGGAGGACCTCTTCTCCTTCGCCTTCCACGCCTGGTGCATGGAGGTGTACGCCGGCGAGAAGGAGCAGCACGGCGAGCTGTGCAGACCAGGTACCCGACTATCGCTCGCACGTCCTCACGTAAACCCCCCCAGTAGAACCTCTGCTCCCCGCTCCGGTCTTATCAGACTTCTCCGCTCTCTGTAGGCGAACACGTGACTTCCTGGTTCAAGAACGAGGTTGAGAGGATGGGCTTTGACACACAGAACGCCTGGAGGATATCTGACATCAACAGCAAGTTCAGGTAAGAGTAGCTCTCATTCAGGAGGCCTGCTGCTGTTTTGATTTCCCATCACTCCCAGCGAGAAGATAGATCCGTTCTTTGCTTTCATTGGCAAACGGCACAAGTCAGTGTGTGTGTGTGTTAGACAGTGGGTGTTTGTGTTATTGTACTCCACTGGTGCTGCACCCTGGGCTGATAAGAGCCCAGCCCAGGATTAGGTGTCTGTAGACGGAGACTTTAGTTGAGCCATCGCAGCCCTTTGGTGCGCCCACTTTCTCTTTGTTGAATCTTTCTGCTCTCCCTGTCCCATCTGCTCTGCCAGGCTTTGCCCCAGCTATCCTCAGCAGCTCCTGGTGCCAGCCTGGATCACTGACAAGGAGCTGGAGAATGTGGCAGCCTTCCGCTCCTGGAAGAGGTTTCCTGCTGTGGTTTATAGGTCGGTGTGTTTGAATCGAGGTAGAAGGTCAAACTTGTGAACAGCAATAAAAAGCCTTCTTCTTTTTGAGCTGATTGGCACTTTTGGGTTTTGTTTGTGAAAGGAATTAAACCATCTTCAGATAGTATCTTTATGGCTCTTTATCAGTGTCACTGTGGACAGAGTTTACTTTTGTTTGAAGAAAAAAAAACACAGCATACAGCTAATTAACTAAAGGATTATTCCCTCCAGGCTACATTTATAAATTTGGCTCTATTCAGACTTTTTCCAACATGGACAACACCACTGACTTAATCTATGAAACACACTGCGTCACGGCTACAGTGAATTATTATTATTATGGTGAATTAAACCGTGCTCGAGAACCTTTTATTTTTATTTTTGGGAAACTACTCAAACCAGAAATGGCAACTTTGTATGCCTGAAATAAACGAGACAAAGTTTGCTAACCTTTTTGTCTTGGTTAAAAAAAAAAAAAGACTGTTGTGCAAGAGAAATGGACAGATGGTAAATGATGTCATAACCCATATACTGTAGCAGCGAATAGTATTATCTTCCTGTCAATAAGATTAGATCCCAGATGAGATAAACCACCATAGTCTTCATTTCTCTTGTGTTTTGGCTAACTTCTCCCCGGTCCCCTCCACACACAGGCACCAGACCACCGGAGCGGTGATCGCCCGCTGCGGTCAGCCAGAGGTCAGCTGGTGGGGCTGGAGGAACGCTGATGACGAGCACCTGGTCCAGTCCATCGCCAAGGCCTGCGCCGTGGACGGCAGCTCCCGCAAACACCTGTCCAACGGCGGCTACACCAACGGCACTGACCTGCCCGACACCGACTTTGGTGAGAGGCTCGCACTCAGTCAGCCTTACTCGCCCTCTCATTGACTGACATACAGTACACACACACACACACACACACACACACACACACACACACCTACCACCACACACAGATGGATGTTAACACAAGATCTTGCTGTCTGCATGAACAGCAGACGCCGTTGTGCAATGCGGCCTGTTAGGGCTTGTCTGAAGCAGCAGACGTAAACAAACTCACACTTAACTGTTTGGATTGTGATGGATGTGCCTGGATGAGACTTATTCGTGTCTTCTGCACTTCTTGATTGTGATAATGAAGCCCTACATTCATACAACCTGTACTGAGAGATCGGTTTTTGCTGTGCTTGATGTCCGTATCAGAATCCTCATTGACCAACAGCTCAGAGGTGGAGACTTTGGCCACACAGCCCCACAAGTTACTGATCCTGGACGCCAGGTCCTATGCTGCTGCCGTAGCTAACAGGGCCAAAGGAGGAGGCTGTGAATGCCCAGGTAGGTCTTCTCGGCTCAGTCCCCGGTTACAAGCAGAATTAGGTCAATGGATGCGGTGGATTCAGCAGCTCAGTTCACAGCAAATGTGATTGTCCCGTGTGCTAAAATTAAAAGCTCCTCCAGCTTTAGTTTTCTCTCTTTCTTCTTTTTAAACCTTTGTTTTCCTCCTGTTCCAGAGTACTATCCCAACTGTGAGGTGGTGTTTATGGGCATGGCCAACATCCACTCCATCCGCAAGAGTTTCCAGTCTCTGCGTTTCCTCTGCACTCAGATGCCTGATCCAGCCAAGTACGTTTCTTTACGCCTTTAGGAGTGCATCTGACTTCCTATAACTTTAAAGCTCTGCAGGCTAAAACTATGAAACTCCAAACTTTACTGTAACTGTCAGTAACTAGTAATCACAGCTGGCCTTGGCTATACATCTGGGCCTGATTTAGAAAGCCGGGCCCAACATCAAGTGGAGGATCTCTTTCTGCCTGCACTCCCAGACTCAATGCTACACTGATGTAATTGAATCACTCTGGCTTAAGAGGACGTTGTTGAAAGTGATTGAGGAGATCCAATCAGAGGACAAAAACAGGAAAAAAATCCTCCCAACTCTAGATCCTAATCCAGCGTTTTTTACACAAACATACAGAACCATGCACATTTAATGGTGTTTATGCAAAACAAACAGCAGGTTACGCAAGTTTTTCATTATTGTTGCATCAGTTTACAAAGCATCCATCCATCCATCACAACCGGATTATCCTGAGCCGGGTTGCTCCATTTTCCCCTCCGTCGTGTTAAGATACATCCATTCGGATATTTTGGGCTGTGTCCGGCCGAGAGACGCCCCCCCACCAGACGCTGGCTAGTTTACAAAGCGTGATAGAACTAAGTTGTAGACTTACAGGCTTGTCTGTTTCTTTTACATACGCTCTGACAATACAAAACGCACATAATGATTTGGATAATGACCCAGATAAGATAAGGCAAGTGAAACATTTACTCATAATGGAAGTAGGTCAATGGTGTATGCATGTCGCCCACTGGTCATGCAATATTCTGGAATATGACCGTCTGTCGTCTGGTGCTGAGCAGGAAGTGTACAGTGACTTTAGCAGCTCGCTGGTGAACACAGTTGAGCACTTGGCAGACGTGTCGGATATATTATATTCATGTTTGCTTACACGTGTGACCTATCAACTTAATAAGTGTTATGATGTTTGTTCACAGCTTGTTTCTGCTTCCCCCAAGTGGCCAAAAAAAGTTATTGCAGATTTAAAAACAATAAAGGTACACATTATATAAATACAGGCGTACATCAGGACAATATAGGACCATTTGACTTATCAGTTAACACTCTGTTTTCTAAGATAAAAAATATTAAGAAAGTGGAATTACCTAACACATCTACATGATGGTTGTGCTCTCAGCTATACAAAGCCAGAGACGTTGCTGCTAACTAGATGAAGCTATAAATGCTGTGGTATGTACTCGTCCTTCTAAAACGTGTGTCTGAGGCGTGTGAGGTCCTCTGATGCGTTTGCTTGTTTGATGTCTGTGTGCCTGCAGCTGGCTTTCTGCACTGGAGAGCACCAAGTGGCTGCAGCACCTGTCCCTGCTGCTGAAGGCGGCGCTGCTGGTGGTCAACGCTGTGGACAGAGACCACCGGCCCGTTCTGGTGCACTGCTCCGACGGCTGGGACCGCACCCCTCAGATCGTTGCTTTGTCCAAAGTGCTGCTGGACCCTTACTACCGCACTATTGAGGTACTGAAGACTCTTCTTCTTTCAGTATTGTTCACTTTTATGAGCATTTGTTGTCTGTGTGATTGGTCTAAAAGTTTCACGCTACCGTTTCACCGTCTTTGTGCAGGGCTTCCAGGTTTTGGTGGAGACTGATTGGCTTGACTTCGGCCACAAGTTTGCCGACCGCTGCGGCCACGGAGAGAACTCTGAGGACCTGAACGAGCGCTGCCCCGTCTTCCTGCAGTGGCTGGACTGTGTTCACCAGCTGCAGAGGCAGTTCCCATGCTCCTTTGAGTTTAATGAGGCCTTCCTGGTGCGTACAAGTTTGGTGTCTGATGTCAAACAGAACTAGTGAAGTCTGACAGAATCCTGAGGTTAGATGCTTCAGAATGCTGTCGTGTGCAGTAGTGCCTCTGTTTCAAGTGTATTCATGTCACTTTCTGATTGTGAGCGACTGATGCAGTTCCAGTCTGGTGTTTTCTTAAGTCGTATTAGGAAGCTCCTGTCACCTCAGCTCTTATTATCATACCTGAAGTGTGTATACAAGCCTCTACATGTCAGTTTGTGTGTGTGTGTGTGTGTGTGTGTGTGTGTGTGTGTGTGTGTGCAGGTGAAAATGGTGCAGCACACCTACTCCTGTCTGTACGGCACCTTCCTGTGTAACAGCGGCAAGGAGAGGGAGGACCGCCACGTTCGGGAGCGGACCTGCTCCATCTGGTCCCTGCTGAGACCGGCAAACCGCACACTGAGGAACATGTTGTACTCCTCCCACTCCGAGACAGTACGTCCTCTGCCTATCACTAAGTGTTGAACCTGAAGTCCTTTTAGGAAGTGGGGCTACTGCTTGTCTCAGCGGAATTGAAAACAAAAACAAAGAGGCTGTTCCAAATCCTACAGGTTCAGACAGCAAGGTCTTCTAATGCATTGTGGGAAAGATGAGCCCCAGAGCTATGCTATCTTTGGATTTCTCACTAATTGTTTTGGCCTGTGAGATTTGAATTCTTGTGGTTACTGTTTCCCTTCAAGTTTGCAGCTGTTGTTGCAGGTTCTCCACCCAGTGTGTCACGTACGCAACCTGATGCTGTGGACGGCGGTCTACCTGCCCAGCTCCTCCCCCACCACCCCCTCAGATGACTCCTGCGCCCCTTACCCGGTGCCTGGTGGCAACCCTGAGGATGCGCCCCTGGGCAGGTGAGCCTGGCGCGCTGGCACCCGACCCCCCCCCTCTCTTCCTCCCTCATGTAAGATAAACACAGGTCGAGGACTCCCACAGCCAGACGGGCCGGGCTTTTCAACTCCACTGCTTAGATACTTTGCTCTGCTCGGGCCCTCCCAGTCACAGATACAGTTTTACGCTATACTTATCTTGTGTCTCATGACAGTCATACCATCGAGGAACAGCAGCAGGATTCATTTCAATGATGGCATCATTTATGATGGCTAGCTCTAAGCTAAAGATACGAGGTCTGAATGCATTTTTCTTGTTTTGATGAGACTGACGTGATTTATTTGTCGACTACACATTTTGTAATGATTGTGTGTGCAGCTGCAGATTCGTCACTGACTCATTATTATGTAATGACATGTTGTTTCCTGAGCATAATTCTTCTTTTGTTTGCCCTTCAGACGTACGAAGACGCGCTCTTTCGACAATTTACCCAGTGCATGTGAGCTGGGAAGCTCTCTGGCTCCTAACCGCCGCTCCAGTGACCCGAACCTCAATGAGAAGTGGCAAGACCACCGGCGATCTCTGGAGCTCAACATGGCAGCGGGGCCCGAGGGAGGGGGCAACCCGGACCAGGAGGTGCGGCCTAACGGAGTGGGGCCTTACCCAGAAGGGGTGGACTCTGAACTGGAAGACAGCCCGCAGCCCCGGGGCTCGCACGCTGAGCTCGGACAGGAAGCCTCTGTGAGCACAGCAGCAACGGGAGAGGAGGCAAAGGAGGCGGAGCTCTCTGTGGCGGTGGGCGTGGCGGAGGGCCAAATGGAGAACATCCTTCAGGAAGCCACTAAGGAGGAGGCGGGAGCAGATGTTCAGAGAGACGGAAGTGCCGCCGTCGCACATGTCACTGACACCGTTAACACGGAGTCAGAGGAAGTAGCAAAAGTTGAAGAGGAGGATCAGTGTGCTGAGGTCAACGGGACTGAGATACAGAGAGAAACGCTTGCTAATGGTCACCATCCAGCAAATGGCGTAATGGAGGCTGAGGAGGAGGGTGCGTCTCCCCCTCTGCCCACACAGATGGCAGAGGAGCTCGATCAAGAAGCAGCTGAGGTGACTCAGGCCCCGAAGGATCTGGAGAAGCAGGATGTAGAGAACTCTTCTGTGCAAGAGGAGCTTGCACATGGACCCAGTGAGTCCGGCTCAGATGAGCCAGAGGAGCCTTCAGCCCATAGAACTATAACTAACGGCTTTGTGGACCGGTCGCCTGAAGAGCCAGAGCCTGATGCGGATGAGGAGACCTGCCCTGACTCTGAATCTGACCACGGTGACTCAGAGCCAGTGGAGCGGGTGGATAAGAGGGCCTCCCTGATGGAAAGCTCCACAGAGACTTTAACTGAAGAGGCCTGCGGCAGGATGGAGCCACCAGCACAGCCACCCGTCTGTCCGGCCCGTCAGCCCTGCAGTGACGGCAGGAACCAACCGCCCTGCTCCAGGAAGGAGAAAGGACTGGAGGCAGGCGAGCATGGCTTTATCAGAACTTTAAACGGGGGCTGCAAGCGACCCTCTGTCAGTGCCTTTCAGTCTGTGAGTGCTGACCCCAGCAGGGAGGGGATTTGTAATGGCGACAGCTCCAACGGGGAGCCCTGCGGAGGACATCACTGGGCCAAAGGGAACGGGGAGAGGGTTCCTCTGAGTCGACAGGTGTCCCTAGCGAGCTGCAATTCCCTGATCTTCCATCCACGCGGAAGCTGCTCCCAGCACCGCTGGTGCCACACCCTGCTGGGCCGGGCCGCCATCAGCCCGGAGCAGCCGTCCCGCAGCCACCTCGACGACGACGGGCTGACCCTGCACACGGACGTCATCCAGCAGAGGCTGAGGCAGATCGAGGCGGGACACCAGTTGGAGGTGGATACTCTGAAGAAGCAGGTGCAGGAGCTGTGGAGCCGCCTGGAGAATCAGCAGCACGCCGGCTCCCACCGGATCAACGGAGACATGGGAGACGAAGTGGTAAGATGCTGACAAGGCCGACCATGAAACTGACCAACCAGCCGATCTGTTTGCCTCCTGGATGGTTACATTTTAAGTTGTAACGTGAGCATGATGAACTCCCTCACACTCCTTCTGATTGTCTGTGTCTCCCTCCATGCAGACCTCAATGACAGACTCTGAGTACAACCTGGACCCCAACTGTTTGTCGCGCTGCAGCACAGAGCTTTTCTCCGAGGCCAGCTGGGAGCAGGTGGACAAGCAGGACAATGAGGTGAGCAGCCAGGCCAAGATCATTTCAGGGAGGGAAGTAGCTCGCATGTTATGGACTTCAGATCTCTTAGAAATGACACTTGATGATGGTCGATGGGAGCTGTGAACTGAGATTAGTCTGTACATTACAGGTGACTCGCTGGTACCCCGACCATTTGGCAGCCCAGTGTTACGGCTGTGAGAGCAGGTTCTGGCTCGCCGCCAGGAAGCATCACTGCAGGTATGTACTGAGGGTTATCAAGCTGCAGAAGCTCAAACCTTCAGTCACTGTCCCAGTCATTGACCTCTCCTGTCTGTCCCGTTGAGGCTTAAAGAGACGTTTCCTCTGTTTAAGCTCGCCTCTCTTCGGTTCAGACTGAGTTTATGTGTCCACGATACATCCAGACCAGTCTAGATTATGCTGAGGCAGCTTTCAGTTCACACTCCGCATCTTAATACGTCCTAAATTCATCGTGAGTGACCTAGAACCTAGTGGGATTTTACTTCCTCTCCACATACATGTCACAGACTGTGTTTCAGTTTATTGTCCAGCCTGCTCTGTAATAATTACTTATTACAGCAAATATGTTTAAGACAATCAAACGTGTCCTTAATATTTTTTTAAATCTCCACTGTGATTAGGTCCAAGACGCATTTTAGTACCAAGTGTGTCCTTTCTGCTCTCTCATTAACGGGCCACAGCAGTGATTTAGTAGAAATGTGAGCGACAAACTCCAAATTTTTCCAAATCTAAGCAGCAGAGGTCGAGATATTCTGACTTTTAGGCACTGGTATGAGTCCAAAATCGCTGAGTTCTACATTCCCCATAATGCAACTTGGTTATCTTTATTACACCCTCCCTGCCTGGTAAACAACCATAGCTTTCCAACTCCACACCTGCAGTTTGAAATGCAGGTTTTCTATTATAAATTGACTCAAGCCCAAGCTGAGATAACCCAGATGACATTGTGATGGTGTCCGCATAGATAGAATTAGATTAGATTGATTGTTTTTGGATAAAGCTGCCGTCCTACACTGATGAGCCCAGACATAACTGGGCCAGACTGAACAGCTTTGACCATTCAAAGCACATTAAAGTATCAGGATATCGGTTGGTGATGTGAGGTGTGCAGAACGAGATCATTCTGGAATGATCTTTTGTTTCACGACCACATTTTCCCCCACTGCTGATCCGGAATCAGGCTCCTTAGATCGAGTAGTCGACTATTCGGGGTCAGCCCTAATCAATTTAATCACTGAAAGGATTCATTTGGAAGTCTAGTTGCTCATCCAGTGTGGTCTGGACTGCAGACAAAGCTGTATTCAATAATCTGTATTATATTAATTTTATCAGCCATGGATTCAAAACACAGAAGTCTGGAATCACCAGTGTAGCAATGCAGCCATCTCACCATTGTAGCAATCTTAGATTTTCTAGATTTTAGACGCACATCTTCAGCAGGAAGTGTGTTTTAGTGTGTGACGTGTTCTCCACTGCTCAGGCAGTTCTTATCCATTGTCTGCCCCTCTCTACAGTGGCAGGGAGCCTGTCCAGGAGGTCTGGTGAGATCCGGCTCCCCTGTCCCCTTCGCCACCCCCCCCACCCTCCACCCTTTTAACCTGGCATCGCTGCACCTACCTCCTCCTAATCCCCCCCCCCCCCCCCCCTCCCCATCCCCGCTGCTCCTCCCCCTCCTCACCTGTTGCATCTGGTTTCCCTCTCATTCTGTCGTAGTTGTCAGAAAATCTTCAGGGAAACCTCTCTTCATGTCTGAGATGTATTGACTTGAGTGTGCGTCCTGCTGAGCCAATGTGTTTACATTCAGCGATTTTTAAATTGGCTGTGTGTGAGCAAGGTGCTGTCAGTGGGAGGGAGGGCTGTGATTGGTCGAGGGGCTGATTGTTAATCCACCTGAAAAAAACATTCCAATCTAAAAAAAAAAAAAACTGTGGACTTCCTCAACCTCAACACTCCTCCTGCCATAGCACCACATCCGCATCCTGCCCCCCCCCCACCCACTCCCACCACCACCCCTACAACACACAACATGGCAGCATGCTGCCCCGAAACCAGCCGTCTGCATCTCACCTCTCAGCAGCACAGCATGGTACTGGAGACCACTCGGTCCACTCGGTGGTGTAAAAGACCGGAGACTCGGACTGAATTAGATCTTTTTGATCTTTAATTATATAGAATTATATAACTTTTTGCTCAGGGTGAGTTCAGGCAGATAGAAGGGGCGGCTGTGTGTGTCAGTGTGTGAGCATGGCCTTACATCCTAATCTGAGCATGGGTATCTGAAGCCTCCAGTGTGACCTGCCTTCCTGTCTAGTGATCTTAACGTGTTCTTTAATGGGCTGAATTATCAAGCTAGCGCCACTGAGTGTCGGAGCGCCTCTGCTAACCCGGCATGTAGTGCGGCATCACCGCAGAGTGGAACTGAACAGGATGAGGATCATTTCTTCCTTCCACCTGTTTTCTCATGCATCCAAAGTGATCGGATTGTGATCAGACGGAGCAACAACAACAACAACAACAAAAAGATCATGTTTCCGTAAATCAGTTTGTTTACAGGAGACACATCTGTTCGTTAATAATCCTGTTAATTCTCATTCAGCTAACTTGGTCCTTGGATCCGTGTTGAATAGTGATGCGCTCTTATTTTGAAATATAGACGGCATGATCAGTGCGGAATGCGGATCATATGATGTTCAGGCTGCTGAAATGGCTCCACAGCTGCTCAGTAGTTAAAGGATAAGTCTGGTGATATTTTCAAATCCCATGAAAAGACCACAACCAGCACTGAATTGATCCCACTAGTATATCAGCACTATGTCTTATTCCATTGGCCAAAACTATTGAAAACACATCAAAGCGTTTCACTGGGTAACATTTGACACACTGAGTTAATCTCACTTACTGTCCACCATAAATATTTACAAATGGGTCACACAAACATTACCGCTGAGTTTGGACAGATTTACCAACTAACACAATGTTGGTTTTGGAATATTGCCTTATCCTTTAACTTCAAGACAACACTTCCAGTGAACCCCTGAAAAGATTTCTCTTCAAGCCGAATGAACTGCAAAGACTAAACAATATTACACATTTCAAGCAAAATTAGTTCAGCAAATGCATTCAAATGAATTAATTATACATTGTTTGAATCCAACTGTACTCTACAATTTCTACTTCTGATGAGTGCAACTATAGCGGCTCGTATGCAGAGGAGACTCGTGGTAACTGTAGGTGTGGAGAGGCAGTGACCCGTCTGTGCTTCCCTGCAGGAACTGCGGTAACGTGTTCTGTGCCAGCTGTTGCGACCAGAAGATCCCAGTGCCAAGCCAGCAGCTGTTCGAGCCCAGCCGCGTCTGCAAGACCTGCTACGGCAGCCTCAAGCTGTGCCCGGCTCCCCTGGACCTGGACCTGGACCTGGACCTGGAGAAACCCATCGCAGCCAGCGGGACAGGATGAGCAGCCGGCCGCCGACACCGGCGCACCGCTGAAGAAGAGCACAGGAGCTACACAGAATGTCCCATGTACTTGTGTGTGTGTGTGTGTGTGTGTGTGTGTGTGTGTGTGTGTGTGTGTGTGTGTGTGTGTGTGTGTGCGCGTGCGCGTGTGCCGCAGAGATGGAATTTAATGTGTATATATAGAGGATGACGCGGCGGAGGAGCTGAATGACGTGTTGGTGAGATGCCGAGCGCTCTGAAAGGTGGGTGTGCACAGGAGGAGGTGTGTGTGTGTGTGCGTGTGTGCGTGTGTGTGTGTGTGTGTGGGCGGGCGTGTGAGAGTGTAATGCACACATTTGCCACACAGATGGTTTGTGGCAGTGACGGGACGCCACTCCGAGGCCAGAGGAGTGAGAATGGACATGCTGGTGCCTTGGACCAGGCAGGCAGAGGAGGTGGTCTCGCTGTGTTTGCTGAAGTCTCTCGGAGGACTTCGGTCCGTTGAATCATTTAGCAGCTCGTCGGACTCTTACGCACCATCATCTCAAAGCTTGGACTCTTTACTTTGCAGGACGTAGGATCAGTAGCCACATGGAACATCTCCAGAGACGGTCCCTCCGCTTTAGAAATGTCTGGATAGCTGATATTTCACAGATGCTGTTTAGGCAACGCTTTAAGGGTCAGTTCACCCAAATTGCAACACTATGTTACCTCACTTAGCTCTAGTGGTATCGAACCGTGAAGCAAATCTCATTTCAGGTCGTTTTGGGATCTCATCTCTGAGATTTCTGCTGCCACCCGGAGACAGTGGAGCTGCTCCTGTTGTTCATCAGGTCATTTTACCAGTTCATCAATTCATGTTTTCTTTCTGTAATATATCAGAATATAGTGAAATATGACCATTATAATGTCTAAGAGGCCACATATTCATATTGCTTGTTTTGTCCGACTAACGGTCCAAAACTAAAAGATATTCAATTCAATAACAAATATATAAAGTTTCATTTCTTTACATTTGAGAGCCTGAAACCAGAGTATGTTTTCTGCAGTTTGACTATTCGATTATAAAATAACTAATTGTTGTTTGTGGCTCACAGTGCTGAAGAATTTCGGAAGCAGTACGCCACAGATTTAGTATTGAACTTCCAAATATATCTTGACTTTTAGTCCCCTAGTGTGGTTCAGGCTCCAAAAATGCAACTCGGTCGTGTCTTTAAACTCGATCCTGATGACGTCACCATGACATCATCAGGGTTGTATTATTTTATATTTTTTTAGACTTGATCAAGAACCTCCTGAGCCACAGAAGACATTATACAACTTGTTTTCAGTCGTACGCCTCTTGATAAGTAAACTGACTTTATGTGAAGAATTGATGAAGTGCTCCTTTACAACTCATTACTGGATCATACACAATTTAGTAATTTTGGTGAACTGACCCGTTAAAATGCTCTGGGCTGAATCTCAACTTGCATATTTGGAAAGAAATAGAAGAAAGAAAATATATATTGGCGTGTTTGTGTTACTGTGTTGAGATTCAGCCCAGCGGAAGTTAGAATTGTTTTTATTCTCTCAAAGTACTTTACTTCTTTTGAATACTTATCTCGTTCACAGTGAGGAGAGTTTATTATCTTTGAACAGAATCACCCATGTGAGTCTTAAACCAGGACTAGTTAGTTAAAAACAGCTGACGGCCGCTCAGCTCTTCCTGCTGACAGACTGTTATTAGGCTGATGTGTTGTGGCGTTGTCACTGTGTGTCAGACTGACCGGCGGAGTGATCTCTACCTTCACGCCCTTCACTCACAACAGCCCTGGTTTTTTTTTTTTTTTTTACCCAGCAGGCACTGGGAGCTGAGCATCACTTTTCAGTCTCTCAGTGGAAATCACGAGCACAGTTGTGAATTTGACACATTTAACTTCCATGTTCAAATTTCCTAAGGAAACGCGTTCTCATTTTTATTTAATGTCATTATTTTCTCGAGGCTGCCGTAGACCGTGACCTCACTTGTGATCTCCGCTGCGATTGGCTGAGAAATCGAGGAGAGCAGCGGCAACAGAAAGGGCTCTTGGCGTTTTTAAAAGTCTGTAACTCCCTCATGACGTATGTTAGAGAAGCTTCACCGAGACACCCGCTCTGCCTAACACCCATTCAATGACCTCCTTGCACACACACACACACACACACACGCACACACATTGTTTTGTAAAATAAATGAATAAAATAATATATTCAGATACCTATATAGCATTTAAGAAAAATGTATAGAATCCTTGAATAGTGGCTCACTTAATTAGTCACCAAAAAGTTTTTTGTTATTTCTTGTTTTTATTTCTTTGTTTTCTTATTAAGTATATTTTGCGACCTGTTGAAGATAACAGGTGTGTGTGTTTTGGATAGCGACGCAGGGTGTCCTGTTTTGATGCTGCAGTGGTTTTCCCTCTGAAATGCGATCATTTATCTTTGATTTAATTTATTCAAGGTTTGTTGCTGAATTGCTGTTTGAAATCCAGACAATTCAAATGCCACAGGATAATCAGTGTGTATTGAGAGGAGGAGTGAGAGAAGGTTCTGATCCGAGGCTACGGCGACACTCTACGTCATTTCTGTTTTGTATCAGCCAATGGCGGAAGGATTCGTGGCTCATTTCCATATTAGGAGGGGAAGGGGTTAAGTCGGAGCGTCACGTGACCGCCGACGATCACGTGTCAGAATGAGAATGAAACGAGTGCGTCTGTAGCCAATGAGAAGTCTATGCACCGAGAGAACGGTGGTCCAAAACAAACAGCCTAAACCCAAAATAACCCCCCCTCCCCTCAACTCACCCACACACACACATTGCTCCATACAAAGTCATCTACAAACACTACCTCTACTTTGTACACACACTTGCTCATGCACACACAGATTCCCACTGAGCTTCTAGTAGCTGAGTGACTTTCCACATCTACATCATTGGGAATGGCCTTTGTTGTTATCATTGAATTATTCTTTCCCCCCCCCCCTTAGTCAGCTGGAGAATTAAAGGTACAGCACACAATCACAGACGTTCATTTTAATCGTGATCTTATTGTTGAGACTGCCAATCTTCATCTTTCTTCCTCCTCATCAGCTTGTCGGGTCAGCAGAAAACGGGCCCACTTGTGCTTCGGGATGATAAAGTTTTGACTATCAGAGGAAATGCATAACTGTGATTGACAGCATGATACTATTGAATCGTACTCAAGCTTATATCACTGATCATATCTCCTGTTGGATTTAAATCGGCAGATGATTGAAGTGTGCAGTGGAGCTGATGTTGAAAGGTGGTCAGAACAACAACAGGCTTGAAGTGTTTGTTTTTCTCACTGTCCTCCTGTGGAAGTGGTGTTTAATTCAAAAGCTGGACCTCCAGTCTCTTAAACTGAATGGAAAATAGGAATTTGTTTGGCCCCTTATTTCTGTAAATGTAATATTTACTTGTGATGAGCAACAAGAGTGGCATTAACTGTTCAAACACTCATTTCTTTGAGACGGTACTACTGCATTAAACGTGCAGGAAATTCAAATTTTGGTTCGACGCAGACCAGCCTCTCTAATCTGATCCGTGTTTTGATATCTGAAGAAACTTAGATAAACTGACCTTCAACCAGAATATTGACTTAACATCCAACCTTTATAATGTTGATGTAAAGCTGGCTTGTTATTCTAGATCAGTGCTCCTATTAACGGATGATTTATTCCAAGTGTCTCTGTCGTAAATGTTGACGGATAATGTTTGCCATCACTTCATGATCTCTTAAATACAGACTATCAAATGGTACCAAAAGACTAAATTTGGCTATAATGAGATGCGTAATGTCCCTTGAAGGCCAAAGCGTTCTCCCTTTCCCTGTAAACACATCGGCAGGCGGCAGCATGAATCCTTACTCTGTATCGTCACCACCATCACAGGCATGTGGGGCACCAAGCTTGTCTTGTTCAACAACCCATGAATGTGAATTGTCTAAAAAAAAAAAAAAAGACAGAAAAAAAGGCTATTTTTTGCACATGTCATTAAGAAGACGCTGCCACAGTGCATCAAAATAAAGCTGAAACTGAACGTGTGCTGTGCTTTTCAGTATTGTAACGAGCATCATGGTTGTATGCGTGGGAGGGTCGGGTCACGTGGTGAACAGGTCATCAGTTAACGTCACCAGTATGATCCCTTGCTGTGCTTTTCTTTCCCCCCCTCTCTTGGTCTGCTTGCTTTATTTCTCTTCACTCACGCTGACGTGCTCCATCAGAGGCGTCACTGCAACAGCCCAGTAATCACGCGAGTGTGTACGCCTGAATGCATTGGTGTGTGTGTGTGTCTCTTTTGGTGGAGACTGGTGCCAAGCAGTTTTATTACGGGTCTCTCACAAAGGGATCACCCCCCCCCCCCCCCCCTTCTGTTTGATAAGCACTTTGAACCTTCTCATGTCTGTCAGAGGAGTGTGTAGCTGTACATAGCGATTTCCTGTAACAAGTGCTCCTTGTTCAGTCTGAATATTTTTGTTTTGTCGGATTTACTTTAAAGAGCATTACATTGTTGTAGAATTAAAAGGAAAAATAAACTAGATAAACCGACTGTGTGGTCTGCTAGCAGCACCTGGTATCTGCTCTCACTGATTAACGCTGAACACACACAAAGAAGGAAGACACTTCAATCATGTTTTAATGCATGTAGTAGTATACATCTCTAAAAATCAAGAAAATCTTAAGTTACTGTCTAACATCAACGTCTACTTATTGAATGCAAATTCAAGTGAATACGTAACAGAAAAAGAACAACTGAGAGAATCCGGATCGAACAGCGACGAGTGCTGCTTTAAGTTAGTCATGCTCACTGTTGTGACGGATGGATGTGGTCCTACCGGCGCTAAAGGAACGATACTAGAAAGTGACGACCCCCCGACGATTACTAGACTTCAAATCACTGCACAGAAACGGGACATCTGTACCATAATCAGTAGCAGCAGCAGCAGCAGCAGTGGACTCGGAGCAAGCGGAGGCAGCGACGGCCAGCCAGACGGCAGGACGTCCGGCATCGGAGGCAGAGCTGCACGTTTCTTGATCTTAGGTTTGCTCAAAACAACACGAGGAACACTTGGAGCAGAACATTGCTTAATAATTGTTTCACAAAGTATGGCCGGACGACGACTGTCTAAGCGATTATATATTTAAAAAGGCTGATCCAAAGAAAGAAGACTGGTCATGTAACAAGAACAAGCGTTTAACTCCTGTGCAAAGTCTCGCCT
This sequence comes from Leptoclinus maculatus, assembly GCA_032191485.1. Taxonomy (NCBI): domain Eukaryota; kingdom Metazoa; phylum Chordata; class Actinopteri; order Perciformes; family Stichaeidae; genus Leptoclinus; species Leptoclinus maculatus. The sequence continues at coordinate 28,333,445 of JAVDOI010000005.1, forward strand.
CCTCAGACCTCTTTATCATCATGAACTTCAGATTATAATGAAATATTGATATATTTCATAACCAACGACATTAATCTCCCTGCGACGTCTTTAGAAACTCATTTTTAAAAAAAATAGACATGGCTTCACCAGCCGACTATTCCCGTTTATCTATAAAAACTCAGACAGCAATATTTACAACTTTGAGTACATATCATAAAGTAGATTATCTCGATCTGTAGATCGGCGTAGGCTCCCTGCCACCAAATCTACGGTGGGATTTCTCCCATGAAAGCACGCGTCAGAAAAAGAGAGGATTGTCGCAGGAGACGTCTCCCAGTGCAGGTTTATGGGTTATTGGACGAGGAACTGAGACCGCACTATGTACAGGCAATGGGGCCGACATTCAGCCTGAGTGACGTGTGTTTGTGGTCATGTATGTGTGCTTGCACTCGGGGGTGGATCAAGAGTTTCCCATAGCTTCTCTTCAACCTCCAGTCAGGAGCAGCGTGGAACTGGATTCACACCGATGACTGATCCCACACCTGTAAGACAACAACGGGGACAAAAGGTTCAACTTTCAGTTCTGACACTTTCTAATTATGACATCGATGTACTGTGTGAATATCTACAAATGTCTCCAGGGCTGAAATTAAAATACAGTCGGAACAGAGTTTGCATATTCATTTTGCATCCTCTTGTACTATTAAATTCATAGTTATAGGTTTTTGTAATTTAATTATATAGTTTCACATCTGAGCGTTTTTACCTAAAAAAGAATTCCCCCCATTTGGGATTAGCTTTAAAAACAATTCACAGGTTAAAAAAAATTGTGATGAGGCTAATAATACTACTGTAGTTTTTAGTCGACGGGAGTAATTAGTGCTTTTGTTGGGGACTATTGTCACAGTATAATATATAAAAATATTTATTTATTTATTAAAAAAGTCATATGAGACGTCAAGAAAAAAAACGTGAAATAGTATTTGGAAAAAAGTCAGGAAAAGTATAGTATATCTAACAAAGTTTTTAAAAAACGTCATAGTATGGCATGGTTAAATCAGTCAAAGTATAGAATGTCGAAAAAAGTGAAGTCATTGTTTAGCATGTAAAAAGTCAGAAAAGGTCATAGTATAGTTTGTCAAAAAAGTATGTTGATTGAAGTAAAAAGAAATGTTTACTGTGTCGGAAAAAGTCACAGTACAGGATGGTTAAATAAGTCATAGTATGTTGATTAAAGTCATGAAAAAGTCATAGTATAGTACATCAAAGAAATTCATAAAAAGACATATAGCATGTCGGAAAAAGTCATGAAAAATAGTCATCGTATAGAATGTCGAAAAAAGTCATAAATCAGTTCTAGTATAGCATGGGGAAAAAACATGAAAAAGTCATATAAAAGTCAGTCAAAGTATGCCATGAAAAAAACTTGGTATTGTTTGCCATAACAACACATAAGTGCATGCAAAGCCACCAGGACACTCCTACATTACCTTGTTAACAGGGGCGAGCTGTGTTCGGACAGATCCAGCATGAAGTCGGCTGCTGTCTCCGAACCTCCCAGGTGACCTCTCCCTGCGACTGTCGAGCACTCTGCCCGGCGACTTTTCCCTTTCCAGCGGTCGGGCGGGAGACTTGTCCCGTCTGAACTCGGTGCGGCCCTCCCGGTACCGATGTGGAGTGCTGGGCTCCCGATGCAGGCCGTCATGGCTGCCAGGGCCCGAGGTCAAACGCTTGGTGATGTGCTCAGTGTAGGTGGGTGGGCCTCGCTTACTGGGACTGCTGTAGAAACAAAGCAAAGAGCAGCATCTCGCAACAGTGTTTGACAATGTTATTGGGGAAAACCAGCTGTCGGTAAGAAACGAGAAGATTTTATATTTTTACAGCAGATGGCACTGTTGGCCTATCCAATAAAAACAATGGTGTTTTCTACCTGTGAAGTGTTTTGAGGTAACATGTTTTTGTTAGTGTTTTGTAGGTGTTTTAAGTGTTTTTAATCCACCCACACACATATTACACATATACACAATATTTCCTCTCTCTCTTTGGTTGTGTTTATTTGTTGCTCAAACTAAGGAAGGGAGCTGACCCTCTGCTGGAGCCGGTCCTCTGCAGCTCTCCAGTTTCTCTGATCAGACTTCCCTTACAGCAGATGACCCGCAGTTTGTTCTGGTAGGAGGAGGCCAGGTAAATGGCCCCGGAGGAGATGGCCGGGCCAAGGTAGCGTGGGTTGGGGATGTCCAGGTGAGCCAACACTGTAGGACTGGAAGTATAGACGGTGATGTGAGAAATACAGCTAACACCCAAAATCTTAACTTTGTCAAATTTAGTCCGAGGATGCCAGTCCGCCTCACCCCAGAGAAGCATGTCCCTGAACCTCAATGACGTCCAATGAGTTGAAGTAGGTGAGAAACAGGTAGGGCTCTCTGTAGGCTGCACCAGGGGACAAAAATATAACAATGTGATGCCATATTGTTGATTTCTGATTGATCAAAAAAGCAGTAGAAGTTAAAAAAAATGTATTTACCGAAGGACAGAGGCAGTCGACTCCACTTAATGTCCTCAGTGCGGCTTCTTCGTCCGTACGTGTCCACAAACACTCCAAACTCTGCCACATACATAAAGCTTACTATACACTCCTCTGTGTGCTGCTTAATGTGTCAAAACTCAAGACCAGTATAGTGTCATTGACGGGGTCACCCTCCTTTACAAAGTAAGATTTTATGACTTGCATTGTTAGTATAGGTAAAAACTAGTTGTTAATGTGTGTGGAGTAGTTGTGCATTCAAACACACCGTGAAAACACAGCAGGTATTCCTCCTTCTGCATGCTGCTGGCCACCTGCATAATGGCGATGGGGAAACTGTGGGACGAGGCTGCAAACACTGCTGAGGCGAGAGACGCGTCGTTCTTGTCCAGGAACTCTGCGGTGGATCAAAACACTATTTTGAAATGATACGTCTTATGAGGCTTATTGACATATTCAAGTCAAATGATTCTTAAATTGTATCCTGTGATTGTCTGGTACCTAATTATATTGCATTATTGTCTTGTATATGTTTTTTTCAAGCAGGTAAATCATAAAAAGAGCAAACTTTTGCACACCAGTAGGTAAACAGGTAAGTAGGAGAAAACCCAAAGTCAACAAAAAACTCCCACACACACTCTGTTTCACTTGCATTCAGAGATATTTAGTGACAACCAAAATATCTCTGAATGCAAGTAAAGCAAACAGTTTGAGGGAGTTTTTTTGTATTATTTAAGCAGGTAAATCATAAAATAAAGCAATAGATTGCACACAATCTGATCAAGGTCTGTGTCACGTTCCTGCAAGAAATAACAGAAACGTTTTTTTTTTTTTTTTTAAGCTGAAGGTTTTCCCATGTTTTGACTTTGTAACACCAAAACTGCTGTTATGTTTATGTTGTGATATTCTACTTGTGTCGTCCTCACCCTCGAGCACAAACTGCTTCATCTCAATCTCGTAGAACTTGTTGGTGCCGATGATGATGCTGTAGCTGGTCAGATGGATGCAGCTGCAGGGCTCCAGAGTTTCAATCTCCTGTGAGATGAACAATGGAGACATGAGTGACACACAACACTTTGGGCTATTTAGAAACCTGTATCATGGCACTAGGTCTCCTCTATTTATTAACATAGGAATAAATGAATGTGATCCTGACACGTTTTAAGTAGGAAGAACATGCAAATGATCTGCCGTTCTTCTGATTGGGAGTGTATCTATGTTCCCCACTTTAATATTCTGTTCACACATATTCACGCTCCTCCTCCTTATGTTGGGTATGATCTATGAGACTACTCAGAATGTTTTATTGCTGCGGGCCATACTATTAAAAAACAATGTCTGTTGGTGAGATTTTTTGTTGATTTAAATGTGGTGGTTTTATGTTGTGAGGGACTCATTTTCCCAGGGCCCAATATTCAACTCTATGCTTTAACTTTTTGGGAGAGACTAAATGTAGAACTGGGGAACACACAGTAGGTAGCTGGGAACATAAGACCCTTTGTCATGTTCCTTAAAAAATGGGGGAAACGTAGGACACTGGGACCATACGCTGGGAATGACCCCTTCTGTTTTGGGGTAAAATGTTACCTTTTTTTTAGTTATTTCAGTTTCTAATTCTCAAAACTCAGGTATCAACATGCGTGTTTTGCCATTATTTTCTAGTTTTCTTAACCTGATTACATCCTTTTTATTGTGTTGGTCGCTGTTTCAGTCTTGTGTTTTCTGCCACTGTATGTTAGGATGTGATGTGTTGTGAACAAATGGAACTAATACTCATACTCACCTTACGAATGCAGTATTTGTTGAGATTGTCGTTGTAGCGCAGAATGGTTATCTTGTTGGGCATAGCAGCACATATACAAGGTCCGTTGTCTATCTGTAATAAGAACGCCGATGTCAGTTTCTAAAGTCGCATTTTTTTTCCACCGACAAAAAAAGAAAGCGTTTCAAAGTCAGGAAGCTTTATCCCAAGTTTCAAAGAGGAGATGAAGAACCTACTCTCCCTGCAGCAAACAGATGGCAGCCCTTCACCGTCTCAAAGATGTAGGGAGCCAGTTCAGACTGGTTGGGCAGGTGGGACTGGGCCAGAGACTGCTTCACTCTCTTAATCTCCACCAGACACAACGCCCTCTCGTCCCCTGCAGCGCACACAGACAGACGTTACACTGTAGCTGATGTTCCAGCAGGACAAGACAATTCCCATAGTAGTCACCATGTGACAAGATGAATCACATCTACAAGTTTCACCGGAATCATTCGATGGCAGTGTTGATTCTCAAAGTTTTTAATGATGAATAATAATTGTAGAGCCTCAATTATGCCAGTTACTTTAAATGGCAGGGGATATTGGCTTTTTGATTCATGAACAACACTCACTCCCTGAATTTAATTAATTAAAAGTCTAGACTCAGATCCTGCCTGCTTAGTAGACAGTTATCATCTATTGACAATAACAAAGCTGGACATCTCACCAACAATCATCAGCAGTTTCTCCTGCTCTTTGATGATGTGGATCTGAAAGACTGATCCCAGGCCAGGGATGTGAGTTAGAGAGTTCTTGATAACATTCAGGGCATACAGACCCTCTTCAGAGCCCACCATAACTATCTGCAGCACAGCAAGAAAACATCATTAACATAAGCATAATTATTTCGGTGAACATGGTGCAATTTCAAACAGGAGCAACATGTGGCAAACCTCGGCAGCGAGCCTGGAGCATCTGCTCTGTGCTCCATGTCCCTTCATAAATTAAGATCATTCCACTTTTGAAAATAACTGCTACTGTGGATCAAATGTGTCTTCTAAATTATCAACATGACAAAATGTCTAAAAACAGCAGATTTGTTATTTAGGAAATGCACAAGAAAATTATGTTTACTGTATGTGCACACTAAACTCCAATACACACGTGTTTCAATACGATGTCATCGATGCCTGTACCTGATCTGTGAGGGGGAGGGTGCAGTTGATGTCCAGCCTATCATCTCCCTCCAGCTTGAGGAGAGAGTTTCCGAGCAGCTTCTGTAAGAGCAGAGAGGGGTGAAGGGGTCAGCGGGGTCAGGAACCTCAACGCAACCTCAGGGGGAGGCAGAACAGAGGGGGCCGGACGGTGTGCAGGTTAACAGTGTCAGAGGTGGGACCAAGTCACAAAGTCAGTCTCCAGTTTTAAGTCCCAGCTTGGATTCTCACAAGTCACAAAGTGGGTGAAGTTACTGCATTGTTGAGCCTCGAACCACCTGTTAATTATGAACCTCCATCAGTTGAGATGTCCATTTACAGTAATGATATAACATTTCTTTCCATGAGGTTTTGCAAAAGAAAAACTGTTACGTATAATACAAGCACATTTTAAAAATGAATAGGCTAAACAATTATCATGTAAAAAGAACAAGACCTCATAAATATATAGTGTTATCAGTGAATTTCCTGTTTTGAAATTAATTTAAAGGGGTTGTTTGGGGTCTAACGATGATTAATCCTTGGTTAGAGGCACAATGAGTACAATTTGTGGTTGCTGTTTGTAAACACAACACTGAGGGTTGGGGTGCTCGCCAGCGGCTGAAAGCCCACCCCAGATTCACTCTCGTTGTTTTGGAACAAGCTTTGTCTGCTTGGTGCTTCGCCTCGCTATATTTGGAATTTTTCCGCGCTTTGTTTGCCATTTTCATAGCTTCCTCTCGGACGTGTGCTTACAATCTGGCACCTGGTCGCTACGTATTTATAGGCGCCCAGAAACGTCCCAAACAAGCAATATCAAAATGAGGCAACTCACTCTAGACTGGCTAACCTCAATTTATACTGTGTATATGATAGCAGCATGGGAAATTAATCAAGTAAAAGATGAAGAAAATATTAGTTTCAAGTCATTCTGATACATGCCAAAGTCAACTCCAAATACTCAAGTCAAGTTAATTAAAAGTCAAATACTATTGCCCTGTTTGTTACTTGTGTGTCACAGAGGAGTCAGTCTCTAAAGAGGGTGCAGAGGGCCAGCAGGGTAAAAACACAGACGAGTACACCAGCAGGTTTAAAAACCCACTGTCTGATCCCTGGTCCTCTGGGTGAGGACGGATCAAGGGGGATCAACCCAAAGATGATCAAACATCTTGGGGAGAAGTTGTGTACCGTGGTTATAAAACAAAACTCCAAAGACTTGTTTCAGCTACATCTACGAAACTATTACATGAACGCAGAGTTTGCACGGGACATGACAGTGCAGCAGAGAATAGTGAGAGTGAGGAGTGGTCACAGCAGGTGAGGTGAGAGCAGGAGGGGGGGGGGGGGATGACCAACCAACACAATGACAGACACATGCACTACTGCGTGCCTCGTGAAGGATCTGCAGGTGTGCGTTGTCAGTCAGTCGTATGTCTATATCTTTGTAACTCTTTACCTGGACCAGAGGAGACAGAACCATTTGTCTTTTGGACACAGCAGCCTATGTTTGCAATGAAACCCAATGGAATGGGTAGAATAGAGCAAATCAACAAAACATGCCCATATACCGGACATACGATGTGGCATGATGAAAAAGCAACAAACAGTGAGAAAGACAAAGAGAGAGGAGGGAAAGAAAAGAGGAGAGAAGAAGGTGACAATTAACGACACGTATAAGTGAACTGGGGGTTTTTAGTTCAAACTCTAAACCTAAAGCCTATGTCTTTGAGTTCATTTTAAATTCATGAATAGCCCCCACACAGTTAAACAGTGAGATTACGACCACAGCCATAGACAAAGACAGTTGTCTGTGACTGTGATCGTGACGGTTTATGATTTGCATCAGCAGACATCAAGGACACAGAAGAACCAACTGCCCCGGTCGCCCCTCGCCGTCTCCAGAGATACTCACTGCGTCGGCCTCGGCCTTCTCCCGCGAGGCTCGCCCCCCGGCCACCACGGACTCCATGACAGCCACCCAGCGCTGTTTATCTGGGAAACTGGGAGCCATGAAGTACATTAACTGTCCAGGCCAGCAGGGGGTGTGACAACGGGACTCCAGCTTCAGGACGTAGGGAACATCTGACACATAGGTAAAAGGTACGCCTTCAGAATTTACACTCATACATATTTTCATGGTTAGTCAATTATTAACACTCTGGAACGCTGTAAATGACCCCTCGGGGTCTCCAAGACAAACTTGGGAAACAATAACTTCACTAGAATACATTTCTAAAAAAGTATAGAATATAACAAAGTGTTGTACAAACAATACAAAAAACTTGAAACAAAACTGCTGAGGAGAATTCTGAAAGATGAATAGGAGGAAATAGGATAAAGATGTGATTCCAACATACAGAGAACAGCACACTTTGTATATTGTACCTGACTTGGCGGTGTTGGGCAGTTCCGATGCCCCCACTGCTCCATGAACAACCACCTCTCCATCGGACAAACACAGGTCAAACTCTTCCAGTGGCTTCACTGTATCTGAATAATACACACAGAGACATTTTGTTTTTAACTGATCCGCTCTGGTAGATCTATGAAATGCTGCTGTGTTGTTGTTGTGTTGTTGTGTTGCACGGGTAAAAGAAAGAAACCTTCTCTGGGCTCTATCTCGTAGATGGACACTTTAGTCCCATCCAGGACCATGTATTTCCTCTCCCAGCCCTGGCCTCGCTTCCCATTCCTGCAAACACAAGAAGCAACTGCATTTAGCACAAAGCATAGATGATGAAATGGATCCAACTGTTTTTGTCGGAAACTAAACAAATGCCTTTGTTTAAACTGGTTTTAGTACCAGATGGGTGGACTTTGCCAGACACAACATAACTAAGAGTGCCTGAGAGAACTTGATCAGTAGGAGGGGATGACACTGTGTATCGCACAAATGACAGATTTACAACATGACGTGTATTAATAAGGTGTTGGCCACAAACCTCCAGAACTGAGTTCTGAGTTATCAGAGCATATGATCCACATTGTTTGAATTATTCGTTAATCACATTAAACTGTTCAGTGACTCCTTACTTATTGTATCATCTGCAAGTCTCTCTTCTTTATTTAAGTCTATCTGTGTAAAACAGACACACCATCCTGCATGTGAACCTATGAACAATGTCTGGCCCATGTGATTATAAAAAAATAAATCAGCTTTGTTTTGCCAAGTGATGTGTGTTGCAACTGTAGGGCCCTAATGCAAGATATGTACCGAAATAGTAAAAGTGAATGGCACAGATCAGTGGGAGGAAAAGCTTAAACAATGACATTATTGTGCCCGTAGCGAACCTGGGCTGTTTCATCCAGCCCTCCAGGTGCATGTGTCCGCTGGCCTCTTTGAGCTGTTGGCCCGGGGAGCTGCCTTTGTCCCGACACAGGCCCTCAGACAGATGCAGGGAGCAGTCGCTGGACATGCCACACGTGGCTGAAAGGCAGGGGGAGCATTTTGGATGGCATAATGTGTGACATTCTGAGGAGAAAAACAACAACAACACTGTTATAGAGAGCAATCTCCAACATATGAACAGTGAAAATGTAGTATTTACCAACCGCGACAGCGATGCTGGTATTGTTTTCACCTTGTGAGTGTGTGTGAGTGTGTGAGTCATCATGGCAAAATATTGTCCTGGACCACCTACTGTAGTGGAAACTACCAGAGGCGGTTTTGAGTGCTTTGCTAGATGTTTATGTTTCTGTCTGTGGACAGATTCTGTCACCGCGTTAGTGTCACAACAGAGCGAAATGAAGTCATGAAACCTTCCAGGTGTGTAGTTGAGATCAAAATGAAGGTAGTGTTTATTTGTGAAGATTATCTTGCTGAACAAATTGTATAAGTATCAGAAACTTGGTGTGATGCTTTTGCAAATGGTCTCTAGTTTGAATCTGTCATCAGTTCCTTTATGGATAAAACCGACATCTTGTTTTACATGTTTTTTTTTCTTCATTTTTTCTTCAAGTTTTGAAAAATGAAAGACTCAAATCCTGGTCTTAGACACAAACATCCAAATCCAAAAGGTTAGGCAGAACAATGGGAATGAGTGAGAGGCAACAGCAGCACCCATCACCCTGGTTTCACACATCATACAAACCGTCCCAGTAGAAAAATACATCAAAATAAGAATTAGGCAGGCTGAAGTTTCAAAAAGTGTTTTACATCAAATCTGCAACTCACCGAGACAGGTAGCAGCCTGGCGACCAAAGTGCACAGTATCCAGGCACACCGTACACTTGGCAGCTCTCATGTTGAGTCCCACTGTGAAGCGGTGAGGGGTGTTGTGGTGCACCACCCTCTCTCTCTCCCTTTCTCTGTCTCTCTGACTGTCCTTCAAACGACGGCTGAACTCTGAACACAGTCAGGGAACACAGTGAGGGCAGGCAGCTCCGGTATGTCTTGGCTGTGTCAGGACATTAACATCGCTTCAGAACCTCAGTGCACCATGCCATACCCGCTATGAAATCAGTCCAACAAAAAGAAGGCTTCCAAAAGAACGTTAAAGCTGTTGAAGCAAAAAAATGCATAAGCAGGTAAAGTCTGGAGACAAAGACGGTTGAAAAAGAATATTGGTTTGATCAATCCCTTGTGCTTGTGCCCTCTCACTGTTGCATTTTAAAAAGGCATTATCCAGTCAGTACCAAGTTCCCCCACTGTGTGTCCACCACGACATTTTACATAAGAGCCTCAAGTCTCAAGCACACAACATTATAGATAATTATCTAAGATCTATGTTTCGGATTGAAAAATAAAGCAAACAGCTCAGATGAGAATTTATTTCTCATTATATACATTTATTAGCTTACGTATTAGTGTTGATGTTAGCAACATATCATTTCAATTATTTCATATAATTAAAACAATAATATTGTGTTTTCATTTCTACTTTACATTACTTATCTGATGTTCTTGTTGCTTTCTACTTATTTTCTCCTTTCACTTCTTCTTTCTGTTGATGTCACAATCTGCCAATTTCCTTTATAATGACACGATATTAGGATAGGGATCGTCCAGGCTTAACTTGTTGTACAACTTGTTTAAGGAGAAATACGTTGACTGAATAATACCTTTAGTGTTTTTTTCACAGTGTGGGTGCAAACAGAGTTTATAATGTGGCACATCTCTGGTAGTGTATGCTGTGAAGTTCAGGTGGGATTGCAAGTGAGTTCAAGAGCAGAGCAGAGTTCTGCAAATCAGATTGGCTAAGACAAAATGCTTCAGATTTCTAAAGCTGTGCACTCTTCTCAGCTTCACTTGACCAGCCTGGTGGGATCTCACCTTTTTATCAAAGTGCAGAGCTTTTAAAATCTGGCCTTTCAAGGATGTGGATGAGGCAAAAAGGAGAAGAGAGATAAGAGACCAAACTGAGGAAAACCATAAGTTTGGACAACTTACTTTCAAAAGTGACCCTCCTTCTCTCTGAAAGGTGTGTGAAAGAAAAAGGATAGTAAGAGTTTCATAAATGATCCTTCGCGAGTGACATTATGTGTGTGTGTGTGTGTGTGTATCTATGTGTGTGCAGGTGAGGGCCAGTAAATGTCAAGTATGACGCTATAAACCTGCATGTATGTGTTAGAGAGAGAAGGCTGCTCGCTAAACATCATCCCTTCACTCACCCTCGGGTGTTGCAGTCGCCTTCCTGCGTTCTGAGTTGGAGGGTGCCAGGTTGGTCGGACCCTGCTGGTGCTCAGGAGACTTCACCATGGCAGACATAATCATCTGCTGCCGTGCTGAGGCCGGGTTTGCAGAGTTACTATGATCCTTATACTGGAGTCCTGGGGTTGGAGTAATTGATTCATTGAGCTTATATCATTTTTTTAAATCTATGTGTATTATCATACTGTAAACTTTCTTTAATTTCTGTTTTTCAAAGACGATACTGTTAGAAGCCGTCTCACCTTCCTCTCTCAGAGATCGCAGCTCCGCTCTCATTTTCTGCATGGCCTCCTCCAGGTCAGAGCAACGGGAACGCTCTTTGTCCAGAGCTATTTTCATGTCGCTGTATTGCAGAGGCACCGGCTGGATGGAGGGCACAGGGGAAACCTGGCCTTGAATCTGACCCTGACCCTGGCCCTGACCCTGGCCCTGGCCCTGGCCCTGGCCCTGGCCCTGGCCCTGACCCTGGGCCTGGGCCTGAGCAGCCATGGCAGCCAACAGGTCCTCTCGACGGCGTCCAAACAGACCCTGAGACACAGGAACCACAGTTGTGTTCACCTGTTTAATAAAACCATTACTTTGCTCCTTACGTTCCCATTGGTTCTGACTCTAATTCAGTTTCTATTTGGTGATCATCTACAACTCGTTCTGAATGTGCAAAGAGGCTGCTGGAAGTTGTAAATGACAGTTCATGAGTAAATTGACTAAAACATGGATTTCGTAGATTTAAGTAATTATCAAACTTGTCATATTAATTAAAAAGCCTTCCCAAATTTAGATTTCTTTTGAACACGTAAAAAAATGATCAATCACCTAATCATCACTTTGTCTGTTTGCTATCTCAGATATCCCAACTTCAATCAGTCTACTTAATTGTCTAATCATCCGGACTTTTTGATTTAATAATACTTTAATACTTTAATAATATCATTTTTTTCTTATCTCAATTATTTAGTCTAAAAAAGATAAAGTAAAAAACTTTATACATTTTCAAGGGTTTTCAAAAACATCCAGACTTCTGTTGGAAGACAGACACATTATATTCAGTCCACATAGATGCATCATTGTATCTGACCTTCTTCTTCTTGGAGCCCCCATGAGCCTGGGCCTGGAGGAAGTCTATGAGCTTGGTCTGCTGGGTGATGGTCCCCTCCATTTTCACCTTCTCGTGGGAGTACACAGCCTGCAGGTGGAGCTAAATGAACATCACTACTGCCATGAGTTTCTCCTCAAGTACTTCACTTCACACAGAGAGGGTGACAGGGGAGCGGGGGATGGGTTTGTTTACGTGTCTTTAACAGTGAGGGAGAAACAAGACTGCAAATGACAGAAAGTCCAGCAGGTCTACATGTACATGCACCTCATAGACTCTGAGTATGTGTTTTTAGTGAGTATACGTGTATGTGTGTGTATGTGTGTGTGTGTGTTTAGCAGCACCTGGATGTTCTCCAGCTGGTATTCCAGGTCAGTCCTTTCAGTCTTCAGCAGGTCAGTCTGGTCCAGAGCGTCCTGCAGCCCCTGGGTCAGACGGAAGATGTGGGTCTTCTGGGCGTCCATCTGCTGCTGCAGTTTCTCTTGCTGCGGACGTAAAACAGATGTTGCATCACAAGCTGGACGAGGCTTCTTACCACTATATGTTACAGCTATGACTTTACAACCAGAAAATCAAGTTCATTTTTCTGTTCGATTTGCAGCAGGGGTCAAAAAAAAATCTAACACCAAGACATGCAGTGATTATACTACATTTAAACATTTAAATTTGTACATAAAAGAAAACAACAGAGGTCGTGGCATGAATACATTATGTACCTCCTCCAGCAGCCTCTGCTTCAGATCCCTCTCACTCTCCAGGTTTTGCTGCAAACTGAGAGCGTTCATCTCCAGCATGGCATGCTTCTTCTCCAGATCATTGAACTGAGAACAGAACGTTTTGCTGTAACTTGTTTAAAGAGAAATACGGTGAATTAAAACACTTATTTAATATGGAAATGCTTACAGTGTCGACAAGGCCCTCGGCTTTAAGTTTCTGGTCTTTGAGGGCCTGTTGTAGGGCCAGGATCTCAGCTTTGTGCTCCTTAACTGCCTTTTCCACAGCTTGGCGAGACTCAGAGTTGCGCTGCTCTGAACGAAGCCTGGAGCATACAGCAAACCATTGTTGACAGTGTTTTAATATGCTTTCGTGTACCCAGTTCTCATCCATGCCTACACCAACTCAGAAAATAATTTCATATATTTCCCAGAATATATTTTGACTAACCCTAGAGAATAGCCCCAAACCTGTTGCATTCAGTGTGTGTAGGCGGAGGGAGCTGATCCAACGCTGATAACAGCAACATTCAGAGCAAAAAAAACACTTTTTTCTTGCCTTGAAAAAGAAACTCATAACCCTTTCTAAAACTGTAACATGTCTTTTGGTTAAATTACATCATGGACTATTAAAACCAACATGGGTGGAACAAGTCAAACCCTCTGAAGCCTGTTTATCTCAAATGTAGCTGTACTACAAAATATCTCCATGTCTCAACTCAATACTAAATGGACATAGAAACTTAACACAAATTCCAATTAAGTCAATAAATGTTGCCACACTCATGACCTGATGTGTGCGAGGAGTTTACTGTAACCTGTTCTGTTTCTCTGTGTCCAGCAGTCTCTGGATGTCCCTGGTCCTCCTCTCAGCCTGGTTCTTCTCGTCCTCCAGTGTTGACCTCCAGGCTTCCCACTGTCTCTCCTTCTCCAGCAGCTCGTCGTTCAGGGTCTCCAGCTCCAGAACCTGCTCCTCCAGCATGGTGCACGTCGTCTTCAGGGTCTCCAGGTTCTGATATAAAAAACAGGATTCAGATGAGAAACACTGTTGATATCCAAACTGTGCCAAGGACACAATTCAACATCTCAAGTTGTTATTGTAGATATATATATATATATATATATTCTTACAAGCAAAAAAAGGCAGTTAGTTAAGGAAGAGATAAAGACAAATGTAGTTTAACAGCTTCAAAGGGAATGAAGGACTTCTGTTGTTGAAAGATTATCGCATAGCCTCAACAACTATAACTGCTCATTGACTAATTAAGAAATTAATGTTTCCCCCTGCTTAGCCTTGTTATAAAATATGGATCTTGTGGTGGTGATGTATTTTCCCTCTGCTTGGTTTGGGAAATCCCTTGGTAGCCACTTCCCCTCGGGAGGGTTGGAAGGACACTTCTTTGGGAGGCAGTGACAAAGTACTATTCAACCCACACAGCTTGGGGGTTCTGTCCTCTGACCATCACTTAGTAGTAGAAGTGTCCAGATCCTTTGCAGAAGTAAAAGTAGCAATACAACAATTTAAAAATAAATTTACTGCGGAATAACTACCATCAAAATGAACTTGAGTGTGTAAATAGCACTGTGCCTAAAATAAATCACAATCCCAGACACAGGGGCTTATGGGGACAATTTGATGGCAGCTTAAACAACATAGTTTGGCAACTAACCTACCATGTAAATGTCTGTGTGTACCTTCACTTTTAATTCATATCTCCTCAACTGCAATTAGACAAACAGCATTGGTACTCCTGTGGAGATATTTACATGACACGTTTGGCCACGGAACGTTTTGTTATTCACAGAGCGCACACAAAGTGCTGTGTTTCTATGTCTTACAACGCACCGCTTCAGACAAAGCATTGGGAGACAAATATAGCCTGTGCTGGTGCTGCAGCAAAACCACGGCCCTCTGAAGTCCAACGCTTCTACAGCTGACACGACCTGGGAGTGATGGGCATGACACATCCCTCCCACACACCACCCCATCCCTCGTCTATGACTTCCATTGCTGGTTACACAACCAGCAGGACGGAGAGAGCGCTACTGGACACCCACACACGGATCCTCCCACGGGGGGCAGCGCACACATCACACAGCCTCCTCGCTGCATCCAGAATACTGCACATAACAATGCTGAATTATTCCCAGGGTTTCTGCTGCCTGATTTACACTTAACACTGTCAGAGCTGGGAGAGATGTCTAGGTCACCTGTCAAAGGTAGTGCGGAGATATCGCATAATGTGAGTAAGTGGAAACCTGGTGTCTGACTGGCTGCGAGTGGGAAGTGGGCAAGGGGAAGGAACCTGAACTGAAAGGAGCACAACTGTCTCAGACAACAGAAAACGGTGGGTTGTCTCTAATGGCAGCTGATATTTTGTGGCAATTTTCATGCAGAAATAAAACTATTTGACTATAGTGGTTAAAAAAAACTGGGCTCAAGAGTTTGATTGTTTGTGTCGTTACTTGGTGATAGACTGGTGACCTGTCCACTGTGTTAAAGAGAACGAATGGTTGAAAGATAGTGTTTCCCGGTTTCATTTTGAGCCATTTTAGGGCACAAACTCTTCTGAAACCGCTCTGAAATATATCAGTATCAGCCAATTCTCTCAACAAATCAATACAACGCACCAATTTTTGGATAATTGAGTATTGCATGTCCACCCGACATTCCTTTCTTTGGACTGTTGGAGAAAACAAACATGAGAAGAGAAGGAACACACACACATAAACCAATAACCAGAACATGCCCACCAGCAGCCCCGGTACCTGTTTCTGGTTGTTCAGGTGCATTTCACGGTCGGCCACCTCCCGGCGCAGCCTGTCCACGTCCTGGCTGAGATGCAGCCGGTCCTCTCTCTCGTCGGAGGCCTCATCCAGCTGCTTGGACAGGTAGAAGTTCTGGCGGTTCAGCTCGGCATTCTCCTGAGTCAGTGTGGTCAGCTGCTCCTCCAGATCTGTGATTACCTGCAGGAAGTCAACAGGACTCTTGACCAAGAGACGAACAACTACTAATAAAACAAGATCAGGATTTTCTCCTTTGTCTTTGTTTTGTCTCTATAGACAATAACAAATATAATATTTCTGCCTGAAACAGATATGACTGTATTAACATTAATTACACATTAGTCTTTTTACATTTAAAAAAAGGCTACATTCATGTTACAGGTCTCGCTTACATTGTGCATATAGGCATAGCATTGAGCATATTATTATTGATCTAAACACCCCACACAGTCTCTACTGCTGCATTATTACATGATGCAGCAATCTAGGTTAGTGATATAATGCAGCAATCATTTTAGCATGATTTCCAGGCTGCTTGTTGCTGCTCAAGCAGCATTGGGAGCGAGGAGCGGGCTAATCATTTCATCAGCATCAGTCTCGTTCCGTAATCAGCCGTGGCTCCTGTCTAGGGACAATGAGGGTTAAAGGCTGGTGAGGCTGCCTGTAAGAGCTCCCTTATTCTCAGCTCTCATGGGAACATGTGTACCATGCACAACTTCCAGGTGGTGGGGGGGGGAAGAGGCAAAGCTTTTAAGTCCATAAATTAGCTGTCTGTTCTGTACTGACTCAGTGCTTCTGCTTCCCCGAGGCAGGGGACTGACAGCAGCAACTAAATACTTAAGGCGGGGCGAGGAAGTCAAAGCTGCAATGGATACAGTGGTGATCCGGCAAGCCTCTATATTTACTTGACTTGTCTGTCATCCCGATCTATAGAGCAACTTGCAGACTTAAAGTAAATCACATCCGGAGCTTTGCATCCTCAGCACAGCTGAATACAAATTGCTCAATACTCTTTGTGAAGGCTGTGGGTGTAAAGCAAATAAAAGGCCCAGCTAAAGAGGCTGTTAATCAATCTTGGAATTTCCTTGACTGAAATGAATGTTACATTTACTGTACACTGCTAGTACAAAATACAGACGAACATCTGCTCGTTCTATGAAACAGACTGAGCAGCAGAGGTGCTGTGGAGAATGAATCCACCTAAAGTTGGTTTTCTCACAAGGTATGAATGTAACCACTTTTAGAAACAGCATTGCTGCTGAGATATGGGTGACTGATATGGATACAACTGCAATATATATAGATAGAGTACATTTGCAAAATATTTATATAACTAGATGGAAATGTCTAAAAGGAGTCCTCTTTGATTTAAACATGGCTCACAACGGTCTCATACAACTAAAATGTGAAAGGATGGCTACTTTAGTAGAGACAGTACAACAACATCTCTGACGGTTGAAAAATGTCTATAGTCCCACAATATTACGTTGTCTTATTGCTAACTCTAATAACTTTAATAGTAAGCTATGTGAAGAGAGGATCTCCACATAAATCAGATAGAATGGGGACTTATAAAAGTCTAAGAGCTCCACTCTCAAATGTCATTATTACACAGTCAAAATAACCTTTGATCTCATTTTTGTTTGCCCATAAGGTAAGATACCAAAAAATGAATAGGGACTAACTGAGGCTACACTTCTCCCATATTACAAAATCAAACCCATAATACAAAATAATTGGACACAGCAAAGAGCATACTGACAGTGTAAGTATTTCTGCAGTCTTACCAGTAGTGTGGCTAAAAATAAAATGCATGCGGTCAGCAAATTTCATTGCAGTCGGCTGATTATGGGATGTCTTGTGTGCAAAGTTGACATTTTGGCCTGAAGATGGCACAAGAGGAAAGTTCATGGTGTGTCCAAAAAGGAGTTATCCTTTGAGGGGCAGAACGTGTTCAGAATATTTAAAGGAAAATGGCACTTTGGTTTTGATATGTCTGTCTGTGCAAATGGAAACAATAGCATGATGTGAAGTCAGTGCGGAGTTAGATGGGGCACTAAAACTGTCAAGGAGCGGCAGAAAGGGTTACGAATGAACATATTTAAAACGCCGGTACTGGAATCATTTAATTTATGTATAAAGGGCTATTGAATCTTAAAACATACTCAACTTTGCATATTAAAACAAAATGGAAGAAGAACAGAGTGAAGTGTACCAGATCACAGAATTGGAGGGAGTTTGGGAAAACCTGACAAGGGATTTATTACACCCTCTAAAAAAATCACACCATGATGGTAACTCCCTAGTTTTCTAAAGAAACTGTGGATAGTTAAATGCAAACCTTAACAATGTTTTCTGGTTTTGCCCTGTAATTTAAGGACACATAATGCCTTACAAGATAGTTTCAGATAGCATGTGTCCCTAGAGAGTTAGTAACAACCATGTTTTTGGACTCAAGAATGGCTGAAAAGAGACAAATATGTATTATATTGCTGATAAATACGAGGAAATGGTTATTGAGGGAGAGGCCAACTTTAATTGGATGGACATTACAATGGACATTTACTAGATGGAGAAGATAACAGCATATGTTAACCATAAATTGGAAATATTTGTGTCATGCTGGGAAAACTGGGTTGACAATGAAATGCCCCGTAGGCCAGATTTTTGCAAGACGATGATTTTCTGGTGACAAAAGGATAACTCTCTAATTGAACATAGTCTTCACTGTTTTCATTTTTTTAGTTTTCTCTGTGCTTGTGCCATAAATCTCAAAATGGGGCATTTCAGAGAAACATAAATGAATAATGTATGCACGCCTCAGTCCAAAGTGTTCAACTGACAGACTAACGGATAAACCAACATTGCAAGTCTCAGCAGGGCAAAATACAGAGTACCATTTCAAGCTCTGCTTGTTCCAGATTCTGGCTGTGTTTGTCTGAGCATGGGCCAGCTGAATCTATGGACGGTGCTTCCTGAACAGTTTGCGAGTGGGAGGATCTCCGAGGTAGAGCAATGGAATAAAGGAACACCATAAGTAGGTCTTGGTGATTATTCTAGGTAAATGAGTTTGTAGGCACTCAAATCAATGACAACATCATTTCCTCAAGGTTAGCGGGACACCAGGGCTGCACAATAACATCACCTCTTATTGTCCAACAATATAATAACATAATATAACAATAACACAAATAATGGCCGATTATAACAGGCTTTAACAAAGCCCTCATCGTCTGTAAAATGGACACATATTGAATAGCTACATTCACTGAAAAAAGAAATCGTTGGACAGTTAATGATGTGTCTTGCTATGTGAAGCATCATTAGTAGGTTGGCTTCACATGGTGCCTTATTATTAAAAGCTCTGGTGACAAGATAGTGTGGTTTTGTAACAGAGGGGAAATAAATAGCTCTGCAGACATGGAAAAGAAAATAATCAAACAATGACACATTTATAACTCTTCTGGCTAATTTAGCCAGTATGTGTGTGGACTGTGAGATGCTGTGTTGGCTGACTAAATCACACTGTTTCCTGGTAAAGTTTATCACAAGACACCAGAATGTTCAGGAGCCAAACAACCTTGATAACAGGATAACAGCCATTATCTTCCCGTTACTGTTCCTACGGGGCTTGTTTTTGGTAATGGTAGCTCACTTAGTTGTTAATGTGCACAAATGCCATCGTGGAAACAAACAACTCAACTGAGAATTAATCTCCCACTGCCAACAGAAATTCTTAGTTTGGCCATAGACACAATGTTTTGGGAACCTCTCTGAAAACAGTGTGGAGCTACGGTCATATTTTCACCAACCGAGAGCAGTTAGTGCTATATTCCCAACAACACGGACCAAGAGGAAGATGATTGTGATGAAATGGATTATGTGGTTAAGTCACCCTGTGATTCATGTAAGTAGAAGAGAAACATCTTTTAAGTGAAGCCCTATTTACCCAAGAATGACAGAAACACATATGGACTGAAATAGTATGGCTTGCTTGTTAGTTATGTGTGATGATGTGCGAGGATTCAGCTGGTGTTCAATGACACACAAGATGTGTCTATTCCTGGAAAGAGGAAGACGAGAAAGTAGTGAGCGGCTTACTGCACAGCTGTCTCTCAGGGCATCAAACTTGCGTTGTATCTCGTCTCTGTGTGCCTAGCAGGTATGACAAGAGAGACACAGGGACAGATTTCAGATGCCTGAGTTACATAACATCACATGGAGACATGATCTTGTGTACCCTTCTACTTTCTCTCTCTCTTACTCTGAGTACAGTGATCTCCTCCTCAGCCTCTGCAGTGGTCTCCTCCAGCTCGGTCTTGGCCTGCCGTAGTTGGTTCTCCAGAGCGTGGCGAGCTGCCTGCAGATTGCTGATCTGGGATTCACGCTCCTGCAGCGACAGGGTCAGATCTGAAACCTGCCGTTTAATCTCCAGCTTCTGTTCCTCGTTTTCCATCCCAATCTACAAAGGGAGACAGAAAAGGGCCATCCGAGGTGAGTGGAGGAGGAAGTGATCGTGTGCAAAGGGGCCGACTCTGACTATTCACCTTGACTCTAGCCTCGATTATTTTGAATTAAAAGGTTTTTAATGACATTTTTCTGCCCAGCACAACATAATTACCTGCACTGAGTTGTTAGGTAGTAGATCAACACCAATGACTCAGTAATCCATGTATTGAGATTTATAGCCTATAAAACTCACTTTCTAAAGTATTTTAGAATGTTTCAAAATAAAAGTCCTTCAAGATCCCTGCACTGATCACATTATACTACACTTCACTACTAGATCCCAACAATGTCTGTTTATGTCTGTCTATTTTTCTTTTATGGAGCCTCCCAGCGAAAGCATTAACTGGAGTTACAATAAACATCTTGAATCTTGGCCAAAACCTCCATAATAATAATAATTTTAAAACATTTTATATGCTGCATCTGCAAAGACGGTTTAACCTGCGTGTCTATCAACACATGAATCCCACTTCACAACCCAGCTTTCTGCTCCATCTCCCTCTAATACCTCCTCACCTCTCGGAGCCTAGTTTCCTGCTCCAGCACACGGCTCTTATTGCTTTGTTCCTGCTGACTCATTTTCTCTAGATGCTCCTCCAGTTTGGCATTCTGGGCCTCCAACTTCCCAGCCTGAGACTCCAGGTAGAACTTCTGTTGTCGAAGCTCTGAGATCATCTCCTCCTGAGCTTTCCTGCCAAGACCACACATACTTGTGTGCAAAAAGTTCAATAGGAGGCAATACAACCTGGTATTGTGCAATCATGTGTACATACACTCCAAGGACAAAAAAAACAAGGTACTTTCCAGGTATCATTTTGTACAAGCAATGTCTTGAACCAATCTCTTTTCCATTATATTATATTATGCCATTATGACCGAAGCTTATATTTTACTTGAGAGAATCAATACAACTTTAATTCAGACATTACTTCATGGATAGAACATCTAGAGAAAAGCTTTTGTACTGCTTCTAATGTGTATTGTCGCACAGAATTATTGTGCATCAGTACTTACATGTTTTTCTGTGTGTAGATACTGCTGTTGGCTGCCAGTTTGTTGGCCTCCGACAGCTCAGCAATCCTCTGCTCCAGGCTGTTCGTCTTAGAGTCCATAGCATTTATGGTCTGAACAGAAATTATATCTTTATATTGATTGGTTTCAGATTAAGGGTCATTATTTTGTGCTCGACAATAACCTACCCAAGATTATTCCAAACAACAAAAAATCTATGTCAGTGTGATAAATGTTAAAATACCCCTGAGATAGTGTCGCTGCCAAGCTGGTCAGTTCTTACCGCCTTCTGTTCACCGATGATGCCGCACTTCTCCCGCACCTCCTCCTCATATGTGCTCTGACTGGACTCCAGCATCTCCTTATCAGCCATGTCCGCCTTCATCTGGGCCTCCAACACCTGCTCAATGCCAGGCAGCCCACAGAACCATAACCAGGATATCACTTAACAGGACAGAGAATGGCGTGAAGATGACATACTGTAGATCTCCCAAGCATATAGAGTACACCCACAACTCAACCAGCTAAAGAAGGGGCTCCAAACATAGCACAGAGCCATTCCTGTAAGTACAGTACTACAGGATACACCTGCCTGTTGCTTTACGTCTGCATGTGAGTATCTATGTGTTTTACCTTTATCTTGTCTTCATAAAGCTTCTCCTTCTGCTTCAGATGAGTCTCACACCGCTGGGCCGTGGCTTGCGTCTCTCGCAGATTGTCCTCCAGCGCCTACACGAACATAAACACATGTTATGCATATGACTAAAAGTAGAAAAAAGTACTTATAAACTGCTTTTTTTTTTTTTTTTTTTTTAAAGGGTAATGTACAAACCTTTTCTGCCACAAAAAAAAAATCAGATCACACATTTGTGGTAAGTGAGGGCTCAAAAGGTCTCCTAAATCACAAACACCTAATCACAACGATTGATGTTTCCTGCTGTGTTTCCTCGTAGTTTTTTGGGAAAAATGCATTCATAAAGCGCTTGTGTTGAGCTCAATTGAAAGGCAGTTTTGAATGTGGTGGAGCCAGTAAGAGATTTAATCAGAGAGAAATGCCCGACGTAAACTAGATTAGCAAGAATTTCTGAGTATGAGACGTGAGCTTTGCTAGACATACTCAACCGCCCCAAAATGCACCGCGGCTCTTCAGACAGTCCAACCTTACTGTGAGGCAGACGTTTAAAATAATTAACCGCTGGATGAAATAATTTAGAATGATGGCGAGTAACGATGATGTACTGTAAGAACAAATATTTAACACTAAAATATTGAATCATTTGAATTAGTCTCAAAATAATACTGTATAATATCACATTGAGTGAAAGAGGTAATGTTGAGTTAAATTTGGGATAAACGGTTTCCATTCAACGGTAGGTTGGACTGGTAACGTTTTGATTGATACAGTTATGTGATGCAGAGAAGACGTACTGCCTGAGTTTACTTCTTTGTGAACAGTGCTGGTAATGGCATACTTATGGTTAATTCAGTATGCATTCAGCATCACATACTGATTGAGTATGTAGTATGCAGTGCTAACAACCATAGTCATCCACATCAACAAAGTAAATCTGACTCGTCTCTTAGGAGCGCTCTTTCTAGACGTTTTTCAATTGTTATAGCAGGAAAACACAACTAATACACAATATTCAAGCTATTATAACTATTAACTTCTCCCCCGTTGGGCGTATGTATGCAGGGGGATAAGTGATGTGATCAATCTCTGTGAACAAGAAATAATCATACTTTTTATAATTATATATAGGATAGGATTAATTATATACTATGTCTCACCCTTACATATGCAACAAAACATAGATGAGTAAGAGGAGATGTTGATCAAACACAGTCAGTATATACGCCGACACTAACTGAAAGCCCTTGTATGGATGTGTAGGGACAATATTATGGAAAACTACATTTTATTATTATCATATATTAGTATGTGCCCTGTGTATATGGAAATAACAGTTATATAATGTTTTACATCCAGATCATCCATAAAGATAGTAAATGATAAACATGAGGTTTTAAATATATTATGTAAAATAGCACTTCCTCTGCAAAGATGACAGTGAGCTATGTTTATCTCACACCTCCTCTGATTATTTTAGCTCCACACAAGTGGTGAAAGGTGGGTTACCAGAATCTTATCTGCCATCTGCTGACTGTGCTGGGCCTTGCTCTGGATCTCCTCCTTCAGTTTAGTCTCCCGACGCTCGACAATCTCCAGCCTTTTCACCTGGTTCTCAAGAGTCTTCCTACCATCCTGCACAAAACGGGCACAAGTAACACATACACTGACTTATTGAATATTTCTTTTAGTTTTAAAAATGCAACCTTAGGTTTAAAAGATCCATAGTCTGAAATAATGTTTTTTTGGTATGTGGGCATCAATGCACATTTTCTAAAAATGCTAATAAGGCTTCAGATTACCACTTCAAGGAAGAATTGATGATATTATGTAGCAGCCGCATCCATTCGGCTCGTTAGTGATGCACCTCTCCAATGTGTATATCTCATTATTCCAGGTTCCTCACAATGGTTCCAAAGAGCCCATTAGCATTCATGTGAGATGATGTGAGAGGTCTTCGGAGCTGTTTAAATTTGACCATGTGAGTATTTTCTTTCCTCTGAGTCTCCCGTCTAAATTAACCAATGCTAATTACCAAATTGACATGTCTAGTGCTTGATGTGAAGTGCTGTATAAGAAGAACTCATAACAATAAAGTTATATGTATATGTAACTTCATAAAAAATCTGATTGGTTCATTGCTTTCACAAAAATCAGATGGACGTACGGTCACATTGAGCTCGACTTTTGACAACCAAATTCTAATCAGTTCATCATTGAGTCTAAATGGACGTTTGTTCCAAATTTGAAGGAATTCAATGAAGGTGTTCCTAAAATATCTCGTTCATGGGGGCAGGCGGACAGACAACCCGAAAAACTAGCTTAAAGACCCTTCGGTTCAGTTTTACTCTGAGAGCAAAGATAGCTTCACAAAAACCACATGAACACAGGTGGATTTGCTCTTCAAACTCTGATTAACTGTGTCAAACATTCAGGGCATCTGACATGCTACCATGCCATCACAGCACAAGTGTTCCTCAGAAGGTGCAAAAACAACATGTTTACAAGAGAACATATGGATTCTTTGTGCTTAGCAGACACCAGATTTATTCATGCAACACTTTAAACAATGAAGTCCGTGATGCTGCAAAGAAAAAGACTGACAAGATACACAGAATAACGAGAAGAAACAGGCAGGGGGGGGGGCCACACACACATATATATATATAGGGGACATATATATATATATATGCTAAACTGTGTGTATGTGCACTACGTGCATGATAACAGAGGTTTGTGTGTGTGTGTGTGTGTGTGTGTGTGTGTGTGTGTGTGTGTGTGTGTGTGTGTACCTCAGTCTCACGTAGGCGTCTACGCAGGCTGTCACTGGAGTCTTCTTTGTGGTGTAGCCTCTCCAGATCTCGCTCCATGCGCTCTTTGGCCACTCTCATACTCTGAAGGAGATCTGTAGCCTCAGCACTGGCCTTTGACGACTAAATGTCAGAGGAAGAATATCACTCACACAGTATGTGTTTGTACATGCTAGTAACACAAAGTCAAATGTAATAGAAGGTTTATATTAAGCTTGTCTAATTTACAAAATCTCATGTCCAATTTGTGATGTAACATGCCACTGTAGAATGATGAACATGTACCAGTATAATAGCTGTGTACAATAATGCAATATATTGCTTATATAAAATCAAACTACGCTGAGTTATTTTAAGAAAAAAGTCCCATTATTATTTCATAAACTAGTTTTCATTGAGTCAGAAGTAGATCCATTCCTAATATGGGCTCAGTCAGCCCTGAATATCAGCACCACAACCTCGTGTGCTCTTTGCAGGAAGGATGGCACTTTTAAATATTAATTTCTAGGAAAAGACAATTAAGACTAAAATATCTTTTTGATTGCTGATAATTAAGCAGTAACTCTAGTTTTAAATAGACAGCTTAACAGTTCCCGGGCCAAAGACCAAATCTGACTGCAGACCACAGTTTAAGAGAGAGACAAAGAGAGAGAGAAAGAATGAGGTCAGGGAGGGTGAAGAAGACGTTAATACACTCATCTGAAAGGGTAAAATGCTGTTACATCTCTTGCATTTGGGAGCACAGGCTCATATAAATTATTCATTACTCTTCCCAGCACAGCTATTCTACCTTGGCAAGCTTCTCTTGAAGATCCTGGATCTTGGTCTGCTGCTCAGCACTGGTCTAAAAAAGAAACAAATGTAGTCATTGTGATATGTGAAGATATCAAGATATTCAAGCTTATCATCCTTTGTCAATGTCACTTGTCAGTGTCCTTATCGAGACATATTTCACCATCCTCACCAATGACAGAAAGAAAACTTCATGTCCTACCTTCTCTATCTTGGTGATTGTCTCCTCTGTATCTGCTTTGCCTTGCTCTTTGACCTGTGAAGACAAAAGTAACTCTGAGATCCCTCCTGGTAATGATCGTGGCAAGTCGACAGCAACGTAGAAACGTCATAATGACTACAGGCGAGTTAAATATGATTGTATTATATAGTTACATTGAGTTGCACCGTGATAACCTCTTTCTAAGCACATTTCATCATAATTAACAGTGTAGACCTTCTGCATCCTATGCTGGTAGTCCGCAGCCTTCCTCTTCAATTCCTCGCTGTTCTGCCGAGAATCTTTCAGCTCAGACTCGTACAGGTCGCTGCGGCGTCGGGCAGCAGACAGGTCCTCCTCCAGCTGTCGTATGGAAACTTGCATCTCCTCCAGCTGGGCATGATATTCCTGCACAAAAAAAGGAAAACACACAGAAACCCCCAAATAAGAGGAGAGGGGACAAAGAGGCCAGGAGAGGGAAGAGGAGAGGAGGGGAGGAGGAGAGGAGGGGAGAAGAGTGAGGATGAGAGGACTGGACAGGAGATGAGAGGAGCAATAGTTCCACATACACACAAAAGGAGCAATAACATTAAGAAAGGAAATGTCAGAGTGAATTCCACTTAGTAGAGCACATCCCCCTGACGAAAAGTACCTGGAATGGGACACAATCTTTTCAAATTCGGGCTACTTGTAAGCACTTTATTCATAATTAACATTGAACTTTTTCTTCAGCAGCCATTACAAGTGCCCCTCTGCCAGTGCATCAAATTTAGAGAAAGTGACTTTTTGTCTTAAGTGAAAAATAACTTCTTCATCAGACCCAATGTTGTTCGACCTAAACTAGAAAATGTTCTTGTTAGAAGCCGCTGCATCATTTATGAGAACAAACTAATTCATGAGAGATGTATTTTAAAAGTGCTGCTTGTACAGAAGCACTTTCAAACTCCACATGATGACGAGGTTCGATGGACGTAATTAAAAAGCTTGTATGAGAGCCATTATATGTCAAATATATTCTCTCAGGGAGTACAGGGACACTCTAAAAATGGTATCAAGTATAACCACACTAATATAAAAAGGCAATGAACAAAGAAAGGGAAGTGTAGAGAAAAAAATGAATCAGTCAGAGTCACTTAAAGCACATGTCTGTTTAAGAGTATTTAGTCACAGCCTAACAGATCCAATTTCACCCTCCTCATCAGTCTGTCAGGGTAATAAAAAGTAGCATCCTTCTGCATCCAGGGGACTGATGCTCAACCGACACAGATTAGGACAAGTGAACAACATCCGACATGATGAAAACAAAAATAGTTTAGCTGAAGTGGAACGGGAGGTTACATAAATAACCGTGAATGAATCACTGAAGTAAACTGTCTCCCATGTTGGCCTTCCTTATGAATGGGAACTGACTTCTGAGGGTCAAGTGAGAAAAAAAACACTGATTATTTTTGGTTGACAGCTCCCATCAATTAGAATTGATTGGTTCTCCTGGATACTAACTTTCATTTTCAAATGTTGCTAATTCTTCGGCAAAACAATGACTCAGTACAACGAAATGAATGAAAGGGGAATTCAGCTTTCAATGAAGGTCGCTGCGCACTGAGGGCTAGTGGAGCGCTGAATCACGGTATTCTTTTATTACAAAGAATCATTTGTACAACGAATGTTCTGTCCATGGTTCATTCAGGTTATCAGATTTACAGATGTAATACCTTCCAGAGATCTTGAAATCAGTAATCATCTGTCTATCCACTGTCTTGGGGCTAATGCAAACACATACATTTAGGGCCCGTTAAAGTGCTATTACCTTCTAACCTTTTTGTGTTCACACAACCAAAGACAGAAACAGTGTAGTTGTCCATAGTTATTCTTTGTGAAATTGTCTCTTTGCATATATTTGCAGGTCTTATTAGCTTTGGCACAGATTACATTTCTTTGAAAATGAATCCGTCCCAAATCTCTCCTGTTTGTTGATCCAACACTGCAAGGTTTCTGCATGAAAATAATAAACACCTGCAGTCATATGACAAGGCGTAGGAGACAGATGCTTTTCAAGATGAAATGCTGGATTTAGCTTTAGTAAATAAATAGCAAGCTGAGAGGCACCAATGGGAACACAGAGCCACATAAAATGCATTAGCAGCAAACTATGCTCATAAATTTGAGTCTTTTTCTTTTAATCATAATTTATCTATAGATGCTTTGCTTTTTTGACTGCAGCCAGTTATGCACATCCAGTTATGAGGTGCTAGGATTAAACACAGTCTGATGAGGTGTGTTATGAATATCTCTCTGACAGTGTTCAACTTTAACTTGAGCCTGAAGACAGTTCACTGGCAAACAAATCTTGACATATATTTGGAGAGCCCCTGGACAGGAGACATAGACTGACAGTCGCTTTGGTAGCAATGCATGTCAGAAAAGTCAAACTAGCAATGTAATAAGTCTGTAGATATTGTTGCAGTGTGAGGCTGTAAGCAGGGTGAAAGAAAACTCATACTCAGCTTATCAGGCTCTGCTCTACACAGTAACATGCTAACATTAACATTAAAATAGCAATTTTGCAGTATCCGAGACCTGAACACCCCTTTCCCCAGACACTTCCTCCAGCTCCTCCCTAGGGATCCCCAAAGGCCTTAGTATGCTTAAAATGAGCAGCAAGGCAGATAGATTAACAGGGTCTGACACCACTTTCGCACATTGAAATCTAACAATTTCTGTAACCTTCCAAAAAAGACAATGTGACAATCATGCGGCAACTGGCCAGGTGTGTGGAGGTGACAAAGAAGACAGGACTTGACGTTCTCTGTCGAGCTCTCTTTTTTTCATTTTTCACGCAACTATTTATGTCAGTGCAACACCATCGAGGCATTCGAGGAGAGACTGTCTGAAAGTGTTCCTCCTTATCCCCATTTGAACAAGTTATTGCATCAAGACAGCGAAGACATGCAGCCACAGAGGAGAGAGCTCAGGGCTGTAGTGTACCATCCTACGAATGTAACCATTTGGAACAGGTATAAACACATTTGTCTTCAAGCCGTAGTTTGTTTCAGGTATAACCTGTATAGGTTCCCAATTCTTTTTTTTAGCCTTAAAACAATAGTCAGGTGCTCATATGAACGTTTAAATTGAAGTGTTTGCTTGCTGTAATCATTCCTCCGGTGCGTACTGGCCATTAAAAGATCCCTTCATACTGTGATCCCAGTGTAAGTCTAAATTAATAGGAGGAATGAAAAACAGCAAGTACCTGTTTCAATGTTCAAATGGGCACCCGACTACACCTCTAAAGGGGGGCGGCAAGGGGGCTTCTGCCTGGACTACTTCATCTGGCTTCTCTTGCCAAGGAGCAAATCCAAGGTCCTTTTGGATTGCATGCAACACAATCCTGTTAATAAAGTATTGTATGCATGCAATGCATAACTCCAACACAATTTTGCTAGTAAATTGCGTTTTCTACGTTGGAAAGTAAAGTGCATGCACAGTATATGTTATTAAATGCAGATTTTCTTCCTCACCTAGAGGAGTTTATTAATAGAAGAGATGAATAAAAGTTCTCTTCAGGACAGGGTGCATTCCTTTCATAGATAAATCATTTAATTATGTAGGTATATTAGGTGATGTTCTGTTTCTTAAACAATGTGAGGCCCCAGCACCTCATCACGACAGCCGGCCCACTGCATCAGTGCTCTCAACACTCGTAGGTATATGGCTCTCATCGCCATAGCAACCATTGCACAATGTATTCAGTGCTTGGTAACCGGCACTAGTGTAGGCCGAGAGAAACAGGTTGCTTTTCTATTACCTTTTTTAAAAAAAAAGAAAGGAAAATGGTGCATAATGCCAGGAAGATGATTCTTCATGCTCGCTTATCTGTTGTCCTAAGCTGTCAATCTTGTAACAGCTTAATTCTCACAGTTGGCAACACTCGGTCATATGGTGCTGCCACACACACACAGAAATATACTCAAACACACTCATACACACTCATCACATCTGATTTCAGTAATTACGGGCTGCGTGCAGCTCCCCTGTCTCTTTCTCCGTTATTAGCATTCCTGATTCCAGAGGGATTCACACTGTTGACCCAGCAGACACGCCGTCTTTACACGTTATACAGAGGGCTACAGATTGATCAATTAACTACTGCACTCCTTTCTTCTGGCAAATAACTGAATAAACAATACATTGAAGTTAAAGTTTATTCATCAATGAATTGTAAAGTCAATCTTTCCCCTTCAAACTCCTGCAAACATTTTAAATCTTCACAGCCACATGATATGCAAACCATTTTCAATGAAACACTGGCGATGACCTGCATCATTATATTGTTTAAGGATACAAAAGTGGCAACAGTCACAACAACAACTTACCTAATTAAGGTACTGTAATATGAGGCATTTATGAACATGTTGTTGTAGGTGTTGTACTGACTGCACTCACGCGTCTGTCTAATTAACACTCACACCCCCCACACACTCAGCCTTGGTGACTTGACCTGCTCCATCTGACTGCCATTGTGAAATACTCTAATAACCTGCTTCTTTACTAAAAGATCATTCTTTTGGCTTTTCTGCTTCATGCATTACATACAATCTAGTACACCCATCACTGCAAATAGTGAAGAAGTACTGAGTTTAAACCACTAAACAGAGATCATTTCATTTGTTTCAAGAATAGCACAATGAACAAAACTTGAATGAAATCTTAAGTGACTGATGTTAGATAGTTGATGAGTGATTTCAGTTTCAACCCACTGATTTAAGATGCCGTCCTACCTGCTCTTTGATCTCTTGAAGCTTGTTGCTCTGCTCCCGGATGTCATGCAGGAGCTGCAGAGCTTTATCGTCCTCCTGTGACACCTCCATACGAGCCTGCTCCAAACTGCTCTTTAGACTCTGAAACCAAGACATACAAATGTTCAGTCAGTGGATAGTTTGTTGGGTACACCCAGCTTAAAACTAAATAAAATGTCAAATGCAACGTATAACTCTGCAATGGCTATAATGAGAAGTTTTGGTTGAAATACTTCTAAATAGGTGTTGATTCTACTTTATGGTGATTTTGCGGTAAAGTGAAAAGTTTGTTCCCAAAAAAAGGCACCGTCTCCATCAAAACACTGTCCACTCTTCAGTTTTTCTAAAGTCTGTGGCAACTAAAATCTGTTCTATCTATTCCAGGTTTCCAAACAGAGGCATGCAGCCGAGTGAGAGAAGTGTGTGGCACTGTGAGTTGCACAAGACGGTATAGCAGCCCTAAAACACCAGGTAACATGAGCGGGTAACATGAGCATTTTCTCATAGTTTCCCAAATGAGAAGAATGTGAGCGCTAATGAAACGTTTTTCTTTGGGATACAATAAATTAACTTCTCAACCAGCATCTTTTTTTGCTTTTCATAAATCAACACCGTCACCACTGTATTGCATTTATCTATGTATGTTTTCAACAAGCATCTTTTATCTATTTGAAGTTTGAAGTTTAGTGAAAGTTAACAAATCCTTTGCCTTTTGTAGGCCTATTTATTTTTAAGAAAACGAGATGTGATGTGTTTTTTTAGGCAACATCTCCCAGCACTACTATCCTTGTATGCACACAGACATGTAAAAACACACACACACACACACACGCATATTTGGCACAAGTACAACAGCCCATGTGTGTCCCCTGTAGTGGCTACAGGGCTACTCACAGTGCATTCTGTGATGTAGGTTGCCAGGTCCTGTTCCAGGATGGTCCTCTGGGTCTCTGAGGCCTTCAACTCTATATCCTTCTGCTGCAGCACCGACTCAAGGTCAGACATCTTCCACTGGACAAGTGAAATCTCCTGCTCAACCTGGAAACAAGAACGTAGCATGGACCGGACTTTTCTCTGACAGTTCAGTATCATTTAATGAATCTGGGGCCCATGGATGTAAGAAGGTAAATCTTTCTTTTTTCAGCGTCCCTTGACAGTGTAGCTTTAGGGATGTCTTCTGTCTAAAATATTAACAATAGTAGTAACAATGTACTTGTAATATTTGTGTGTGTGTGTGTGTGTGTGTGTGTGTGTGTGTGTGTGTGTGTGTGTGTGTGTGTGTGTGTGTGTGTGTGTGTGTGTGTGTGTGTGTGTGTGTGTGTGTGTGTGTGTGTGTGTGTGTGTGCAAGTGCATAAGACTGCACTTGTTTGGTGGCACATGTCATTGGTAGCGATTGATGATGCAATTAGATGTGCCGTTACAGCATTACAGGGCCTGAGGAGCATTGGAAACCAGGAAAACAGCAGGGCTGGCAGCACAGCCACAGATACGCAGTCACAGCACTTAGTGTATGGTAGAACTAACACACAGGCAGTACGCAGACACAAGCTCACAACAACACGGCGCCCCAGCATGGGGCTGGAGCCAGTAACAGAAATAGTAACGTTGTACTGGAATCCAACCTTACTAGGAAACAAGATTTCCAATTTCCAACACATTTAAGAGACAGATGTTGTATGTTAATAACATAGGTCAATGATGGATTACGAGATAGATGGAAGTAACAAAGTACTGTATTCTCTTACTCTAAGCCTGTACAAATGAAACAGATCCATGCCACAAGGACGGCCCTATTTTCACAAAAAGCCAGAGAGTGACGTGGACTACTATAATAAGTAAACACACACACACACACACACTCCAGCTCAGCTACAGTGTAGAGGCAAACTGACAAACAAATGGCTGATTTTAGCTTGTTCTGGAAACAAACTCTTACCATGTGAAGAGTAATACCTGTGACATGTGTTCAGCAAGTCTGGCTGTTTTGTGTTTTTTAATGAGGCTTTTCCAAAGGAGACAGTCTTATCTAGAGAGTTGATGGATGCGTAGTCACTAATCTGTAGGAGAGGAGAGCGTGGAGAGAGGATGGGAGATGGGAGAGAAACATGATGGCAAACAGTCATTATGCACAACCTCTTATGAAATCTGAAGGGCTTACTCAATGCTCTTATGTAAAACACTTACCTTTTATATTAGTCATACTGTATAGATTAGACTTTTTCAATCAATTGGAGTAATAAACATTCCATATGTGTTATGACACTCAGGACGCATAGAATCTAAATGTGTACCTATTAAACAAGTAAGCAAGAAATATCAAGACCCTGGAGCACAAAGTATTACAGTCAAAACAAGATATATTCAGTCAATGCGCCAATATCAAATACATTTCAAAACCAGATTGGGTAATGCTTTATGTTAAGATCCTTGTAATAAACATTAGTTAATAGGTAATAAGGCTCTCTTGAGTACTTATAAGATGCATATTAACATATGTTAATAAGAGTATATTAACACATAATAATATTAATAAGCATCTATTAAGGACTTGTCAGGGCCTTATTACCTGTTAACTAACACGTATTACAAGGACCTTAGTAAACGTTTCCCTGAAGGGTAAAATTGTCTCTGATTCCAAGAAGAGCAATTAGCAATCAGGTACTGAAGACTTATAGACTTGAAGACTTGTATACAGCAACGTGATCCCACAGATAACAAGCAGATCAAATATATTGTTTACAGGAGATCCATACTGTGCTGACCAAATATGGACTCATATTCTAGCTTAACCGAGTCTATAAATAGCCTACTTGTGTTCACACAACAGCCTCTTTTACCACCGCTGGATATATTTGGCAGCTTTTGTGATCAAGAGGTAGGCAGAAGAATGAGCGACAGAGGGAGAATGTCTATTAAAAGCAGAGGCTCGCCACCCACTCCTCCCTACAGTAACATGCTCAACTAACATGAGGATTCTAGTGGATTGCTTTGTGGTTTTACTTTTGCATGATTGTAACATTGCCTGTTTCCGTTTTTTTGACCGTGCTCTATTGTGTATTCTATCCGTCTCTAGAACCACCACATTGCTGCCCGGAACATCACATGCACTAGCATTTGTGTCAAAAAAACAAAGCTAAGCAGACATTGCAGATGAACAACGGATATTGTGAGTCTCTGGTGGTTGCTAATATTTGCCCAGAAATGTCACTGATGTAATCATTATGCTTCAAGGGTCATTTGAGGGGTGAGTTGTTCAGTAACACAGCAGGCCGCACAGAATGTGCCCGAGCTGCATCAGAATCCTGCTGCCTGGTACTCCAGTCCCATCGACATGACATGATGCAGGAGCAGGTGGTTTGTCATGAGTGACGATGGCATGAGCAAAGTGTTAGCTGAGGTTAGTTTCCTCAAGCAACTGGCTGCTCTTCAGCCTGTAGGCACATTACATCAATGGCTGTCTGGTTTAGAGGAGATGTGGAAATGTCCTGTTCGTATTTGATGCTCTGAAACCAGGTGGCGAGGTAGTTGGAGTACGTATTGGCGTCTGAGGAGCGGACCTTGATACGATCACCGCCCACAGCCGAACACTCAGCCGGACCTGTTGGACCAAACTAAGCTAAGCTAACCCAGCTAGGACCTAAGGCTATTCCATCACCCAGTCTGCTCCTGACTAATGTTCACTCACAGGAATATTCAGGCTAACCCAGCAACGGGAGGTCAGTGACTTTTTTGGCCACATCTTTACAGAGACCCGGCTCCATCAGGGCATCCCGGATCAAGCTGCAGGACAGAGCACAGGACTGCGGCGGGAC
Source organism: Leptoclinus maculatus (assembly GCA_032191485.1). Lineage (NCBI taxonomy): Eukaryota > Metazoa > Chordata > Actinopteri > Perciformes > Stichaeidae > Leptoclinus > Leptoclinus maculatus. Next base: position 28,367,689 of record JAVDOI010000005.1, read on the forward strand.
AAGAGGAGGTTGGACTCTGTGTTTACATCAATGATGCTTGGTGCTCAAACATAGTCAAAGCTGATGAACAATGTTTCCCTGATGTCAAATTGTTAATGTTAAGATGTAGGCCACATTCTCTGCCCAGAAAATTGTTTTGTTGTTACATTCCTCCTGACGTAAATTTTAAAATTACGGAATGCACTACTGTTTTGTGTTTTGTATTTTATTGTGCAACCCCATGTTGCATAATGGCAATAAATTATCCTTGAATCATTGAAATGGTTTTAACCTTGCTGGTGGAAATCTCCCAAAGCTTTTCACGGAAGCCTTTTTTCCCCTGGTTAATGTTTCCTGGTTGCTCCTCAGAGCTCCAAACCTCATGAATGAACCTAATGAATCTCATCCATCTATATGTGCTGAGGCACAAACAACACTGCATGATGTAGTGTTGTATACTTAACAATGTGGACACTTTCCACAGCAGCCAGCCACTGGTAAAGTTGGTGGTAACGTGGTGTCATCCTAGCATGAGGCACCAGATGGGACTCAGATCTGGCTGTCTTCCTCTCAGACTCAAGTGCTTGCTGACTGCCCATAATGAGCCGAGCTAACAGACTGTGCAGCTGGGCCGCTCCTCTGCAATAATTATCTCCCTGAAAGCAATTACGAATAACTATACTTTTAAAAGCTCATTACAACTACAGGAACGACAGTTTGACCACTGAGCTGGCCTGTCTGTGTTTGTTGAACATTTCCATATTAATGTTATTGAAATGTGACGTATGCATGTTTCATTCCAGGAAGCAACATAATTACCTGCAATCAGAAATGTTCCATGTTTAGGAGAGCCCATCAACAACAGAACAGTAACATTCAGAGCAACATTGGCTTCCAAGTCAGTCGAGGAGCTCGTTTCTGTTGGTTGAATAATGTGTGCTGGTCTGTGAGTCAGAGTAGTTGAAGAGGAGGAGAGTGGAGAGAAGTTGCATCCCAGTCATGGTGTTGCTCTACATCTGTATGGGCTCTACATCTGTATGGGCTCTACATCTGTATGGGCTCTACATCTGTAGGCAGCAGTCAACCACAGACCTGTAGCAACACTGTAGTGGCACAGATTCTTCTCTAAAAAAAAAGCTCACAGTCCTTTCGGCTCTAGTTTAATCTTTCATCCCATCCTCTCAAGAGATATTTTGTGCCTATTGTCATGACAACAATAAATTAATAATACCTCAGTCATGCAAACATGGTTTTCCAGCAACTTGGTTTCCTGTTAACCGCTACAGGCATTAAAGATTAGGGAAGGGAATCCAAATAATCTGTGCTTGATATTAATAAAGAGCTATACATTTTTGGGTATAGTGAAAAAAAAAAAGGTTAAAAAAATGGTATTGGCAATCGCACTCCTCTGCAGTTCCCCAGTATCCAGTGGAATGTGTTACAATAGAAGGGGTGTTAACCCAGTAAACTAAAGCCACAATTAGCCTTTAATCACTAATTGGCTGGTATTATTCCTCAACTCTCCAATGACAATGCTGATGCACAGAAATTGTCCTACATAACAGGGTGGCACTAAAAACACTTTGGCCACCAAAGCCACAGACCTGCACCTGAACGCTCCGGCGCTGATGCATTAACCATCTGTAGTGGTCGTGTTGACGGAATATCACAACCTAAAGTGTGCTGAGCACTTGGGAAAGCACTTCAAAAACCCAGTCCATCATTATATCACAAATCCAAATGACAAAGAGGATCAGTGTGGGCTTCTAAAGGAGGCTTTTGGGAAAATGACACTTGAGGATATGGAGCAGTAGAGCTCTCTCTCATCACAACTCACATTAGCATTGACAGGTCTGCTCTGCAGAGAGTTCATTTCTTTTTGACTTTGCACAGGTGTCTCTCATTTCCTCTGTTCCATCTACCACCAATTTGGTCGGCCTCCACAAACAGGTAAACACAGATTAAAATAAACACCAACAGATGTGACACACTCCTCCTGGCAAACCTTTAATTATATAATGAACACAGTCCTCATATTCTAAGCCACTTATAAAGCATGCACCTCGTCAAGCATGAATCACATTATCCATTCTGTGTACATATTATATACCATCATCTGTCCATGTATCTATCAGTCTCTCTGTCTCGCCCACAATCTCTTCATTAATATTCTGTCCCGTCAGTCATGTAATTTGTGATCCAACTGAATAGGCACCAGAAAGAAGCAGCAAGCTTCCTTCACCTCTCCACCCCCCTTTGGCAAAACCTGCTGTTACCATAGAGATACTTTCCTCCAACCACAGTCTTCGTCTTGTCATACTTTTTTCCCAACCGACTTTGAATTTCCAGCTTTCTTTCTGTACTAGATTTCAACCTCAAACCTCTACAGCACCTTTGGAAAGTCCCTGCATAATAGACATTCCAAAGTCTCAAAACTTCCTCAGTCTTGGTCTAGATTAACCAGATTTCTTGGGGGGGGGGGGAGAAGCATGCAGTGGTCTCATCATATGAATATACAAACAGTGCCGCGTTTGAACGCCACCCCGGGGAGTGATAGCCATCTGTATGAATGTATGTGCTACAGTAAGCACAGCGATGAAGAGAGATGGGCAATCAAAGACATTTCAGTGTCGTGACCGAGAATAGGGCTCATTCCTGATAGACCAGATACAGCTGCTGCATAAGCTCGCTGCTACCAATGCTACCACATCACTCCATACATTCCCAGCTGTAGTGTCAGTCAATCAATCAGTCAGGTAATAGGTTCAACATGCTGACATAAAAATAACAATGCACTGTAGCAGTTCAGAGCTGTAAAACAAAGATACTGGTTTCATTCTTTCCCCCGACCAAGTCGTCACCCTCACCCCCTTCATCATCTTTGATGGGAACAGTAGAAGTAAAATAGTACAGCACTTACTCAGAGGCTGTTATACAGCTGACAGCTTTTCCACGAAGCTCTTTAGACGCGGCACCTCCTCGTCCAGTAAGACCGTTCATGTGGGGGTCTCCCTCGGAAGCCACCAGCCAGAATGAGAGCTTCGCTGGTTCATCAAATTCGGGGATGTCATCCTCACTGGGGAGAGAGTGGAGCCGAGGGGAGAGAGAGAGAGATGCGCTGTGGCAGGGCAGAAAGCTGTGAGGCAGTGAGAGGGGAGACTGGAGATTACTGCTTACAGAGAGAGATAGAGGGGAGGAGAGGGGAAGGGAGTGGAGGACTCCGGGAAAAATAGCATTGTAGAGTAATGCAGCAGACCGGTGATCACATACTGTAGAGAGAGGAAGCTCCCACCCTCTCTCTATCTCTCTCTTCTCTGTCACCCGCTCACCCTTACCACCCCCAAACGCTTTCTTCCTCTCCCTGTACTGCAGCAGCCGTCACTAATCACACTAATGTATGCTGCTTGACACACTGCGCTAACAGTCAGCTCCCAACAGTTGAAAACTACTGTACGTTCACGTCAGTTACTAACGACTCCTTAAATTGTGCAGCTCATTAGTGATTAAACACAATCACCCCTGCTAAACCGCATCTAATGAGCAGAAAAAATGCAGTCTAATAACTGGCAGGGCAAGGATGTGCTACAGTAATATTCCGCTTTAATCTGCAAGTAAACAAGAACAATTAAAGAGAGATGCAGATGTTTGCTTGAATAAAGAAGACGGTATAAATCTAACATGTGGAATATTTCATAGCACCGTATTCACCTGTGCTCAAGAAGTCAATTATTGCAATCTTTTAGCAAAAGGAGCACAATTTCGTAATTGTGCAGCAGATTATAATAAACATGCTCTCAAATAAAGGCTAGAGTTATGAACATTTGATTCTGTCAAACTTTTCACTCATATTTTCCCTTCAATTTTTGATTCATGGTTACAAACGTGTTCTTTTTGCTTTTAGATTAAGCTCGGCAAGACTTAACAGGAGCTTTCTAACGCCCTTCTGTAATTGATTACAATAAAATAACTAAACAGTGCTTTGCTTACAAACGACATGCACTGGACACTAGAATGAACACCACTGTAACAGAGAGTACTGAAAGTACTGTAACATAATGTACACAGATAACAATAACAAAAAGCATATTGAAGTATTATCGTACCAGGGTAAACAGTAATACAGTCCATGTCATGTCACAACCTAACAAGGTCCCCAGTGTCTGACACACTCCTTCAGGCTCACCTCAATGTTCTCGTTTTTCATGCTAATGTGAGCCAAGTGACACGTCACAGTGATACTGACTTGCAAACTGCACATACTCACAGAGACAGATTACACGCACAGTAACAGATGGCAGAACCTAACCTGGCAAGCAGTACTACATCAGCGCAGCAGAAGGGACAAAATGCTCAGAAGGTGAAAGTACAGCAGCACTGTACAATCAATTAGTGTTACAGTAATCAGTGGCAGACGGAGAACAAGGGCACTACTCACTTATACTGCTTACTGGTTGTTAATTAGACTTTTATGACCGTACTGACAACAGCGAGTGAAGACCTTGGCTGAGTTGTATAAAAAAAACAGAGTGATTTTGTACCTGTGCTGGCCTGAAATCTGATCACACCTCCATGTCTACACACAGCCTCCCTATTTTGACTGAATTTGTCTATTTGCTCCCTGAATCCAATGCATTCATGCCATATCTTGTTAGCTCAGTTAGATTCAAACAAACAGATCTATTACTGTAATCTGAAGGGAAAACTGTGTCTGGACAAGCACACATCCAGGAAGAGCCCTAAATGAAAGATTTCCCCACATAGGCGCAGGATTAGGACAAAGTGACACCTATGCAACATAATATCTGTCCAGGAAAGAAGGCCCGTGTTCAGAGGGAAGTTTTCTTATCGATCCTTAAATATCCTCGAGAAAAAAAATGTGTAATGATTTATAAATAGAGCCTGCTTTTAGCGTATGCCATTACATAATGCAGTGTGTTGCTGATATGTGACTTCTTTCAGCCTGACAAACCTTCACATCTTTTTGTATCTTCCTATGCCACATTAAGGAGACTTAACATTGATGAGTCACAAGTACAAGCGATAATGTTAAACTATTAAAAACACTTTATATAACGTAATATCTTAGTGATTATGATTTACTGACATCGGTATGAAGAGGGCTTGCTTTTTTCTCTGCGATGTGATTTGGAGTATTGGGTTGAGGCAGAGGCATCACACTGATGTTGCCTAGCAACAACATATTGTATGTGTATAAAGCAAATCCCAGTTTAATACTGAAGTGACGACGGAAAGATGGATGTTTTCACGTGTATTTCAGTGTTATGCAATGAACTGTTAATAATCATTACTTAATTAAAATATGTCTTCAGTGTGCAAAGACAATACTGTTCATTTTTAGGATGTTTTTGTGTTCCTGCAAAATAATGCTACATACTGGGAAAAAAAGAAGTATATATCACACAGTATAGCAATGGCTGAAACTATCATCAGAGGGGGAACTGAAATGATCAGACAGAGCAGTACTTCTACGGCAGGTGAAACAATCTTTCCAAGTTATCTAGAAGAAGCAACAGTACAAAAACACTGCCATCCACTGGCACAACAGTGAAATAGCTGCATTTTTCATGTCATGTGTGGGTATGAGGGTAGGTCTATCAGAGAGAAATGCTGCAATCTAGAGGTTAGAAGAGCCTGGTTTTGTTATGTAACGCACAGTCAAACCTTGCATTAGTTGAAAAAAAGGCAGAGTCAGGCCAGTATGACTAAGGGTTGGTGTTACATAAGCACAGAACACTGAGTACGAGGAAGACGCTGCTCTAGATACTCATGTAAACTGCCACCATTAAAAGAGCTATACACACTGAGGGAATTTATTGTTGCCTACTCATTTGGCGAATCACACGGCTACCACGAGACAATGTGGAAAGGGGATGGATAGTCACTCGCAGATTTACAGACAAAGCTTATGATGTTGGTGACAATCCATCACAGACAGAAGGCTATTTATGCTCTCTGAGGGGAAAACATGTCTTTGTGGTTGGTTTTAAATACTGGGGCTTCAGTTACAGCTGAAGAAAAGACAACATTTTTATTTACAAATCCTTACCATATTCATATAATCATTGAGAAGCATTGATCATTATAAGACAGCAACCACAAAAACACTTTTCAGATATGATCTGTGCAGTTCTCTGAAGCTGGGCAGTGTAAGTAGGCTACCGATTGTTTACCCATCACTTTGGGGAATGTGAATGTAATATCATTTTGTTTCCACAGAGGGAGCCATCGTCTATAATAAAGAGCAATGAAGGTGAGTTTATGTTTACCTCCATCCAAAGAGGCAAGGCAATGTGGTAGAGTGACTTCTATTCATTAACACTCATGGCAATAAGCTTCTTGCAATCTTCTTTTCTTCATCTACTAAAAAAAACCTCCAGCAACGGTACATATTGCTGTCCTCATTATTTCGCAATGTTTTTACACTAAACATCATTTAATTGTAAGCTCTCTAATGACATGTGTTTTGTATATTTGATTGTGGTTCAATCTTGTTGATTTCTGCTGTGTTGTAACAGCAATTGAATATAAATGTTATAAGTGTAAAAGCAACTCACTGCACTGACTGACCAGGCTGTAATACAGTATGTAGACAAAAGTTGTTGTTGTTGTTGTTGTTTTTGCAATCAACTCAACACCACTACCATTACACTAATAAGGATAATGTGGGCTGCTAAATTAATTCAGCTTAGCGGTTTATCAAAGCAGTGAGGTTTTGATGTGCTGTGAGGAAATCACCCATTATCTGGTGTACGGCCCCCTCGGCCCCCTCGGCCCCCCCGGCCCCCTGAAGCTAGGCGACGGTGGACCAGCAGGCTGTGACCCACTTCTTTTGTGCCTTCACTTTATCAGCTCAAGAGGCTTTGTTTGTAATCATTGCTCACCAATGCCCCACCCCCAACATCATGACCTCATCTCTACCCCCTCACCATCCACTCATACTCACAGATTTCTGTATCTGCGAGTGCCTTTTACTGAGCATGTTAATTCCTTGACCTTTAACCTCTACACACACTAACTTAAAACTAATCCATAAATCATACCCCTGAATTTGTGCCTTGACCCTTAATTAGCCTCTTACAGTAGTTAACAAGCATTTCTCAATTTGGGATATTTACCCTCCCTCGATGGAAAATGATGATACCCATACACTCATCAATTGGCAACATTTTAACACCCAATACATTTGATTTATATAACTTATATTATTCGCTTGATCCTGTAACATTCCATGAGTGAGGTCCAGCTTGCTGATGATTTTGATCAGAGGTCTTAATTTAATATCTTAGCGACTAGATACCGCCTCCATCTAGGGGAATAAACAACTTGAAGAAAATACTAGTGACAGGGCTTTTTCAAATTAGCCTGGAGCAGTAGAATTTGAACCTGATGGCCTACAAAGATGCGGCATAACTAACTATTGAGGACAGTGAGACATTCCCCATGTCTTTCATACAGCTGCCATGGATGCAAACTGATTCCCATTACACTTGTTTAGCAATTATATAGCAATCAATAGCAATCTTTGATTCATTAAATATATGCATAACATACTTGACAAAAATACACAAAACATACATATATCCAAAACAGAGAATAATAGAGAATGGGATGAGGCCAAGTGAGTAAAAATATTACCATAATGCAAAAAAAATACCCCAGTAATAGTAAATACCCGGCATTCATATTTTACTTTAGTAAAAGTACATAAGTATTATCAGCAAATTGTAGTTTAGTGTCAAAGTGAATGAAGTCTTCTCATTTTTCAGAATGCCGCCTTTTAGAGTGTTATATTATATATTTTTTATCATCTCTGAAGCATCACCCTGTAAACAGCATTTTAATGTTGCAGCTGGTGAAGATGGATCTAATTAATTTACATTCAATTGGGTTAGGTTAATCTAAAACAGTTGAATCAATAACAGTGCTTCATATTGTATTAAACCCTAATCTGTAAAGTAACTATAGCTGTCATATTAAGGTAGTGGGGTAAAACCTTCAATATGCCCTTCTAAAATGCTATGAAGTTAGCATAAAATGGAAATACTCAGATAAAGTAATGTTAGGCCAACAAGTTGTCTACATCGAAATTGTACTTACAGTTGCTACAGTAGTGTATTTCAGTTGGATCAATTAAGTCACTTTCCACCACTGGGGACATGTTCTGTATTTGGAGGACAACATATTAAGTTGAATTAGCTTTACAACAAACTATTAATAGCATGAAAGACCTTTTTGTGCTTCAATTGGTATAAAATAAAAGTTTGACGTATTAGCTGTTTTATATATAAAGTTAGCTGGGGCTAATTGATAGCACATCTTACTTGCTCACATAGAAATTGGGGAAAATACAACAACTGCCGAATGACCACTCAGTTTTCGGACTAGTCTGACAATAATACCTAATTTATATTACATAACGATAGGTTTGTGTGAACTTTTGACAACTAACGCTATCTAGCTTACTGGCCAGTCATAAATAAGCTAGTTTAACGTTAGGTCTGAGTAGGTATAGTCATATTCTAGGCTAGCAGCAGTTTAACTAACGACCTTACGTTACCACCTGTCTTGCATACATGATGTTTCCCGCCCTCAAAGAGCAACGCTTCTATTTAAATATTATTTACTGAACATTGAATTGAATTACCTTAATAGCTGTAATATTTAGCGTTACGTTAACATTAGTTTACAGTTTTGAAATCAATAATTTCACAGATATGGAGAACACCTTTACCTTAAACCACTTCCCTGAAAATTACCGTTAGACGGTTAACATACATGGAGTAAAAACAAAAGTGTCAAATCATGTTTTAATGATTTCTTTTTTCTCTAACAGGTTATTATTTAATATAACGTTAGTAATGTATTTAAATACAATATATTTTATTAAACAAATGTAAATCCAGGGGGTTCAAACATCACAGATTGTTCTTGCTTCTGACGACAGCTGGAGCATCATCACTTTGGGCAACAGTCTGTTCTCATATTATCCCTTCACGTGCTCATTTACTGGATGTCACAGATGTGTGCGAGAAGCACCGAAATATGGCGCTATCATTTTCAACCAATGGGTGGGCCGTTTGTAACAGGTTGCAGGCTGGCGTCACCGCCGTGTCGGGGGCGTGCATTCAAGACGGGAAAGCGGTAGGGGAGGCGTCGGGAACGCGCTCATCTGTTTGGCTGGCAAATGCCTCGGGTGTAACAGGCCGATCATTATGGGGGACCCAGCACTCCGAGGCGGGATGGACCCTGATCGACCGACCGATGCGCACAGCTCATCGAGGCGGTTTATACCGGGATAAAAACATTTTGTGACCAATAACAAACAGCCAGTCAGTGAGCTTCGCAGAGGAGGCGGTGTTTGCTGGGATTCAATCAGAGCCAGAGTCGAGGCTTGTAGCTTAACTAGGAGAGAGGGACGTGAGGAAACAGGGAAGACGGCAGTTTATAATCTCACTGGATCCTGCTCGAAATTGCGTGAATTATGGATGAAATGTCGATTACACGACGGTCCGGTCAGCCCAACCCTGTCAGAGCAGGGTGGGTTCATCCGGAGTGATATCAGTCGGCTGTTATCTGTTGGCTTCTCCTCCGCCGGGCGGCGATGTCCACTTTCTGGCTAGATCTGCAGACGTCTGCCGTGGTTTCAGCACCACTGGAGCTGGACAGCGACTGCATGGAGCCCCGGTCCAGCGCTGCCGCTCAGGAGCCCGGCGGCTTTCAGGGTCAGCCGCTGCGGCACGCCGGCTCCGGAGGCCTCGGCATGGCCTTGGAGGAGGAACTGGCCATGCTTACCGGGGAGCGGGACGACGAGGAAGAGCTGCCGGAACTAGAGACGCCAGCGGTGGGGCATAACGCGGACTTGCTGTCGCTCTTCCGTCAAAAGGAAAAAGACTTGGTTTTAGCTGCTAAACTCGGCAAAGCGTTGCTGGAGAGAAACCAAGACTTGACCAAGCAATATGAGAAAATGCACAAAGACCTCAACGAGAAATTAGAGGTAAACTAAGGATAGAAAATATAAGTTTGAATGCTGCCCAAAGCCTCTTTCTGGTTTGTACTTAAAAATAATCCTTAAATCAATGAGCCTTTACTATGTAAACAAACTCAATAGGATCATAACAAATGCTACCTGTAGAGTCCCACATTCAGTTTCACCTAGCATGATTCCCTTTTTATGGGGAACTAGTTACAAATGATGAATTGAAGCCTGCTGTTCGTTCTGATCTAAAGACTCTAAGAGACCAACAGCCAAGCTAAAAAAACAAACGGTGTTGCAGTCTGTGAGTTATTCACATATGATGTTGTTTATGAATGAGGTGCAGTTGGGCTTTTGTTCTTGTTTTCAACAATCCTTCACACGAGCCAACACGTGGCCTGAGAAAACCCCCAAAGACTAATCCTGTGGCCGACTGTATCTACTGTACATCTGTTCAGCCCTTTGATCCATATTCATCCTCAACGTTGCAGCTCAGAGAAATAAGCTGCCTCTTAGTATCAAACTCTTCTGTTCATTGGTGTTGTTACAGCGCCTGGTATCCTCTTCTAACGGCCTGTGGTGTTGTTTTGTGAGGTTGTTTTGATTCTCTCGGATCCCTCTTTTTGTTCGGACACATACACCCTCATGAAAATAGTGGCCACAGAGATGCCAGCTGCTTCAGCCTTGGACTTAACCATAACAACAACCCCCCCATCCCAACCCTGGCAGCCGCTGGTGGTGCATCTCTCCACCAGTCATTGCCATCTACAGAAAAGATAGAAACATCCTATTATCTGAGCGGTCACTCCAGGAGCTAGTGAAACAACTAAACTATATTACATCCCCTCCACCAGATTAAACCAGTGCTTTTTATTTTGTGCAATCATAGCTGCTGTTATTGTGTCTCTTTCGCACTTTTTTAAGTCTTGTTTTGTAACAAAACTTCCAGTTGTGGTGGATGCCGCAATAGTTCAACTTTCTTCTTTCTTAACATTATACGTTTTAATGTTAATGCTATTTTGGGTATGGCACAGTGACATCATCATTACCACAGTGAAAGGAATCTGACTTTTGAATAGAAGGAAAAAAGTTAAGAATGGCAATTTTAGCCCTTGGAAAAAAAACAGGATTGCGCCTTCATTGTTGTACAATAACTTTCAGTACCATGAAATATTTCCAAGGATTGAGTGAAACCTCTGCCTTTTGCAACAGCAGCATCTGCGTGAACTCTCTGACTTTGTCACTCCCTCAATGATTTCATATGTTGTGTAAAATTGGGGAAAATACTGAAGAACAAGTCAAAGCAAATGAACATTTAACCACATGTACCTCTCTCCCCTCCGTCCACATGCAGCACTTGGAGCAGGAGAAGCATGAGTTGCGTCGACGTCTGGAAAGTCGAGAGGGGGAGTGGGAAGGCCGCGTGGCCGAGCTGGAGACGGACGTCCAGCAGCTGCAGGGTGAGCTGGAGCTCCATCAGGTCCAGCTGAGGGAGACCGACAGAGACAAGACCAAGGCAATCAGCGAGCTCTCCGAACAGAACCACAGATTGCTGGAGCAACTCAGCAGGGTGAGAAGCAGTGTTCATGTGTGTGTGTGTGTGTGTGCGTATGCATGTGCTTCAGATGTACTGCTTCAGGCGGGCTGGGCAAATCTGCATTTAAGATTTAATTAGTTTGGGCTCTGAGTCACTGGTCTTAATGCTGCTTTAAACTACCTTCCCCCCCCAGTGTGTGTGTGTGTGTGTGTGTGTGTGTGTGTGTGTGTGTGTGTGTGTGTGTGTGTGTGTGTGTGTGTGTGTGTGTGTGTGTGTGTGTGTGTGTGTGTGTGTGTGTGTGTGTGTGTGTGTGTGTGTGTGTGTGTACACAGTATGTGGTCTCCCTGGCTTTAGGCCTCGGGGCCACTCAGTCCACTTCCATGCTGCCTGGTTGACCTGACACAAGATGCTCAGCCAAGTGAGATTTCATCATCTCTCGGGGGTTATCTACCTCCATTCAGCCCCTCTCTCCCTAACTTCATCTGAATTGTGCTAACTCATCAATACCAAAAGTGGAGCTTATGTTGAATAATTTAGAGTGATTGGACTGCACACTTATGCAATACCACTCTGCATATTGGCAGGTAATTTAAGTGCACTTATGACAGGCGGAGTAGAAAATGTCTTATAAAATGTATGATATTTAGATTGATTGACAGACAGATAGATCCAATCATACATACCACAGTGCTCCAGGTTGGCATGAGGACTTGAGGCTATATTGTTGTAGATGCGATGCACTGTTCACACGTCCGGGGGAAACTGAGATTGGCAGCAGATGCAGATTGATGGAGCGGAGAGCGCTAGCTTTTGTAGCAACATATGATTAATCCCTGCGAAGGCGCTCCTCTGTCTGCTCCGTTTACTCCAAAACAGAGACGCCTTAACCATACAGAGTGGTCGCTTAGGTGTAACAATACGACAGCTCTGCAATGCAACTGTATCTTTGTGAAGCCTTCAAATGTATAACTTTAATGAGACATGCTGTGCGTCCCAATACCCATACTACCATACTATTAAGTATGCCAGGAAAAATATTTAGTATGCCCCAATACATGTTAAATGAAGTATCCCCAAAAATACCACGATGTTCTACTACATCCTGTCGCACTTTGCCGTATGTAAGCCAGTAAGCTTTTCTGGCTATTCTGACCCTCAATGCCTCAGTGCCGCTGATATATGAGAAAGAGGGTCAACGTTCAAGGTGCAATGTTATGAGGAAGTAGCATGTCCCAATTGAATGCATACTGTATGCTACAATACTTACTTTGTAGGGGCAGGTGCAGTATGTACTAAAAGTGTTTTTTTTTAAGTATATGATGCGATTTGGAACACAGCTAATGCGTCTGGATTAAACCCTTGGTGTTCTTGTTAAATTGTCCAAGTTCTGTCCCTTCAATTGTGACTTAATTTACAAACTCGGAAAAATGACACGACTCTTCAGCTGCCATGTAGGCTGGCAGTGCGTACGCTACATTTCAGGATGCCCCAGAGCTGTGTGTACAAAGGCTGACAAGTCTGTACAGGTGCCTTGATAACCACGTCAGCGGTTGCGTCTATGGTGACGCTCTCCTTCCTGGAAATCTGCTCCCAGGCACCTGCTGTTCAGAAGGCTCTGTCCGATTGATTTTAACCCCCAGCTCGCAGCTTTCCCTCTCATCTGGAGCAGATTAAATCAGCATCGTGCCCCGCATTGCCCCAACGCCATCATCACATTGCAATCAAGGACTGCTGTCGACTGGTCAGTCGCTGTAGATCTAAGCAAGAGCGAGCAATCAGCGTAGTTAAACTGCCATTAATTTAATTGAAACCTGGGTGTGGGAATATAAAGAGATATTCCCTGAAAGTGGTATATTGTGTTCTGGGGGGGGGGGGGTCTTTGTGATTCAGTGAAATCTATGAGACTTAATTGACTGCATCGATCCAGATCCATGATTCAGTGAGTTGGGCAGACAGCGGAAGACCTGCTGGGTAATAGAATAAATGAGGTCAACTACAGTGCTTGCTTTCTCTCTCCTTTTATCCTTCTTCCCCTCCATCTTCCTTTCTCTCTTTCTCTCTTTCTCAGTGCTCATTATTAAGCGCTGGGCTGTAACTAAGTAATGTTAACGGTTTACAGCTCTGAGTGAATGGAGGAAATGTAAGAGTACCCTGAGGAAGCTCTGGAGGCCTGCTATTTTCATCTGCCCTGCGTGTTTCTCGTAATAGTTAACTCTTTGCCGTAACAGACTTATAATTATCTAGACTGGTCTGTATGTGGAAGCCTTGTAACAAACTATGGGATAGAACGTGTTCCTGTGCACGGCCAAAGGGATTATGAGCGTGTTATTTCAGTCCTTTGGCACCTCGGCCGAAAATCACATTTCAGAGAGTGATGAGTGGACAATAGACACACCTACTGAGGACAAGGCTCCTAACTAACAGAACAACTGTATCCTCAGCCACTGGGTTTACAATAACAAACAAACAGGGGAGCACAACATTGTGTTCATCACGACTGTGGAGGACTTAATTATCAATGAGCAAACAAATATGTCAAAATTCAGAAATACTGTAAATAAATGTTGATTTATAGAAAAGAAACTGAAGATGTAAACTATTCATTTATTTGCATATTTATTTCAGCATTCATGTATAGAAGTGTTTAAGTTTTTGTCCTCCATATACAACTGCCAGGGATTTCTGAAGCAAATCTTGCAGATGAGATTCATAAAAACAGTGCATCGCCTCAACAACAACTTAAGAATCCGTTCTTAACAGAACCTTAAATTGGCTGCAGTGGGATGACCTTGAGAAGGCAGGGCACTCCATGTGATGTCAGTTACGGGGTAAGATACAGCGCTGAGGGGATTAGGCTATAATCCCTGCTAATAGCCTCGCCATATGCATTCAGTCAGGAACCAAAACAACTCCAGTCCATACTTTACTTAATTAATAACAGCAGGTGAACAAAGAAGATCTAAAGATGTTTTATCCTGGGATGACACACATACCCCCTGTGGTTATTCCTCTTTAGGTGTGTGCATGTGTGAGTGAATCTTCCAGTACTGGGTGATGAAAATATACATTATTTTCAATGCACCCAGAGAAAATAGATCCTGGAGTAGAGCCTAGGAGGTGTGTGCTGGTCTGTATGGATCTTTAGTGTGAGAACAGTCAATCTCCTCAAGCCTAATCTGATCAGAGTGAACCAGCCGGAAGGGGACCTTTCTCTAATTACATTACCACAGATGCTCAGAAAAGGCTGGGGATTCACAAGTGTGCATGTTTTATGGCCATGGTCAATTCTAATTCCCTCAACCTCTACTTACTTAATGACAGCAGCCCCCCAGTGACTCAAAACTGTTTATTTGAGGCTATAGGAGGAGTAATTACATTGTTTTGACTTGTCATTGATAACAATTCAAGAGGCAAGGTGTTATTGGAATGACAAAAGCAGAAAGTTGGCAACCTATGATGTGTCTGGCCTCATCAGTACAGTATATCCACATCACGCTTTGCACAGGATTCAGTTTCACTCCTCTTTTTTCACAACATCTAACCAGCGTTGGACACGCTCCCTGGGCATCTATCCAGCCATTAGCTTCATTCACATCTAGTCACCGGAGCACATGACGCCCGAGGTAGCTGTTGCTCTCAGGATCAGCTCTCTGATTGGCCCGTACCGTCACTCTCGGTATTTGTTATGCAACCGTTTGAACGCGGTGTTGCCCATCCTCCATCATTGGTCTAGACAGAGGCAGAGTGCTCTGTGAAAGTGACGAAAGGAAAATACCAGAAGCATCGAGACCACTTGTCGCAGCTCTAACCGATCCCGCTTCACCCCTGGTTGCCGTGACAACCAGAGTGACATGCAAATTGAAACTCCATGTGGCGTTACCATGGGAATGCGCTCTACACAAGTGGCACAAGGATACAGATAGTTTGATGCTAAGTTGCGCCCCTCATCCAAAAAAAAAAAAAAAAGACCTGTGATGCACCTGCAGTCATATCTGCTGGATATTGTTCCACAGCCACAGACTGAAGCAACAGGACCGATGTCTACTTTCCAAGTTCCGGCCCTCCTCTGGAAAGTTAATTTACAGTATTTAGTATTTAGGGGCTGCTGAGCCCTACTTTGCTGCCCTGGATTCTATCACAGCAGTCTGATTTGCCCCCGTTTGTCCTGTAATGCCTGATCTGGGATCTGAGGAATGTATGAGCAGATTAAGAGAGTATCTGCAAATCAGGCAGTCTGAGATCATGATGAGAAACCACAGCGTTGACCGTAATCTCTCAGCATCTTGGGCCAGTCGGTCAGATGTCACGAAACCGCTGTGACCCGTTTCCCCACATACAGAGACAGGATCATGCAGCTGTCACATAGAAACGCACATCTGGCTACCAGACAGCAAATCACTGTCGAGTCTGCTTAACGCGAACAACAGACAACGCACTGGACATCTCAACTCCTATTTGAGAGCTCTTTTGTTTTTATAAAAGTTTTCCACTGTTTAAGTGGTTGGTTTTTCATAGAAAGAAAGTTTGTTTGGGTGGAGTTTTAAGTTGAAAAACAACCACAATAAATTCTCAAATGCAAATGATACTGATCATACGCCTACAGAAACATGAAACATGCAATACCAACTCCATCAAATATCACACACAGCTCAATCAAGCACCTAAGGGCACATATGAATAGTAGTAAACTGTGCACCGCTATAATTCTCATAAATTGCATTTCTATCGCAGGTAGTTGACAATTCAGAGGAAAACAAACAGTGTGTACATAGGCTACCAATATAATCTCTATGTTGATGCAAAGCCTTTTATATGTGGATGTAGGTTCTGATACTCAGACATGCAGTGTTCAGCATCCCGTGTCATGTAAATGATCCACTTTACCCAATTTCTTTTTAACTCTCAAAAGATAACTAGGTCAACTTTTTCATCAGATCATTTCCTGAACAATATCAAGCCATTGCTTTTGTCCTGGAGGATCAGCCTTATAGTAATGTCTTTTTTTTTTAGTATCTGTCTCTTCCTTGTGAAACCTTCTGTGTTAGTAGGTCGTAACTGTCACAGTTCTGTGAATAGCAAGTTTAGACCCAAACGCAGATGAAAAGATGGGGAGGCAGCAGGCATGAATTTCAATGAGTTCACGTGCAAAAGATGACTTACAGCTCGAGTCCAAAAACAGACAGATAACAGAAGTAAATCCAACACAAACTAGGAACACTGAAGACAACTGAACACTAGGAGCAAAGCTAGAAGGTAGAAACAAGCAACTAAGGCAGAAAAACTGACAATTCAAACAGAGGAAACACACAGACTAGATACACGAGAGACTAATCAACGCATGAAACACAGGTGTGGTAGAAAACAGGCGGGAAAAAGACAGAGGCAGGAAGTAACACAAAACATGACACACGATGAGAGTTAACTTTCAAAATAAAACAGGAAACAGACTACAACCAAATCCAGGACCATGACAAGTCATATCCCTGTGTGTTGTATGGTTAGTTACTCTATTCGTATCTTTGCCCTGATCTGTCCACATTGTGTTTCATGAAATAGTTGAATTGTAAAGAAACCTTAATTTCCCAGACAATGTGTCACCTTTAAATCCTAAATGTTATACCATAGAAATAGAATAGAATAGAGTTTTATTTCTAAGGCATTCATATGTATTCATATTTGAGACACATGGAGCAGTGATACCTTTCTGTTAGTGTTTGTTTAAGCTCCTTTGAACCTACATAATCAATTAGTCGTCCATCCACTCAATATTAACCATTATCATTATGTTTTGTGAATGGCAACTCAACTGTCACTTTTTATATTTTTTGGATGTATTAAACTTCAAAGTATAATAATTGCAATGCTTCCCAGAAGTTATCATTTAATCCACGTCTAATGGATACACAGGGAAGGGTTGGAAATAATCCAACCACCATCATTATGGTAACTTAGAAAATAACTTATTTTGTTATTATGTTGTGTCAATATACGTGTACCTTTGGGATGCATAACGTTCTTTTCTGGAATGAACACTGGGAGGTGGGTGATGAATTCCTTCATTGTAATTAAAAAAAACAACCTCTACCATTGTATTTGAAACCTTTTATGTGAGGAGAACATTTTGACCTTTTGGCATGCATATTTGGCGTTCCTTGAAATCACACGGAGTGCTGCATTATTAGTAACCGTTCAGAGGGGAGCCTCAGAACACACACACCGACTACAACCACCACGACCAGCTGTTGAGCCTCCTCACATCTCTCTGTGAGCTTCGTGAAGAGAGGCAGCAGTGTGTAGTGCCACCTAGAGGCTGTACTTCAGACAAACATTAGTCATCTTCATTTGTACTCAGCACTGCTGATGATTTGCTTAGAGTTGAGCGCCGCTTGCCACAGTAATACAAAATAAATTGTATTCAGTGTGCAGATCAACTGCTCCCTTTCGTACAGTGTTTTTTGACATATTTACAACATGTCTCTCCAGTGAGCCGTAAAAAGCGAGTGGTTTTAAAGATTTTGCTGTTGCCATGGCAGTGATGACACGAGAACTGAAGCTTCCCGAGTGCAGCTCTATGCTAATGAAGCCCAGTCAGGCTCTGTGTGGCCTGATCCCACCTGTCCAATAAGCTCAACTGATGCACCGAGTCTGCTGCTGGGCTGGATTGCACAAATACTGAGCGTTCAAGGCCTTTAAGGGCGATGACGTGGGTAAAAATGGCCTTTCAGAGGAACAGCAATCAAATGCGCCATTTACAGGAACATATTTGGGAGGGCTGATTTACAAATAACTGATTTACAAATGTCACTGAGTACATGATGAACGTCAGTGGGTTTAGGCATGTTGTGTGTGTGTGTGTGTGTGTGTGTGTGTGTGTGTGTGTGTGTGTGTGTGTGTGTGTGTGTGTGTGTGTGTGTGTGTGTGTGTGTGTGTGTGTGCTTACACATCAGACTCCATTAAATCACCTCAGTCTCTTAGGACAGGGACACAGACTGAAGCAGTCTTTTTATTTAACTGAGCAGTAAATATAACACTATAATATAACAATGTGATATTATGTCAACGTCACCGTGAACAATAATTAAATGTGAAATCACGTGATTTTACAGGTCTACTGCATAAGTACTGTATGAAGCCTTTAGTGTCTCAAGTGTCTCTGTGAAGTCTGATGAATGTCCTCACGTGATGTCACTTGAGTCAGTGTCTGTTGGCTCTGAGGACTTTAAGTTTGAAAATGAAAAAAAGAAGACGCTACAATAGCTACTTTAACTGAACTGTTGGGGGTCGAGAGTAGACATATGTAAGGCAAATATTGACTCTATTTTTCTTACTCGCCTGTCTGTTTGTCTCCATCCAGGCTGCAGAGGTGGAGAGGCAGCTGTCCACTCAGGTCCATTCATTACGGGACGACTTCAGGGAGAAGAGTATGTCTACAAGCGAGCACATGACTCGACTAGAGACTCTACAGGCTGAGGTGAGCAGCTATCAGCACCATTTTACCTTCATAGAGTGCAAATGATTGAATTGTACTTTTCAGAGGGCACTCAGCTTGAGCAGTCGCCCGTCAAAAGCTAAACAAAAAAAAACCCAACTGTAGAAAATGGCAGCTGGGTACTTTTGATTTGCACTTTTCCAATGTTCGCAATTATTGGTACTCAGCAAGGAGCCTGAGTGCTTAAGGTGACAGCAGATCCCAAAGAAAGCGAGACTAACGTTTGAGAGAAGTATTATTAACACATTTTCCTTTGTGCAAATTAACAGTTTATTTCATTGGCAAGAAAATGCCGCCCCGTTCAATTCAACACACTCAGGAGTTTTGCTTCTACAGTCGTACTTGGACCAGTAGCTAATGGTGATAGTGTTAGCTAACGTTAGCAAACTTTAGATAGATATTGACGTGTAACTGACTTTATGTCGCTTTTCTACTTGTGTTGCTGTTGTATTATATTCAAACATGTTACAGTTAATCATCTTAAAGGTAAAACAAGATGTAAACATGCATCGCACCACACCATGTTTGTTGTTTCCTGCTTTTCCACCTGTGTCTTCAAAACAGGTGACTCTGAAATGAAGAAAAATTCTGTGTCCCATTAATGTGCAATTACCACTTGTGGTCACAAGGGCTGCTTTTCAGCAAAAGTTACATAACCTCTCTTCAAAGTTGAAGTTTCTGGTAAAAGATAGGTGGAATAAAATTCCACTAAAGGGAAACGCTGCTTTCAACCAATCCCCTATTTTTCAGAAGATGGTGTTTCATCTACTACGCAGGGTTTTAATCTGTCGGGGCAGTTGTGGGATTACTCTCAAACTACTTTTCCTCTCTTTCTGTAATCTTTTTCTTTATCTCTCTCCTCACCCATCCCTCCTTTCCTCTTGGTTGGAGCAGCAAGGGCTAGAAGTGAGTGGTTACCGAACGCTGTCTGTCGGTCAGATCGCATGCTGCATGGAACGTCTTGTAAAACAATAAAAAAACAAGGATTGCACCATTATTTTCTTTTGAATTGGAAATTACACCACTCCCAATGAAATGATTTGATGATAGAACAAAGTACTGTTATTTCTTAGGGTAGATGCTGAATGAAATATTTGACTCTTTTGACCTCATATAACTTTAAGTGATACATTTGATAATCAGAGCATTAATATAGCAGCAAACAACTATTTGCAGTGTAGAGATATAGGAGAGTAATGTCCACCTGAGCAGAGAATGAAGTCGCTCTCCCTCTGTGTGTGTTGTAATCAGAGCTTCTCTGTGCTTTGTGTACGTAGCCGGTCCGGCCGCACGTGCATGTTAGTGCATGTGCGTCCCAGTGTGTGTGCCCCACTGGCTGATCGCGAAAGAGTAACGGTCCTCCGGTCACAACCATGCAGGTCAACGCTGTTAACTCTGTTGCCGTTGTTTGCATCGCTCACGCAGTTAGCATCGTTAGCTGCGAGCTGCCGGCTCAGCCGTCGTCGTGTGGAGGCAATCCCTCAATCAAAACCTCTAATACCGTAGCATTTTACATGTAATGTCATGTAATATTAAAGAAACTCAGCTCTGTTGTCACCCAAAGTAAATCCCTATTCGACCTTTCCACATCCTTTGGCAATCCCTGTTTCATGACATCGAGCATAAACAACATGCTTGGTTATCGGAGCATGATGTGTTGTGATGTCAGCTGTGTCATGTATGATATCAGCCAGATAAGTCATGAACAACGGTACTGTTAGAGCACAACAACAAATCAGATTTCCCCCGTAGCTTCTCTTCAAAGCCAGACAGAAAACACCCAGACTGCAGAGCCTGCGCTATAATTGGGAGAAAAGGCTACCGCTCTATATTTAGCTGAGATACTGCAATGTCTGGGTGCTCCCACTTTTCCAATGCTTTGCCTTTATACGACATGTGCTGATGACTAATGGCTTTTTGCCCTATTTCTGTGAAGCAAGAGACCATAGCAGCCCAAAAATATCCAGAGCCTGGCAATGGGGATGCTCATATGGTAATGAAAACAAACGTAAGCTCCTGCACTGTGAAGTAGGTTACCAGATGTAGGTCAAAAGCAGGAGGGATAAAAAATGAACGAGAGCTGGTGTTTGTTTAATGGGGAAAG
Source organism: Leptoclinus maculatus (assembly GCA_032191485.1). Lineage (NCBI taxonomy): Eukaryota > Metazoa > Chordata > Actinopteri > Perciformes > Stichaeidae > Leptoclinus > Leptoclinus maculatus. The sequence goes on from JAVDOI010000005.1 coordinate 28,388,792, forward strand.
CTACTCAGGCAGCTACACGGGAAAACAATTCATGAGGAATTCCGTAGAAGGCCGTTAGACATGGATGGTGAGGAGTAAGCTGATATCAAGCTTTGTGGGGACGCTAACATATCACTAAGGCATTCCTGAAGACGAGGGTGGCAACTGACGCCTACGCCCGTGCTAGGCAACAAACATTCTTTAGGCCAGTGGGAGTACTTTTTAATCTTGTGTAAGAGCCCAGCTTGCCTCAGAGTAAGGGAAACAACACAATTTAGCCTTTAATCAGATCCATAGCTGCCCATCTGTTTGCTATCGACCAGGAAATCAAAACAATCCTCTGGTTTTTTCCAATCAATGCCTATTTCCCGTGGCGCAGTGACTGACTGGTGCCGTTTGACACTTTAGATTAAAATGCTGTCAGAGAGGAAGATGGAGCTGGAGCGTCAGGCGCACGCCATGCTGGAGGAGAACGAGCTGCTGCAGAACACAGTGGACGACCTCCGAGAGAGGACGCTGGTGTTGGAGAGGCAGTCTCACCAGAAGGACCTACAGGTACGGACACATGAACAAACATATGTTAGTGATCAAATCTTTGAGGCATTCCGCCTCTCTAGATATTGTGAGTCAATTACCTTCTTCAATGCTGATCTTGAATTAGTCCTTAAAGTAGTCGACTGACCCATCGGGGGCTTACTTTTTACTTTGCACGGTTAAAGTCACAGTTTTAATTTCTCTGTTGTGTCCAGTTACGGCAGAGCCAGCTGGAGCTTCAGGAGGTTCAGGTGTCCCACAGGCAGCTGACTGCTCGGCTGGAGGAGTTGACGGAGGAGCACAGCCTCCATAGTCTCACCCCGCACCCGTCCAGCCTGCTGTGTGAGATAGAACAGAGCATGGAGCAGGAGGAGCAGGAGCAGGAGAGAGAGCAGGTAGTTACAGTAGAAAGTCACTAGCAAATACCTTGCTGTGCTTTTCTAAACACTCTTTTCTCCCTCCCGGCTTGTCTGTTTAGCTGCGTCTTCAGCTATGGGAGGCCTACTGTGAAGTTCGCTCGCTCTGCTCTCATCTCCGGGGAAACGACGTCACAGATTCGGCGCTGTCCACCGACTCTTCCATGGACGAGTCCTCGGAGACGTCCTCAGCCAAGGATGTGCCTACTGGGAGCCTCCACACCAGCCTGCTCGAGCTACGGAGGCTCACACAGAATCTGCTGGACGGCAACGAGTCCACGGTAATGAAGAACTCACTGGCAACCAGTAGGGCTGCACGACACGAGGAAAAGAATCACTTCTTGACTAAGACTTGCACAGTACCTGTGCTTGTGCCACGTTGTCTCTCTTCCATCCAAACATTGCCAGACGGCTGACATCCTTTTTATTTTATAGGCAGCAGCACCACTCTGGCATTCACACTTTCATCTGCACTCATCTTTTCACACTTTCCTCCTCAAACCAGTCAGAGTAGTATGGCAGCACTAGTCTGATAAACGTCACCCGCATTTGTAAAGATTATGACCAATCAGACAATGCCTAACGGTGATCTCTCTTTCTGATTGACCAGAGAGATAACAGAATAGTATCAGATAAAAAAAAGAAAAATGCTAGTAGAATTATGATAAAAATAAAGATTAAAAACAGAAGGCATTAAAAAAGAAACCCATCAAATTTAAAAGAAAATGCACGTCAATTCCTGTCTTAAACGTTATTAGGAACCTCTGGGACCCATAAAATTAATTATTACCAAAAGAGATACCCAATGTTGCAAAAGTTGGTGATGACAAAGATGCTTCAAAGACAGCGGACTTAATAATACTGTGACAGGATGGAGCCTCAGTGGGCCTATTTACATTAATAACCTGTGGGCGGTAACAGCACATATATACGTAAAGTGAGTGTGTGTGTTGTGTGTTTTAAAGGGCTCGCGGCGCAGTGATGAGGAGGCTCTGGAGGAGCAGGTGAGGAAGCTGGGAGAGGAGCTGAGGGAAGTCAGAGAGCTGTACGAAACTGAGCAGGACAAATCACGCAGCAACGGAGATGATGCGCTACAGCTGCACAATCAGGTACTGAACATGTGCGCACGCATGCAGATGCTATGTTACGAACACATAAGTCATCAGGTGATACATTAAGAGGTTTAAAGCACGAGCAGAAGGAAGACCTCTGAATAGAATTGCATTAAGCAGGGCTCATGTCTGAGAATAACATTTAGACCACATAGTGCTGCAGATGTAGTCCTCCACCAGTTTGTGCGGCAGTGTGAATTTGACGCATGTTGATTGTAATTTGGGAAATTGCTTCAACCTTGTCCTCTTTCTGTCAGGACAGCTATCTCTCTCTCTCCTGTGGGCTTAAAGTGCCATCTAACATGATTTACACATAATAAGCTCCGCCCACACGGGTCAGTGGATGCTCCTGTTAAAGTGGGTCGATTAAACATCAGTCTCACACATGAGCACCCCTTGGTATAACGTGGACTCACGCAATCTTGAATTTATGAGGCCAGCGTCTTACTCATCATTCTCCCATGTGAATGCAGATGGCGCTGCTCTCGGTAGAGATGTGTTCTCTCCGGGAGGACAACGAGCGGATGAGGACGATGGCTGAAGTCCGAGAACCCAGTGAGCAGCTCCAGACTGCCATCAAAGACAGAGATGACGCCATAACCAAGTAGGTTCACGTCACATCACTCGCCTCAAACTAACGGCCTGCTCCCTGCAAGAAATTGAATAAGCGTATTAACCAAAATGTTGAACTTTTGCTTTAAAGAGTTGTTCTACATTCATCACCGTGTTAGCTTCTATAGGGCTTTCATGCTAGTGGGATGTCATGTCTGTGTGTCCTGCAGGAAGAAAGCGGTGGAGATGGAGCTGGCCAAGTGTAAAATAGACATCATGTCTCTGAATAGCCAGCTCCTGGACGCCATCCAGCAGAAGCTCAACCTGTCGCAGCAGCTGGAGGCTTGGCAGGTGGGTCAAACGTCACGAGCGGTACATTAGTAAAAGCCTAATAGTCCTTTTTGTAGCACTTCGGAACAGCTATTTTAAGGTTGTTACATAAATAAAGCTGTAATGTAAAATGTAAAAATGTAGTTTCTGGATTAATTTTGAGATTAGTCAGTCTTTTTTTAACACATACACTAAACCACTAACTTCTGAGGGTGCATGTCAGTTGCTCGTCCTTAATGGGTGTCCATAAGGAAACATATCACATATGTAGCCTGAGGACACAGGAGTGTGTGTGTGTGTATGTGTGTGTGTGTGTTTCCTCCCTCCCCTCCCTCATCTGTAACTAGCAGCTCTTTCCTCTCTCTTCTCCCTGCCCACAGTTTGCCTCCTCAGGGCTCTTTACTGTTTGGCTCTTGTGGTTTCTGATCTAGTGGCCTTTCTCAGCTTCCGTACCACCCTTACTTCCTCTGTGGTACCCCTCCCCCTCCTGCCTTAGAGGTGAGCCCGAGCTGCGCCAATCTCGCCGTTTCACCCTGCACTAACCCGACTACGCCATGCTGAGCCATTCCATGCCACGGTTAACTGACTCAGGAGAAAACGCCCATTCCAGCTTCCTCTCTATCTGAAACCATTAAACCACCAAAGAGAACCATCCAAACCCACCACCCGCTCTCTCCACCTGCCTCTGTCTCCTCTCTCCACACACCTGTATCCCCTAAAGATTCTTTTGGAGATCGGTCCCACTGGTCATCTTACCTGTTGAGAGATGATCACACAGACACCAAAAACACTCCAGTGTACCCACATAATAAAGCTTGGGTGGTGTTTAGTTATTAGGTGACACCAAAAGTAAAAAGGACTAATAAGTGTGTATTCATATAAAAAGTACAGATTTTTAGTCTCCAAACAATAGTTGCCGACTTGATTTAGCAGCTTGTCAGAGCCCTCTGGTGGCGTTATCTCTCCAACAACCAGCATGGCAACTTTTTTCATCCATTAAATAAATACAGTATTTGGAGCAATTCAGAAGAGTGGTTCCTCCTCCTCCACAGAGTCAAAACGGTAAATCACAAGATCATTAACAGGATAGGGAAGAGAGAAAAAATATTTCTTTAACACATTTTTTTTCAGACTTAGCTCTAATGTTTGCATTTTCTTTTGAATTACTGAATTATTTTTTACCTCCTTTAGGCCTCTAAAAGCTATTCAAATCAAATAATCTAAGAGGAAAAAATACTTTTTAACTCTTCGCAATATTGCTTCATTTCAAGAGGTCACAAACTGAAAAGTTAGGGATTACAGAGCTCCAGGGGCGCTGAGAGCTCCAAGCCGGCTGTGCGTCAACTGGTTTGTGTTCATGTAATTGAATTGGTTGGACGTTCGATCCTCCAGTCTACGAGTCGAAGTGTCCTCGAGCAAAACAATAATGGTCGGGCTAGCAGTCTTTGGCACAGTATGAAGTGACATCATATATATATTTCTTAGATTTTCATTGTTTTGGTTTTGTGCTTTTTTGGCACACGTTCCTAAATAAAAGTATTTTTGAATCAAGGCCAGGTAGTATTAAGTAAACAACAAATGATCTGACAGGGATGAAACGTGGTTGTGGTGTCTCTGTAATTAATGCCTAACAGGTCATTTGATCAATGAGTCCGATCTCCCCAGAACTTCCTGTACCACTCCACCATTGACCCTCTCTGCATGACACTGCTCTCCTGTATTTCTCTCATTCACCTCTTTGTCCGTGGCTTTAGGACGATATGCACAGAGTGATCGACCAGCAGTTGATGGACAAGTACCAGGACGAGTGGCGCTCGGCCCCTACCTCCCTGTCGGGCTCGTCGAGGGCACACGGCGGTCAGTCCTCCAGACGAGCTCACCGCATCGCCGACCGGGACAAGAGACTTTTCTCTTTTTTCAAAAAGAACTGAGCCCCATTGGACCGGTCCTGAGCACAGCAGACAGACAGAGACAGACGAGGCGAGGGAGAAGGAGGGCGGGACATCACAGTATAAGGGTAACAACACAGCCAAAGACGGGCAGTGGCACACACTGAAGTTTGGGGAGGGGGGGCGGGGGTCATTTGCACTTTATCTGTCCCATTACTCTTCCCTTCGATGATTAAATGGTGACGGCTGACAATGAGAGATAGAAATATAAGAATAGGAGTTCCCCAAAGGCTTTGGTTTCAGCCCCTCTCATAGAGAGTCTCGGTCTTACAGAACAGGGTCACAAAGATTACCTCCAAAGAGGACGGTTTCCTTTTAGTGCCTACGACCATCTCTACTAGCCCACTGCCAACTCTGTAGAGAGGGAACACTATGTATGAATTGTTACTGTATGCATCCCAGTTATCAGGCCAGGGAGTCTGGGGAAAAGACGGGTGGATGTATGGGACACTGCAGGGTTGTGGAGAAAGAAGAGGGTAGCGGGGCAGGGCTCTATGTCACAATATGACGCTGCAGCCAGCCCACATGTGATCTCTCTCAGGTTTATTCATTTGTTCAGGGGATTTTCACAACATGAGGCAACAGCTTGATGTATCAGCGCCATAGTGTGCTGCACATCTGCCAGGACAAATGATAAAAAGAATGCTTATTTTTTTACTGACAGCTGTGCAGGTGAATTCCACAGTGAGGATGTAACCGTGGTGCAATGCCCCAGGCCCAAACCTCCAATCAAAGTGAGGAAAAAATAAAAAAAACTTTAAAAGGTGCACTCAAATGATTTAGTATTGCACTTTCATAAAGCTGCACGAATCAATATTTCTTGATGTAGACCATGTGTAATGTGAAAGGGTTAACTCATAGTCAAACCCACAGAGAATTATCACCATCAGCTCCACGAGTGTTTTATCCTTTTTTTAGCTCATTGTTTTGTTTTTTTATGGCCTGCGTCTTTACTGCAGTAGGCAGCTGTTTTCTGCACACTTAACATGGTCGACCATCGTCTACTCAGCCTCAAACGGCGGACAGTTAGCAGCTACCCGGTGAACACGGTGGAGCGTTTAGCAGCTAAAAGAGGCATAATCAAGCTTGAGGATCCTTAAACTGAGTGAGTGTTTCAAAACCAGCACTTTGTCGTCAGGCCTGTGGGTCCGTGGTGAAGTCTATGAGGCCTTCATGCTCATCTCCAACATCTGAATAAACCTTTGGGTGACTGAAGTTAGTGACGTCGTCATGTCCAGGTTTCCACTGTTCACTTTATACTTAACATTTAAAGTATTTGTCATTTTTCAAAGAAAAAAAAAAAGGCACTGTCCAACATTGTCCTCATGATGTCAATCATCTCCCTAGTTGACCAAATTTAAAAAAAATGTTTACATCAGCTTGAGAAGGAGGAAGAACTATGTAGAATGCTCATCAACTCTCCATCAGTCCAGCTCAACAATAACCTGTTTGAACCTCTGATCATTAGAAGGCATGTTGTTCACTAAACTTCCTCTGCAGCGTTCCAGGTCTGAGCTGCTTTGGTTCAATACTAATAGAAAAGGTCTACCTCCATTCTCATTGCTTCAATACTTCATGGGCACTTTGATTTCTTATCTGTCGGGCTTCCGTTTTCGGTGACATATCTGTGACTCCATTAGTAATACAGTACGTGTTGACCTGAAATCTCCGAGCATGAATGACTTAGTGTGGCACAGTGATGTCTCATGTCTGTCTGTACTCGTGTCTAATGCAGCTGTGCAAACCTATGCAGATGTCTTCTCGTCATCGCAGCTGGTTGTTGGGAAGGATCAACCCAAAGAATGATTTTTTTATAAAAAAGTTGAATAGGTTTGGACAAAATCGTTATATTTATAAGAAAAAAATGCATACCTTTTTGAATGAAAATCTTTTTTTAGGGGAAATATACCTGTGTGTTGTTATTTCTAGGCTGATACTTTCATGTGTGTCCTAACAGTGAGCAGGAATTCCACTGATGAGTTGGAACTTATCACTCATACGTACGTCTGTCCGGGTGTGGCATGCAGTAGAGCTGGAGAGAGATTCACGAGTACCTCTAAGTTTCACCCAAATGAGTCACCAATATGATGCGTAACTAACCGGAGAGACCCCAAGAAGCCTCATGAATCTTGATTATTAATCCAAGAGTGCCCTAAATAATGGAAATTCAGTTCTTGGTACCACTTCCTGATAACTCACCCTTTACGTTAACGTTAAGTCTACATTTAAAAAAAGCACTATTAAGGAGTCAAGAGTTTCTCACTTTCTAATAAACAAACAGCAACAGTTAGAACATCATCTCTAAATATAACTGTTAAAAAAAGTAATTCATTACAACAGGCTAGACGAAGGTCTGCATTACTGTTAATAAATTAATTTTCTGACTGGTGAAAACATGGGTTTGCAGGACAATCTTTCTGAGTTCCTTAAAAAAAATGTAATCTGTGAAACAGGTGGGAAAACATTTTTGCCAGGATCATTTTTCTATGTTAGTTTTTTTTTAATTCATCTGTGAAAACTGTGTTTACTCATTCCGGCCACAAGAGGCTGAGGTGCACTACCCCATGTTCTAAATAGGAATAAAAGCATTCATGTTCTTCCAGGTGAGTTTAAACTTACATAACAGGATAACACACACTATATGTACTTTGTGTTTAGAGCGCATGAAAAAAATCAAAACTCACCTGGAATAAAACATGAATACTTTTAGTCCTATTTAGAAGATTGGGTTGTGGTGCACTGCAGCTGCTTGTGACCTGAAATTAGTATTACAACAACAAATAAAAACTAATCTTAAAAAAAAAGAATTCACCTGCCAAAACTCTTTCTCTACCAGTTTTACAGATGAACATTTATTCTTAAGTCATGAACACAGGAGAGAAAACTATTTAGATCAGATTTAGAAAACTGATTTTATTTTCCTCACTCATGGCTTCCATACCTCAATAACATAAAACAAATATCTATTTCAAGAATGTCTTGGCCAAGGTAGGCAGCACTAACAATGAGTAACAGATTAACAATATAAGATAACACAATAAAAAATAGAGTTAAAGTTACTTTTTCCTAAAATCAACTTAAATTGCACCTAAAAAAACAACACAAAAGATCATTGAAAACCATAAAATAACCAAAACCAATCCAAACAGTAAGATACTGAGAATGTCAAGATTTTTACAATTCTAAATCTAACTTCACAAGCTTCCAGGAATTAAATAATGTTTTATTTATTGTTTATACTCTGTATAAAGGGTTCCTTATTAGAAAGTTCTATCAGTGCTCCTGTCTGAAGGGAAAGTGTTAAAGTGGGTGAATTAAAACCACCGACCCTTCACATCCAGCTGTTTGTAGTTTGGGACTCCCCTCCATTGGCTGCGTGGCAGCTGAGGGAAACTTGGATGAAGCACCAGTCGCTGCTGCCATAACCGGACTGTTAATCGTCTCACTTCATGTCACGTTTTTGTTAGAAAAATAATAAGTTGTAACATTTTTGGTTCTGTCCACATTGTGTCATGATTACTGTGTGTTTCTCGTTTGATTGTTTTAAGACACTGTAGACTCTACTGATTCATTTCTGAATTTGAAAGCATTTTCTGGAGTCCGTCTGCAGCTGCGTGTTAGTGTGGTAAACATCCAGATGCTGCCGCAGTGTGTGTGTGTGTGTGTGTGTGTGTTGCAGTGACAGACGGACATGCCATCGAATGTGTTCTCTGTTGCTCGTCTCCACTTGATCGGATGTTGTTTTTGGAATTTAGTGCTTTCGGTGGGCTCATTGTGCTCCGTGTGAGTGCTTCCATTCACCACTGACTAACGGCACTGTTTCAGTTACAGAATGCTTCAAACTATTCAAAATATTTATCATGCAATTTTCTTAGCATTTTTGGGGATTTCTTTTGTACAAATAAATACTTTGCAATCTGCTTGTCTCCCCTGACTTGGCTTTGAAATGCAGATGCTTTCCTTCTGTGGTTCTCGTAGTCGGGCGTGTTGAAGACAAGCTGCTTATGCTTCTAACGCTCTGCTGAAATATGAGAACACCACACAACAAATTAAATTATAGCCGATAGAAAGGCCCCAACAACCGCTGTATGACATTTCATTTGTACAAAAGGATTATATGTCACTGACCACATGATGAAGGCAAACAACAAACAAATTCAATGAGCAGCAGTAAGAAGCTCAAACCAATAATATTACAACATGAACAAATCTATCAGGAGGTCTTATTGGTATTTCAGCTGGTTATTAAAATGGATCAACACAAAGAAGGATTTTTTTAAAAAGGTTTGGATGAATTCAATATTCATACCTTTGAATGAAGAGCTATTAGCAGACATGCTAGCAGTGTGGCTCCAATGGTGCTCATGGTGAACTTTCCCTGCAGTGCCACCACCAGGTGAGAGTTTTCACTGATTCTGTGAATTATCTCAACATGACTGGTTGGACTGGGACACATCTTAACGGAGATGTTTAATGGTTCCCAGGTGATGAGGCCTACTGACATTTATGATCCCCTGACTTTACCTCTAGCGCCACAGGGGGGTTGACATTTGTGGTTTTGAGTGAAATCACTGATTTGCCATCAAAAAAATAAATGTCACCCCAATTAAGTTTCAGTTTACTGCACCATGTGTGTCTGACCGCTTCAGATTGATTCATTATTTATCATTATTAACACAAAAAATAAACCAACCAATACATCGATATGTCATCATGGATAAAGAGCAGTTTAAGTGATTAAAATGAGCTCCTCCATTACCAGCTGCAACATAAATGAACTAATTAATGCATTCAATGTATTATTATTCTGAAATGGGCCATTCTGCATTATGAGTACTTTTACTTTTAGTACTGTAGGTATAATCTGAACTTGTAACAAAGCATTTTTAACTCTGTATTGGTACTTTTACATAAGTAAAAGATCTGAATACTTCCACCACTGATGATACTTTGTGAGTACCGACCGAAATGAGTCTGTTTCATCGAGCATATCAATATTTTAAGTTTGCTTAAGTCATATTCCTACACCTGTGTTCTAAAGACGGAAATTAAAGCAGCATGTCAAAATATCAAATATTGCCAAAAGGAGCCAAGCTGCATTAACATTATACGGGAACATGAACTGCACATTTCTTTTTGCTATTTCTTCCTTATTGAATTCCCAAATGAAATAATTAATTGCAGACATTCTGTCACTGGAGAATCACAGATGGAGCTACTGCCATTGACAGCGAGTAATGTTATCAGTAACACCTGTGTTCGACAGGTCTAAATGTCTACTGTGAAAAAGCTCTGGTCAACTTTAGTATCCCAAGCATGTTCATATTCCCCAAACTAAAGATTAAAAATATGTATGTTCAGATGAGACTTGACGTTAAATTCATGCCCAGCCTTTCTGAGGTCACTAGTGATGTAAACTAAGAACTGATGGAGAAATGAAAGACAAAAACAGACCATGATTGATACGTTTCTTTTTAAAACTTGTTGCAGCTACGGGTGACAACTGGAACTCCTCTCATTGAACATGAATAACTCTCGACGTAACACCAAAGACAGACAGTAGCAAGCTTCCAAAGACAAGTACACACTTCCTCCCATACAATTTTATTCACAGAAAGCAAAAAATAAAGACACAGGTTTAAAACGATGTTAAGACCAAGCCTCAAAATCACCGACACATGAGATCAGTCATTATGTGTCAAATATTTATTCCTTTAAAACGTTTATTACCGATTAAATTCATGTAGGGAAAACTGAATAGTACATCTCTTCTTCTCCAGTGTACAGCAAACCACAGCTGACGAGTGTGTGTTTCAACCACACGGGGCATGTTTTACACATGCACAGTTTGGTGTGCTAATTATGTGTGTATGTTCTATACTGAATATAAACACACAAATATATTTATATATACATACACGTAATGAATAGAAATGTGGGATTTGATACCATTCCTAGGCCCAGGAGGTCACAGGTGACAGGATCCCAAACCGGCTGCCAGAGTCTGACCAGAGGACGAAAACTAAACGCATCCAAAGAGAAGCTCAGCTCTCTCCGTTCACTAGTCTCCCAAATAAAAAAAAAGAAAATGTGTCAGTAACAAGACGCTTCGGCCTCTGACAAACCCTGGCGGTGCACAGAAAGAGAGCTCAGGCCCCAACACACTGGGATCCAGAGCTGCAGTCCATCTCCATTAGTTCTCACATTAACAGCCCCACTGTCTGCCACACTCAGCGCGGAGGAGGCCTGAAACACTGTGAGGTAACACTTCAATTGAACAGGTAGAAGGGGGGAAGGGGGGGGTGTGTGACATGTTTAAAAAGCAAAGAAAAAAACATGACATCAAACTTTTAACTTTAGTCAACTGTTTAGAATAATCTGCAAGCTGAGAGAAAATACAGTAAATCCTGGACAGTGTAAGATGCATGTCAGGCATAACCTTTCACAGACCCCTTCAAACAAAGTGTTACATGCTCAAAATAAACACAGTCGGCTATGGATCGGACGACCACGAGAACAGTTTCCAGAGCAGGAGCCTCCTCGCGCTCCCTCGATGAACCAAATGCAGCAGGTGAGTCCGTCGCTGTGAGAGGGGCTGATATGTGTGTGTGTGTGGCAGGGGGGGGGGGATTAGGGAGAGGGGAGGGCAGCCCTGAGCACTTCCTGAGGACTCAACAGGTTCCCATCAGATCCTGATTCACTCTGCCTCATGGCCAACCAGGCGCCTCTATGGCAACAGTCCAAATGAGGGGCACCACTGAGCTCCTATTTAGTTTTTTCTAGAATATTGGCAGTATCATTGTTGTTGTTTTTTTGTTGTTTTCTTTATTCTTTTTTTTTTTTTTTTTAAAGGTGGAGGTAAAGGTTTAAAAGCAAAGAGTAGTAAGACTGCAGTGAACGGTGCTTTCAGAGAGGGTTCAACTGCTCTGTCGCACTTTTAAAAAAAAAAGAAAGAAAAGGAGACAAAAAAATAAAATCAATTCTTGTTGGCTCAGCACTATTGGAGGGGAAGATTGGCAAATATAGACAAAGAAAAACAAAACGTAAAAGGTCACCAGTTCAGTCCATCGGATTAGTTGCTAAAGGTCGTCTACCAATCGTCATCATCATCGTCATCAGTGTGTTTTTTCCCCCATAAGTCAAATAAAACTAAATCTAACAGTTCATGATCTCTCGGCCTGAGTCGTGGGAACAAAGGTGTGTGAAACGTTTTAACTGTAGAGAGGTGGTGCGACCTCCACTCTGATGCCCGTTCCAACACCCCCCCCCCCCCCCCCAAAAAAAACAAATTACACTAGAAAGAAACAAATAAATCCAGAAAAAGGTGACCCCTCCTCCTCCTCAGGCGCAGAGTCAGACTCGACTCTGAATGTCCCGTGTGCAGTGGAATGAGAAGGAGCGATGAGATACTGAGTGTGGGGGGGGGGGATATGTGGAGATAAATCGGAGCATTGTGGCGATCGGTTGTCGGCTCGCAGATCCTTTAAGGAAGGAGGACTCATCTGCTCAATTCCAAATAAAACTTGATTTGACCTCTAATAAAATCTGTACAGTTTCTTTTGGAAGTCTTCACGATTAGTTTGTCCAAACGGGACATTTTTTTCCATTTATTTTATTATTTTTTTAGATCTTTCACCGTATATTTATTAAATCTTTATCTGCTCTTTTTAATTTAGATGCTCTGAGTCCTTGTGTATATGCATGTGTGAAGAAAAGACGCCGCCGGCCTTTTCGTGGGTTTGCTAGCAGCACTTCTTCTTTCGTTTACTGTTCCGGGTGAGTTTGACCACGTCGTTCTGTTGCTGCTGCTGCTGCTTGGCGAGCACCTCCTTCTTGGCCCTTAGCACTAGCTCTGTGATGCAGTTGAACATCTGCAGGAGAAGAACAGACCGACATCGTGTGGTGAGTACGGCGACGAGACCGCTTCAGTGCTCAAAAAAAACCACTGGCTGAAATCTGGGTGTGAAACTAAAATCGGTCGTTTTTGTCAACTATGTCATTTTTTTTATGCTTTTTCATGTCGAATGACATATTTACAAGAAACTTATGAGCACTTCTCTGGTAAACACAAGATTTACAGCGCTGCTTTAGAAACTCAGTTTTACAGATCTGTTGATAAAATCGCATGAGTGTTAAGTCGACAAACAATTTCGGTGATTGAGGAGGTCGACGCCACTTTCTGTCCGTTCAAAATGAAGCTACAGCTAACGGCTAGTTAGCTTAGCTTAGGATAAAGTCTGGGAAAAAGGGGTAAACAGCTGGCTGGAAGCCACTGAATCCTGAACACTGGTCCTATATATATATATATAATATGTAAAAAAAGAATCATAACAATATGTGGTTCTACAGGCGTTATGTGCTGGACTTTCTGAAGTCTCCGCTGGTAAAAAAAAAAAATCTTTAGTTGATGGCAGAAAGTGTAGCTCCCAAAAAGGATTCCTTTAAGGACGGGTCTGTACGATAAGCCATACTGAGCAGCAGGTACTACGGAGGATTGAGGCATGCTGGCTGGTTTCATGCCTTCAGCGGAGCCTTCATACCAGACGTGACAAACCGCTCCGCACAGAACACGGGCGTCAGTGTGAGACAACAGAAACAAGGAGTTACCTCTTCAACGTTGATGTTCTCTTTTGCACTCGTCTCAAACAGGTTGATTCCCATCTGCTCGGCGAACTTCTGCGCGTCAGTCGTCTCGACCACCTTGGAGTTGGGGTCGTCGTTTTTGTTTCCCACTGAAAACAGAAAGTAGTGCCACGGTGATGTAACAGGAGCTAAGTTGGGAACAATTATACAATGCCTGTAAATAAAAAAATAAATAAAAATAAAAACGTGTGCACTAGATTCAAGGTGTATTTTTAGGCGACGGGTGCTGAGATGACAGCAGCGCCTGGACTGTTTTTCTGAACGCTGACATGTGCACACTCACCTAATATTCGGCACACGTCGTCACAGTTCTGGTTGATTTCATGTAGCCATCGTTTGACGTTGACGAAGGACTCTGCACTTGTGACGTCATAGACCACTATGACCCCATGCGTTCCCCTGTAGTATCTGAACATGCAGAGGAGAGAGAGACACACGGTCAGCCTTTGACATTAGGTAACCCTGAACACCACATGTTATGAACTAAGTGCATGACAATGAGTTGGTAAGCCACCAGAGAAGTTTAAACAGTTCTGGCCTGAGACCAGCATCGGTCCCACAACTAAACCAGAATGTGGTGGACAGTTTGACTGTAAACCCGTGCAGCGGGCATCAAGGGGGCATCCTCACTGTAGCTGCACTCGCCAAACAGACACAAAGACCCTTTGTCAGAATGACTATGTGTGGGTGTGTGTCTGTGTTTCTGCGTGGCGGGACAGAGTGGGGATACGGTGTTGTCTGAGCATGCTCCCCCCCCATGCCCCATGTCCAGCAGTACACCAGACAGCAGAGGTGGATGGCTACGTGTGTGTGTAAGTCTGTGTGTGTGTGTGTGTGTGTGTGTGTGTGTGTGTGTGTGTGTGAGCTCAGTGGACGTGGATAGAGAACCATTAACTACCAAACACACACAGCAGGCGTGTGGGGCCCCAACCTGCAGTCATCTTTTCTGCAGTAAAACTCTGCACAAACAAGGTAATAAAATGTTAATGAACTGGACTTTTCCTTCACAAATCACCAATCAAGAGGCGCCCTTATGGCCTCGGGGTTTCAGGCGCTGATCATGTGACCTCCCTGGTTCGAGTCAGACTGGGGATACTTTTTTCATTAGATTTTGGATTATTGCAGAAAATAGGATCTGTGGCAAATAAATGTTTAGGATGCTTGCATGTTTTGTTTAGCAAGATATTCTTCACAAATGAACAACACTTTTGTGATTTTTAAAGCGTAAATGCAATCGCCACAGGTAAAAAGCCAATGTTAGGCAGTAAACGAACAACACCATGGTCACATGACTTCACGTCACCACCAGTAACATCGTAAAACAAAACGTTAAAAACTCTCAAGCTTGTGTTAACCACAGACCTTATTTCAGGCATCGAACCAGAAACCCATTGACTTCGATTCTCTTTCTTTTTAAGATAATAAAACCGTTCCTCTCCGGCTTACTTTGGACTAATAGGTGTTACAAATTGGGAGCTTCATGTTCATCTTCACTCACGTTGAAGAACCTCCACACAGACGTGCGCGTGTGTGTGTGTGTGTGTGTGTGTGTGTGTCGTTACCGCCTGTGCCGCAGTGTGTGAGCGACGTAAAACCATCATGTGGCACATGTGTTTGAATTTGACCGGCAATAAATTGGATGTATGAGACTGGTCGATCGATGTGTGCATCTCTAACATGATTGTGTGTTTTTGTCTGACAACAGTTAATACTTGTGGAGGTGGAGAAGCATCCACATTCAAAACCAGCTTTGCTAAATGTCTTTTCAGGCCTGAGGCTAATGGCAGCTGTGTGACATACAGCCACCACCTCAGGCCGGTCCGCCCGAGTGGTCGGAGCGGAATTCTGCTTACGATCCAGCTTCACAGTGAAAACTGTTGAGGAGGTAATGAGGCACCACGCCACTCTGCTTCAGCACAGTGAACAGTCAGACAAAATAGGCCGCCTGCTTGGTGGAGGGATTCCTGCAGAACTAGGACGGCCGTACTCCTCAGGGGCCGGAGCGTCAGCAGCACTGCAGAGGATTTCAAGCTTTCTGGCTTGTTTTGGTGTTCTAAACAACATTACTGCAGCGGTGCTAGTGTGTTTATATCAACTATCTAACACGCCCTGCTGGCCTTGTTCAGTACAACGCTCACATGGCGTGGACAGTGAGTTTAATAGGTTTTAATTCAAGTGAGAGAGGGTAAGATGACATCAGAGCAGAAAGATACGGTGAGACACTAAAGCACGTCTGATATTTAGAATTATTCCTCTCAGTTCTACTGAGCTTTATGGCGTCTTTCAGCTCAATGTTTTGGTTTTATGGCCTACAAGCCAACTGTTTTGATTCACTCTCACTACTCTCACCTGGGTTTTCACCAGCAACAGTCAGCGGTTTTCACTGAAAAACCTCTAAAGCCCAACTGTTCACTACCTGTTCAGCACCAAACAGCAAACAGACACAGTTAGCGGCTAGCAGGTGGCAATTTGATTCTTCAAATTCCGTTTGGCAACTTGTGGTAGTGACCATGCAGATCGTTTTGATGTTGAGTTATCTCTTAGATTTGGAGGGAAAAGTATTTTGTTTGTGTTGTTCACAGCATTGGTAAATGACATTACTGATTGTCTTTCCAGAAAATAATGTCCCTGTTGGTCTTAATAATCAACAGATCTGGCAGTTAAAAGTTTAACTTCAAAGAAATTGTCCCAATGTAAACTTTTTTTATCCGGAGTAACAGGGACAATGTTCTGTACAGAGTTAGTGCTGTTGAATTATTACAACACTTTTATTACTACTACTTTTACCAACAAATCAATAGAGAATCTAAAGAAGCTCTAACTTCCGATTCACTGGGACTTTAAAGCTTCAAAACGTTATAAAACGGATCTAAAAACAGTCACCTGGAGGCTAACTACTACTGCGTCCTCCCGACTAAAGTAATCCAGTTTTATTCATTAGCACTGTGCTGTGAGCCGCAGGAGTCACGGCAACAGATGCGGTGTGTTTCCAAAGCTTGCCCAACAGGGAAAGTGTTTCCATTCAAGAGTAATGAGCAGCTGTGATGTGACAAAATATGTTTGGATTTAGATTAGCTGAAGGGGATCGTGTTGGACATGTGTACTTCTACGAGCGGGAACTCCTGCTCTCTTGTGTCGGGAAATAATACAACAATAATAATAATAATGTGGGTTCAACAATGAACCGGTACGGACCAGAACTAGTACAGCACAGGACAGCAGTGTGACACACACACACACACACACACACACTAGAAGCATGAGAGCAGCCCCTTGCCGTCATGTAGCACCACAGTAGACCAAGAGCCTCCCTCTCACATCTGTAATTAAGACGTGTGGGGAATTCCACCCAGTTTCATAGCGCAGCACCGACTCATTCTAGTTGTCTACAAACTGTTTCCTCAAATAAAACCCTAATCTGAGGACCGCAAAGATCCTTTATTGGTTTCAGATTTGATATCCTGATAAATGTGTGTGTGTGTGGATCTACTTACGTGGAGGTGATGGTGCGGAAGCGCTCCTGCCCCGCCGTATCCCAGATCTGTAGCTTCACCTTCTCCCCGTTGATCTCCACCGTCCGGATCTTAAAGTCCACACCGATCGTGGTGATATAGCTACCTGCAAACACGCACACCGACAAAAAAAACAAATCAACGTTATGACCTCCAACAGCAAAGTAGAAAAGTCTTGAAATGACGCCACAGTGGCTGAGGCGCAACCACACACACCTGAAAACGTATTGTCTGCAAATCGCAGGAGGAGACTGCTCTTCCCCACTCCTGAGGAGGAAACACAAGCACAGGATGAGGTTAAGAGTAAAGCAGGTTTCCAAAAACACAAAAAAACAAGTGCATTCTTTATATTTGACTTTCAACTAAATACTACAGCTGTCCCGAGGACAAACGTGTAATGCGGCTGCAAACCGAAAACAAGATGTCAACCGTTGCTGTAATCATTGAGCACCTAAAGATGTAGTTCTTTAAAATGTACACACAAAGTAATACCTGTTGCACGGTGTACAGAGTGAAGGATTTAAGGTAAGCAAGGCTACACCAACACGTTCCTTTAAGGCGTTTTGATGACGCTTTTACCTACAGAAGCTTAATCAATGCAACAGAGGAGCAAGCAGCTGCAGTTGGGAAGGCTTGCATCAAAGCCACAAAGACAAGACAGCAAATAGAACAGATATATCTATCTGGGTTCCTAAAATTATCGTACGCGACAATAAATAGATTTTAGGAAGAAATAACAGTCACAGGAGACGACAGGAGAGGACAAAGAAGAGGGAGATGAAAAAAGGAAAATAGATGAGAGGGATCAGTGATGTCTTCAACAAGACACGTTGTCAGGTTACAGCTGGAAGTTATGGAAGTGGCTCTGCTGCCCAGCCTGGGGCGGGACTCGACCTACAGCCCTGTTACTCAGCCTACCTATTGTGTTATTGTCATCTCATGTTTGGTCCCAACATAAAAGCTCTCAGGTTCCTGTGGTCTCCGAGCCACAGAGTTTTGTTCAAACAAATGGCAAAAGCTTCAAAGCAGAAGAGAGATCATCATCTGTTTGTACTTTTTAAGCTTCAATATTCCATCCAGTTTTTATGTTACACAACTTGTGTCAAGTCGCTCTCCATGAGCAGATTGATCACGTGTTGCTGTGGCAGAGGCCGTGGTGCAGCTTGGAGATCCATTGTGTTGGAATATCTGATTCTCAGCAACAGATAAGTCCACATGAAGCTGAGGGGCAGAGGTCAGAGCATCTTTTCCTAAATAATCTTTGTGCAGCACTACGGGCACTTGTACATCCATGCTGCAGCAGCTGAGGGGACACTGGCCTCTGTGTGTGAGTGGCAGTGAAGGGATTTCTGTGGTGTCTTTCCCTCCACTGTGAGCAGCTGATGGGGTAGTGCCAGGATCGGGGTTATCAATGAATGCAAAGATCATTGCCCACAAAAGAAGTGCTGCAGGCTGAGTCTATACTCTACTATACTGAGGGTGGAGCCACATTTTAAAAGGCATGTTTTCACTTGAATGGGGCGACACAAGAGCAGTCCTTATCAGTAGAACATTATGCATCTACCTGTGACATTGTGTGCCATGAAGCTTAACACGGGTAAGACAACCACATAGTCAATGGTCTTTGAAACTCAGCAGCTGGGCTGTAGTATCACGCCTAACTGAAACGACAGTTGTGACATTAAGCACTTTGTGGTTTCACTTTACTTTGACTGGCTGGATGCAAACTGGAGAGACTGCAGTGCAGCATTCCTCCACTATCAAGCAGCTAGCACCATCATGCTAGCTAGCTAGCTACATAACAAACAGCGTTTCAAGAATAACCTCACTTAGCTGACTTAACGCCTTGCAGTAAACATAAGAGGCTTTGTCGCACGTATGAGGACCACAACTTATTGTGATACTAGCTTTTCAATTCAACTAACGTTAGCTAACAGTTAGCTACATAGCCAAGACTGGAAGTGTAATGTTAGCCTAACTTCCAACTAGCTAAAACAGCTAATAGGGGGATACAAACTAGAGGCCAAATTAGGGGTGCATGGGTATCCCGTTACGGTTATTTGGGTTACAGTGTGTGTTTTATTCTAGAGGTAAAATAAATGCCTCAGTCGATGTGAGAACAGGACTAGCAGATCTTCGAGGGACAAACCCTGAAGATCTGGAGGCGATATCCGGCCTGATCGCCTGACATGCCCACAACCTCCGCCCTGTCAGCGCCACAGAAATATGGCGGATGTGTACAATTCACCAATCATTTCAATGCAGAAAATAGAAAATAACAAGTTCTAAACGCATCGTAGAAGAACAACACGGCCCTACAGCTGCATTTCTTCTTCTCCCCTGAGAGAGAAAAACAAAAAACAAGACAGGGCCCACTTCCCGTCCCGCATCCCCGGCGTCGCCTTACCGCTGTCACCGATGATGAGCAGCTTGAAGAGGTAATCGTAGTCCCTGGCCATGCCGGTAGTTGGTGGCTCACCCCCGCCTTGTGCCGCTTTGCTCCGTTTGCTCTCCGACCTCTCGGCTCGTGTAAAAAAAAAAATATCACCAGCCCCCAGATCCCCTGGTACGAAAGCAAACGACCACTACCAATACTAGAAACTGCTAGCTCCCCCCGAGCCGGCGGCGTTTTTCTGGGGGTTTCGCGGCGTCAGCAATCCTCTCCCTCCGCTGCAAACAGCCGGAAACTCCGCTTCCTTCTCTTGATGGAGCTGCACCCAACTCTCACCCGGCCTCACTGCGCACGCTCCTGCTACAGCACTGCCGTCCCATCCCATTGATGAGCACCAACCTCATGCCACTAGAAGGGCAAGTACCGTACCGTTGATTAACATCTACAGGCAGGATCCAATAAATAAATGGATTCTTTACATATCTTTAAAAACTATTTAGAGTATATAAACTATATACACACGGACAACCACAGAATATATTAAATCCACCCCATCCCTCTATTAACGCTTATCAGATTTATGTCACCTCATAGAAATAGTTACGTTCAAGCAACATAACATACATTTGAAACATTCTGCTTCAGATATTCATCCAGGTCTCTCCTTAGTGATGATGGTGCTTTTAGAGCCCTAAACAAGATGGAGTGCTTCAGACAGCAGAGGTGACACTCCAGGAGGGTTACAATTACTACAAATCCCCCCTGTATATATATATATATACACACATACACACATACACATATATACACACACGTGGTTTGTCTGCATAATCCTCAAATGTACTGACACTTTATATAATATTAAATGTCAGTAGGTAGTGCACAGAGAAATATGTGGAGTGACTTTAAGGCATGATGAAAGTCTGTGACCCCTGACCCCACCCTGAAGATAACTGTTTTCCAATATTTCACACACTACATAATGAAATCAAGATCTTTTTATTTTGAATTGCTTTTTTACAACCGTATCACTGACGTAAGAATGTTTTTTATTCTTATAAGAGGTTGCTTTCCCCCCAAACAACTCTCACACACAAAGTCCAAATAAAAGTTAAAGACAGGGGTGTTTCGTTAAAGACAGGGGCGTTTCATTACAGCAGCATCTTAAATGCTTGAAATCCTTTTGGTAAAATAAGTAGGAAAACATTGAAACATCAAAACAGAATTGGCATCGTGTCTTCCTAATGTAGTTCAGTACAGGAGGATAACCTGCACATTATTAGATAAAATAAAAAAAAAAAGTTATAAATTGGGCGTAAAAGCCGCTAAAACAATGACAAAAGAGAAAAGGAAAAAAAAAAGAATTTGTTGGGAAAACACTACCCAACTCAGCCGTGGTTCATGAAAAGCAACATGGGCCTGTGTGGTGAGTGTGTGTTGGGTTGTACAGTGGGGATCTGCAGAGAGCGTTTCACAGCCCAGTCCTGCTCCATCACGTCAGGATGGTGTCGTCTATCTCTTCATTGGAGTCCGGCAGGCTGATGATTTTCTTCAAGGACCGACGGTGACACTCTGACAGCAGGTCGTTACTTGCCGAGTCCAGAATGGCGGTAACACTCTGAAATTTGGAAAGTGCAAAAAGTATGAATTAGAAAAACATTGTTTTCCTTTATACATTATCTACATCTGTAAATGATAGACGGTCTGGAGTCTGACCTGCATGGTTTCCTCTCCCTGTCTGAGTCGCAGCAGGTTGATGATGGTGTATTCGCTCTGAGCTCTCACGCTGGTGTTCTTATCCTTGGTGTTGTCCAGTAGACTCTTCAGTAGGGGCTTGATGAGACTAGCCTCCATGGATGGTGTAGCCGGCTCTTTGAACACCCACCACAGCACCCGCTCTGACACCAGTCTGATGTCACTGGACTGGTTCTGAAGACACTGCGTGGTAACAAAGATAAAAACAGACTGTTGAAGCAGGTACTTGTCACAGTATTCATCTTTCTCTACACACCCTGTTGTTTCCACGTGTATCTACGTATTTACAGCTACTTGGTATCGGATATCTTCTGATATCAGCTTTCAGTATGAAATTCAATTGTATAACTGAAAGCTTTGAGACATTAACATTACTTCCTGCTACTAATATAGTACAAATACTACCCTGGTAAGAGAGTAACATCAAGCAACAAATAAACAACTGTTTCTTCTTAATACCATGAGGCAGGTAAAAATGGTACATTGGATGTCACTAGTAGTGATACATTTCACATTAGAGTCACTTGAGTCTTTTTTTTCATTTAAAAATTAAATCGTTAGAGCAGCTTTCATTTATTTATTTCCCACCAGGAGAACGTGTGCAGGGAAGGCACCAGCTCACCTGTGACCATAAAAAAGGAATAAACGTTTATAGAAAATGAATGAATATCACCCCAAGTAAGTAGAACTCAAATTGGTTGCCAACACTGTATAATTTGCACAAAGCCAGAACCAGAAAAGGGAAGTAAATCGCCTGTTGAATGAAACAGTTCCTGCTTTACCTTGACAAACTGTGTGATGATGCGCTGGGAAACACTACTGCCTCCCTCTGTTCGGAGATGATGCCTCATCAGGTATCCCATCGCTCTGATCCCACTGGTGGCAATGGGAATCTGGAAAAAGAACATAATCACAGTAAGTACTGATGCACATGAGAGCAACAGGGATTAACATGCAATGTAACAGGAGAGGGCACAGGACTGTTACCTATTCTAATAATGTTATATATGGTACGCTTTATACATTTGAAGTTGTATCTTACAAAGAAAACCGTGGCCAATTACTACAATCTGAAGCACTGGTTTTCTGAATGTCAGTGTGATCGACACCACTCTCTCGTCTGTATGGTAAAAATGAAGCTACAGCCAGGAGACAGTTAGCTTAGCTTAGCTTAAAGACTGGAAACAGCTAGTTCCCAGAATATCAAACCATTCATTTAAAGGTGACTTATACAGACTATGCATTGCAGCCATGCAAATCAGTTCATGAGAGACATGAGGAATATTTGAGTGTCACACAAACTTTCTTCTCACCCTGTCAGCAGTGGCGTTGGTCAAAACGGTCTCTGTCACAGTATCGCAGTATTCCTTCCCACACAGCTTCTCAGGAGCAGACTTGATGGCGATGGCCATGGCCAAGCTACGGCCATGACGCACCATCCAATCAACACCGGACACATCGGCTAAAGGAGGAACAACATCTATTAGCTCATGCTCTCACTGTTCTGCTGATGCACAGGGAGCAGCAATGACACACAGGGCAACGTCAAACTTTCATGAAACAAATACAAAAATCTAACTGTAAACACATTTATAAAAAGGCACATGAAAAATACTATTTGTGCTCAAACCAAGCAAAACACACATTTACTAAATCACTATTATTATTACAGTCTGTACACCAAGTCGGTTGTTGTAATAAACAGCAATTAGGGGAAAATGAAAATAGAAAGCCCAACATTATGCACATAATGTGATACGTGAAGTGACGACGACGGCATAGGAATACCAACCTAAGACGTGCTGAATTAACACACTCTTCAGCTCCTCTTCTGACAGGAAGGCACACAGCTCACCAACACAGCCGGCTGATGCCATACGCGTCGCATCCTGCATACATACGCACAAACACAGACAGACAGACACAGACAGAGTGTCATTTATTGTCATACTGACACAGAGGCTCAAAACCACATTTTTAGAAAACCACATCCTCTCTGCCTGACTTCCGTTTTCTACTGTGATCACAGAAGAAACTACACCCCAGAACAACTGTGTCAAATTCTAAGTACTCATACGTTTATACTTTTTTCTTTCATACGTTTATCACTTCATGTATTCAGCAGCTTTTACAGGCCCCGGGGTGGAAAAACAGGCGTGTTGCCACAGATAAAAAAAAAAAAATCTCTACATCTGCTCCTCCCGTCATACCTCATCATGTCCCAGCATGCCCAGTAATGTGGTGGTGATGTTCTTGCGGATGGCTGGGTCCACCTTTGACCCGGCCCCCTGGATGACGAACCTTAAGGCTTGGAGCATAGTCTCCCTGTGAGAGCGGTAAAGAGCACAACGCAAGCATGAGAACGAGCTTTTACGTAATAATATAAATGCCAATCTAGATATTTAAGAGTTTGTAACAAACAACTACATATTAATAACAATACATTGGCTGATAAATACAGTTTCAACATAAACAAATAACACAAACAAACATGTTTTGATCCCTTAAAATTGGTTATTAAATAACTGAGTGAACTGAGTGGGACAATTCACAATTGAAAAATAAACTTGTCAGTGCTCTCTGGTGGACAAGCTATGTAATGGTGACACTATTTTGAAATAACCACAAAGATATATTTGGCATTTTTTTAATATATAGCTGAGGGTGAGTTAATATCACCCAATAATATTGACCTCCAGTAAAGACTATTTTGGGATAGATGTCAAATTATTAATGGGCTGTTTTATATGTTGTGCTCCTCTCTGAGGTGCCTCTTTGTCTTTTCCAGTGAAGTGAGACAGTGACATCACCGTTTCAGGCTTGTGACTAGAATAGAGTCTGGTTGCAGAACCTCATCACAGGTTACGGCTGCGTGAGTTGTGAGGAAATTCCTTTTAAAGGAAAGTATCCAATATTACAATCTGATACAATTCAAAACAGATCCTTGGCTATCCTGTTTTTAAACAGATGTAACCGGTGTAAAGAGGCAGACAGGACATAGACACACTCTGTTTGGACGTGTCGGAAATTGTTTACTCATTGGAAGAGTGTATTGGCCGGTTTCTCTAAAGCCTGAGGGAATGATTGGGAATGTAATCCACCAGTCGCTGTCTTAGGTGCCATTAGTGTGTCTAAACTCCATTACAATTAGTACGGTTTATAGCAAGAAAACGTATTCAACTTATGTAAAAGACAGACCAACAACATATGATATGTGGATAAGAAGTTGATGAAGTGTCGCACTTGTGAAAGGTGGAGGTTCTCCAATAAGAACAAATCTCAAATCTTTGTCAGAATTGCACTAGAGTACCTCAAAGGTAGTGGACAGTAGTGGACTGAGTGTGAATGTGTACCTCTAGCGCTGTGTTTATGCATTTTATTTTACTATTACGGTTGAGATTTGATCTTTTTCTCTCTGTATTTGTGAAGATAATCGTGACCGAGTTTGTATTATATTGAAAAATCTTAAAACAGAGGTTCTAAAAATGAAGACGGTGTCCATTATTTCACAACAAAAAAAAAAAGAGTGGAAAGCCTGAAAGATTATATATAGTTTGTATCACAGTGATATATTGTTTTTACACGACTTTCAAAGTAGTCAGATGGCTACACTGCTCTGTTTTCATAAATAATGGACCCTTTAGTGTGTGGGGTCTGTGATATTAATAGCTAAATTATTCTGTTTAGTTGACAGAGAACCCTGATCAAATTGTCTCCTCTAACTTTCAGACGTCACCATTAGTCTGCTGTACGAGTGCTCACCTGACTCCTGAGTCCTCAGCGGTGCGGATGGCAGACAGCTGCTCGGTGAACAGTGGGTCCACCTTGGTGTGGATGGAAACCAGTTGGCCCAGAGCCTCAGCGGCCTTCAGCCTCACCCCGCGGCTCGTGTCCTGCAGGGCCTTCAGGAAGGTGGTCTGCAGCTGAGGCAGGAAGGGCTTCAGGGCAATGCCCACCTGGAGGAGGATTACAGTCCAGAAGTTAGAGCCAAACACTGTGACTTAGCCCCCTGACTGCTAACGACGGTGTCTTGAAAAGTATTTGGCCATTTACAGTTTAGATGCAGGTACAGACCTTTGCCAACAGCAGGGTGAGAGTCTCCAGCAGAGCGGTCTTCACCGTCCAGGCAAAGCGGTCTCCCAAGATCCGAATGAGCGGGCCAGTGATGTTGACGACAGAGGGCCGCAGTGCCTCAGGGGAGGTCAGTTTGATGACCCCTCCTAATGCTTTCGCCGCCTCTTCTTTCTGCTCAGGGCTACCAGTGAGGACACCTTCTCTCAGGATAGGCAGGATGCAGGTCACACCCTGTGGAAACAAAGACAGTAACGTGAAATGCAACAAAATATTCCTATTCCTGATTAATCTGCCAATTAATAAAGAACTTAGAGGTGCTAAATTAGAGATTTAGAGCATTATTATAGCAGCAAAAACACAACTATTTGCTATGTAAACATGTAGAGGAGTAATGTCTATGTCTGGCTCCCCCTGAGGTAAACACCGTTTGCTCCGTCAGCACTGTTGCAGCTGTTTGCACCGTTAGCTGCCGCCACGTTGAGATCCGTGTGGAGGCAAACCCTCAATCACAGATGTGATCTGAACTTGGAATTTAGCACCTTTAAATGATCTTTCGATGATCATTTCTTATTGTTAGTGTGTTATTAATCAGGCTTAAACCATGGCCACTGAGAATAGGCGTCGTTATAGCGATTAAACGGTCTAGGTGGACATCTGAGATGAAGGTGTTTGCCGTCCTAAACAGAGGCACCAGTATCAAACAAAAAAAGACAAATGAAAAAGCTTTCTTTTTTCTTCTAGTGGACGTATGGACCAAATCATCGTGCTGTGATAAAGTCCCAGAGTTTACTGCGTCAGGAGGAACCTTCTTACCTTCTTGGGCAGACAGAAACCAGGCAGGTGCTGACCCTTTACGTCTGCAGCTGCTGATTTAATGTCTCGATGCAGATCATCAATCATAGCCAGCTGGCTGCTTGCATCCAGTTTCTATACAAGAAAAACAAACAGACAGTTAGGCACTGACATTTACCTATTGATTAACACATAATACAAGTATTGATCTGTACAAATATCAACACACCTTGGTAATGGAGTTGATGGTGTCCCAGCTCTGAGACAGGACGTCCGTGTTAGAGTCATTGAGGAGGCGGATGAGGCCTGAGAGCAGGTTGCGAGTATGGTTACTGTAGTCCAGGCGGGTACGGGCAAAGTAGGCGTTGAGGATGGTGACGGCAGCCTGTCTGAGGCCGGGGTCAGCGCCACGCGTGGCCTCCAGCAGGTCGTCGATGATGATCCGCTGGCCCACTTCGTCCTCCACCGAGAGGATCACTGTTTGACAGTTGCACAACTCCTGAAGCAAAGACAACACATTATGAGGACAGAACAAAAGGCTCAAACACAGTAGGTATCCTAGCTTGTGACTGCCGGTATTACCTGTGCTTCGTCTTCTGTTCCCAGCTTTCCTTTGAGGGAGGAGAGAAGGGCGGACAGGATGACCCCTAGGTGGCGCGTGAGAGCGTCTCCGGCCACGGCGGACAGGAAGGCCAGCACACGGGTGTTCACAGGAGGAGCCGTCAGCTGGTACGACCAGAGGGAACAATCGTCTTAGTCAGATATACAGCCAGACGCAATAATAAGGCCTAATAGAGTCAACTTTTGACTATCAGACTTTACCTTTGGAACCAAGTAAGGCAGCACAGAGCGACTCTTCACGGCCATGACTTGCTTCAGGCCATCCAACGCAAACGCAGCCGTCTCCTCGTCGTCCTGGGAAAAGACGTTGCGTGTATTAAAAGCCAGACTTAAAACGTTTGAATGCTATCCGTGTTACGTTTGTGTCCTCCCTCACCAGCTGTTTGAGCAGAGTAGGCAGGATGTCATCCAGCGCCTGGTAGCCGATGGTTGCATGAAGCTGCTCAAAGGTTTTGGCTGCAGCCTCTCGGACTTCCTCCAGAGGGTCACAGAGAGCCTTCCTCACTGTGGGGACCAGTGACTCGGAGAAGACGAGCACCTACAGCACAAACACCGTCAGGTTAATGGTGTTTTATATTTTTTATTATCAGACTCTTGGCCTAAGCTAGGTCTAAAAAAAAAAAATAAGAAAATAAATGAATTGACCCGGTTGTCCGATGGGTACACACCTTGAAGCCTAAAGTTTTTTTCTATTACTTTTTAGTTGTTTATTTGGATTCCAAACTGAAAAGCAGTTCACTTTTACACAAACTGTGTAGACATCTGTACTTGTAATGTACTGCTCTATATACGATACTTTGGGTGTAAATACGCCAAGACATGATTTAAAAGCCTGATCTTTTAAAATTATAATATGTATTTGGTTGTGTTTAGTAATGAAAAACTCGATCTAATCAATAAAACAATGATAAGAAAATACATATTTTGCTTATTAAGAGGCTTAATTGCATTTCTCTTCTCACTTTTAAAAGAGAGGGAACATACAATTCCTGGTTTAAACTAATCTGCTTATTTAAAAGTAGTCTATAAAACCCCCAAAATGAACCTTAATGACATGTTTTTATGATTGCAGCTTTGAGTGCTGGGAACAGTTCTGGGCTCAAACTGTGTTTGTGGCGTCTCTGCTGCCGCAGGCAACGATAACCTTTATCTCAATCACTGTGGGTTACAGCGTCTGCGTGACTCACCGCATCTTTGCTGGTGGACTTCATGATCTCACTGAGGCCGATGCAGACTCCCTGCCTCTCGTCACTCTTGTCAGAGCGCAGTCCCTCCTCCAGGATGGGAATGATCTCAGGGAGAATCTTCTCCCCCAGTTTCCTCACCAGATCTCCCAGCGTCCGAGCAGCGATCTAAAACCACAGCGAGACACGGCGTCAGTAAAAGGCTCTTTGGAGGTATAAACCAGGGAATATATAAAAACAGTGTGCTTGCAAGGTTCAAAGGAGTAATACCGTTCTCTTGTCAGACCAGGTGGAAGCCAAGAAGCCCAGCAGCAGAGTGAAGAGGGTTGGGAGGATCTCTCGTAGAGTCCTGGGGGTGTTGGAGACCACGATCTTCCACACGTGGAGGGAAGCCTGTCGAACCACCAGCTGAGTGTCTGAACGGCCCATATAGAGGCCAGAGAGGACACGATTACGCCGCTCGGCACCAAGAGCTCCAATGATAGCCTGGAAGAGAAAAGGTCAGCAAACTGTTTACACATCAATGTATAAAAACAGACCAACACCACACTGCTGTGATGGCAAGTAGAGCCAACTTCCTTTTATGAACTCAATGGATCTGTAGAGGAATTCTTTGTCTTTTATGTCGAAAAGAAATGTGTTCATACTTTATTGGATGCAGCTGTTCCAAAGTTGTCATCCTCACAAGCGGTCTCCGTGGTCATCTTTCCTGTCACTCCAGAGATATGGAACAGCAGATCTCCAAGCAGCTGCACAGAGCTGAACCTGCAAAACCCCAACGAGGAGATGGAACGCACAACTGGTCAATATAAGAGTGACGTTCGTTCAATCGCTGATGCGTTACGCCGTTTTTTTTAAAACCGACCTGATTCTCCACAGGTCATCAAACAGGCCCTGCTCCAGCTCAGGAAGCAGCAGAGCGATGGCGGTCTCAGCAAACATGCTGATGATGCGCTGGCCGGCTCGCAGCGCCGTGTCTCTCACATATTCATTCTCATCAGCCAGAGCCTGGTGGACAACACACACAGTGGAGGAGCAAAGGTTCAACAGCCTGAATTGAGATCCCTGTATTTCCTGCACAAAACCTGTTTCCAGGTAGAAATACTTGCTGGCCCCGGTATTTTTAATATGTGTAAAGACCATGTACGGAAACAAGGAGGAACACATAATCTAACATATGAAAGAATAACATTGGGAATCCTGAAGTAGTTATTTTAAAATCACAGGAAAATCTTCACTAAGAGCAGTGAAATGTGATTCACTGCACAACGCCAAAAAAATAAGCTTTGTGGTCGTAGCAATACCTTGAGAATGCAGGGGATGATGGGCCCAACGTAGGGAGTGAACCTGTCTCCAAAGGTGAGGGGCAGATAGATGAACATCATGATGTAGCCGTCTCTGACGTGGGACGCGATGTCTACCTTGCTGGCTGTTTGCACCACATCTGGCATCAGCTTGTCCAGCTTCTCCACTCCCAGTCCAGCCATCACCTCAGCCAGACCTTAAGACACCCAGATACAAATCATTCAGTGAGTCATTGAGAGCAAGTCAGGAACAACACAGAGACAAGGGTGTAGAGGAACCGACCTTGTGCGGCTCCAGAGCGATCTACAGAGCTCTGTTCAGAGGCCAGTGTCTCCATGAGCCACGGCAGCAGGTCATCGAAGCAGGATTCACCCATCCCCTTCACCATGGCACCCAGGGCTTTGGCTGAGACCGTACGTACCTGGAGAGGAGAAGAAGAAACAGCAGTTATAGCTTCAACTTAACGCATACAGAGCACATATTTCTCTCGTTACCATTTCTAACTAAACACACCTCAGGCACCGGGTCCAACAGGGAGGCTTTCAGTCCAGGAATAACACTCGGCAGGTAGGGTGACAGATCCTGGAAACGACAACACGTATCACACCATCAAACAAATACAATTCCTCAGAATACACTAGTTTAAAGAACAAATAAACATCTTATTTAGTTTTTATTTCAGTGTACCTTCTGGTCAGTGAGGGAGTACATGTTGCCAATGATCTGAGCGGCCATCTTGCGGGTGTCAGTGGAGCGATCCTGGAAGGCTCTCTGGACGATGGGCATGATGAGGGCCAGGGAGGGGGCGTCGATGAAGTGGACAAACTTGGTGTCCAGCAGCGTCTGCAGGCACGTCTGGGTCCTCCTGGACGGCTCAGTGAGAGCGTCCAGCAGGATCGGGGTAATGGCTAAGAGACAGGATCAAACACTAGCTTACTAAACAGCAGCGGTAAAAAAAAGTAAATTTCACAACTGTACTTTAGTTGCTGACCTAATTTAGCATAGTTCGTAGTTTGTTCATGTCTGGTATTGTCTAAACTAATTATTTTCTGGCAGCATTTCTGAGCTGCTAACTAAATTGCTTGAAAAGTGTTTTTTTAGGATTAAGCTGTTAACGAGAGCACAAAAGTGTTTACAAGAGAAAGTTCTTCACGGATTTAGACCGATAAATGTACGCGATAATGACTTTTGCCATCACTTACCCAGGATTTCTGGGTTGCGGATGACAGAGCCGATCTGGCGGAGGGCTTGCTGGCCGGCCTTCTGCACCTTCACATGGGAGTCCGTCAGCACCTCGGTCAGCTTGGGCACGATGTTGGGCAGGCAGGAGGACAGCTGCTTGGGTGCACAGAAAGCCATGGCACCAAGCAACTCCACGGAGCCTACAGGAAAGAGGGGAGTGAGTCACAAAAAGCTACTATTTGAGTGAACTTGGAACTTTTTTTTAATTGAGACTGTCCTCTTATGTGAAAACAAAAAAATGTAAATCATTACCCAGTTAAACACAACTATAATCACAGGCTCCTAACCTGCTTTAGTTCTCCAGGACTCCTCCTCTAGGGCCACCAGCAGGGAGGGGAGGACCAGCTTCACCCCGTGGGCGCTCAGGTTCCTCATCACAGCCTTTGCACAGTCATCTGCAGCCTGTTAGAAGTGGAGCAAGGGGGCTGAAACCTACACATTCTATCGAACATTTAATGGATCACAAGTTATGCCAACGTTGCCATGTTTTAATGACATGCAGAAGCACTGGATAGGGAAAAAAGACCTTTTGTAATTTGAAGCAAGGTACTTTGAGGATACATTGATGAAATGAGAAATGTAGATATTAGACGAAGGCTCTGGGATGTGATCTGCTGCTCACCTCTCTGACGTACTGGTTTCCGTCTCCAAAGCAGAGCAACAGGTGTGGCAGCACATGGACCACATACGGCTCAAACAGCTTCCCCAGCATGTTACACAGCATCTCAAAGGCAAACAGCGCTCCTAGACAGAGACGAACAGTTGGTCAGTTTTCTATTTTTTTTTTTTAAAAAGAAGTAGCTTTAAATGTGCCAGTAGATTGTGGCTTCTGGTACTCGTGTGGTAGATAACAACGACGTAGTCTGACATCTATAATACAATATATTTGCATCAATGTGTCTAAATTCATAGAAAACCAAACAGTTCAATGGTTGCATAAACCTCACTGACCTTCCCTCCGTCTAAAGTTCTTCTTGTCCTGGATGGCGTCGGTCAGAGTGGCCATGATGTCCTGCTGTTTGAGAGCCAGGATCCCCAGACCTTTGACCAGGCCTGCCAGTCCGTACGCTGCCCCCTTCCTCTCTGCGTACTTGTCGCTCTCCAGCAGCAGCTGCAGAAGGTTCCTTACAATCCCTGCGGCGTCCTCCTTGATGGCAGGGACTAAAGGAGGTAAACACCCGGCCACTGACTCCTGGACCTGAAGAGGGATGACAAACCACATAATATGATGAAAAGTAATGGACTGTCAGCAAAGTGGGATCTGTACTTAAAAAAAGGGTGATGATAGACTGTAATAATACACTCAACAATACAGGGCAAGTAGGGACGCAGGATGAGCGGCTTACCTGCTGTGAAGGTGTAGAGAGCGCAGTGATGAGCTTGGCCACGATGGGTTTGACTTTGGGGTCACTTTTATCCAGATGTTTGGCCAAGGAGCCCATGAGAATAACCACA
This sequence comes from Leptoclinus maculatus, assembly GCA_032191485.1. Taxonomy (NCBI): domain Eukaryota; kingdom Metazoa; phylum Chordata; class Actinopteri; order Perciformes; family Stichaeidae; genus Leptoclinus; species Leptoclinus maculatus. The sequence goes on from JAVDOI010000005.1 coordinate 28,420,639, forward strand.
CTCTGACGGACAGAGTCGTAGCTGGCGTCCTGGGGGGCGTCCTTTAGAAACTCCTCAAACACTGGCAGCAGGGAGCTCACGTTGTCCTGTTACATAAGACGGGTGCATAAGGTGCAAGACATTAATGGTAATGTGATGAATAGTAGAACGCGTCTGTGTCTTTATGAAGTGTAATGTACCTTTCCGTGTGTGTTGAGCGCAGCGAGGGCGGCGTCCAGCATGCAGCGGCGCACCTCAGTGTGGCGGTCGTTCAGAGCATCGGGAACGAAGAAGAGGAAGAGAGGGGTAACCTGAGCTTCATCCAGGTACTGGGACAGCTTGTTCAGAGCTAGAGCAATGCCACCCCTGAAACAGAAGAGCGTGCGAGAAAATGGAAAAAGGAAACATTTGAAATGTTACTGTTTCTCGCTATAATGGGATTAGCTTTACTGATCATATCCGATAGATAACCACTGTATCTCATCTTTGCAAACAAGAATTGAGATGTACCTGGCCTCCCATTGGTCAGGTGGAGATTCAGAGATGACTCTGCCCAGGGCATCCAGCACAGGAGGTGGTCTCTATGAAAAACAAAAAATACAAAATATCATCTCTTGACTCAAATTTAACCAGTATTAGTAGCCAGAGCTATAAGAGTAATACTGTGGTGCAGGGTCTCACATAGAGTTTCTCGTGGTAGAGCTCAGTGAGCTGGCCCAACACTGTGGCAGCCTGGTCTTTGTACTGGGACACGGCGCTTGACAGAGCTTCGGCTGCAGCAGAACGGACAGCCTCCTCATGGTGAGTGATGTCGCCAATCAGCAGGGAGCAGAGCTCAGGGACCAACTCCAGAGCCAGAGACTCCCAGAGTCTGAGGAGGAAGAAGAACTGCATGGTTAATATTTTGTTAGATGGAGAACAAAAAGAAAACAACAAAAAAAGACAAAGAAGACTCTTATGTGATGTGTTATAAGTATAAGTGTATAATGGTGACTCAGATAGAGGAAGAAAGGAAAAAGAAGCCTCATAATACATACTTTTCAGACAAGGCTCGGCCCTCCTCCTCAACATCAAACCTGCCAACCCAAAGCCTGCGCAGCAAACTCAGCCCACTGGCCTCCGTGCTTTCTGTGGGCAGAGCGAACTCCATCTCCAACAATCCCTGAGCACAGACAGATTGGGTGTTAGGAGCATGTCTAATATGAACACACACGGGCTATAGAATTAGTCATTTAACCAAGTTTACCACTACATATGTTGATAGCAGTGCATCAACACATTGTTTTTGAAGCACTTTGAAGGCTTAATCTGTGGCGAAAACAGCTGGAAACCATCACATGTGGTGACTTTTCCTGTCCGAAGTTCACCTGTTTACTGAGGGATAAGGCCAGCTTCAACAAATGTCAAATTAACCGATTCACAGCTCACCCTCAGGGCAGCATCCCGGACGGAGAAGCAGGGTGAGAGGAGGGCGTCGAGCAGGACGTCTATCTCCTGCTGCTCTGCCACGGTGCAGCCCATGTCTCCTCCAGCACTGGCACACAGCGCTGTCAGGCACTGAGACGCCAACACCTGCAACACCGCAATGTAATTAAATCAAATAAGTCAGTCAGTCGCACAAAAAAGTTGGTAAACTCTTCATCGGGCCAACCACAAAAAGTAAAGGTCTGAATTTGAATTCCTCGGTTACCTGGAGTCTCGGGGTAGCTGTGGAAATAACTCTCGTCAGTAGCAACAGCATGCTGACACGTGGAAGCAGTTCTGGGCCGTTCTGAGACAAGAAAACACAACACTTAGTACATGAATCTACAAAATAAACGGTAGTACTGTCACATAAATCTTTTATTTTTGGTCTCTCTACCTCATCTATAACAAGGTCATCCATGTCTGTGGTGGACCGGAGCTGCGAGTGTTCCAGGATGATTTGTAAAGCTCTGGTCATCTTGTTCTCCGTCTCCTCGGTGCTGCCCGAGGACTCCCTGAGCATAGCGTTGAGGAGAGGGAAGCAGACGGAGAAAGCCGGAGCAGACAGTGGAGCCGAGACGTCTGGGAAAGAAGACGACGAAGCAAAGAAACAGGAGAACTCAGTATGACAGCATCGTCACATTTCTTATCTCGGTTGCTTGCTACAACTCCGACTTGCTGCTGGTGTTACATTTAAATGAAAAACGGTTTGCATATGTAATCGTCTGCATCTTCTGCACAGCAAAAAGAATGTGTGTGTGTGTGTGTGTGTGTGTGTGTGTGTGTGTGTGTGTGTGTGTGTGTGTGTGTGTGTGTGTGTGTGCCAAACAACTATCATGCGTCAGTCGTAGCACATGTGTACATGTGACCGGCAAAAGAAAAAAAATTGGAAATATGAGACTGGCCAATCAAGTGTGCATGCGTGTCTAGATCTGGGGTTTGTAACTAGTGTCCATGACTGTGCTCACCACCACTAGTCTTGGCATCTCTCTGTGGGACCGTGAGGTTGTGCAGCAGCAGTATGGTGCGGTGGGCTGCTGTGTCCAGGTCCTCCTGTTCCCAGGCCTCGTCCAGATCACACTCTGGCTTCAGCAACCGTAAAGTCACGTGTCCCACAAGCATGGCTAGAAGGGAAGAAAGTGACACCGAGTCAAGATGCTGCGTCTGTCTCAATACAAGAAAAGACTAAGACAGGCCATGTACCTAGGTGGTGAAAGTGTTTGGGCATGAGGCACACTCCGATGTCCAAGAAGACTTGCTGGATGCACGGAGCAGCCAGAGGGGACTGTAGCAGGGGGATTAGGACCTGGAGGACAGCGGGGAGCTCCTTGGTGATCTCAGGTGGTCTCTCGAGCAGAGTGGCTTCCAGCAGACCCACCACGCTCTGCAACTCCACACGCAGCTGGTGACAACGAGAAGCACACCACAGATCAACAAGGAGAAATAAAGAATTAAAGAGTATTAGAAGTATTCATTCTGGTGACTTGGGTTTCATACCCCTTGAAGTCTCTTGCGAATAGCCCCCTCCTTCTCCAGCTGGAGTTCAATCATTTCCTTCTGTTTGATGCTGAGTTGCAATTCATCTTTGATGCCTTTTTTCTTCTTTAGCTCCTGCAAGATCAAAGAGAAATTAAAATGTGCTCCAGAAATTAGAACCGCCAAAAAGAAAATACGGATGATGGTAAGTGGACTTTACCTCTTGTAACTCCAGCTCAATGATCTGATCCTTGTAGGAGTAGGCCTTGTTCTCTCTCTTCATGTTGACCTTCTTGGTGCTTTCCTTCTGGGCACTATAGCAACATGTAGAGGAGGAGAAGTCAAATAAAAGCCAAATAGATGACAGAAATTCCAGGCGACTGCTGCTGGGTTAACTGAGGCGTTACCTCTCGATGATGCTGTTGTCGTACAGTTCTCCCTTGGGTGTCAGCATGATGGCGTACTCCTCCCTGGTGACGTGAAGTAGAGCGGGTCGGGAAAACCCCTCGATGACGTGACCGATTACTCGCGGTAACAGCGTGTTGGGGGAGAGGCCGGAGAGGGCACCGACCGCATTTTTCACCGCCTGTAGATGGAAAAACGTGACCAGTAAACATCCTGGTGTCATGTGAAATCTACCCTTCGATCTACAGGAATGTAAAAGCAGCACACGTAGGTGTTGGTTATTGTCAGACCTGGTTGTCGGCGTTGACCTCCAGCAGATGTGGCAGAATAGCCTCTAGATTCTTTTCGATAAATTCTTCTGCTTTTATGTTCATGGAGAAGAGCAGAACAGGCCAGAGGCCACCGCGAGCTCCAACTGAAATAGACAGAGCGGACGACATGTTGAATACGGGACAGAGCGCCGATACATCACCCCAACAAACTCTGGTGTTATTAATGGGGATTTTTCAACCTGGCCCAAAAACATTGTTAAAACATGTTTAATGTTTAACTCCAATGTGGTTCACAAGCGGGCAGTAGATACATTCTGGAGGGCAACGCATTCTCATACCTAAGGATGGATGATGAGTGACTATGAGGGTCTCCATGGCCAAATTCTCTGCTTCGGTGGGATCGCCCCATTGGCTGGCAGAGGAGCAGATAACACACAGCGCGTCCAGCAGGACACGAGGGGGGGTGTAGCTGCGACCAAGCTCGGTCAGCTCTCCTAAATCGGACACCAGGACGTCCTGGGGCAAAACCTGACGGTTTACGTCACACAGTCAGTAACAATCAGGCTGAGAAAGAAATAAACTCATTGTTTAAACAGTCTATGGTGAATAATCAGTCTGTACTTTGTGTTTATTGATGATCACGCAGAGTTCTCTCAGAAGGCCATGGGCGAGACTGGATCCATCCAGAGAGGAGAGCAGCTTCTTGATGGTCTGTTGAGCCCGCTTCCTCACACGCCAGCTCCGAGACAGCAGGACCGCAACCGTGGCGTGCTGATACATCCTACAGAAGAGTTACACCACATAGAAAATTGTTAAAGGAGACCAGTCTAGTACTGTAAGCTACCGAGCATTCAAATGTCACCGTTCTCTGCATGTTATCAAGAACACAGACTCACTGTGATTTGGTGGTGTTGAGCCTGTGAGCATGGTCCAGGAAGAGCTTTTCACAGAGCAGCAGCACGGTGAGCAGAGCTAGAGACAGAGACAGAGACAGGCCATTATTTCATTTCTTAATATTTCAGAACACTCATGAGCCTTTTAGCTGCTGGGTTACTTTGAATATTGCCTTACTTTCTTCGCTGGCCTGGGAGAGGAACTTCTCTGTGGTTAAAAGTGGCTTCTTTTCATCAAAGATCAGGTTCCAAAAGTTGGTGAACTTAGCCTCTGCAGAGACAAATAGACAAAAATATCCTCAATACTTCCCATTCCCTGTATGTTCCAACAGTCTCCACAAATGGGGGGGGGGGGGGGGGGGAGTAATTTCTGAGATGCCAGCCTCACCCGTCTGTGTCTCTAGCAGTGCCAGTCGACTCAAAAGAACAGAAGCTGCAACACCTTCAGCAAGCAAAGCCTGCTGGGAGTTTTGTGCCGCAGCCTTCTCCACTGTTTGCAGGAGCAAAGGCACGAGGTCTGAGGCTTGGGCCAGAGTGTCACCTAAAAACCAGGGGAAAGGTGATGGCACAGGAATAAGGATCGAGTTCAATCCAAACATCTGAATATTCGACACAAAACATAACGGCCCTCCTGTGACTGACCTCTGAAGGCCCCCAGCATGGCCTGAAGGTAGGCGTGTCGAACCAGAGAGGTGGAGGTCTTGAGGGTGAAAGCTTTCTTCAACCAATCCAGCAGAGCGGTGGGAACTTCCACCGTGAGACGGCCGCTCCACTGGGAGAGCACAGACACGGCATGCGCCAAGGTAGCCTCGTGAACTACGTCAAACAAAGACAAAGTTAGTACTCGACAGAAGCATTACACTGCAGCCTTTTGAAGAATTTACAGGGCAAACGATACCTTCTTGTTGTAAAGAAGGGATGAACATCACAGCGACGGCAGAGCTGAGAGTCTGGCTGGAGGTTCCGGACACGGCATGATGGCTGCAGCTGGCAATCCCTGGAGCAAGATCAACATTTTATGATTGAGAAAATGTTTGCAATTGTATGTTACGGATAGCTAATAATTATACAAGTTTGAAAGGCTTCTTACCGGACCAAACACTCATCTTTTGGGCAACAATTGTGAGCTTTCCCTCTGACCCTGCAACCACAATAATTATGAAGGTGAGCATGATGAAGGTGAGAAAACAACACACGGTAAGAAAAATATCTTAAAAAGTAACAAATGAGTTCACCTCCGAGGATCTTGAAGAGGTGAGTGACGACGTCCTGCACAGCGGAGGGGTCGCTGCACTGCTGAGCCAAGTTCCGCATGGCCTGAACCGCGTCCTCCATCAGCTGGGCGTTATTAGCTTTCAGCTGACCTGAAACACGGACCGTACCAGTAATTAAATACATGTAGTCGTGCTGAATTGATTGCCCGGTCTTTCAGTCATTACTTCTTCTGTGACAAATCATACCCTCGTGACAGCGGAGTGTTTGCTTAAAACCAAATCAACTGAGCATCCATTAAAGCCTTACTTGCGATGGCCTTTCCAATATCCATGGCATACTGACTGAGGTCGAGAGTCACGGCCGACAGCAGGCGGGACACGGCTGGAGAGAAACCAGACAGTTAATTCATTAATCCACTGCATGAGAGCTGCCAGAGCACCAAACAGGCACATTTTCAAGAACATTGTGTAGGTTAAATGATACAACTAGAGGCCTTTACACACCGGGAGTGTGACGAGTAAACAACAGGAAAATGCCAAATACTCACCTGCAATTATTTTTGCATCAAAGATATTCATACCGGTATTAATATAAATATTTTTCTTATTATGTTTTGGTTTTTTTTAAGAGTGTTGTTCTTGTGTCTTTTGACATCATGTTTGTTCGTATGGAAAAGAAGAAAGGCAACACTATGTCTTTCATTAAATGTAAAATGATGCTTCACAATAAAAGCTCAAAGCCTCTCACTCTGCATAGCGTTCTCTGGACTGCGGAGCATCGTCTTCTGCAGTGTAGGGAGGAGCAGCTCCTTGAACTCGGAGTGGGACACATGACGCAGAAAGGAGCCACTTTTGTCCAAAATGTAACGCTGTGGTTTCGTCTTGCTCATAAGGACTGATTTTATGTACAGGTCCAGCAGGGCACTCTGGAAAACAGTAGACACAAGGTTATATGTTGAAGCATGAAGCGTATGTTATATTTATCTCAGATTTCAGAGGACAATTGGTTAGAGATGTTGGATCTGTAATAATCAAGAACCGCTGAAAGAAAAACTCACCTTGTGCTTCTCTATTGTAGCTTTGTCTTTCTGAGCAGTGCAGAAGTCTAAACACACGCCCAGCATGACCAGATTAGTGGGGCTCTGGTCCAGACTCAACAGTGTGCTGATGTACTGATCGACCAGTCCAGGGTTCTGTCAAAGACAACACAATGTCACGCCAATCCAGCATAAAGACAACACAATGTCACGCCAATCCAGCATAAAGACAACACAATGTCACGCCAATCCAGCATAAAGACAACACAATGTCACGCCAATCCAGCATTCCTGTGCTTCAGCTCACAAATCAGTATTATTAGATGTTTTGAACAGGTCAAGTTTAGGTTCTACGTGTGGTCTGATATCACACAAGTCTCATTGTATCTTATAGCAGTAATGGTTTCTGACCCAGCACAAGATTTTAAAGGAGAGTCTAAAGCCCCATCCGGACAGGATCAATATTTCAGAGGGAGCTGCGCAATAAAACAAGTTGTCGTATTATTTTGATTTTTCAAAGCTGACTCAAATGCTTCAAACATTGCCATAACAGCGTATTCTAAAACACCCAAGACAAAAATAATAATGATGAGCATTATTCACTCTGGATCAACATGAACTGTTAGGAGCTGTGTGTTGTGTGTAGAAGTGTGTGTGTGTGTGTGTGTGTGTTGTGAAGCGCAGTCAAGGGCACCAAAACCCAGCGGAGATCGATAGTCTCAACAAAGCCAGGTCTGTATTTTATATTCGTGTTTATAGGCCTATATATGAGCAAATTCGTTTTCATGGGCTATTGCTGAATTTACTCACTTCCTTCCAGAGGCGACTGAGATTCTTGAGGCTCGATTTCTGAGCCGTGGTCTTGGCTCCACCCACCACCTCAGCTACAAGAAGGCTCTGGACCTCCACCTACAAGAGAGGACAACAGACCACAAGGTGACACCTGCAACATCCAGACTGTATGACTGGGTATAAGTAGGTATTTCAGAAGACTCTTTCTTTACTGACCATTTTCTTCCAGATAGGTCCTTTTTTCTCCGGGGCAGAAATCACACTGGGGATTAAAAGGCAGGTCCAAGACAAGCCGATGAAAGCAGCAGAGCCGGTGCTTTTGCTGCAAGTATAATAAGGAGATCATAAGAGTAGGACAACGACGGTAACAGTAAACCAAAGAGGGGTTCCTAGACACACTCGTCTATCGTTTCTGCTGATTTCATTAGTTAATCATGTTTCTTATTGAATAACAACTTCTAATTTTCATTGAAAAACAAAGATGATGATGCATCCAGTCTCTTTTCCTCTGTAAAAGTAGGAATTTGTTAGGGATGCAACAACAAACAAAAAAAAACTGTGATAAAAAGTTCAGAGCCGTACCTGGGCTCTCCATTCTTGCTGATGACGCCACTGTTCAACAGGCAGTGGAGGAGGCTGGTCACCAGGATGTCCGGCTGACTCTCAGCCAGCTGGCCAATAACAGAGAGGAGCTCTCTGCGTGATGCAGCGTCCCTGAGAAGCACACACACATCCGTGTAAACACACAGGACATACACTCACTCCTGCACTTAAATCCTACCACCATGAAGGTTTGAAAATCTGTTTTAGAGAGAGGTGTTGATTCAACTACATGATCATTTCGGAAGCTGTTTCTTGTGCTGTTGAGCTGTATTGCGTTAAACTGACAGGTGGGTCTATTAATTTGTTCTTCCCATTTATATGAATGATGGTATGGCTAAATAACAGGGAACACATCTCTGTATAATGCAAAATATAACTCAACGGCACCACAAACCACATAAATAAAGTTGAATCAACACCGCCTCATCATCCTGCTTTGGGTGCATTTATCTGTGTGGTTTTCTCGTGGCGTCATTAAATAGTAACCCACCGATATCTGTACGGAGTGAGACAGAACAGCTTGCATAATCCTTTCACAGCCGGCTCTGGTAACTCTAAAAAAAGAAGAAAAAGACATATATTTAAAGACACATTTGTGTTGATTATAGCACCTATTTTAATCATAGTGTAGATAACTAAACACAAAATCTCTCACCTTTGTCTTTTATACATCGTTTCAGCTCCCCGAATATCTCCTTGCGCTCTTTCACACTGGCTGTGGTCACATTTGTAGCAAATTTCTTCAGTGTGTCTGAAACCTGAAGTAAAAGTCACATTTAGTATGAAGACCAATGCAGTAAATGGCAGCAGTGAAGCCGTCAGTCTGACCACAAGATATTCAGGTCATGATCACATGGGACAGGAAGGGGCGGCTTCTATTTACATTTTAGAGTCTGGACCTCAGGAATATTTGTCTTTTTTAATTGAAGAATTTGGCTGCTTGGCAGAAAAGTGGCCCGTTTATTTTCTGTTGATCGACTAAATGAATTAAGTGTCTCAGCTCTAGTTACACGTTTGTCAATTTATATTTGAGACCATGATGCTAAGATGTGTCAATTGAATGATATGTTTATTATTGAGGTTGTAGTTTGCAGTGATGGTGTACTGAACAACAATATATTGAGATGTGTTTCTAATTTTTAGACTCTTCTCAATAATGTAATTAACGCCCAACATTATTGGCATCATAAAAGTAAACTTTATGGCAGAACAGCTGTGTTGGATTGACTTAGATTGAATAGGTGTACCTAATGAAGTGGCACTTTTAGGGTTTTGTCTGTACGTGGGAATGAGATTACTTAAGAGAAATGGAGGAAATGTTTCTTTGTGGAACTTCTGTGCAAAAATAAATGGCAGTTAACTCTGAAGGCCTTGTTTTTAAATAGATCCGTGGTCGACAAAGGGATTGTGAGCACAGCTAATAATACTATCACTGAGTCAGCAGACTGTGGAATGTATTCAGTAGTCACAACATATCAGTTAACTAATCAAAGTTACAATTTACCAATTTCAGGGGCGCAACTTATGCTCCTACGCCTAATGTAAGGAATCCAGACCGATTGAAGTTAATGACAGTAAGTTTAACACCCCGATAAACTGGATTACTAGACGATACCATCCCCAAAAAAAGCTCCAGCTCACGTCCCACTGCGGACAGAAAGCAGCTCGTTTTTCTGTCTGGTTATCGTTAGCAGCAGCTCAGACACACTGTAGGCTACGTAGCACTGAGCTAACAGCCTGCTCGCGAGCTGTTGTTGAATTTAACCCGAGTTTCTCGTTGAATGCCAAAACACACCAATGTATTAATGAAGCAGTGGTCAAGATACCACGAGTTTGGTTAATATCATACTTGAATAGCTTTGCGTTAGCGGATAGGATCCTGTTAAAAAACAGCCACACAAACCTGCGTGTCCGCTGCCATCTTGCCGGTCTTGATGCAGGAAGAACTTGTTGGTTTCACTTCCGGGTCACAAGTGCTACGTAACTTTTTTTCTTCTTAATCAATATTTTTAAGATTATCCTTTTTTATATATTTTTTTTACATGAAATCTAACAATGAAACAATGAAACACTTAAAATACATTAACATAAAAACGTAGAAATAACAAAATAAACCAGCAAAATAGAAAAAGGGCCACGTAGACCTTCAAATATATCTCATCAGTAAATGTGGATATTTTCAATTATGCAGGTACTGAAAATCTTTTTTTGGCTCAGATTTGCTGGGGAGAACCATAGTGTGTGTTACTAAACAGGGTTATTAAAGTACTTTTTTACAGATATATCTCTACTCCCAATAGGTGGGCTTAAAAGCATTTTTGTTCTTTTGATGATTTTTGATTCCTTCTTCAAGCAATATGCAATAGATTGTAATCGATTGTAGATATTATTAATCCCGCAAGTGGAAATTTGTTACAAGTTCTCTGTATTTAACCCATCCCTCGTATATAGGGAGCAGTGGGCTGCTGAGAAGCGTCCGGGGAGCAGTTAGGGGTTCAGTGTCTTGCTCAGGGACACTTCGCCACAGGACACGTGGTAGTCAAGGATCAAACCACCAAACTTGCGGTTATCTGTTTATTATATAACAGAAAGTTGTGTTCATGTTCAGATATCTAAAATCATCTGCATAAACAAGAAAATATGGTTGTTTTTTTGTAATTTCAGCAAACTATCTCTTTGATTTTGCTGGTTAGACCAGGACCTGTTAAATGTCTTGTCTGGTTAAATGGCTACATACAAATCAACTGTTTAAACTCAATATTCCTCCGTTTTGCAAATTTATCTGAAGTAAAAACATTGGCCAGCAGGGGTCAGTGTTCATTCTGATAATCTTTACTACATCTGCAGATTAACTGTAATAACTACAAATGTAGTGTTGGCATGCCGGGCTCACATTGTCTGTATCACTAAGACCATTTCAAATATTTAGGCTCTAGATACTGGTTCCATATGGATTATGGCTATAGGTTAAATGAAACAACTCTGTTAGTGGTTTGGCTATTAGTTTGTATCGACCCAACATTTGTGCAAAGGGTGTTAGATTTGATTTTAGAATGGTCATTTGACAAAAACAAAACAAAACTGGCGTTCAAGTCATCAATCTGTTTTCTTACACAAGTCATACTGATGTTTAGAACAAGACAAGAGACCCTCAAAAATAAACTTCAAAATTCAACAAATCTTAATTTCAGCATGTTTTTTGTATCCAACAAATCCAACAGCTCCACAAAATAATATAATAAAAACATTTTAATGACACAGACAACCTTTCAATTTTGACTGATGAAATTTCTGATGAAATTTCTTCCCAATTTGAAGCAACCGGAAACCGCATATATTCACCAAGTTTAACATCTGTTCTGTTTCCTCCTCTGTCTTCTTGCACTCACGGTTGACTCTACTTATCGACTGAATCGTTGGTGAAAAGGATTCTGTCTTCAGTTCAGCGACCACTGATGAAAGCTTTCTGTTCCTCTGAGTTGTGCTCTTGAACGGAAACAGCTGTGTACAAACATACAAATACAAAAGTAGCAGCCTGATAATATTTGGATAGAAATATTAGCAATTCATGGGGTGGAGGAGAACTTCTTAATTAGATCTATTTTTAAGATCTAAGATTTGTGTGTTCTCCCATTGTGGGCCTTACAGAGACATTACCGTTGAAAAGGGAATTTTAAAAAGCAGCAAAGCAGCCGAGCAATCATTGGTACCATATCAACTGAAGACTAATGAAGAGTGGGACCGATACTCCCATAAATATCTTTAAACACAGAAATAACACAGATTGAGCAGTTCAGGCGAGATGCTAGAGTCCCACAGTTTGCACTCCTTTTTTTCCTTTTTGTCCACTTCACCTTTCACCCGCAGAGGAGCTACGGTGCTCGTGTGCTATCAACAATGGCGTAGATTATAAGTCCGAGAATGATGAGTCCCACTACCACTCCGATGCCAATAAACACCACTTTCATCTTCTTGTTCTCCCATCTTTTCTGTTGCTTCACCTTGTCGGCGGTCTTCTCAAAAACTACAGCCTGGAAAGAAAACACACACACACACACAAAATAAAATATGTTACATTACGTTGTTGTGTAACTGAACTGCTTTTAAACGTCTGATATTATTGAACATATGGAACATATGACAAGATGGGATGGATGTATTCGCCCAAAGCCGGCACACTAACTTCTATAAAACTTCCAAAGCCTAAGAAAACATATCCAATTTGGAAAACTTATTTTGTAAATTTTCACTTGTTTCCCTACTTTCTCTTTCTCAAAGCGGTTATATTCAATGTGTTTGTATTAACAATAGATTACATGACTACTATGATCCGTCTCGGGGTCAGCCAGCAGGTTGGCCAGTGTTACGTCACACTGATGAGCGTTTATCAGAGAACTAAAGGAGTAAACGGAGATTTTAGTCGTGATAACGTGGATTATGATTTACATCAACAATGGATGAAATGACTACATGTTATATGGAAGAGGGAGCCGCAAAGGGTCGTCTCTCACATTGCGCCATTGGCCTACATCACACTGTTGAGCGTTGCATCTGAGAACTAAAAAAGCAAACGGGCAGGCGACTAAAACCTAAGCTCCATGAGACCTTTGGATACACTTTGTTTTAACATGGATTAGGAACAGACGAACTAAAGCAGCTCTCTGAAGACCTCCGAATTTTGGCACCATGATAAAACGTAAAGATCCCTATGAACTAAGAAACCATGTTATCACAAAGTGTATCCAAGAGGTGCTTGAACTTAAATTTCAGTTGTCTGTTGCTGTTCGCTTTTCTTTAGTTCTCTGCTGTAACACTGGCCAACAGGGCAATGTGGGAACGATGTGACCCGCATGTCGACCCCCGGACGGACATGCGCCTCGTGGCATGTCCTGGACTCACTCTGTCGTACCCAGGGAGACCAGCTCGCTTCATTCATCTTAGGAAACAATAGGAAATGCCTTTCTCAAAATAGCACCATAAAACACAATCAGGATGTAAATTGTACATTTGTTTTCCTCTCCAGCTCCACCTGAGGTGTATTTATAGACATCAATATGACATTTCCTAGTTTTAAATCCCTGGACGCCTGCGGAAAGGGAGTCTGAGGGCCATTTGCTGCAGACTTAGTAGAACACTCATTTAAAATAGTGTGATGTGATTTTTTTTCCCCCACTTAGACAACTTCTCTGATCCCCCCCCCCCCCCCTCCTGCTTACTTTTGACAGCAGGTGTTCAGCCCTTTCCTCCAGTTCGCCCAGTTTCTCAGTTCTCTCATCAGCTTTGTTCATGTTTTCCAGCATGATGCCCTTCACCTCCTCCACGTCCTCCTGGGCCTGCTGCAGGCGGTTCTTCCCATTCTCCTGTCCAATCAACACACACACACAACATGATTAAAGAGTGAGGAAGACATAATGCACATTCAGTCATTTGGGACTCTCTTTGCAGGGATGTATGTGCTTGCATCGTTTAAACATTCCTCTGGTGAAAGAACGGTGGATATGGGTACTATCTGGTTGTAAGCAGCCAGTGGCAGCTATTTGTTTCTTGGCAATAATCCTTACTTAAGTCTCATGGTTGCACTTGTAATATATATATACATATATCTTGTCAGGATACCTGCTTCTACTGACTTTGAATGCCCTCATTGTAAGTTGATTTGGAAGGAATGCAATTAACTCTAATGTAGCCGCAATATTTTAGTCCTCCTGATCTTTAGAAAAGTTTTTCTGCACATTGCCACCACAGTGTCAATGCATGAAGATCATTGTACTTGTCATCGGGAGTACTACTCAGCCAGTCAAACAGTTGTTTATTGTCCTCTGTGGCTCTGTGGCTCTGGAGGGAGTTTTGTCAAATCCCAGAAAACAACCCCTGATGATGTCATCAGGCGTGGGTATTTTGCCTGCAGGGTGAGTTTAATGAAAAATATGCTGTTGGTTGCGTTATGGGAAATGTAAGATCCAGAGCTTTATACATATTAGGGACTAAAAGTCAGGATACCTGCTGCTTTGTTTTCGTTTTCACAGCGACCAAGTGGTCAATAGCAGTGCTGAAGGCTAAAGTACAAGTGTTGCTTGTTTTTTCCTAATCAGTTTTGTCATTTTTGTTTCAGCTCCTTTCAAAATAAGGACATTAAATCAGTAATTACCTCATGTTTCTTGTAAGCACAATTTTCAAAAAAAGTCAAATGAAAAAGTCAAAGTCAAATCTTCCAGCATGTTGTCCAGACCGGCTGCAAACTGAACCTGATGTAGATCGGACTGGCTTACTGTTTTATAAACACAGTCACGCAGTGAATTAGAGCAGAACAACACTTCCTGCTGTGACATGCCTGGGCAAGTAGATTGAAGCAAGCAAGACTACATTAATCTATAACTGAAATAAGTATTGTTAAAGTATAAAATGGAACATAATCATTATTAAAAGCAACTTTCCCCAGCTATGACACGTGACGCTAAAATTGAAAACAGGAGCATATTATGAGATATGAAACTAAAAAAAGTGAAGTGTGGCAGGCTTCACCAGATCATGAAAAACACATTACTGCAGCAGCTGTGTAACACTATCCTCCTCCATGTCTGCTCGGAGGGGGAAAGGCAGCAGCACCCGAGGGCAAAACAGCAACAACAGGGTAACGACACACTGATAAGAACCCTGGGGCAGGATATTTAGAGAGCAGTTTGACCTCAAAGCAGTTTGTATCCTGACAGGTTTCTCCTTCACCTCTGACCCCTTCAGCCTTGAGAGGAAGCCAGAATCTCAGGAGTTGACAGGAACAGGAAACCAACAGATAGAACAAAACACGTACATTCTGTGCATCTTGATTTGGTTCAAAATCATTTCCTGTTGAAGCTTACTGTACACATACAAATTCACTGTTGGCTAAGAATAGTAAGCTTCGTATCAGTGACTGATGGAAGTGATTAATGGACGCCCTCAAAGCCCAGTTATCTCGTCTCAGGCCCACCAAATAGCAGTCGAACAATAGTCTGCGTTTAAAATTCAGCCGTCAACGTATTAACACAGGAACTGCTGCCCACTGCTGTTCCCCTCCTTGCTTCCTTCCTTCCCTCACTCCCTCCTAACTGCATTAATGTACCTGGCATAATCCCGGGGAAACCACACCCACATCAGGTTATGGCATGTTCACGATAGTGTAGTCCTCCATCTTATTTGAACAGTGAGAACAATTGCTTCCTTGTGAGCTCATTATTTTAATCTTGTGTTGACTTCACGAGGGCATGTATGAAGGTTATTGGGACGTAACCCAATGAATTCTCAATTCATGAACTTCATGAACTGGCTTCTGATCCTGACAAGACATGAAATGTAAGGGAGGCCCGAGAAGAGATACTCTTTTATATTTACATTTGTTTTATTTAAGTAATTCTGTATCTTTCACCTCACTTTACCGCTTAAATTCAATAGATTCAAGGAGTTTATTGTCATTCCAATTTGGGAAATGCTTTCGCTGGGGAGGCTCCATGAAAGAAAGAAAATGAATAGTAAATATAAAAGGATATGTAAAACATAATACAATAAATATAATAACAAAAATATAAGCATCAAAAATACCCATCAGAGAAAAAAACAACATAATTCAAATATCAACCTGACTTCATTAAATTGACTCGCTCCATCAAAACACTGTTAAGACAATCAGCATGCTTTTATATGTGCTTCATGAATGCACATGTTTTTATTTTTTTGCATTTATTTATGTGTATTCATTTAGTTAAGATTCACCTCAATGTATTTCGACCCGACACCGAAGTCACGTGTTTCCAACCAAATAAAACAAGCATTTTGAACCTCAGTTATTTATCTTCTTTTATGATATTGTAAATAAGACATTACAGCTGAGAGCAGCTAAGTTACCGTTTATAAAAGGTCATAGTATACATTTTGTTTTTAAAGCATGTTTCCTAAACAAAGCTCCCTGTCTTCTCCCTGTGCTCGTATCGAAGCTGTTATCCATTAAAGCAAAGCTGGTTAACCCACAGCCCTCTCTGGGTGGACTTACCATTGCTGTCGCGTCTCTTGCTGTTTCTGTCTCGAGGCTGTCACCGGATCCAATGCACTCAAGTTAACTTTAGAAACAGGAAACACAGCATACCAGAGCCGTGGTTTTAAACCTGCCTGGACGTCCCACCTTCTTTCCTGAAACAAGTGCAACGTCTTGCGGTTTGTCTTTTGTCTCTGCCCTCTTTCATTCAGCGTTACCTCGCCACTTTCACTTCTGCCTGTTCGACTTTGTGCTCGCGTAGTCTATCTGATCGTGATGCGTTCACGGTGTTTCCCGGAAAGTGTACAATTGCCACAGGTGGTCACGTGACCGTCATGCCGACTCGGTAAAGTCCGGACTTTTTGGGGAAGTGTCCCCAAACAGGAGGCTATGCGTTGGATTGCTTTACCATGGTCCACAAATTATTTGCAACGGTTAAAAACTACTTTATACTTTTACTCCATTACATTTCAGGGGGAATATTGTACTTTTTTCCTCCATAACATTAATTTGACAGCTATAGTTACTTTTTAGATTAAGGTTTTAGTTTATATAAAAAAAAAAAGATAATTAAAAACTACTTGCTATATAGATACGTATATTGCTGCTAATGCTTTTGTACTGAGTTGGTCTTGACGTCCCCAGGGGCACATGAACGCAGCAGCACTTAGACTCTTTAGTGGCATTCCCTTATCTCCTTCATCCAGCAGGACAAACTAACTGCACAGCAGATGCATCATAAACATACTGATGTGCCTCCACCCTGGTAGTTGTCTGTTCAGTGATAGTCTGGCAGCGTCCGACTCGTCCTCTCTTTACATCTTTGTCATGTCATGAACATTAGGCTGGTCCATTTCTAGCAGGCCTTCGGACTTAACTGCAGAACATTATGTGCTGTTTGGTCACTGAAGGGTGTTGCCCTCTTATGGGCTGTGCACGATTTTAAGAAAGTGGCTGCTGGTCCACCCTTGTGAGAAATATGTGTAATGCTCATGTAATATCCCCACAGGGACTTAGAGTATGTCAGAGGCACCAACAAGTATATTTATATTCACCATGTGCTTACTTCTTGACCTGTAGTTTTAATATCTGTATGGTATCCCTAATCTGGAGTTCTTTCTTCTTCGAAAACAAAACCATGGTGCAACAGACTCCATTGTGGCTGAAAACATGGTACAGTCGACGTGTTGGGTCACATCAAGACTCAAAGAGACCAAACTTCTTTGTTGATTTCCTGAAGCAGGACGGTTGATCATCAGTGAAACTGCACGGCACTGAAGACTTACCAGGGTCTTAATTACTGTGTGTGTGTGTGTGTGTGTGTGCTACATTTATGATAAGGAGCTGACAGACAGACAACACAACTCCATTGTAGTTTAACAGCGTCACTCACACGTGCAATTGAAATTCTCTCCAACAGTCTTCGATTCATTCAGTGACAGTTATATGCAAAACAAACCACCATAAGGCAGATCCCATTACGCCTCTGATTATGGAAGAGGTCCAGACATAATCCAGAGATCAAGACATACTTAGATCATAAGAAGTTACAGTGTCATTGATTAATGACACCACTTGGCACACTGCTGTGCTACATTTCTTGTATCTTGCATCAAAGGGTGCAAAAAGAGGATGTAAACGACTAGAGGATCTGAAGTGGAAATTTTACACAGGTTTGAAAGTGAAGAGATATCATGAACAGGAAGTGGGGTAATTTGCACAAATATTTTCTATTTTACTTAAACCTTTGTACCCACACACTATTTTACAGATCATTTTGTTACATGAGTCTATATGCAAGTATGTGATCATAATGTGTAATAGATTTTCCATTAAGATATTTGGTTGTAATTGTTTGTTTCTATTTAAATGAAGACAAACACCTAGAAAATATATATCTGAAAGATTTGTATTACAGATAATCACTATGATTTTACGGCTATATATCCTCACCGAAGAGTTTGCAGTGATCAGTCATCTCCATTATGACATTAGGTTGTTTTTATTATGGGTGATGGTATAAGCCTCTTTAATACTAAACACTAGAGAGAAAGGAGGTGGTCCTTGTGAATAAAGCACTCAGAGCATCACCATTTGTCAACACAGACCTAAGGAACCATGAATAAATACAACTCATCTAAAAAGACATTGAATATTACTGATAATGTGCTATTTCGAGAGGTGAAGCAGGAAACAGCTGGTCCTGAATCGGTTTCTATTTACCGTAACACATGTTATCACCTAAACCAAACTGAAGCTGTGATTACACAAACAGTATCAAAATCAGTGGACTCGTTTTCTGTGGTGTGTCATCAGATAAAGCAACACTATCATCATGTATGGTACTCAATACAGTTACACTACTTTATGGTACTCTTACTACTTCTACCACCAATATGAGTAGTAGTAATACTACTGCTGCAGTAATATTTGTATAGTTTAATAGTTAAGTACAGCATTTAGTAATCGGATATGTTATACTATATACATTATACAGCCAGATAGACCACGTGAATGTTAAGCCATCAAGATGATATCATCTAATCATTATTACATATGTACATCGTTTAAAGCTGTATTTGATGTTGTAGCTAGCTTGTTGAGTGGGAGCTAACTGCTTTAACGCTATAAGCTGCTGGGTAGTGTAGTTCATAGTGGTGGAAGAAGTGGTCAGATAGTTAGCTATAAGCAGCAGTACCACAGTGTAAAAATAGCCTATTACAAGTCCTGCATTCAGACGTTTTATGAGCAAGATATAGACTACTATAAATTTATATTTTTTTAGAGATGAATTGCCATTTAACTGTAAACCAGCTTTTTACAGTTGCAGCTCTCTGTGGTGGAGGTCATTTTAAGAACCCGTGCTTATACACGTACTGTTGTAGGCTTTCATAACCCTCAAAATGTAAATAATAAAGTACAGGTACTTAAAAAGGCGTGAGTAAACATGGGCTACATATTTATTTTCCACCACCGTTCATAATAAAGCATCATATTCAAATAAGTCATATAAATTGAATAGTAAAAAATAGATCTGCCTCCAAAATGTGGTGGAGCAGAATTAGTAGAACTGATGGGAATACTCAAAAGTAAACAAATGTATTTTCTTGTCAGTTTGGAAAATCCCGTCTTTTATTTTGAAAAATACAACCAGAAGTCGTAACGTTACATGTTGATGTCAACATTCTCCAGTATGGCTGACTGACCGAAAAAATTTAGTTTTGTCTTACAAAGCTAGGGGATAAAAGGCAGGAACTATTTCTTAAAAACATAATCTGTGCAGTTCTTGTGATAAATTCAACATTTCTTGTCATTTAATTCAAGGAAGAGGCTTTAAATTCTCAAGGAATACAAACCGGAAGTAGCGTTGTTGTTGCTGGCGAAACAAAAGTAGCTTGATGCTAACTGCAAACATAATAACTTAGCTAGCTACATATTATGCTCAAAACGCCGACCGGCTTTTGAAAACGCCGGCCGGCTTCTGCAAATCGTTTTGAGCTATTGTTCCAATAAAATGCACTTAAAATATTGATAAAAATGATCGTGTAATGTTTTCAGTTGATTTAATGGTGTTAAACTAAAGTTTAACTTCGTACCTTTCGAACTAAATATCGTTGTAATTATTAAAGTTAGCTTTGCCTTTACCAGAGTCGTTAAAAGGACGCTAACGCCAGTGAATTAGCTGTGCGCCGCTATTGGCCTAATCCGTCCAAACTTCTATCCATGTTGTAAACACTGGGTGCTGCTGGTTTTTCGGGGATATTCGCTTGTTACAGGTTTGCCAAAATTACCATTAATGCTGTCAACACATCCGGGAACGTAGTTCTGTCCTTCACAATAAGATATCACGCTTCAACAACTCCACCGTCGCCGAGTGTTCTTTCTGCTTTCTCCCATCAAAGTCACTTTCCTATAGTATTTAGACATGTAAACGTCCATATATATTCATGAAATTTGACACGTAGATTCTTTGATATGTATGAATTCATATTATTAACACTTGGATGGCGATCGCCGAAGAAAGTGCGTCACGACGGAATCGTTCGAGATAGGCCAATAGCGGCTAGCGCCGTCCGAGGCAGGCCATCGTTACGTTACGTTGATTTGACTATGCATTGTCCGTTAATGACCAGCGTCCCGTCATGCACGGATTCATGTATCTGCACCGTAGCTGTTCAACTGTAGAAGGCCCAGGCATAAAATGCACGGCCCGCCACTGCTATATACTATATATACTATAAAATAATAGTGTAGTGTTGTACAGTATTGTATTAAGTCTTGTATCAGCATTGTCTCAGTTAACCTGCATCAGCCTCTAATAAACCTCAGACTCATTTTTACTACCTAACTCTTCATCACAGTGAACATATAATCACCATAATACATCTGGGATGTACTTTTTTACCATTTTTCTAACTGAGGCAGTGTGAGCAACTTAGTCAGGTCAGAGCTAGTGGGGTCAGAGACCCGGCCAACAAAAGACTTCTTCAGGGAAAAGCTGCACAAATACAAAGGCCATATTCAGCATGCTGATCACCCTCCCTTCATATCATTGTCTAGAACTCGTCAATGGATGGCACGCTCACATCCGCATGACTACAACAGTCTGAGTCCAGGCTGATTTCCCATCAGTAGTGAATGGACTTTCAGTGGATCTGCTGTTTGTGTTCATCTATGAGGCTGTTGTTACAAAACCTTGTCAGGCCTTTTGTCATGGGGATAAAAACCTTAATATTTTAGTCACCACAAAACAGCACATTCATTCTGATGGGACACAGAGGTTTTGTGTTGTTGAGTCAACAGGAGAGGTGGGGCCTGTTACGCCATGTTCTACACTCTGTCTGGATCTTAGTTTTACCTTACATAGTTGTCCTTCTACAGGTTGCTTAGTTTGAATGCATTTTGGGGATTTATTATATGTTTAGTGGGCATATTTCAGGTTTTTCAAATAAAAAATAAACAACAGACTTGTCAGTTAATAGATGTTAAAATGTAATCGATCCTTATTTGAGAACAGATGTGCGCATTCAGGCCAGAAGCCTCACCAGCTGGGCCTGGTTTGGAGAATACCACCCTTTTCTTTTCTTTCTTTTTTTTTTACTGCATTCTTCACAGCACTCATAATATGACCCACTTCTGTTCTAATGTTTGCAAAGTTAAATGTCCTTTTCACTCAGATGGTTACAGTATTTCAACATTTCGTGTTTTTTGCTATTGCTCTGTTGTATTTGTATTACTAAAGCCTGTGAATACACTGAAGAGAAACCAAAAGTGTGCCTTTACAGTTTCAGCAAAGGCTGCTGTGAATCGGCAGAGAGGCTGAGAGTATTTCCCTCACATCTACTTCCTCAAGTCTGGAACTCTCTGTCTCCATACAACAAAGGTGTAAAAGTAAACACTGTAATATTTATTACATATCAGAGCATTGAAACCATTAAATAACATAAGTTATCAGGAAAAAAAAGCCTTGTGAATTCTGCTCATCAAACTAAATAATAATAAATAAATCTTGAACATAGTGGGAGACCTGCTGCAAGCTAGAGAGCCTGAACATGATCTTGGCCTCACACAGCATGGATCAGCTCAGTATGAGGGTGTGAAAAACAAATTCAACAAGGACTACAGGGCCCCCAGAACCCAAGAAATAGTTATGTTTATACAGAACATACAGTGCTCATGGGTCCATTTTTTATTAAAAAAAGAAACTACACAAATAAAGCAATAAATAAATAGCCTCTCAGTGAACAGATACGTTCATTAACACATTAGTTAAATTATGTTGCAAATATACATAAAAGTGAGAATGTTGACTATTTGCACTTCATAACAGGGATTATCCTCCATCACTAAAAGTGTGCAAACAGACATGAGCCTTAAACATCTGACCCCTGGTGTTTATTGAGTCAAAGTATTGCTATCCGGTGCCTCTCAAGTGATGCTTGTTTTGTTTTTCTCTCACTGCCCTAAATCTACTCTTCACTGCCCTCTGCTGCCTCACAGCAGCTTCTCACACTCAAGTCATGTCTAGATTACAGACTTTCTTAAACGCTGCAGAATCTTAAACTTATTGCCTATTAGACAAAATGTGTTTTATACTTCAATCTCTCATCTCTCTGCCATTCATACACTTAAAGGTAAATAAAAACAGTATAGCCTGCAAATGACAGAAATTGTCAACATGAATATTTGGTATTTATGAAGATATTGGTTAAAAGATTTAACTTAGTGAGAGGGTCAATATTATTGACATGTAACATTTTTATGGCAGTTTTTTTCATGTGGACATGTTTGTCCTTTGAGGACATTGGAGCAACTTAAAGTGAGGCACAATGGTTAACTGTGCAAAAGCCTACGCAACAGTTGCTGTCTTTTTGTTATGTACAAATGTTTTAGGGCCACTGAGATGTTTGAGTAATACTTTGTATACTTTGCAATAGGAAACTCTGTTTATGATTTAATTCTGTCTGTATGTGCATTATGTGTGTTTATGGCTTGATGGTGGGAGTGGCTGCAGGAGACCCAGAGGCTCTGACGGGGATGACTCCGGTGGCCAGCAGGATGATGATGAGGACGACGATGAGGACGACCACCACGATGAACACGACCAGCTTTGCGTTCTTCCACCAGTAGGCGCGAGCAACTTTCCGGGACGTTTTTGTAAAGTCCTGAGCCTGAGCAGGGAGGCAGACGAGACATTGAAGTAACAAAGCAAAGTGGTCAAAGCCATCATTAACGTTGTCAAATACAACTGTGCTTTTCCTGCTATGACTAAACCAAATGTGTGCCTGAGACAGCTGGGGGTTGTAAGTTTCCAACAGGTGCTTATTTAGTTAGCAGTTACTGTAATGACAAGCCTTTACTGACACATTTCCTGGAATGAGAAAACTAGAATGACAGGTTGATCACCTATGATGAGCTCTACAACCTGTGCAGTGAGGCATTTGGATCTCAGATAAAAAGGTTGTTGGGTTAAGGAATTCCGTCACCAAACGAGGTGCAGCTGGAACAATGCCTTGCTAAAAGGTGACTAAAAAGGCCACTGGTTCTGTACTGTAATGGTTTGAATATGGGATGGCCTCTACGGACCTGTTGTACTGGTTTACCTGCTGATGATAAACACTGAGGTCACAGTTTAACAACCTCTTTTTCCCAACCCCATTTTACACAAATCATAATAAAAAGATAAGACTAACCGCTTTTTCCATTTCCCCTGCCGTAACGAGAATCTCGGGCAACTTTTCTCCTCGTTCTATCATTAGTTCCACGTTCATCTTCATCTCCTCTTTGACTTCGTCTACCTGGTCCCTCAAGGCCCGCATCTTGTCCTGTGGTGCTGCTTCTGCTCCTCCCTGCTCCTGGGATGGGGTATGAGAGAAGTTACCTGGTTAGTTAGTTACTGGTATTACATGCAAGAATTTAACTATATTTTACAGTTTAACTACTACTTTTTGTACTTAAAAATGTATTTTCCAAAGACTGCCTCACTGCAACTTTTGTTGGTTCTGGATGGTAGCAGTAGAAACAAATACTGTAATAAAGTACAATTTTAAGATATTCCTACTTTACTAAAGTAAAATACGGTGCATTGTTTAGTTAACAGGATACAACGTAGTTAAAACTTGAACGGGCTACATTTCCTGAGGAAAACTTAAATCATGCTGGTTGCTGAAAACTGTAGGTGTCAGCAAGTTACAATGTACAATATTTTCATGTGCCATGCTGTACGGGCAGTTTAAGTTGAAGCACCAAAAGCAGTTGATGTGTGACTTGAAGTCAAAGCAATAAAGCAGTTCTTGAAGTATATTAAAAGTGTTTTGAGTAGTTGAAGCAACCGTTGAGGAGTAAAAACTGAGAGGAGTTGAGATGTCAGTTGAAGTTTAAGCACTAAAAGCAATTGAACCGTCAACTGAAGTGACAGATAGTTGAAGTGCTAGCATTTTAAATTGTAGTCAAATGAATCACCCACACACACACATATATGTATATATATACATATATATATATACTACTACCACGTAGTACTTTGCCCACAGATTAAGAAGGGTCTGCCAAAACAAACTTTCCTCTGTTGCCTATAGAAATGAGGTGATTATTCACTTACCATGTCTGTCTTGTCTCTTGCTGTGTTTGTGCTAAGACTGTCACATGTCCTGGTTGCTTGAGCTTCCTGAAAAACAGGTTCACTGTTGATGTCATCTTAATAGCAGGTGAAATCTGAAAGTCCAACCAACTAAATCATTAGAATGTATTTAACGGTCCTAACTCTCCGCCCGTCCTGTCAAATCAAACTGCCTTTCCCTCCAAAGCTGTAAGCGCATTGGTTTACACTTCGGATGGACTCCTCCCTGACCCTGTTCCAACAGGAACAAATCACATATTAAGGAAGTGATGAATGAACTTCAGATGCCAGAAACACAGCACACGCAGCTCCCCTGTTCTCATGTACCTGAATGTCTCACCTTTGTTGCCACGCTAGCGGCCCGTCTCCCTGGATGGCAATGTCGGTCCTTTGGTCGCTTTGTTCACCACGTATGTCCAGACGGAAATATCTGAGCAACTATTGTACGGTTTCTCCGTGAATGTTGCTCAAATTTGTTTGTTTTTTGTTTGAAACCTAAAATTAATGAAACCCCAGAAATACAATGTTTTTTGGTGAAAAAATAAGAAAACCAAATACCAAAAGAAAAAAATGACAAAAAAGAATTAGCAAAGATCAGAATTAAACCGTTTTTTAGAATTTGGTTTTCTCGTTCATTTCTTTGATTCCGACAACAATTAAGTAAAAACTGCTCTTTTTCCGTTTTTGGTTAAAAAAAAAAAAAAGAAACGTTATATCCTCTATCTCCACCTTGTGGCACTTCAACAAACAGCAAAGCAGAAGACAACAGAGTAGAGGGAAAATACTATTTATTTCATATCAGACCATTAAAACCATTAAATGCCACAAAACATCAGAAGGCGGCCAACGATAATCCTGTTAATCAAAACATTCACGTACATCACAGGTCAGCTGAGCAGGATGCTGGTATTTCATCTGTTTTTGGGAATGTGTTGATTTCAAAAATGACAAAGAGTTGAAGACCGTCTGCAGCTGGAGCCTGTACGAACACACGCAGCATTACCCAGTTTAGAACGAGAGTACTGATTATCAGGGCGACTGCACCCCAGAGCCTTGTTAAAAACACAATTTTTATACCTACTCCTAGAAAATGATTAACAGAGTAATTGAACCATTGTATGTTTTTTAAGTTTGTATAGAAATCACATACAGCCTTCATTGGTTCATTTTTGATTAAAAAATAGAACATAAAGCATTAAATAAATAGCCTCTAAAAGAACAGTTAACACATTAGTCAAAGGCTGACGCAAATATACATAACGGTGAGACTATCTTGACTATTTACACTTCATAGTGGGCATCATTTTGACCTCTTTGAAGCTAAACTGGTTCTGTAAAAGCAGGTGAGACACACAGAGTCTTTGCTCCGGACTGTTTTCCTAGTGGGAAGCTGTGACTGTGGGGGGGGGGTCTGTTGGCTGACGTGGACCCAGCAAGGGGAGCCGTGGAGGGGCTGTAAATGATCTCTCTCTCTCTCTCTCTCTCAGCTGGTTGGCTGGAGGAGCCTGATCCTCCAAAAACTAGAAGTGTGGGAACAGAACTTGATCAAAGTACAAAAAGTCATGCACTTAAACTGCAACAGTTCCAACGTTAAAGCGCAGTCAGGAAACGTGATCTGTTAAAAAGACAGATGATACTGCAGAGTACAAATCTACGACTGTGCGTTTTCTTCCCTTCTAAAAAGGACCACTCATTTCTGTGGAGTAGAAAAACACAGAACTGCAAATGCCGTGTCGTTTTCAAACTTCAGATCCCGTCACCAGTTACGTTTTATAGCCCAAACCAAACTCCTGGACTCGGTGTTGTAGCCAGCGGTAACCCAGCTCACCGTTTCCAAACTCAACACAGTTCAATGTTATTTTTGAGCGTAACTATTGCTTTATAAACTTGGACTGTGGACTATTACAAACACCCCTTCAAACATGAGCCCTCCACACAAATAAGGAGCCAATCACAATATTTCCAAAAGAAACATAGTACACATTCAATAAACGTTTTAAAAATAATTTCTATGGATAATTACTTTTTCTAGATTGTCTGACTACAAAGAAATCGGAAGCACTTTGAAAGGAGTTAAGCCCACAAATGGTAACATACATATCCAACACACAATCCAGCATTTCATCAAATATAGTGCGACCTAAAATTGTTTCAAATTCATCAGCAGAAACAACACGTTGACCGATTTCCTTTAAAAACTGCATTTTGTTTTCATCTTTTAAATGATACAAAGACCAAAATAATGTCTAGTAAGAGACGCGAGTAATCCACAGTCATCATTTCCTTCCACACACATTAAAGTGACTTTCTCTTTGACAGCTGAAATAAGTGTCCAGTTAAACAGAGAGGAGCGGGTATGTAGCGTCCTTTGAGAACAGGGACTGTTTGTTTTGCTGCTGTCAGGTGAAAAACCTCAGACCTTCCAGACACCCTCGTTTGATTTCCCACAAATTCAAAAATGCCTACGCTGGAGTTGTGTTTTTAAAAAGGGTTTCAAAATCCAAGTACCATTAGAGTTCCTTAGTCCTTGAATTCCAATACAAGCATGAACGTTACCAGTAGAAACTAACTCGGAAGTAAAAAAGATTTCACCAGACAGCAGTTATTTGCTTGAGTCTATATATTACTTTGCACACTGTGCAACAACAATGTGTTTGTTTATGATCGTATGTACATTATTTGTGTGTGTTGTGCATTTATGGCTTGGGGGCGAGAGTGGGTAAAGGAGCCACAGGGCTACTGATGGGGATGACTCCGGTGGCCAGCAGGATGATGATGAGGACGACGATGAGGACGACCACCACGATGACCACGACCAGCTTCACGTTCTTCCACCAGTAGACGCGAGCCACTTTCTGAGACGTCTGCTTGAAGTGCTGAGCCTGAGCAGGGAAGGGAGACCAGACAATCGACTTCATTCTTTACAGTTCTTGTGCAAAGGGAATGAAGTAGCCCATGAATATGAGACATGAATTTACACACAATCACACTCCCTCCTCAGCACTGCGGGGGTTAAGTTTGTGGCGTTTGCCAGTTACACCTACGGGCACATCTATGAGCTACACTAATTGTCTTTTTGGTTCTTCACAGTTCATGTTGTTTGTCTACGGAGGCTCGCTCTACGGCGCCAAGCGGGAGTACAAACAAAGCTTATTTAGCTTGGCTCTGTCTAAAGGTAATAAAATCTGCCTCCCAGCACAGCAAATCGTCATTTTTATGTTTGCACAGATAAAAAAAAAAATGAAGGATATAATTGACTAATTAGTGAGCTTTTATTGCGTTAGGGGAGATAAGCAGATATTGTTGCCTTTGGACAGAGCAAGACCGGCTGTTTGCTTGTTACCATTTTTGCTAGTTAGCTATGTAGGAAGATTAGCTTTTGAAATGTCGCCTTTATATTGATAGCTGTTAGAGAGAGGAAAAGAGAGCAACTGTGGCGAGGAAGAGGGGTAACATAGAATGAAGGTCCCTGGCTGGCAATGAACCAGGTGTGTCGCGCCCTAAATATGTTGGAAGATGACGTAACCTACTACTGTTGGAAACAGGCGTGAATGAGCACAACACTTTGAAGTGCTGAAAGAATCTGAACTGTGGGAAGTGATTAAGAGAGCCAGAACCAAGCTAACACTTAAGCCGGGCTCAGACTACAGGAGTTTAGGGCCCATTTGACCCTGGTTCACCCCTCCAGATCCAGTCTTAAACCTCCCTTACCTTCCAACCGTTTTCATTGAAATAAATGTATTTGTCTACAGATAAAAATGCCATCAGAGTATGTAGTACGTAACCAACACTATTTATCACACACACACACAACCTAACATCGGCTACTCTTTGCGTGGCTGAAGAGGGTTGGTCTCTGCTACCGACTCTCCTTTATAATCGGACATACTGTAGTGTAGACACCTCAATCATGTGCCATTGATAATGGTCATTCCTGGTATTGTGCATGCTGGTTCACTTACATGGACGATGTTTGTTTTGTACCGGTGCCTCAGACAGTTTCTGTGATAATTCCGTGTGAAGCAATGTAAAGAACCTTTATCCGTCAAAAATCAACGCTTTATATCACAGACACTAAAGGATGCATCGGTATCAGACGCCAAAAGGGGGGGTATTTGTCGACACACCCCCACGTGGGGTCCAAAGGCTCTTTGCTGACGCCCCAAAACGTCCCAAACACAGCGAAATAAGAAGAGAAAATACAGACAGAGGCTCTCTGTAGATACAGTCACAGCCACACACTTCTAGTGGGTCATAAGTGAGGATTTTTGAATCAGTCTGTATAATCTGGATGATGGCTGATTAGCATGGCTTCCTGGGACACATTAATGGAACGGAGCCTTTGTTAATGCTATCAGCTCCACCTGTGCTTTTAGCGCTATGACAAAATCTAAATGTCTACCATGAAGAAGGTCTATACAGCCTGCGCAGGGAGGCATTTGAACCTCAGACAAAAAGGTGGTTGGGTTAATGAACTTAATCACCTAACGAGGTGCAGCTTGCTAAAAAAGTGCTTGAGTCAAAGTTTAGATTAAAGCAAGAAAAAGGCCACACTTATAGTCAGATTCAAGACATTACAGAACACCAATGAATCGGACTATGTGACTTGTTGTGGTTGGCCTGATCACTATCACTGAAGTCATTGCATACCAACCTTTTTGTTTCTCAAATTCACAGCACACCAAAGACGCAGCGGTGCGGATGTAGTCCACATGTCGACCCGCTTCTACACAAGACTAAAGGACTAACTCATGTGGTAAGACTCACCCCTGCTTGCAGGTCCTCCGACTTGCCCATTAGGTCATCCAGTCTCTCTCCTCGGGCCAGGATCCGGTCCACGTTCTGCGTCATGATGTCTTTCACTCCATCCACCTGATCCTTCAAGGTCTGCACCTTGTCCTTCGGCTCTTCCGCTTCTCCTCCCTGCTCCTGGGATCCGGACAGAAACGGGGAATTTAAGAAAAGTAGTCGAGGAACAAAAGTATAACACATGTGAGCTGCGATCCATGTCCAAACCTTATCCTGTAGCTTTGATCAGTGTTTTAAGGAACTTAAGATGCTAAAACTTGGCCAGGATCAAGGACATCACGACTACGTCCACTTACAGTCTATGTGTCTAACATCTTTGGATTAGTTTGTTTGCTCCTTGACATCATGTGGAGTAACTCAAGGTTCAGTCATTGGATCAATTCCTTTTTCTTTGTAATGACTGCCTCTAGGTCACACAATCATAACACATTTATCAAAAACAATTAAATCAAAGAGACTGGCCGTTTAAATCTGTTCTCCGGACACATTATGCACCAGAAGGCCTTTAAGATTCTATGAGTTATTTCCTCTCATCTCCTAGTGACTGGGTTCATCTGTCTTACATCAGCACAGGTCAATAAAGCGTCAGACTTTAAAAGGAATAAAACGGTTCTCCATCAGTCTCGTATTTTCAGACAACAATGTGCATGACGACAGCTGGTTGGTGGCTCTGGGAGTCCTCTCAGTGCCTCGGGCTGCTGGCAGTCAAACAATGGTTCATTTCTGGGAACGCCTGCCGCAACGCGTCTGCACTCACCAGGAAGATAAGCTGAGATCTTACACACTCGTACGTGTGATGTCAAAGCAGAAATGTTAAATGCAGTGTGGTTGGGGTGTGTGTGTGTGTGTGTGTGTGTGTGTGTTATGCACAGTGACTTCCATGTCCCATGAGCCAGCATCAGACAGTAAACAAAACTGTCTCTAGGAAACAGAGCAGGTTTTGCTGCGTCATCTGTTGTCTACCTTCTCTCTCTCTCTCTCCATTCTTGTCCTCCCTCCACCCATTTAATTGTCTTATGGTTCATTAGCTCTCTTCTTTCATTGTTCTCTTCTTTATTCGGTTCACCTTCCCTCTTTCTTTCCTCAACTATTTTCATTTTTCTTTTGGATGAGCTTTTAGATGCCCTGTTGTGCATCCTGTTTTATTGACATTGATCTGCCACAGAGACCTCTCTCTCTCCTTTACCTGTGCTAGTAGTTCAGTGAGGGGCACTGAATGGCTGACGGGTATCAAGTATCAACATTCACAGAAAGAGGGAGGCAGAAACGTGACGTGAACAAGACGTTCAAGCACTAACGGCTGCATTAAGTGTCCTATTCAAATATGTGAACTGTTTTAAACCTCGTCGAGGAAAACACGAATGAGTTCCTCTGTTGAGCATAGAAAGTGCGCCCAGTCTTCCAATAAAACTCGACAACTCAGACAAAAGCCTGACGATAAGGCACCTTGTAAGAAATACTTATCCGATGCACAAGGAATAAGAATGATACACAAGAATGAAATGAATCAAACGTTTGTCTGGGGATGTAAATACAAAAGGATGGATTTCATTTGTCTTGGTAGGCCACATTAAATCCTCACTGCTCACTTCCTAATCTAGTCAAATGTGGAACAACTGTAATCTGTATGGCGGGCACTAGACGGGCAGTGAGGTTTTCCATTTATCAAAGCACCCAAACAAATGCTGAGGTAAAAACGACACTAATAAATGCTGCAGGCTACAGGAAAACACTGCCCGTTTAGCTCTATCCCTCGACACAGCTGAGTCAGCATACCGGCATCTTAAATCCAAATGATTTTGGGCTTTCAAAGAGAGGGAACGCAATGTTTCAAACCCCTCAGAAGCCACTGTTTCTAACCGTTTAGCAGAGAAAGCAGCCCCTTCATGTTAATGGCCTCCAAGAGATCCTCATGAGCCCTCACTGGACGAGCCTTTGTTACGGATGACTGTCTAAAAAACTACTCATCACATAGCTGTTAATAGCACAGCGGGGACACAACAACGGAAGGAACAGTTAGACAAGTCGTCATGAATAAAATAAATAGTCATAACAACACTCAAGTAACCTTAAATGTACTACTTGAAGATCCTGGGAGTCCCTGACAAGTGAAGCTGATTAAAACACGTTCAGCCAACTTAAACTAAGTCAGCAATTTGAATCTACCTTGACATGTAGTTTAAGGTTTAATATTAAGTACAGAGAATGTTTGAATTCATTAAAAAAATAATATCAGGTTAGCGACACTTCACTCAATAACTAGGCAACTTTTACAACTACCTTAATGTTGAGTTAATACTAAATATTAGCCCAATGTAACGCTACTAGCTATACATGAGTGTTTAAGTAGCTAATCTAAGTTAGCAGGCAGTGAGCTCGAGATGAAATGGAACTCGTGTTGACTTCTTGAGAGACTAATTTGGGCAGTTAAGAAACGTCACGAGCGCTGCTGTGCCCGAGTTCTACCTTCATCAGCTGGTAAAGTAACATTAAAGTGACACATTGTTAAATGTAGTTTGGCTACAGGCGCCAGACTCACGCGACAACAAATGAAGCAGAGTTGTGAAATGTATCGTTTTAGTACGACTGAAATAAATACCTGACGATATTTAACAGCGGATGAAAGTTTAATGTGAAGTATCTGACTTTAGTTTGAAAAAACACTAATCCCACCTGTGACCGTTTGGTTTCTGCACGGAGTGTAATTAGGCCATTTTGTTAGCTCACTCCGGGACTTTTCTTTCTCAACATCGAAAAGTTAATTCATGTCAGTAACGTTAAAACTAGATGCAACAAAGCTACTTTATGGTATCCGGAAATACACCTGTTGCACATCGTGTCCGACGATAAACATGGTGACGACGGAGAGGCTTTCTAAACAATAAAAACAACAAAACACAAGCTTTGACTGTCATCTCTTACCGGATCAAACTCCATCTTGTTGGAAACAAAGCCCTTTGATCACAACCCGACGGATCAACTCTCCTTCAGTTGACGCTGTTATTTAAAAAAAACGTAAAAGCTTTTAATAGATTTGAGAGTTCGATGCTCCAACACATCGAGTTCCTCCTCTGTTTAACTTCCTGGTTGTTGTTCAAACTGAATTCCTTCGCTTCGAGTGTCAAGTGGCTCAAATTACAACCAGTATTTTCCCGACCGTGCTTCTCAAAATAAAGCACGTGTCGTAACTTTGCGGTGTTAAGACAGTGGTCGTGAAAAAGTTTTGAGGTAAAAAGTTAAAAGTGAATATTTTTAAGGACCATATTTGTAAGTTGTTGAACCATATTTAACTGTGGTATAAAAATATACTGAAAACAGCAACAAATACATTTTTATTTACAAATATTTGCTTGAAATTTGTATGAAGTCTACAGAATGAAAGCTCTGAAGAGTGCCGTTGATTCATCATGAAAATGTGTTATTTTGTACTACATTTGTTTAATCATTATTTTAGTTTATAGTATATTTATTAACCTTATGCATTTTGTTACCATCCACGTTGCACACAAGTTTACTTTTATTTTGAAGGCCCTGTTGTTGTGCAACCCATGTGACTTCATGATCAGGATTGCATCAAGGTGTTCATTCAAGGTGATCATATGTTGGCTGCACGCCTGATTACTGATCATTAAAAGGGACCAATTATATCATCAATGTCAATAGTTATGAATCCTCATTGTTAAAAAACCTTGATTAAATTCCTCCTAATCAAATATATTCCTTCACCAAGAAAAATTGTTCTTCATGAACATCAGGTGTGTAAATATCTAGGCTACACAAACACTAGTTATTGGATTGGTAACGGGAATAAGTTTATTATATCACACAACTGGAATTTGAATTGACAGCTTTTGGGACAGTGAGGTTTATTTAATAAGTCAGAAGAAATCAGAAGTGGGGATACATTTGTACATTTTAGAAATAAATATTGAAAATGTGAAACCACTCTTTCAATTTGAAACTAATTCACCAATTCACTCTTCCATTGCTCCACAAAAAGACTTGTTTTGCCACTAAATAACCAGATTTCTCTAAATCCCACGATTTTACAGCGTAACTCTTATTTTCCATGGGATATATGTATCAGTGACATGTAATATCATTTCTGCCAAATTGCCAGAAACTTGTTTCATCATGCACTCTCAGGCCCAAAGTATCCTTTCAGGAATATAACATTAAAAACTCTCGAACTTCTTAATTGGCTTGAGAAAATCAGTCATGTCTCATGTTGCATTGCTGATGGCAGTTGTGCAACATTAGAATATATTGTAAACGATCGCAACTCATTCCTTAACACAATATATCTGTACCTCTACATCAGCAGCAATGTTCCATGTCCCAGATCGCATTTGATTGGATAAAGACGTCATGCTCCACATAACTAACTAGTACTGGTGCTCAGCTGAGTGACTCCTCCCTGTCCTGCAGCTGCTTGACGTGCTGACGTCATACCGAGTCCCAGCCAGCCACAGCAGCACCCGATCAACCGGTTTGGCCTCTATCTAAGGCGGCGGTGACGCTTCAATGCTGTTCATTACCTGCTGTCATGTCAGACTACTGCAGGCAGCTCTGAATCACAAGCAGCTAAAAATAATCAAAGCCATTAGAGCCATTTTGGGAGAACAATTTGCCTGGCAGGCATTAGCAAGTGTGCCAAAAATACTGTCGGTTGCATTATTGAAAACACTAATTGTGGGGGAAAAGGCGTAATGACTGGGAATTAACTTCTACAGCATGTTTTAGAAAAAGGCTTTTATTTCTTTTGACAATATACATTATTTGTGCGGTGGTTGAGCAGTGAAATTATCTACACACAGAGTACAGAATAATAGAAGAAGCAAATCCTAGTGAAGGAATAGAGGCAGATTTGACTTTTAAACAGTTGTTATAAACCGTATTTGCTACAAAATGAATAAAAACATTGATACATCTAAACAAGTGAATGTTACAGAGGTACA
Organism: Leptoclinus maculatus; assembly: GCA_032191485.1. Lineage (NCBI taxonomy): Eukaryota > Metazoa > Chordata > Actinopteri > Perciformes > Stichaeidae > Leptoclinus > Leptoclinus maculatus. The sequence continues at coordinate 28,454,665 of JAVDOI010000005.1, forward strand.
ACAGTAAAGAGTAAAAGAGACAAGTAGAGAATAGCAGCGATTCTCCAAAGCAACATCTCATCCTGTATTTCTCCTCAGTGGCCTTGTCTGATGATGATATCGGACATGTCATCGACCTTCACCAGCTCCAAGTTCTGCAAAAGACAAAACATATTCCACATTGTACACTACAATAAACAGATGTGCATACTTTACATGTTTTTCAATAGATGGCCACAAGTCTAAAAAAAAAGACCATTTCAGTAACTCCAGTGTTTGTAAAACATGGAAGGTTCGTACACATTTCCCCTTCAAGTGTCACTCTCTCTTTCTACATTCTTAGTTTGAGGTATTTCATGTTACGTCGACAGGAAGATTATACATTTCACTACTATGAGCAGCAGAATACACTGTAAACAGTTTCCCTTTTGCCTAATAAACACCAAGCCCGAAAAATAAAATAAACTCACCTTTTCATTGGCAAGATGAAGCAGAGCAACAAAAGCCAGAGGCACCGACAGGTTCTGAGCCATCGTGTTCGGTAATCTGGATCACCACAAAGAGAGAGAGAGAGAGAGAGAGAGAGAGAGAGAGAGAGAGAGAGAAAGAGAGAGAGAGAGAGAGAGAGAGAGAGAGAGAGAGAGAGAGAGAGAGAAAGGATGAAGAAAGACAGACACAATACTTTCTCCATTCCATCGATCATGCTGTTCAAATCTAATGCCTTTAATGAAATGGTACTTTTAAGTTCTGCTGCTAGCTGGTTCACAGTAGGGTTAAAATGATGCATATCAACCAAGCTAAATGGAAAACTTTTCCCAGTTGTTACTTGGCGGGGGGCCGAACAACGGCCCTCTGCTGCGATATAATCACAGCAAAGACACACCACAGGCTGGCATTACATTGACGTCATTATCTGGCTATTTAATTACATTAATTGAATGTTGAAACTACTGAAACACTGTTCAGCATCAGTAGGGAGACTTTGATAACGGCTTGTACTAGGTCTGCCTTTATGCGTTAGCTGGAGGCGTGTTGCTTGGTGTGTGCGAGGAAGAATTGGCTCCACTTTCTGCGCTTCTCGAGTTTCAGTTACCAATAGCTCTGGAGAGAAGTTTCACACCCGTGGCCATAATCTCTCTGGTGTTGAGACCTGTATCCTGTATTTTTGAGTCGTGGTGCTTGTCGGCAGTGGTTAGTGTTTTTCTGCAGAGTTCCTGCATGCTTGCAATATTCTGGGAAACACTGTCGAACCTCATTTCTACGTGGCGCTGCATTTCTTTCAGCAGGCGGAATGTTTTGTGGAGACGGGCGCTGCTCAATCCACTCCTCCAGAGAATGTTTCTTTAACCGTTTCCATTCTGAAGCCGGTTTGAGCACATTTTTTATCTGTAACCTGTTCTGTGATGACGGGAGTGATCCAGTGGACCATGACAACACATTAGTCTAACATTTTATTTTTATGTTCTCAGAGAGGGACTAGACGTCACAGCGTTGGTACGTGGTTATGCGATAACGGCTATCGACCAATCAGATTGCTTGATTTGAGCTACCAGTTATATAATTATCAAACAAGTCGATGTAACAGACGAAAATCTGTCTCAGAATTTAGACACATACAAGAGACTGTGTTTAAATCTACACTTCCTTATCTAAGTAGAAGCCCCGATCAACGGCATTCAAAATCTGTACACATACACAGTGCTGTGAAAAAGTATTTGCCCCCTTCCTGGTTTCTTATTTTTTCTTTGCCACACTTAAATGTTTCAGATCATCAAACAAATTGTTTTGTGCAGAAATAGCATCCATGGGAGAGTTCCAAAGCGAAAGCCACTGCTGACAGTTATTGCCAGTTATCGCAAACGCTTGATTGCAGTTGTTGCCGCCAAGGGTGGCACAACCAGTTATTAGGTTTAGGGGGCAATTACTTTTTCCACATAGGGCCAAGTAGGTTTGGATAGCTTTTCTCCCTTAATACATGAAATCATCATTTCAAATCTGCATTTTGTATTTACTCGGGTTATCTTTGTCTAATATTAAAATTTGTTTGATGATCTGAAACATTTAATTGTGACAAATATACAAAAATAAATAAGAAACCAGGAAGGGGGCAAATACTTTTTCACAGCACTGTATGTGCACGCCGTTGTCTATTCAGTCATTATTGTTGCTCATTAGTACTGCACCATGGCAGGTGGTCTGCTGGTACCTTTGAAGCAGCATCTTTGTGGTCTTACTGAAGACTTTCTCCCCACACACTTCTGGTTTCTCCACAGTATCCTCCTCCTGTAGGGAACATTAAGGCAGAAGTAAACATACAGACTGGTACAAACAGATACACACAGCTAAATCTCTGACTGGCTGAATGTCTACACTACCCACCAAATGTGAGCAATGACCCGAGATTTGAGTTTCAAACCTAAAACGTATAAATTCATCATCGCATAGACCCGCTGACACATTGGCCAGTCTATCAGTGTGATTTACCTCCGTAGATTTGTCCGGGCTTTCGGTCAGAAGAGTCCACATGTTGTTTTTCAGTCTCTTCATGTCCATTTTTTTTGCCGTCTTGGCATAATTGATCTCAATCATGTTGACCTACAAAAGCAAGCAATAACGGAAGTACAAGTATTTTAACTGCTAAGTTATAAGTCAGTCAAATTCATGCGTAGTACATATTATTACACAAGCCTTTGAGCAGAGGGAGGCTAGCTCTAAAAAGGCCAAGACCAACCTACAGAATGACCTGCGCTAAAATCTGGTGTTGCTCACCCTGTGTGGTTGAGGAACCAGATCATCCTCCCCGTAGGTTGAGATGCCCTCTTGGTCTTGTGAGGGGGGCGGTACACCGTCACCTGAAGGCTGTGTATCGTCTGAACCGGCAAACCCTTCACCATCATCATCACTGTCGCCACCCTGAAGAGGAACAGGGCCAAAGACATGAATTCTCTATCTTTGGTTCCTCAGGAGGTTGGAAGTCCTCACATTTAGGAGATTCTACAGTACCGTGATAGTGTGCTAGACAGCTTCTTCAAGTCACTGTGACCATATTCACAGTTATACCGGTAATGGACATTTACCACGATAAACTTTGTTTTTTATTGTGATCATTTATAAAATCCTATACCGTGTATAGGATACCCATGTAGGACAGGGGCTGATACACCACAGGCATGATCACTGTAAACTGTCTTAGTTACACAGATCACATTGCTCCTGAAAACATCCTGTGAATCCACCAGGTATCTCACACACCACACACACACACACACACACACACACACACACAGAACACACAGGGCCATGCTGTATACATCTAAATATCCTTCATACATCCATAATATTTTATAACTAAATCCCCCCACTGCTACTCTTTAGATAAAGAAAAGGCTGATAACATACAGTAAAGTCAAAAAGACAAAAATGAATCAAATCAAAAGTTCAGACCTGAAGACCTGGACAGAAGTTGGCTGTGTCGTTGGCGTTGTTGTAGTCGTAGTCTCCAATACCTTCTCCGAGCTCTCCAGACAGCCTCTTCTGGCCTTCTTGGCTCAACTAGAGGAAACAAAAAACAAATATATCCTTCTTCACACAACACAAACAAATTATCCTCATTTATTTACGGATATGGTGACTGTAGCATGTCTCAATTTGTCTTAAAAGCTGATGACCACTAGAATTATGTGCATGTCGATAACAACGACCTCTTCCACCGGCCCTGTGAGCCGAGTGGTGAAGACTCACCGAGCTGGAGGGTTTGAGGCTGAGCTGGGAGAGCGTCTCTGGGGGAAACTGGAAGTCCGCTGGCAGAGTGGTTTTCTTATTGCTTGCACTGAGGGCAGACTTGCTGTTGGTGGTGGCAGCCTGCGGAAGGGAAAGCAGACCATGTTCAGTTCAGATATATTTATACGTTTCCTACACATTTTCAAGCTCTTAATTTGACCGTGTTCAGAGATTTTGCTTAGATTTCGTCTAGAAACCCTACAGGCAGGGATGTCATTATTTAGCTGAATATATTCTCCGTAGATTTTGTGCCTTATTTCACTGACTTTAACTACTAGAGCTAAAACTGTAGTTGCATCATATCTTTTTTTAAACAAAGGTTTTAAGCCAAGAAAAGCCGGCTGCAGGCTCTAGTTTTATATTTACTGTACAGATAGAAGTGGTATGAATCAAACCCTTCTCCACATGTCGCACCATTCCTTTAATACTAAGCAATAAATGTCCGGCAACATTTATACCCGATGACACTCTTTAACTGTGGACAAAAAGCAAAAGAGGGTTCCTACTCTCGTGGTGCGGAAGTAGGTGTCAAAGTTGACATCATCATTGAAGTCAATTTCAAAGGTCTTCTTGGGCTTCCTTTTACGCGTCTCCTTGTCCGGCAAATGGTCCACTGCAGGAGATTCAGGAGATGAAAGCAGACAGATGAGAGGGATAATTGTTGTTGCGCACATTCAGCAGAGGAGGACAACCATTAGAACATCATCTGGGCCGTCAGAGGAAATGTGAAAGCCTAATTTATCCCTCAAAACACAAAAGATAACCCTAACGTGGATGCATACAGACATTATGCTCAATATAATTATGCGACATTTATCAAATTAAATACAATAGGCAGACTATTGACCAAAAAAAAGAAACAACGCTGCACATAAAGACAGCTAAATAAGAAGACATTTATTGTTAAATTCTTTTAGCACTAGGTCACAGATAATAATATAATGTCTTGCTCATGGGCACTTACTTTGACACCTAAATTGTCTCTAATTGTGTGTTTAAACCATGGTTTACACTCACACTTGTGCTTTGGCTTGAACTGCCAGTAGCCGGGTCCAGCCCACGTGGCCATGGTCCTGGGGCTGAAGTAGGAATACTCCCTGGGCTGAGAGGACAGCTGCAGACACATGGTGGTGATGTCTCCCTCTCCGATGGGAATCACATCCCTGTACCACCGCCACACCAGCGTGAGAAACCATTCAAACAAGCGAGCACAGACACAAATCAGCCCTCGGCTAATAGAGCCGGCACGAGTGGGATTTTGACCCATTCAGCATGGCCTAATGAATTAAACATCACCAGGAGAGTGGGAAACGGGCAATGCAATTACTTAACCCCCATGAATACATTTCAAACTTGCAAGCTTAAGTAGACATTAAGCAGAGGCTATAGAACCTAAGGGAGGATTTTATCTTATTCTAACACAAGGAGCATTGAAATAGTGCAGAAAATAGAGCATTTATTATAGAGACTATAAAAAAAATCATTTAATCAGAAGGTCTGTGAAGGGTGAGTTCCTCTGAGCAGAATACAAACATCACTGTTCAACTGCTCTTTAACGATCCACCGTCTTACCTTCCTTTGCCGGAGCCGGAGGCCTCACAACCGTCCCTGTACTCCTTGGATCTCTCCTCACCGTCACCCACTCCCTCCTCATAGTCAGCGTCGAAGTCAGGGCCGTCATCATCTTCAGGCTCGGGCTCAGCGTTCACATCAAACACGTGTTCCCCCTGCTTGATTTTCTCCAAGAGGTGATTCATGGTCTGGAAGGAAATGTACAGTCTCCGTCAGCTGGGACCTGACTGTCTCTGTAAATAAGACTAGTGCAGTTGTTTTGTGATCATATGGGTGTAAGGTAGTGCATCCTGAGCCTAAATCAGTCATCACTTTAGTCTTTAGAGCGTGTTGACAGAAGATATCCAGTGATGCATCCTTTGGTCTTTGTTGACAAACTTCTTTTAGGTCACTGTAGCCTGTCAGGGTCCAAACAGTGGCGTCCCCGAGACAAGACCGTATCCACTGGCACTACGACTAAAGGCTGGGAATCGAGATCCCAGTAAATTCACACCAAAACCCGCCCCACATACCCGTGGGAATTTTTAGGAGTGTCACGTTGTCAAAAAGTCGAACATAATTGTTTTTTTATTTGAATGCGACCCATATCATGTAGCGTACTGCCCCCGGTGTAGAAATCAAGGTACTTCCACAGTTAGCCCGGCTCCGCCTGCTCTTGTTCCTCCTTTTTATATGTTCGCTCAATTTACCGATAGATCCACAGAGCATCATACGGTCAAGCTGAGTGGATTTTAAAGAGCACCCTCTGGTGGACCACAAGGCAAACTACAAAGAGCCCGTCACACTTATAGACCGTATATTTTGAGTTGAACAGGTCCTTACAATTAGAATATTTCATTTTAATTCCAAATTAATAAGAGAATATAATAAAGGATCAAACTGTTTTTTGGCAAACTTTTAAGTGGAATTGATGGTTTTATTACCAATAAATCTGAGAAATATGAAAGAATTCCATCAGAGCCATTTATGATATACGGTTCGGTGGTTCGATAGGTTCTCTGACCTGCTCAGGGTTCCAGCTAGTGAAGGAGAAGTCCTGCAGCGAGGGGCAGATGGAGCTTTTCTCCTTGCAACGTTGCAGTCCAGCTGGCAGAAACAAATGACAGAAAGATGCTCAGAACGAACAGCCTCAACAACAATAACACAGATAGAAGCCTACAAGTTTGCCTACTGACAAATCAAGACTTTACAATTCACAGTCATTTTTTGGGCCTGGTAAATTGTTTTTACCCATGAACGGGGATGCAGGGACTGCCTGGGGAGGTGGAGGAGAGTACGAGGGTGTGGACTGCAGGAGGGTCATGTAGGAGGGAAACAGCAGCTCGCAGCGACTGTTCTCACTGAAGAGAACCGACAGGAAGACTCCGGCCGTGCTGCTCTCATCGAATGATGAGGCCATCCGCTGAAACATGGGGTCCACCTGGGTGGGTTAGAATGAAAGTTGATCAAGTTCACAGCCATTGATAACAGTACTAAAGGTCAAAAATACTTAATATACTGAAACAGACTTCAAAGTAAAAATTTCCTTTATTTATGGTAATGTATTTTTGATATCCGAGCATGAGGATCAGCTGGGAATGGAAAGAGGCGGCTATCACCTTTAGATAAATATCTCACGGCTCTTAAGATGATAGCTCAGTGACCCGTGTCTAATATTTATCTCAATCATCAACTTATCAGCCAAATACTCAGTGGATATAAGGAGATTATGAAATTTTAATTAATGAAAGAATGATATTCTGTAACTGCAGGGTTGTTGCCTTGGCTAACACTTAAGTGTCCTTTGTACATGAGTGCAAACGAAACTTAGAAAGCATAGACTTCAGAAAAAGATAAATAACTACCTAATCAGTCATGGGTTGATATTATTGTCAGCTTTACTTTTTAAGTGGGATTGGTGTATCCCTTTATCTTGTCATGCAGGGGAAAATAATGCAATGATTAAGCCCCTTTGGACCAAAAGGTCCCAGGAACTATGGACCTGTTTGCATGTCTACCACATCTGAAGAGATCTCTCTTCACCACAATCTTTTCAAAACTTCCCGGGAAGCAGACAAGACCTCAAGCAATGTCTACCACGCGCACTCATCCTAATATAATTAATGCAAGTGGTGCCCAGTACGATGCTTTGTGAATGAAGCGGTACGGTTGCTTCAACGTGTACGCTAGTGATTTTTCTTGGGAATGTCGCCACAGACACACAGTTAGTAACACGGCTAATGAAAGGGCTTTCATCAGTGGGCCATATGATCAATCACCATTGGGTTACATCATTCAGCTATAGATAGTGACTCAACAGACATTTACCGAAATTTTAATTTTCAAGATTTTTTCTTGAACGGGAATTAAATTGAGTCCCTAGTTCCTCCGGTAAAAAAACAGGCTTCATATGGTTCATGTAGATGGAGCAGCTTTCAAGCACATGAATCAATGAGATTTGTTTTTATTGAAATGCAATAGATTTAATGACACAGAAGATAGTAAATATCAATATATGCGATAAACCTGGTAATTTTTATCGCATATAACAGCACAACTAACAGCACAACTATCGTCCCGGGTGTCCATTGAACGGACACTGTTGTGTAAAGATAACACCATACCTCACACTTTCTCTCAGAATCCCCGCTATTGATGTTGCCAAGGTTCTGCTCTACGGTCCTCTTAGGAGGTCTCTTTTTCTTCGGCTGCTTGGCAGTCACTTCACCGTCATCTCCGTCCTCCTCCTTCGGACCATGGTCTGTATAACCACAAATAATGAGAAATAAAGAGCAGACAACTTCAAATAATGGAACAATGTGGGTAGACCACAATTTACATTCTGTATAACAAAGCTCAAAACCCTTCATCTAGTTCCAGTTTATTCAAATGAAAATCCAACAAGTATTAAAAAAAAAAAATCACATCGCTGAGGCTCTCACCTTCTCCTGGTTTGGTCTCAGCCCCCAGGCCACCCAGCACCCTGTAGGCATCAGCATGAACAGCATCCACCCTCACAGCATAGATCTTTGTACTGGCATCCAAAGTGCCAGCTGCCACCTATCAGAGGAGGGAGGGAGGGAGACAGACACACAGAATAGTCAGATCATGTTTATTTACAGTATATAGCCCAATATCACAAATTCGCCTGATGGGGCAATGAAAACATCATACGCACTGCTGGTGAATCCTGATTATTCCACGGTACGGTTACCTTGAATGACACACTGCTCATATTTTCTTAACTCCATTCATATTTTTAATAATTACAACAATCCCTTCAGAGTTTTGTAACAGTATGTCTGCAGCTGTCATGTCAACTCATTTATCAAAATAAGTAAATAGATTTTTCAGAGACAGCTTAATTTCAGATTTGAATGCTCTACTTCACTGGACTCTAGACCCTTAAAGGGTAACATAAAACCTCTTTATATATATCCGCCCAGGCCATTCATGTAGATCACTGTTTCTTCAAAGTAAATCACAGATTTAGAGAGAAAATTAATCCAAGATACATTTTTTGTTGAGATGACTACAAAGTCTGTGTGAAGAAAAAAATAAAAAATACTCAAACCTTGAAGTTTGTGAGCTCAGAATCCTTCTGTTTGAGAATATCAGCCATGTAATCAATCAGATGCAGACCAAATGCATTTTTGGTGGTGATTTTCTGCAAAAAAGAAAAAAAATATTAATTGATTAGATTTTTTCATAAGACTCTACACACACACACACACACACAGTGTATATACTGTATACTCACATTCTCAGTGGAGAGTTTTATACAGGTGGAGTAATGCTCTGAGATCTGTGCATTTGACAGCTTGGGCACGGCAGCAGGAGTCCCTGCAGCACTGCATAAAAATACATGATTTTATATATTTAAAGTCTCTCAAACGCACCAAACTCTACATGAAAGACTGTAATCAAAGTTGTGCTTAAAACACACACACCTCTCTCCCCCTTACCTATGAGATGCAGAGTCATTGAAGGAGGAGTCGGTGGCAGTTTGAAGATCGATGACTCTTGATCTTCTACGCTGACGTCGTTCCTGCTCATCGTCATTGCCGGGGAAGGCTGTCAGCAGTGGGGTGCTGCAGGCTGCAGGGGACAGACCCTTGTTCTTCATGGAGGATGACGTCCATCCTTGACGTATCCGGGAGACCGGTGTGGAGCTTGCACTCATCTTAGCTGGAGACACAGAAACACGATCACAGAGGCTATATAATATACAGTATTTTGAATGTGTGTAAAAAAATGTCTTGCAGTGAAGACCATCAGTCAGAAAAGAGGAAACCATCCTTGTTTATTTGACACCTTTCACTGCTCAGTGAGCTCACATACAGTAGTTGGCCATATCATGTAAACAAAAGGATTCTAGTGGAAAATACAAGAGTCTCTCACACGAGAGGAATCAACAATGTCCGATGAAAACAAAAGAAATGTGCATGTATACCACAGCAATATATTAGCATTAACTTATATTTGTTTCTTTCACCGTGGCAGAATTTGTTGTTTTGTGTGATCCATCTAAGTAACGTTATGTTCGCTAAATCCCGTCCTTTCTGATTACCGTTACCTTGAACGACAGACTCTCGCACGTAAACAAAAGGACTTAAGTGAAGTTATAACGTTAACTTGGCTAAAAAGTGATTTAAGCGCTAATATAGTTTTTAAGAAAGCAACATGTTGTCTTAACACATCTAAGCTGCCTAAAACCATGTTCAACACGAACAAAACAACCAAAAAACAAACGTTGCCAAGCTCTATAAACTGATGCCTACGCTAACTTTACGTGCCTTAACGCTAGCTCAGGTTAGCATTAGCTAGCTGATATGAACGTGTTTTCACCATCATTGTTGGCTAACTGGCTTACTGACACACAAGCTCTACCACAAAACCTACTTAGTCCACTCAACATACCTCGAAATGTCTACAATCCAATGTGGCTTTCTTGTGGCTCGTTATTATTTGTAATACGGCATACAGAGAACAGAGCAAGCTGTAGTTTTTCTTCCTGTTCAGCGTTTGAATTTTTGCGCCGAACGGTTTACGTTACACAACCATACGTCATGACGTTAAACCACACCCACCCAAGTTTCTTTTGAATGACTCACGGGCCAGGGGAAAAATTTTAAACGTTTTACAAAACAGATACAATTAGGAATAGCACCCGAATATTATTGTTATCAGAAGGTGTTGTAGTATTTTATTTATATTTTTGCTCTCTGATAGTACGATTCTTTTTTTTTTTTAATTACACTTCTCACACTTCATCTATCTGAGTTAGATTCTGCTCAGTATTTCATACCATCCAATACATATATTTTTGTGTGCTGAATGTTGTAGCTTATTTGGCTGAAAATAAACACTTGTTTCTCCAGGCAGCGATGTGCGTTGTTGCTGCAGCTGTACTTACACAATTGGTAACATCAGTCATCGATAGCTCTCATAAACACTTCATACAGAGATTGTATTTCTATGACACAATGGTGTAATCTGCGTGCACACTTCACCCTTCTTTTTGGCGCTCATGTTTTTGATTGCAATGAACTGGGTCATGATCACTGACAATCACATGCGCCCTGCTGTCTCAATGGTCTGTTCCAACACCAGCACAATTATCAGGACATGGGGAGACAATGGGGAAAACGTTGCTGAAACAGTGTTCCTCATAACCATGCCAGATCAGGCAGGATAGTGCACTTGGGTGTGATTTAGTAAAACAAAACTGATTTTGCAGTTCACAGAACAAAACAGGCATCCCTCGCACCTCCCCCCCAGCCTCTCCGAATAGCATAAACTGTTACAGATTATGCAAGTGGAAAAGATAAATTTCTGAACCATGCCGAAATAATTACAGACTGATATGTCTCGATAAAGCCCCGATTCATCTTGCTAATTAGAAATCAAACCTGATGAAATGGTTTTCTGTGGCCCAATGTGGATATACTATTTGCTCCTGTTTTCCCTTTTTCACGTTTCTGACAATAATTAATTCCAGGACAAATGTATTTGATATATATGTTGAAAATAGAATAACGTGGACGAGTTGACAATAAAAGAACAATAGCTGCTCACTAGGTGGCAGTACAAATTAAGGGTCTATTCTGGAAAGTTACAGTGCATGCAACAGCACTGGTGTGGCATTTGGGTCTGTTGCAATTCCTCTGTTTGCTGTGAATTCAAATTTCATCACCCAGGACAAACTCTCAAATCTGCCCCTGCTAATTTTTGCAAAAATAATAACTATCAAAACAAATGTGTGAGTGCCTTGGACATCTTTGGGTCTACATTGCTGTATATGAACTGCCCACTTCCCAAAGAGAACCGCTTGCTCCAGGTGCCAATATAGTCATTCTTCTTGATGAGCAACATTTTCTGAAGTCATAGAACTGTAAAGTCATTTACATAAAGTCATTTACTCATGTGACAAAGTCTCAAGTCTCTCAGATCTTCTGTTCAAGTCATGTGTCTTCGCATATTGTAGCTATCTGAATTTTTCACAAAGCCCAGTATAACCAAGCAAGAGATTGATGGACGTCTCTGTTGAAAGCTCTTTGGCCTGGAATTATGTATTGTATGACTAAACCCGAACCTCATTTGTACTCTGACACTGTAAGCTTTACTGTGTATACATCCTGACCAGCAAGAGCAGAAACAAATGCCTTTCTATATACAGTAGAATATACAATTCCCTCTTTTAATCTCCTGGTGGAAGACTGGTGTAATATTTGGCCATGGTTGTGCTTTTAACTGTAACACAGGCAAACCCCATGTGGATGTGGATGTGTGCTGTGGAAGCTCTAATGCTTCCAAAGAGAAGCACTTCAGTGTGATATATGCCATTAAAACCGAAACGAGAGAGTGCGTGTGTGTGTGTGTGTGTGTGTGTGTGTGTGATATGTGCAGGCCCTTGATTTAAACCACACATAAACACAAGAAAACGCATGCACTTTTTCATGTCAGCGTACAGCAGTGCTAAACAAATTAAAAGCATTCATCTCTTCAGCAGAAGCCTCGGCTTGTTTTAACCAGCCGTAGCCATGTGATTGATTTTCCCTGCCTGGTCATTGATGGGAGATGATGAGAATTATTAAATGACTCATCTTTCTCTGCCTTCTCTGTAATCCTAATTATTTTTACTGTACAGTTGTCAACATTGAACGTTTCTTGCGCGGAGTTATTTTTTTAACAATAAACCATGGTTATGTCACATATATTTTAGTTTAACTCGTCTTTTCCACAAGCACACTCCCACTCAGTGCTAAGTCACTGACACTACACTCTTGTTAGCTCAGAGTTCGAGGGCGGGCTGAGGTCCAAGTCATTGAAAGAGATATACTGATATACTGTACCGGTCCAATGCTTTTAACAAAATTACAAAGCAGGGATGTGCTGTGATTGTGAATGGGAACAGGGTTGTTAAAACAAGGGCAGACTGAAGCAGTAGACTGGGGTCAAACTGAGTGTTGGCTTTTTGTTTTAACACGCTGGGGTTGTCAGATGTGGGGTCAGGAGAGGGAGTGTCACGGATAATATGATAATAAAAGCCAGATGGAATTGCAAAATATGTCTTAATTTGACTAAATCTTCAGGTAGTTGTATTCACTTTCCTCAACTTTGTGGTAATAACAGCCTCATGCCCTTCTAATAGTGCAACTATTTGAACAAAAAACTCTCTTTTTTTTTACAAAGAATGGTGGAAATGTTGGATTTATACATTGATTTTGATTTAAGCAAACATTTTTTATAATTTTGACAGTGGACATATGTTATAATTAATACTTAAAACCACATCTAAAAGAATAAAGATAAGGTAGTTGCTGTCACAAACCAAAATGTGGTAAACATTTTTTAAAGGTACCCTTAAGGGTATTAGTCCACCAGGGGTGCTTTGGTATACCAATTTTGCTATACCAGGCCCTCTTGTCCATTCGTTTTCCACTGTAGATAGTACCTCCTCAGTGTGGGCGGGATTCTCAGCTGATTGCCATTGCTACAGCGTGAAACTGCTGCGTAACGGCAACCAAACAGAGGAACGTCTGCACTTCGTCAATTGTGCGGCATAGTGGAAGCAGTGTGCACTGCAGTTTTGCAGGCTGCTAAGTCTGTGTGGAGTGAATACAAAAAAAACTGTGGTTGTTACTGACGGTAGCTTGTAGGGGTGTAACGGTTCACAAAATTCTCGGTTCGGTTCAATACGATACAGTGGTGCCACCGTCCGGTACGTTTTGGTACGTTTTCAATACAGCAAAAAAGCAGAAATGCCAAATCCTCGCTGGTGAGACTCTCTCTGGGGCGTGTCTGAAGAACATGGCTCTTCATCTTCCATTCAGTAGTGAGGTAATGTGTCGTCCGTGACGTCCGGCCGTCTGTTGTCAGAGCAGGAGTAGTGTCACAGGGCTAAATAGCATTAAGCATGTTCGTACAGCCTGGTTTTCCACTCCAGAGTAGGGTCTCATATCCGCGGCTATAAATATAACAATCACCGCGCCTCGTACTGAACGGTTCAATACGAATACGTGTATTGTTACACTCCTAGTAGCTTGGCAATTTAAAGAATGGCGAGTTTGCGCAGGATATCCTGTGTTGCGCTAGCAATTTTCTCTCACCAATTAGTGGTCTGCAGTGTTTTAGTATTCTAGCATCAGCTTAGCTCGCTTGGAAAAAGTCCCAGGTGCTACCAACAACTTTTGGTCTCTTTTCAGGACTCCAAATGAATGAGAATGCTCTGTGACTGCTGGACGTGTACATTTACACACTACATACATACGACAAACTAAACTCACAGAGTATTTCAGATGTAGCACACCCCCACTGTACCTTTTTCTCTATTTCCCGTGTATTGCACTTAAGAGAGAGGCTGCTGATGCCTCTGGGAATGCTATGGCTCTTTGGGAGAGAGCTGCTAATTCCCTGAACTCCACTGTGTCTGTGGCTTACATTTTGTAACCTTTTCATCCGAAACAGCTGAGGCCCGGGATTGCCGAATAGCCAGCTGAGGAAGGTTGGTTGACCTGTGGAGAGATAGAAATATGTGTAACAGTGACCCACACTACTGACACATGGACACACAAGGACTCAGATGTGAGCCAACACTCATATCTGCAATATATTTCCACATTAGTATTTATGCAGTGTTTACTTGGGAGGCAGCCTTAATCCATCAAATATTAAATGACTTCTAGGAAATTCATAACATCCTTTAAATATATTTTGCTGTATAACGATGGGGAAGTTGAAGACGTATTGAGCATGCGCTGTAATGTAATGACCCCCAAAGAGCTTCATCACCAACATTTGAATAACCCAAGAGTGATTCCATGAATACTGATGGCTCATATCAGGAAGGCAGGTGGCGGCAGTCAAAATAGTGATTTGATTTGCGCGATCTACTGATTGGATGTAAAAAGAATTGTGATAAGCAATACTGAGCTTATTTACTGTCCAACCCATGATGCTGCTTTATGGATTCGCCTGCAGCTGATCACACAGAACATCCTGTCAGATCCTGTCTGACTTTCAGTGCGGTCGATTTTTAAGACAGCCGTGCAGTTAGAATCAATGACTCTTCTGTGTGCACCGCAAATATCTTTAAACCAGGCCATGTTACTTGGATTTTATTAATTATATAATTTGTCGCACATATTGTTGCACTCGCTTATGCTTGAAATTGTGCCTGTACTGTTAACCAGAGAATCAGGCTTGTTCAATTTTTGCCTATCACCTATAACGAGATATTGAAAAAAGCTTCAAACGTAAAATAAAATGAAGGCAAATTACATGTCGTATAGAAGTCTTCACATCAATGCAGTGTGTAATAGAGGGGAGGTTTAGTTCCCAGGCAACAGAGCAACATAAATAGAAGACCATTCCATTTCTATGATTGTGCGGGATAGGCCTGATGAAGCACCCTCAATTTCCCATCAGAGGAGGAAGGAGGGAGATGAAGCAATACAACAGGTTTGTGTGCAGCCTCTCACCAAAGGAACTGTTACAAGCCTGCTCAGAACTTTTATACCATTCATCCTCCACTACACCATTTGTCACTATGGAATAAGGCAAGTCTTTTTGATTACAAGATGAGACAAATTACCACCGGAATGTAACGTCCACTGATTAAGACAAGCATGCATTCAATTGAGCCCTCGCTAAGTCCGGCCCCTCGAACGCAGACCGGTCACCGATTGCGTATCATCAATCGATCAAGCTCCTCAGGGTCTGGCAGCTATGTGCCTCTGCTCCATAGACTAATGCAATAGTTTTGCATTTTGCAATTTTCGGACTGGTTTTGTGGATTTCAAACTTGGTTAAACGTTGTGTAATAGTGATGAAAGGAGATATACGTTTCTAAAACGTTACATTTCTACGTAAAAAACCTGCGGAGCTAACATTAGCAGAGTACGTTAGTTAGTACGTTGTTTAACTATGCTAACGTCTATGCTACACTAGGTATACTGAATATATACACATGCTGCTTTTGCTTTTAAATGATTGTAACAGTGAATAAAGACCTAACCAGCTTTACAGGAACAATGTTGTTCCTTCATTTCATTGTCTTCTGTCTCGATCGCCAGGTGATGTGGTGGTTCACCTTTACACTGTGATTTGATCCCGGACATTTCCAAAAATTAGATAATGTTTATATAGGGTGTGCCGTTCATGCAGTGTGGGCTACATATAGCTCTAGCAGCTTAATGGAGTAGCAGTGGGGGGCGGGGCTTAGCAAAGGGTCAATTGTACAGGTGTGACTCCCAGTATGTGCTTTCCCATCATGGTTGTGATGTGCTAATCTTTTGGCCCCCGTGAGGAACAGAGCAGACATTTTCATTTTCTGACAGATAGGATCGTGGGGAGGGGAAGCAAACAGAGGACGGAGGAGAGCACAATAAATTAAATGAAAATAATCAACCAAGCGAAGATGCCAATCGGGAGTAGGGCACGCTTGTAATGTGCTTGTTATAATTGTGTCAGCGAAATATGTTCAAGGTTGAACCAAGCTTGTGGTTGAAGTCCTGTGGCTACAGTTTGCGGAAGAGGTCTGCCTTTATGAAGACACAGAAGTTTCACTCAGTATTTGTCATGAAAAAAGGCTTAAGCCTGCTATTCATGCTTGGTTTCCTCAAGGGAAAAGATGAAGTTTGAATCCCCATGGGTGAAAACTGAACTACGTCACACCTATGGACTAAAAAAACATGTTGCATAGCAATGAAATGCATTTTCATGTATTTTGTGCAGACGGCCTCCCTGAAGATGATAAGGGCCAAGCAAAATAAACCCACCTTTTGTGCATAATGCATGCCAAATCCTGAAATGTGACTTATCATAAAATAAGAAGTCTATAAACTCTAAAAGGTGGTTTTGGATTTTGTACACACACATACTTCAGCTAAATCAGAGTTATTTCTCTTTGATGCGACAAATGGAGAACCCTTGCTCTTATATTCACAACTGGTGCACATTCCAACTATATTTAGGCTCAAATGTGATTAATAACAATGTATGGTGTTTTTCATGAATCTCCAACAATCTCCAATAGCTTAGCTTAGCTTACAGACTGAAAACACGTTGAAACAGCTGGTCTGGCTCTGTCCGAAGGTAACAAAATCCACCTACTGGTGCCTCCATTGAACCTCACAGTGAGGTCCAGCAAGTCACTACGCCCAGCCAAGAAATAGTCTTGCCCCTATTAATCCATGTGATGTTTTTTCTCATCAGTTTCTGTACCGATTAAACAACAATTAGTGACCTTTAAAGGTGCTGGCGGAGTCTGATTTCTCCTCGTTTCCAGTCTTTATAGGTTAACCACCAGCTGTCCGATATGAGAGTGGTATCAATCGTCCTAACTCTCATCAACAATAAGAGTATTTCCGAAAATGTCAAACTTTTCCTACCTTTGGGTCTAACATTCCCTAAAGTAAAGCTTTGTTTGATACAAACAGGATTAGTGCACAGACTTAAGCACAGGTGACATTCATGACGTCCTGAAGTAACATTTTATGTTTTCTGTTTGGAGCAAATAATTCAAATAATTCAAACCAAATACCACTCATCATGTTCAGTCTGTAGTCAGACCAGGTTCAGATAGCATTTGCAATTCTTAGCTTGATATGTTTTGAACTACTTGGGACATTAAATAAACAGCTGGATAGTCATTATGTCAGTTAAGAAAGATATATTTTATACAAATTTTAAGATCGATATGCTGTTCTGTGCTGTTGGTTGTCTGCAGCTGACTTTGAACAATCAGTAAAAATCATCATCTAACCATTTCACAGTTTGATACAAAGGCAGAGTCAGAGGTCAGAGATATGTATGCGTTACACGTCACCCCACTTGGTTTAATTGCTCCCAAATGCTTCTATATTATGAAACATGCACTGTATTCAAGCTGATGTGATGATTGGCTCTCTTATTTCCCTTTAGAAAAAATACAGACCATGTGTCATACTTTGAATGTGCTCCATGTTTAGGTTGGCGAGATATTATAATTATACTATACACATGCAGGATTAATTGAACCATTTCAGGGTCGCTCAATGGGAGGGAAAAAAATATTATGCATCTCTCGTTCTCGCTGCTAGAATCAGGTTGCAATTTGTGTCAATCACTCTTTCCCCATTGATTGTAAGGAGCAGACGCAGACAGCTGTAGGACTGCATAATGCTCGCTGAAATATCCACCTCCCCCTACCCTCTGCAGCTGGGACATTTTCCAGTGCTCTTTGATTCCAGAGGTGGAGTCTCTCCCCAGAATATAATCAAATGTATGTACGTTTGCAGCCTCGGTGATGGCTAGCAGACAAAAATATCAAACCGACCTTGCAATCTTATTGGTGGTTGCTGTTTTACAAGCTCCTGGTGAGGGTGCTGAGGATGAATGTGGCAAAAAGCAGACAAACAGACAAGGTTGTACAGGTGACGTTGTTCCTTTCTGATGTACGTGTAAGTGGTGGCGTGCATGTGGACTTTTAGGCACCTTTCACAGAACTGTGCTGAGTAACTGAAATAAATGTAATGAGTCTAGCAAAAAATGACTTTTGCAATGGCAACAGCACACATAAAAATGGCCGCCGCTGGGACCATCCTGCTACGTTGATTTTAATGTAAAATGCCCGATCTACTCTATTTCTATGATTGTATCATTACAGATAACACATTGTTATTCTCATGGTAGAGCAGTAAGACACTTAACAGGAGAACTTAACCTGTGGTTCAATTGGAGTTCTTTTTTTTCTCATCAACTGCTGCTGAAAATTGCAAAACAAGCAAAACAAGCAGCACTGTCCAGCTTGCAGCTCCGGTAGTGCTGCTCTGGAAAACTCCCAGGTGTGAGAATATATGTGTCTCCCCCTGCAACAATGCTTTAGTAAATTTAAAAAGTCCTCTTAATCAGTCTGACTGGCTTTATAACTGTTACCTTTCCCTGTGTTTAAGTGTTTGCGGCCTGTAACCTCCATTTATTTATTTTTTTCATATACGTATTATGCTCCTGTTATTAATTAGATAATATTATGCCCCTCCCTTCTGACATTTAAGCAGGCTTTGCGAAAGCAAAATCATTATCCATCAAGTGCCCTTTTTCTCCCTCCTTGTCACAGAGGCTATCTTCAACCCTTGGGAGAGGCTTTTATCGCCTTCTTCTGTCTGGGACTGAATTATAGGCTATATGTATTGACTCCCCCACAATGAAACAAAGTCTTGTATGATGGAACATCATACAATTGGGTTGTGGTTAATTTCGTGTCTCGTTCATTGATCTCTCCAAAAGGATGTGCTACATCGATATTTCATTTTGATAATCCTGCAAAAAACTGCAATGAAAGCTTGAGAGCTGCTAGTTTCATTGATGTCAGCTAAATAATGTGATTACTTTTGAATTTGGTTGTTTATATTAAACACACTGGAAAAGCAATTGGGTTAGATCTTCAATGCTGGTATTGTGAAAAAAATTGCTCTTGTGAACGTCATTACATTGAAAATCTCACAACCCCCTCACCAATTATTCTTATTATTAGGGCCCGAGCACCAGCAACGTCGGGTCAGCGAAGGCCCCATCGAAACTGTAGCGTTTCTTCTTCTTCTGCTAAATTAATTGGCTTTTTGGGGTGTTGTAAATACAACTGTATTTCTCTGTGTGTACATTGGGTGGCGCTGTATTCATGTCCTGGGCTCAGGTATATAGGTCCTGAAATCGCCGTGGTTGTAAGGTGTTTGACCCCCGGAAGGGCAAAGGGCTTTGACTAATGTTAAAGAAGCCCAGTCCTGTTCTGTAAGCTCCTGAGGTGTCTTTCCCTCTGGAGTGACCTGGTTGACGCACTCGTTGTACGTCTAGATTACCTGTGATGTGTGCGTTAATTAGCATCAGATGATATGACCTGCTGGCATCGACAATACACAGTAGCACAAGAAAGGATCGGATTTTCAACGGCTATATTTTAGCCAATACCATTTTATAGAATATGCTTAGGTCTCTGGCTAATTTCTTTCATTTTGGGGAGTTTTCATTATCCGAGTCATGGATCTAAAGACAGAGGATGTTGGATGCTGTACAGATTGTAAAGCCCCCATGAGGCAAATTTGTGCTAAGGTAATTGACATATTGGGCTATAAAAATGTAATTGACTTGACTTGTGGGATTGGTTCAACCTGTGTTTTTCCAGTGAACAAGGTCAAGCCACCTTTGAGTCCTTGAGTCCATCTGTCCAGTTTACTGACTTTACATCCTCTGAAACGCTCTTGATCCCGTTTTCCTTTTATTTACACCAAATGACTGGATGGATTGCTATGTGTCCGCCCACAGACTGACTCAACAACCAAATCCATCTCCGGTCATAAAGGGGTCAATTGAAGTAAGCTTTAGGCTGCTGCCTTTCTGTGGGGTTTACATTTGGATGCGCTGTGGCCCTGACTCTCCATCACTCAGCTCATGTTAGCTGCTGGACCTCAAGTCAATTGCATCAACATTTCCTGTGCTCTGTGTGCTTTAATCTTGCCTTCAGAGAGCACCGATGTAATTAACAGGCACTGCATTTCATGGCCTATGTGACGTTCTCTTGAGAAGTGCACTGCAAAAAATGTGTACATCTTGATGAGTCCTTCACTGTTAGAACTTTTCCAAAAAAAAATTCTCCTTGAAGTAAAAATCCATCCTAACATGGAGTTAAGAAAATGATGTTAATATGTACTCCTATTATATTGTCCAGCTCTTGAGTTGTAACTTTTTACTTTAGTAAAAGAGAAGACGATCAAATCAAACCAAATGCAACTAAACTAAACAAACCAAAAAGGTGGAAAACAGGAGAGAGAGAGAGAGACCGACTGATCACTGACACAGAATTGTAAGCTTTATTGTATGGAGCAATGAGACAGTTAGTCAAGGTGAGCTTAACTCATGCTCAAGAGGGTCCAGAGGGTACAGCTGTAATCTTTTTAAAACCATGAACTGTATATATTTTTATAATTAGAATAAAAAAATGCTGAAATCCAATCAGATTAGGAAAATACCGCATGATGTAGTTTAACCTTAAAGGAGGTATGATTTTGTGCTGATCTGCAGCAAGCTGTTGTCTTCTATTCACTTTCTATTAGTGATAGCTTATTTTGAGGTGTCCTTGCAATCAGAGGCACTTGTTTACTGTAAACTGCAGAATGTGGCATCCTCTTAAAGCTGGAGACGGTTTAATATGTATGAAAATATAAAATGTGTGAGGAAATTCAGCTTAAACCTGCTCCTATGAGCCTTACTTGAAGAAATACCGATAGACTGAAGATCAATAAAGACAGAAAGATAGATTTCTCTCAAACACGTGTCCAGAAATGATCCATCAGGATCTCTCTACTGGAAAGACTAAAGATATATGCTCTATACCTAAATAATATATCATTTGTTTTCAGCTTTGCTAAACTGCTTGTGTCCCCAGATCACAGCAATTAACTTAATGAATAAAATGTAATCCTAACTGATAGGCAAGATGATCCAGGTTGTAAAAACCTGCAATTTTTCTTTATATTACGACAGACATGGCTAATTTAAACAGATGATTGTTGCCTTCCATGTACCTCCCCAGGATCTCCTTCCCACATCACATCCATGACACATTTACAGTGTGTCCGTAAAAGAATGCATGAACCTCCAGCCTGCCGCCTCCATCAGTGTTTTTAATAGACTTTTCCCCCACCTAGTCAGCTGACCTGGCGCTCCATGTGGGCCGCCTCCATCAGTGTTTAATAGGCTTTTTCCCCACCTAGTCAGCTGACCTGGCGCTCCATGTGGACCCGCAGAGCCTCCTCTCATTAAGCAGAGGCCTGCAGAGCTGTGGCAATTAACTTCAGCATAATGACTGGCAGCGCTTTGGTGACATCTCGATTCGGGGGGTGGTGTGTATGTGTGTGTGTTTGTGTGTGTTTGTAAGTTGTTCACCGCCCGACGCTCTTTGTAATACCCTAACAAGCAAACCGTTGTAGTCAATACCATGGAGAGTAAACGGCACCATGATAACATCACTGGAGGTGATAGTGTGGTGCTTTCTACTCAGCACTGATGAGAAATACAGGGGAAAGTGGCTACTCTGCCCTCCAGAGATCTGCTGAGTTTAAGCAGATGTGACATGTCCTGCAATGATTTGGCACACCTGGAGGAAAAGTTTCTGAATTTCGGGAAGTTGTTACAAAGTTGAGATTTAGATTTGGTTTTCATTTTTTGACTGTGCTTTTCGGCTCATTAGATAAATATGTCAGTTGTTGGTCAGAAACGCTACAGAGAGCAGAGTACCTCCAACATCTGGGTTAGGGGTGGCCTACCGGTAGCCCTGACTAACAACAAGGCCTATTATGACAAGAATTTTAAAAAAGTATTTAAAAAAAAAAGCAAAACAGTTGCACATCATGATGATCTGTACTTTCAGAGCAAATATTAATAAAACAAATCTTTGCTGGGCCATAGTTTTCTTTTTTATATACGTCAGAAACTGCTCAAAATCTTGCCCAGTCATGTGGTATTGCTTCTTCATTTCCACAGCACTAGGTGCACCAAAAGATATTTTCGATGAGTTGTGTGAGAATGAATGTCTATTGAATGCGGAGGAGCACCTTTAAAGTGTTGTATTTTACGCAGCTGTAAACAATCATATTCCACAGCAAGAGGTGGCACAGAGGTTTGGGGTTTTCCACACACAAGAACTTCCATGAACTTCCATTGATGAAATTTATAAATACAGCAAGCTCCTTCTAAAAACATATCTGAGAAACAGCGTGGCATAGGAGAGACTGTCGGGGCTGTTGATCCTGAGTATTGAAAATAAACACGTTCACAGTCTGCACTTGACAGTCAGGCATATGACCCTTGACTCTAGCCCCGCTTGGCCCATGGGCTATCGGTGGGCCATTGGCACCTGGAAACTAGCCCCGACATAGCTCACACTGAGGTGCCATCTAAGACCTGAAGTGGAGTTAAAAACCAAACCGGCATCAGCACACAAAAGAAGCAGCTGAACACTGGAAACAGACAACATCAGACCAAAACCAGTCACAAAATGAATACCTGACATCTTACATGAACAATTTCAACTTTTGGTGGGTAGCAACTGCTGTGGATTAGGAAACAATATGCCTTAAATCACATTAATGAATGAATTAGTTAACATAATTGGTATAGACTTAAGACTCGGCAGGAGTTTCGATCACTGCTTGGTGTAACATAGCTGATTGTTGTGGAGATGAAAATATACCAAACAGATTTGGAAAAACAAGCCCAGTGTGTGTATTTCACTTATAACTTTGACATGTATGTACCTCTACCCTTTATGAATACATATGTTCAAGGGAGGATCGATAAGCTATTGGAGGAGAGATGGCATTTGTGGTTGATTGCACAACCTGCTGGTTAATAAGGCTAACAATATGCAAAGGTCAGCTTTGCATGAAAAATGCTCTGCCTCTAAAAAGCAGGAGCAGCTTTGTGCAGGTATAAAGGAAGATTGTGGTGGGCAAGAGAAAATAGCATCAGCTTGTATTCTTCTGAATGCCAAAGATGGCAGACAAAAGAGTGGGTGTGCAGCTTGAACATACGAAGACACCTGTCTACATTAACTCAGTGATGGGTGGTATTTAAAAGAAAATACACAGTCTTGTCTCTTCTTTCTACGTCAATCATTATCGTTTTAATTTTCTTAAAAGTTTGTTCATTGCAGCCTGGTGAATATTTTACTTTATTAGAATAATAACTTGAATTCAGCATTGCTCACGTATTTATAAGCTTGCCGATCTCAGACTAACGCCACCACCGCTGCCAAAGCTCTCTGTAAATCTCAGAAATGAGACTAACTGCTTGCAGATTTAATTAAAAGACTAACACGAAGGTCATTTGTATGGAAGCCCATTCCCGCCAGCAAAAAAAAAAATAAGATCACAAAAAAAATAAAATAAAAAATAAGATCACAAAAAAAAAAAATAGTAACTTAAAAAAATAAATAAAAAAAATAAAATAAAAATCCACCCACAAAATAAATAATAATAATTATAATAATTTTTATTTTTTTATTTTACTTTTTTTCCACCAGCAAAAAAAAACAAAAAAACATTTGGTGCATCCATCTGTAACCATAACACTGACCAGATTTTTCCAGTTGCTATAGAAAGTCGAAATTATGAGATACTTTAACACAACAGTCATAGAAGCAGCTATGACATATGAATGGATTGTGAGTACATTGAAGACTTCTTTAAAACGCGGCTTTACAACACATGAAATACAGATGATGTTTCACATAGATTGTACTGAGCAAACGCACCCTTGAAGCTCTGGAGTATAAAGAATGAAACCAATGTGGCTGAGGTGGCGACCAATAAACTTTGGAAGCCCATTCACGCCAGCATAAAAAATAAGATCACCAAAAAAAATAATAATAATTAATTCACAAAAAAGAAAAAAATGAATTCACAAAAAAAAAATAATAATAATTAATTCACAAAAATAAATAAATATATATATATATATATTTTTTTTTTTACTTTTTCTCTGTCAGCAAAAAAGAAACAAAAAAAAGATGTTTCCAGTTGCTGTTTATTGGTCGCCACCTCAGCCACATTAGTTTCATTCTTTATACTCCAGAGCTGCTTCTTGCTTAACATTCTATTCAAGGGTGCGTTTGCTCAGTACAATCCATGTGAAACATCATCTGTATTTCATGTGTTGTAAAGCCACGTTTTAAAGAAGTCTTCAATGTACTCACAATCCATTCATATGTCATAGCTGCTTCTATGACTGTTGTGTTAAAGTATCTCATAATTTCGACTTTCTATAGCAACTGGAAAAATCTGGTCAGTGTTATGGTTACAGATGGATGCACCAAAAGTTTTTTTTTTTTTTTCGTTTTTTTTTTGCTGGTGGAAAAAAAGTAAAATAAAAAAATATTAAAATTATTAGAATTATTATTATTTATTTTGTGGGTGGATTTTTTTTTTGTGAATTACATTTTATTTAATTTTTTTTTTTTTAGTGATCTTTTTTTTTTTTTTTGCTGGCAGGAATGGGCTTCCATACATTTGACTTTTCACATACATTTATCGATATTTTTTAATACAAATATTGTGTTTTGGTAGATGGGTGTGCCATTTCTGCCATATGAGAAAGTGTCTCATAATTATGACTTAGTTTCTCATCAAAGTTTTTCATGACCATGAAATAGCAATTCTTCAACAGTTTTCCATAATCATAATATACCAAAATATAATTATGAGTAAGTATCTCATAATATATTAGTAATAGATACGTGAAAAAAAGGAGTCTTCAGCTATAAGTTATGGGAAGTCCAAAAAACTGGCAAGTAACAGGAAACAATCCCACAAATTAGGAATGCTAAACACCAGGAGCAAAGCTCAAATGTAGAAACAAGCATCTAGAGCAGACAACCTACGCCCTAAAGCATAACCCCGATTTATTGTCTATTCTACTATAAATGGGACCATAATTTACAAAATAAACATCATGTAATATTGAAGACTTGAAACTAGAGATTGAGATAATAAATTCATGTTTACAATATTTACTGAGACAATGAATCAAGTAAGAATTAGGGTCATATTCTCATAGACTTCTTTTTACAACCAGAAGCGTCGCCCCCTGTTGGCCATTAGAAAGAATGCAAGGATGGCCAGATGTTGCTGCCTGCCATACCCCCCTCTCTCACCCCATTTGTAAGTATCTGCCTTTAACCAAATGAAGGCAAAAATAACCTGCATCACCTGCACTAAATGCTGACACTGCACGTAAAACTGTGAGGTGAGGAATTGTCCAACCTAGACATTAGCCAAACTGACATTGATAATCTATTAGGACCTCGGGAATTTACTTTACAAAACAAAAACGTACACACATCTATAAAGCAACGAAGGAAGCTTTTCTTTAATCCTTTTTTGTCTTTGTTTTTGTAGAACACAATTGTGAGTGACAGGCAGACACAGTATGGAGAGCAGATTGGTCTCAAATAAACACACACTGACATGACTGAAATGATGCCGGCTAATTGATAGGATATCAGTTTTATAAAGTGCTCAGAAGGAGCTCTTCAGCTTTGTTTGGAGCTGGTATGGTGCGCATGTGTGTGTGTGTGTGTGTGAGAGAGAGAGCGAGAGAGAGGGAAGTAGCACCTGCAAATCAAATGTGGAAAGCCACACAAACAAACACACAAACACATGCTGATGTAAAGATGTATAGAGATACATTTGCAGAACATAATATGCTCACTCTAATGGGTGGGCGCCTTCCTTGGTGCACATTTAGTTTCTTCTCAATTAGCTTAATGAATTTGTTTACGACTGAGGAATAGATTTCATCAGTATTCAACTGCACTGTTTTGAAATGGTGAGAATTAAGGCTTGTGTTTGAGAGACGTCGCACTCAATACCTTCATAGAAAACATTTGACATTTGATTGTCTAAACAAATTTCTTCTGAACACCTATTGAATTACCATTAGTTGCATTTCTTGATTAATTTGAGTAGATTTCCTGGCTGAGAAGAAAAGGAAGCTGCAGCTGAGTCACAGCTATCTGAGACCGGTGATCAATAAATGCAAAGGTTTATTATCTTTGTTTACATCTTATATTTGTGAAAAATAAACATTCACAATCTGTTAATCACTTCTCATTTTCTAAATCAATTAAATTAATCCTAACCATTTCATCCATCTCAGTGTATTTCAGAGTGTGGTTCTCAGGGTTTGTTCAGTTTTCACAAAGCACAAAACCCCAAACTCATTTTCTGATTAGATAATATTTGTGTGCTGAAGCAAATCGGCACTTGATGTGTGGCTGATAAAATGGCAATAATAGGCACACAGACAAAAGACATTGGAGGGGCTTTTATCATTGACTCTTATTTGATTTGGCAGGTTGAAGAGCACATTCTCATTTAAATCACACAAACAGTGTTGGCTGCCACCAGCAAGAGGGCTGGTCGAAACCATAAATTAACAAAATCACAACACTGAACAAAAACATCCTGAGGTTTGATGACAAAAAAGGTCAATCACTGTGGAAAACTCCTTCTTTATGGAAAGAACATTCATCTTACTAAATCGTGTTGTCTCATTTTCAGCTTTTTATCTGCAACGCTAGAAGAAGAATCATGATCGCTCCATTAGCAACAAGATCATTCATCTTACATTTCTACTATTTAAGACAGCTCAAAACAATTTATTTCACAATACAATCGACTAGAGAGAGACACAACCTTTTGGCAATACAGATTGTGGCAAATACGATGATGAATATCATTATCATTATGACTTATAAGCACTAAATCTCATAGTGATTTTAGGTGGATTGAAAAAGAGGAAGAAACAAGATGGTACTTTTAAATCAATGCGTACCTTTCAGATTATTTTTGTCACTGAAATAAAGCAGAAATAGTTCCATATGAAAAAACACCTCACCACAGATCGATGACTGCTACAGGAAGGGATCAAACATTTAAATAGTTTTGCTGTTTGAGATGTTCATATTGATATTGTAGTGTTATACAATAGCATCAATAGCCATTTTAAATGAATGGCAATGTCCTTGGCTATATGAATAAATGTTCTCCTAAATCCCTCGTGCAAGCCACTTAGAAATGAATTGTTCGTACAAGTGTTTCGGGCATGAGCTCTAATGTATGCTGTTGGGTTTCAATGGGGTCTTACTGTTCTCCAAAAAAGAACAAGAAAAACTAAATATTTCCAGGAAATGCAGCATTGTAATGAGCTGGCAGGTTGGTAAGGAGAGAAAAAGAAGGAGCCAAACTGGAAGCCAACAACAAATGTGATGGAAAATAGCAATCATATCCTCACAAATTGTTTAGTAGAGCACCTGCTTTGTTCGTGTGGAAAAATAGTTGGGCTGAAAAGCTGTCCACAAAAGGAAAATAAACAACAATGACAATGTCCTGCGGACGTCCTCATGACAGCACTGTAAGGCTTCACTTTATGTGTTTGTGCACATAACTCTACCTTTGTCATAAAAATCTGAATTGGAAATTTCTAAACGGTTCATAAATGTGTCGTTTGTCTTCATGTGCTCTATCCCAGTGATTTTCAACCGCTGTGCCGCGGCACACCAGTGTGCCGTGAGGGATCCTCATGTGTGCCGTGGGAAAATGTCCAATTTCACTTAATGAGTCCAAAAAAATATTATTTAGTTGTTGCAAATACTTTGCCATTGTTGAGTGTCTGAGCTGCAATATAGTGGCTGGGCTAAGTAATAAAAAGTACTCTTCCATGCACTGTAAGTCTTCACTTTATGTGTTTGTGCACATAACTCTACCTTTGTCATAAAAATCTGAATTCGAAATTTCTAAACGGTTCATAAATGTGTTGTTTGTGCTCTATCCTACTGTGTTTAGAGAGAATGTAGAATTTTTACAACTTTTTTTGTACAAGATGGCGACATTTGTCACCTGGTGGCAAAATAGTCAGAGGTAACTGAAACAAATGAAACTGCTATAAATGAGAAACAATAAAAAGCTTTTTTTTAATTATAAAAAGATGGGGATGTGCAAAAACCACAGCAGCTTCTGACAATAGGCGTAAGAAAGAAAGAAAGAAAGAAAGAAAGAAAGAGTAACTGCTGTCATGTCGGGCAAGACCCATTCCTGCTTTTTATTCAGAGCTTGTAGATGGAGTATGGAGGGATGCGGGCAAAACAAGGAAATGAAATGAAAATGTATGAGTTGGCAGCCATGTGGCTTTAATCTCCCTATCCCTCCGTTGTTCGTTTTTTAAAAGTTGTCTGCTTGGCTCTCTAAAGCTTAACCACAGACCTTATTTCACGCATCTAACCAAAGAAACATTGACTTTGAGACGAGGGAACCAGATGTACAAAAACTGCAGTAAAAAAACTACTTTCTGTGTTTTAGGACTCAATCCCGCAGCACTCTATGAAATGCCCTTTTGCCTTTGGAAGTACCGCTAGGTTACTACTGTAGGTATATAAACAATACGTGGTACTAAGACCGGCTAAATATGAAGGTGTGGAAGTCTCTTGAACGTCTCAAATATCCAGCAGCTACCAGACATAAAAAAAAAAATGGAGTGATATACGCCTGGATATTCACTGCTGGATTACTCCAGGCTGACAGTTGCACATTTTCAGCAGCACAGCTAAGTGCTTGTTCCAAGGCCAACGTAAAAATATTTATAACCAGAGATTAACAGCATTCTGTTCGGTTTACATTATAGCCTGGCTGACTAATCATCTGTTATGGCAGTATAATTCACGAACAACGAGAGAAATGTTTTTATGAGTGACACACTGTGAAATGAACGTTGAAGCCTGGGCTTAGCTTCTTTTCCCTCCTTGACATGTGCATGATGGAGCCTAGATGTGTAGGTGGAGGACGCTTATATGATTACAAAATTGTATTTTATCTGAACAGGGCTCATCACACATGGACAGTAGAGAGAACATATGGTTACTAACTGCAATAGGTGAAATTGTATGTTTCAGCTCCAAACTTTGAACTTCAAAACACAAAACTCCTGGTCTTACTTCATTCCGATGATCACTGTCAAGGTGCCGTATTTTATTCGTTTTCTGTTTTCAGCTGCTGGCAGCAGGATTCATTTATTGCCATCTTCAGGCAACTCAATGCACTTTGTTAAGGCGAGAACAGTTTTGTAGTGGTCTTGTTAAAAAGCCTCAACACCCACACAGGTGTTTTCAATTATTCTGGCTGATTCGAAATCTGCTCTGGTTGAAGGTGAGCCGGAGCTTTGATGGGAAGATCTGAGGTAACTAATTCCCATCTTCCTCTATCTCTAGGGATGATAACGGTGTAATTTATCCTGTCCTAACACAACAAAGTTAACAGGAGACTCATGCACGCAAAATTACCATCAGTTTCATGACACATGCGCACTGGCCAATTGTGTTCTTACCACTGGTATCAAATCACTCTAAATTGACAGGCCTAGAGGTGTATCTTGGAGAAAGCGTCTTAATGTACAAATGCTGTGAGGTCAGAGCAGGTTTACGGGTAACACACTTACACATAAACACACAGACACACACTATATTCAATTATTCAATTAATGTATTTTATTTCTGCTAACATTACAAATAAACCAGCTGTACAGTTGTTGTTGAAATAAGGTCATGGCGGCGGGCAAGATCACCGTCACCAATCTGTTTGTGATCAGCGTCTCTTCTCCTCTTCCGTAGACATACCTCAAAGTCACATTTGTGCGCCCTCTCCCCCTAAAATTAATGCCGGACACCGTTGGTGTCGTTTCACTAGGAAACATATAATCAGTGCACATAATAAAGTATGTAATGAATACATGATGCGGCTCAAAAGCCAATCGGTTAAGAGATGACAGCAAGCTGATCGTCAGCATTGAGCATTGTCTGCCGCTGGGCCACAGAAAAGAAATGTAGCTCTCAGATTGCTGTATGTCTGATGACTTGCTGTGAAATCCTGCTGCAAAATAGAAAATACTGTCCGTGTGAGGAATCGCAAATACGAGCCACTTTCCAGTGTGCCTCTTGTAGTCGAGATCAGGGGCTTTACCTCCTCCGCACTCCAAAGGGCTGATAACTTGATACCCATCTTCAACATCATCTCATACTTCATCTTTCTCCCCACTCTGTGCCACTTGTGCTGCTCAGTACTCTCTCTGTATTTAACCTACAGGGTAGAACTTTCTGTAAAACTTTCTGTCTGCCGCACATCTGCTCTAACTCTAGGAATGTGAGAAAAGATGGGATGACAGTTGTATTAATTTTGGCTACAGGGGAATTATTTATACACAAGTGGGACACACTTTTGCTCGCGCACATGATTCACAGGCTGGGTATTCATCAGGAATCCTGACCTTAACGGGCATTAACATGGATCCGATCCCAAAGCCTTTTCCTTGATAGGTTTTCATGGCCGTGGTTACACTTGTCTTTTTTAATGAGACCATTGTCATCCAATCACGCCAGGACGCATTAACTGTCAAGTGTGTACACTGCAACATTGGACATTGCTTTCATTGGGATCCGGTCAGTCAGACCACATGTCAAGAGTGGCCTGGCCCTCATTGAGTATGGATCTCAGTGAGGCGTAGACAGCATGTGGACACAATGCAGACAATTTGTTGGAGCCATAATGTGGTTTCTTTGTTTTCTTTTGTCTTTGAGGGAAACACGGGGTGGGTTTACACATGCAGTTCTGACATTGAACTGCGGGTGGCACATTGACCTAAAAGTGCATATATGTAAGTGACTGGTGATGAGGGCCAGGTGTGTGGATGGGAAGCTGACAGTTTTTGACCGTGTCAAGGTGTCGTGTCAAGGTGGCATGTCAAGGTGGCATGTCAGTGTATAGTTCCAAGGTGATATATTATCATGTCAAGTATCCTATGGTGTTCTGTTATGGTCAATGTGCAAACGGAATAAACGGATCAACAGATCGAAAAGAAAGAGCGCATTGGACAGTGAAATGTTTGTGGAACACGCGTCCGAACAAGTTCTCCCGTTCGCCCCCCTGTGGCTTTAAGATATAAAAATGGATATTTGTTAAAGTCACTACACAATTCATTAAACCTAGTTCTCACATCGTCTTCATCGGAGTTCCTCTTCCGAGTAGAGCAAAGGGAGGAGAGGAGGAAGACCGGGACTGGAGAACAGCTGAGAAGTGGAACATGCTTGTTTTGCCAGCCTCTGTACTGATAGGAGGGACATTAAACTGAAGCCATTTGTGCGACCTATGAAAAATAACTGGGTACTTTACTTGTGAAGAATATATAGGACATAAAATAAAATGTGCTTATCCTATTTACTGGCGCTCATTTGACCACAAAATATATCTTATCACTATCCATCAGGCAGGTCGCAGTGACACACATATGTGGACACACACATGTGGAAACAGCAGAGTTTCCTTCTGGCGCATCCAATGACAAAAGTCGCATTGAAAAGACAAGTGTAACCACAGCAGATAGGAACAGCACATATTTTTCAGCGATCCCGCCGAAACTGGACGTCAGGGTGTCAGCACCACCACTTCCTCTTGGCAGCTGTCAGGGTTTTTTTTAAAGCCACATCGACTCAGCACGTCAGTCTCCTCTGGTATTAGTGAGATTCCTCCTGTGACACATTCCAGCTGTCTGTCATAGCTGTCAAGAAGAACAGGCTATTGGCTTGGATGGACACGACGTATGGATTGATGACTCAAATACACCCAGAAAATAGAGCCTGTTACACATACTGTGCACAATGCCAATGTCAGGGTGTAAATACAGGAAGAAAACTACATCTGTATCACTTAATTTACTATAAAAAAAGATTTGGATTAACTGTAGATTCAAATCATGAAATTAATATCTGTCATTTATTTGCAAATTAATCTATATAGGATTAGTTCTGTGTATATGCATTGGCTGTACTCAATAGTTGTGTAAGTCATGGTTACATTTGACACATGTGTCTAAAATCATGCAGAAAATGGTCCTGAACATTTCAGGGATAGACTGCATGAGTGGAAAGGGGCTGTCGAGTCTGAGCAACAGGAATAAAGGGTTTTGTGTGTGTTTTGGATCAGTCTACTGCTAAAGAGCCTCCCGTGTGTGACCTTCACATGCAGTAGAGAGCCAGAGTCATTGTCCATGATGTCCGCAGTTTGCATCTGCTCATAGTGTTACACATAGAGGACTTTATCAAGTTTCAGTTTAACTTCAATACTTTGTGTGTTTCTATGTATATGTGTGTATAGTAGGTGTAGGTGTCTATATATCATACTCATTTTGGCATAGTTTACATACAGAATACTCATTTCCTTTAATGTCTTCTGTTAGAAAAATTAAGTTTTTTGGAAAATTGTCCAAATGGCCTCTCCTGATTCTCCTGTTGGAAAGGGGTTTCTGAGGATGTGGCAATCTGACAAACACTTTATCTGAAGCATACGGAGGTCTTGAGAGGCTCTTGTTTGTGCTGCCAGAGATATAAAGTGCATGGCTTTCTGTGTACCAGAGGAGTTTTTAAGTACAAAAATGCACAGTTTATGTTTAGAACTGCAAATGTAAAAGCACTTGTAAAAGCACTTTCACCTGGCTGGTTGAAGCACTATTCTGTACCTTCAATTACTTTGAGTTATTATTTTCCTCCGTCTGCCTGTATCTGACGCATCTGCTAAGAGGAAATACCAACATGCTTGGTCTTCTTTGTCGTCGTTTTCAGGGTGACTAACAAGTCTTGCTACATCACAGGCCTGCTGTCCAAACTAATGACCACTTATTACCAGAATTACTGTGAGGAATACCCTAAATAAGATCTCTCTCTCTCTCTCTCTCTCCACTTGTTCCATTTTCTTTCCACATGATTCATCTTTAAAACCACAAAGATGTTGACCATTTTCTCATCCTTTCTGCTTCAGAAAACAGCCTTCACATTGTGTTGTATCATGCTTTTACTTTATACCTTCTTATGTACCTAAAACTTCACGTGTCCACTTAATTTGCTAACATGTTAACCCCATAGATGTTAGGAAGTGATAATATACAAACCAAGTTATTTTGGAGTTGGAATGAAAGTCTCAAAATGTGGCCTTTTTGAGAAACAACACTGCATATTTATTATATGGTTTAGCAATGATTGAGGATATAGAATGGTTTAAAAGTGCGCTACCACTGTGCACATTTCAACTGACTTTTTTTAGACGATTATGCCCAATTGCCCCAAAATCCACACTGATATCATGATTTCTACAAATATACAATGCAATAACATTATATTACCTCTCTGACAACATTATATCAGTGAGGTGTTGACATCATTATTATTAGGTAAACCCTCTGAAACTAAATTGCTTGAAAAATCTGAATACCTTTAAAACCAGAAAAGCTCTGTACTTCAACTGGATGCAACCAAATGCTAAAGATGATCAATCAGGTTAAGTACAACAATTATTTTAAAGATCACAACAACTCAAAATGTGCTCACTAAGCTAAGAAAAGCAGTAATATATTTACTTTGCTGTATTGGTACTTTTACAGGATCTGAATACTTCTTCTATCACTCTGATATTTAAAGCTCTGAACAAAATATTAAATCCATGCACTGGGCCCCTGATGGAAAGTCACAAAGTTACTCAGCTTCTTCAAATTTACTTCTCCCAGTTGATGCGCGAGATTTGACCTTTAACATCCTTCGCTAGCAGCACATTGTGTTTTCCTTAAAATTCACCCAAGCACTCTGAATTGTTAAAAGCATTACACACAAGCAAAACCATTAAGACTGCTTCTGCTGAGCACCTAATATCTGCTATTGGCTTCATAAACCCAGGCCTGTGCATTTGTCTCATCCCAGCCAGTAATCCCACCATGTAATCCCTGGAATTACAATGCAAATGAACATAAGCATCACCAAAATATGAGACCAGTGGGTTTCACATGACAGCGGCGGGAGAGGGCCTCCTCTCAGGCACTCTATGCACTGATAACTGTAGTGCTGTGTTGAATTAGTCACAGCGGTAATCTGTCAGTAGGCATGAAGCATTTCCATAAATCGACTGAAAGCTTTTGATTAATTTAATTGGCTTGGCTTCAGTCACTGCACTTTTATGAATTTATAATTGTATCAAGGGACAGCTGCTGTTTGTCCCATTTCTTTACCAGCTTTTGTCATGGATGATTTATTGCGTACAGTTGTTTAATAATGAGGTTTTTAATGTTTTTTTTGTGTGATAAACAATAGATCATTGGGCGGTACAGTGAGTAACATGGGACTTCAAGGGTTTGGGCTTGTAAATGGACGGTAGGGACATGTCCCAACCAACATTTGATCGAACTCGTTCAAATTATCTTTTGGATTGAAGACATAGACATTTCTGATGTTTCCTCCCAGAGTAGAGACGACCTAGCATGCTAGCATTTGATTTGGCGGTCTGAAATCTCATGTCACTGCAAATATCCTACTTACGGGCAGACACAGAAGAGGCGAGAGCTGATCAGTGTGCTTCAGTTATTTTGACTTGTGAAAGGTTTTTAGAGCAGCGTGGCGTCTGTCCTCTGACCGGTGGCTCTGTGTCGCTGTCTCTACGTCCCCTCTCGCTAATTTGAGCCACTCTTTGCTGTGTTTGGGACTCTCTCTATTCCAGGATGCTTCCCACTCAAACGCTTGGGGAAGAGGATGTGAGCTGCATTTCATCACAGGTGGTGAAGTTACATTTGTGAAGACTGAGATAATGGTGAGATAAGTGTTTTATGGCTGGCTATATCCATCTGAAGGAGACTCTAGGAAGTAATTTTGCCCTGCCAAAAAATAGTAGAGCACATTTCCCCCTGTCTCCAGTCTTTACACTAAGCTAACATAATTGACTGCTGCCTGACATGAGAGTGGTGGCAATCTAAGAATCCAACTCTCAAGAAAGAACACAAACAAGTGTATTTCCCAAAAATGTCGAGCTCTTCCTCAGCCAACTATCCTTGGGTGGTATGAGCCTCACTCTACTTCAAGATGTTTTGCATGTTGCAAAATATTTGTCACTTCAACTGGGGGATTCAACACAGATTCAAAACCATTTCAAAACACTGTCACCAAGCTAGACAAACTAAACCGGTGACACAATTTCTTTGCCCAACAGTTATGATATTTGGAGTCAGCCCCTCACTGCCAGATCACTGCCATGTCTACCCGCCCGTTTGTCCTGTCCTGTCCTGTCCTGTCCTGTCTCCCCGTCTGCCTGCCCTGCCTCGTTCTGCTGGATTTCCCTCGTCTCTTGTCTCGTCCGTGGATTCCCTGTTGTGTTTCTGTAAGTTTCCTGTTCTGATCTCATCATTTATTAAATACCTGCTTCACTCTACTTCTGGTCTTGTCTGCACTTGAGTCCTCCACCACACCCCGTGACAAAATTGGTGTCTTGAGCCTTGTTGTGATCACTGGACCAGGGTATCACACCTGCTGCCCATCTGTTGCTGTATACTTGGGGACCTCTAGTAGGTCCGGACTAATTTAGTTCTCTGGTGCTAATGCTGGTCTGTGTGTGATTAACTGAGGCTGGAGGTCAAGGACATCTAAAGCTACTTCTTCTTATGGTAGTGAGAAGAAGTAGCTTCATCAAGTGATACCAGATTAGAGAACGTTGCTATTAAAGGTGTGTATTGTGAGAGTTTGTACGCTCTCACTGCCTGTCGGTGGAGAAAACTGTTAAGGCTGAGATGGGCAGATTCAATGAAGATATTTTAACTGAACAAAAAGTCTTGCAGGTTCCCAAAGGCAAGCAGATTACACAATGCCATTCAGCAATGAAGACAAAGGGAGCACAGAGATGAAATACAAAAGAAAAGGAGGGTAATAAAGAGGGACATGTGACAGCAGGGATAATTAGGAACAGATGAAACTCATAAGCGAGCGAGAGACCATCACAAAGGTGGGAAAACCAGACCTGATGAATGGGGAGAGTGAACCTAAAAAATAAAACGGGAAACAGATTTTGAAAAGTTCGAGGACCGTAACAAAACGGTCACAAAATTATATTATACTGCAGGTTGTACAATCCTCCCACAGCAGACTAGAGACCTCCAGCAATGTTGCAGTTGTAGCAGAAGGGAGCTTTGATCGCTCGCTGGGCCTCGGTGTCCCTTTAATTACCAGGCCACCACTGGCCAATCACGGTGGGCGGGCATCACATAAAGGCGACGGGGATTCCCTTAGATCCTCCCTGACGTCAAACGCGTGTCCCGCTTCCGGTCTGCCTGACTTCAGCCGCTGCCGCAGGTATGCAACAACGCTGAAGCATTGTCTTTGTCGGTCGTGCTCTTTTGTTGTTATATTGGCTTTTTGTAATTTTATAGAGACTATCTCTTGGGCTCCCCTCCTCCTGCACAGGAGACTCACCTGCGGATCTGTGTCGGTGAGTTTCGATTAGGTCCTGATTTTGTGGTAGTATAGTTTCTGTTAGTAACCGTGTCTCACTCATATAGCCGCTGGTAGCAGCGTTACATGCCCTCCTCCCCCCTTCTGGAGCAGAAGAATATTGCCTGATCGGTAGGTGATTTAATCTCGCTAGTTTATATACTTTGGGGTTAATTATTATTATTTTATTAATTTGATTTTATCCTCTATCACAGGGGACTTTTTGCTGAGTTCGAGCGGAACGTTGCCACAAAGTGGCTGCAGTTAACTTGCTCATATTGAGGGAACGCTGCTGTTTTGTCTACCGGGATTTGTCTACAGGTGTTTGCCTACATGGCTTCTGACTAAACTGCTTTGCCCTGCCGGGTTGATATACCCTGCTGCGCTGTGTCGCCTACAGGGTCTGACGCTGCTCTCATCAGCACTGCGCCCTGGCTTCGGGCTGCTGACGTCAGCATCACCTTCGTTTTAATATAGGAAAAACTATTTTTAGCTTGAGCCACTTTTATTGTGCATTTTGACAGGGGATGTTAAGGCCCACTCTGGCATCTCATTTATTTACCTCAGTTAGCTGATCATCCCCCTGGCTGATCAGCTGACCAGAGTTATTTTGGTTTTGTCTTTTCTTATTTTTTCCTTTTGTTTGATTTTCCTCTCTGAGAACCAGAGCCTTGTGTAAATCGTGTTCCTTGTCCCTGTAGGAGCTGCTAAGCCAAAGTGGTGGGGTTGGTGCCTTCGGGTGGGGGTGTCTCCCTTCGTGTGCTGTGTGGTTTGGTGTGCCCCTGGTTCGGAGCCCTCACGTGTGGTTGTGTGTGAGTGTTGTGTACACGTGTGATCGGGGTGCCTCCTCTTTCGGGATCCTCACCCGTACTGGTCCACCTCGCCACTGGTAAGCCGCAGCCCTACACCTCTTTTAATAAAAGAAATACAGGCTCTTTTATTACTATTTTGTACTGACCATTATCTGTGAAACCATCGGTGTGTAAAAATAAAGTAATTGTTTTGTATTGGAACCACGTCTCCGCCTAATCTGTATAATGAACCTGAGTGTCCTGAGTGTCCTGAGTTAGTGAGACTGTAGGCGAAACTTAATCTTTAGGTGAAATTCCTAAGGTGGCGTTGTTGTGCTCTGACGATTGGTTGATAGCCAAGTAAACTTTGAACTATATCATCACCTTCCTCTCGCCACATTTGGCGTTGTTGGCAGGGTGTACTCTTTGAAAGCAGAGACGTGTGTTCCATTCTTTTCTTTGTTTTGTTGAGTAAATGTTATTTGGTGTATTGTGTTTAATTGTGTACTTCATTTATTTAATTTTCTTTCTTGGTAAAGGCAAAACAGCAGCTGGTTCTTTGAGTTTCTTGTGAGTCTGTGGCAGGTTCTGGTAAGGTATTTGGCTAACCTATTTTTGTTTTTTTCTTTACTTTCGTGCTAATCCAACCCAGTAGAGTCCTCCTTCATTGATCCATTTGTAGTAATGGCAGAAGATCTGCAAGAGTTGAGGGACTTAATTGCCCAGTTGACAGCAGATAATGAGAGGCTACGCCAGGAACAGGCTTCCACCCTCCCTGGCTCTAGTGCTATGCCTTCTACTTCTGTGCCACCTACTGCTTCTATCACTACCAGTACCCCTGTTGCAGAGAGGCTAGTGTTCATGCCCCGAGACAGGAAATGCCCTGTGTTTAGGGGACGGTCAGGTATAGGGTTGAATGAGTGGATTGAAGAGGTGAACGCATGTATGAGGGCACGAAGGTTATCTACCTCCGATCAGGCATTCTTTTTGTTTGATCACTTGGAAGGAGAGGCACGTGATGAAGTAAAATTTCGCTCTAGTGCAGAACGAGGGGATCCAGATAAAATAATTGCTGCGTTACAGGAGTTGTACGGGTGTTCCGAGTCATACGTAGCCTTACAGGAGGCCTTCTTTTCCAGAAGACAACAAGAAGGTGAGACCTTACAAGAGTTCTCCCTCGCTTTGATGAGCCGTATGGAGGCTGTAAAACAGCGCGCACCTAGCGCAATGCTAAATGCGGAAGTGTTGTTGCGAGACCAATTTGTGGAGCACGTTTTAGATGGTGCACTCCGTCGTGGCTTAAAACAGTTTGTACGAGGGAAGCCAACCGCAACCTTGCTTGACGTCAGGGGGGAGGCAATTAGGTGGGAACAGGAAGGTTTGCCAGGTGGCATGAGAGGCCGAAGTCACTCTGTTCCTTCTGTCCTTGGTATACAGTACGGTGTTCATGGTGGTTCCCCGGGGATGGTTAGCTCGCCCCAGTTGTCTGAGATGAGTGACATGTTGAAACAGCAGCAACAACAGTTAAATCAACTTACTCAAAGCATTGCTCTTCTACAGAACTCCCAACAGCGCAATCGTGCACCTCGTCAGGGCCCCATAATATGCAGGCGCTGTCAACAGCCTGGTCACTTTGCCAGAGAGTGCAACGGGTTGCGCGTCCCTCCCCACCCTCAGTCCTTACAGGCTCCTCTACAGTCTGGTAGGCAGTCCCAGTCAGCTCAGGCTTCGGAAAACTAGTACCCACCGGACTGGAGAGCCATAGTTCGGTTGGGCCTTCTACTGGCTCCGGGTTTGTTTTAAGTGGTGCGGCGGACGCCGCCAAGTTGATGTCCTCGTGTCCACATGTGGATGTGGACATGGGCGGGATTAAGGTGCCTTGCTTGGTGGATACAGGATCCATGGTGTCTACTGTCACAGAGAGCTTCTTCCTCCAGCACTTCGAGCCGTGGGGTCAAGAACGACTCCAATCTTGTCACTGGCTGGAGCTTAGAGCTGCTAATGGGTTGTCCATTCCTTACATTGGTTACCTGGAACTGGACGTGGAGCTTTGTGGCAAGTCGATGCTACGCTGTGGGGTGTTAGTCGTAAAGGACCCCCCTGGTGATTTGTCCCGTCCAGTCCCTGGTGTGTTGGGGATGAATGTGATCCGCAGGTGCTACAGAGAGCTCTTTGGGCAGCATGGCCAGGCTTTGTTTGATTTTCCCCCAGTATCTGGGGCACCAGAGTCTCTCGTGCAGGCGCTGCAAAAGTGCCATCATGCCAGTGTGCAGGCCCCGTTGGGTACTGCAGGAAAAGTAAAGATCCGGGGTAAGAAGGCTTGTCGTATCCCAGGTGGCATGATGCAAGTAGTGGCGGCTACGTGTGCTGAGCAGTACTCGGGTGCCACGGTGTTGTTCGAACCCCCTGAAACTGGCTTACCTGCTGGGCTGCTTGCGTCACCTGCCTTGGTTCGTGTGATACGAGGCACAGCCTACATACCGATTGTTAATGTAGGCTCCACTGATGTGTTGCTTTATCCCCGCACCATTGTAGGCACCTTGGATACGGTCAATGTTGTCAGTCTGCCCACAGGAGTCACAGAGCGGCCATCTAGTGTAGCCACCGTGGCATCTCAGTCCGTTCTTCCAACGGTGGATGACCAGCTGGATGCCATCGACCTGTCTTCATTGTCTGCTGAAGAGAAGGATCAGGTGAGGTCCCTTCTTGGGAAGTACACCTCAGTATTTTCGGCTTATGAGGGGGATTTGGGTTGTACCAACTTGATAGCCCATGACATTCCACTCTTGGATGACGTCCCTGTAAGACAGCGCTACAGGCGTATTCCTCCATCAGAGTACGAGGTAGTAAAAGAGCATATCAATCAGCTACTGGAAACGCAGGTAATCAGGGAGAGTAGCAGTCCCTATGCTTCCCCCATCGTTCTGGTAAAGAAGAAGGATGGTAGTCTGCGCTTGTGCGTTGACTACCGCCAACTTAACAGCAAGACCAGAAAAGATGCTTTTCCTTTACCTCGAATCGAGGAATCCCTGGATTCACTGACGGGTGCTCGCTGGTTTTCCACCATGGATCTGGCCAGTGGGTACAACCAGGTCCCAATGGCTGAGAAAGACAGACCCAAGACAGCATTTTGCACCCCATTTGGTTTGTTTGAGTGGAACCGCATGCCCTTTGGGCTCTGCAACGCCCCCAGCACCTTCCAGAGGTTAATGCAGCGTCTATTCGGGGACCAACAGTGCCAGTCACTACTTCTCTACCTTGACGACATTGTGGTCTTCTCTTCCTCAGTAGAACAACATCTGGAGAGACTGGAGGTGGTGCTGGGTCGGCTTCAGCAGGAGGGTCTTAAGGCGAAACTCTCCAAATGTGCCTTTTTCCAGCAGGAAGTGCATTACTTGGGTCATGTCATCTCAGACAAGGGTGTCTCCACCGATCCGAGCAAGATCGAGGTGGTGGCTAACTGGCAGCCGCCCTCTACGGTATCCGAGCTGCGGTCTTTTCTGGGGTTTGCCAGTTATTATCGTCGCTTCGTAGAGGGCTTTGCCAAGCTGGCATCCCCTCTCCATAAGCTGGTGGCAGAGCTAGGAGGCACCAAGGCCAGAAGGAGGGC
This sequence comes from Leptoclinus maculatus, assembly GCA_032191485.1. NCBI lineage: Eukaryota > Metazoa > Chordata > Actinopteri > Perciformes > Stichaeidae > Leptoclinus > Leptoclinus maculatus. Next base: position 28,495,748 of record JAVDOI010000005.1, read on the forward strand.
AGGGCCAGACATTCTTGAGAAGTGGACAGAGGAGTGCCAGTGTAGCTTTGGCGCGTTAAAAGCCAAACTCACCACTGCACCTGTCCTGGCCTATGCTGATTTCTCCTTGCCTTTCATCCTTGAGGTGGATGCGAGCTTTGGCGGGCTAGGGGCGGTGCTCTCACAGGAGCACGGAGGTAAGGTTAGGCCGATAGCATATGCCAGTCGTGGTCTGAGACCCACTGAGCGCAATATGCAGAACTACAGCTCGATGAAACTCGAGTTCTTGGCGCTTAAGTGGGCCATGACCGAGAAATTCAGGGAGTATTTGTTGGGCCACAAGTGCCTTGTTTACACCGACAACAATCCATTGAGCCACTTGTCGTCGGCAAAACTTGGGGCGACCGAACAACGGTGGGCGGCCCAACTTGCATCCTTTGACTTTGAGTTAAAGTACAGGTCAGGGCGAAGCAATCAGAACGCTGACGCCCTCTCCCGGCAGCATCCACCAGGTGAGCCGGACATGGAAGCCATGGTCCCTGGCACCTTGCTCCCGGAACCGTTACAGCGAGCATTGCAGTTGGGGAAGGTTGAGGCAACCCAAGCTGCTGTCACAGTCTTGCCTAATCGCACACTGTCTGACCTTTGTTCTCTCCAGCAGGCTGACCCAGTTATCCAGGAAGTCCTGTTGTTCTGGAGACAGAACCAGCGTCCTAACCATGAGGAGCGGAAACATTTATCTCAGCCCGTATTGGTGCTGCTCCGACAATGGGACCGCCTGGTTGAGCAGAACGGGGTCCTTTGTCGCCAGATTTTCCGCCCTGATGGTGCAGCGGCAACATTCCAACTGCTGCTGCCGGCTGTCTTAAAGAACGAGGTTCTAACGGGGGTTCATCAGGAGCACGGCCATCAAGGCGTGGAGAGAACGTTGGAGCTCTTGCGAGCTCGTTGTTACTGGCCAGGTATGTCCTCTGAGGTGGCAGACTGGTGTCAGGCCTGTGAAAGATGCCAAGTGGCCAAAGACACCCAGCCAGCTACTCGTAGCTACTTGGGGCATTTATTGGCTTCACGGCCTAATGAGATTTTAGCCATTGACTATACGTTGTTGGAACCTGCCCATAATGGATTGGAAAATGTTCTGGTGATGACAGACGTTTTCAGTAAATACACACTGGCTATTCCCACCCGGGATCAACGTGCCTCTACAGTGGCACAGGCTTTGGTCACGGAGTGGTTTTTCAAGTTTGGTGTTCCAGCCCGAATACACTCAGACCAGGGCCGCAACTTTGAAAGTGCTTTGATCCAGCAGCTGTGTGGCCTTTACGGCATTGAAAAGTCTCGCACCACCGCCTACCATCCGGCTGGTAATGGGCAATGCGAACGGTTCAATAGAACTCTCCACAACTTGCTGCGCACTCTACCCGTCTCTCGAAAGAGAGATTGGAATTCTTGCCTGCCGCAGGTACTGTACTGCTATAACACCACTCCCCATCAGGCAACTGGTGAATCACCATTTTTCCTCATGTTTGGTCAGGAACCCAGGCTGCCGGTCGATTTCCTACTGGGCAGAGTTCAGGATCCGGTGGAAGGAAATGTCCATGAGTGGATCAAGGAGCACCAGACTCGGCTCCAGGTAGCCTTTGAAGGGGCTAGGGAGAGGTTGAGGTTGGCGGCAGAGCGTCGAAAGAGAAACTATGATCAGCATGTTCGAATTGCGCCTTTGAAGAACGGTCAGTTGGTATTGTTGAGGGATTTTAGTGTGAGGGGACGTCATAAAATCCAGGATCTGTGGTGTCCCGTGGTGCATAGAGTCCTGAAGGCACCTAAGGATGGTGGCCCAGTTTACACCATTGCGCCTGTGGACGACCACAGTAAAACCAAGCAAGTCCATCGTAACCGGCTAAAAGCCCTGGTTGGAGCAGACCCCCCAGGTCGTGGCTCCACCAGTGGCCCATGTTCCATGGACATGCCACTCTCTGAGGACGAGTCCTCATCCGATGGTGAGTGGTTGATGCTGCAGCAGCAGGAATGTCCTCAAGCAACATCTATCGTGACATCTGCCAGACCGACTGCAGTGACACAAACCACTGTGGGGCTGCTACCCCCACCATTTGACCCGGCCTCTGCTGTGCCAGACCCCATAGTGATTCCCACTATTACGAGGACAGAACAACCATCTGCCTCCTGGGCTGGCCCACCACCCAGTCACCATGAATGTAATGATGAGGCAGCACGTCGGACCACACGGTCAACTGCTGGTCAGCATTCTAATGTGCACCATCTTCCCAGATCAGTAGAGAGAATTGCAGACAGGCCTGCAAATCCCCCTGGTCCGGTGTCCAATGCAATGTTTGCTGTGTTCAGGCCTTGGAGTTAGTTCAAACAATTTTAGTCTTGTCTGTTCCATCGTCGGGGCGACGATGCAAAAAGACGGGGTAGAATGTAGCAGAAGGGAGCTTTGATCGCTCGCTGGGCCTCGGTGTCCCTTTAATTACCAGGCCACCACTGGCCAATCACGGTGGGCGGGCATCACATAAAGGCGACGGGGATTCCCTTAGATCCTCCCTGACGTCAAACGCGTGTCCCGCTTCCGGTCTGCCTGACTTCAGCCGCTGCCGCAGGTATGCAACAACGCTGAAGCATTGTCTTTGTCGGTCGTGCTCTTTTGTTGTTATATTGGCTTTTTGTAATTTTATAGAGACTATCTCTTGGGCTCCCCTCCTCCTGCACAGGAGACTCACCTGCGGATCTGTGTCGGTGAGTTTCGATTAGGTCCTGATTTTGTGGTAGTATAGTTTCTGTTAGTAACCGTGTCTCACTCATATAGCCGCTGGTAGCAGCGTTACATGCCCTCCTCCCCCCTTCTGGAGCAGAAGAATATTGCCTGATCGGTAGGTGATTTAATCTCGCTAGTTTATATACTTTGGGGTTAATTATTATTATTTTATTAATTTGATTTTATCCTCTATCACAGGGGACTTTTTGCTGAGTTCGAGCGGAACGTTGCCACAAAGTGGCTGCAGTTAACTTGCTCATATTGAGGGAACGCTGCTGTTTTGTCTACCGGGATTTGTCTACAGGTGTTTGCCTACATGGCTTCTGACTAAACTGCTTTGCCCTGCCGGGTTGATATACCCTGCTGCGCTGTGTCGCCTACAGGGTCTGACGCTGCTCTCATCAGCACTGCGCCCTGGCTTCGGGCTGCTGACGTCAGCATCACCTTCGTTTTAATATAGGAAAAACTATTTTTAGCTTGAGCCACTTTTATTGTGCATTTTGACAGGGGATGTTAAGGCCCACTCTGGCATCTCATTTATTTACCTCAGTTAGCTGATCATCCCCCTGGCTGATCAGCTGACCAGAGTTATTTTGGTTTTGTCTTTTCTTATTTTTTCCTTTTGTTTGATTTTCCTCTCTGAGAACCAGAGCCTTGTGTAAATCGTGTTCCTTGTCCCTGTAGGAGCTGCTAAGCCAAAGTGGTGGGGTTGGTGCCTTCGGGTGGGGGTGTCTCCCTTCGTGTGCTGTGTGGTTTGGTGTGCCCCTGGTTCGGAGCCCTCACGTGTGGTTGTGTGTGAGTGTTGTGTACACGTGTGATCGGGGTGCCTCCTCTTTCGGGATCCTCACCCGTACTGGTCCACCTCGCCACTGGTAAGCCGCAGCCCTACACCTCTTTTAATAAAAGAAATACAGGCTCTTTTATTACTATTTTGTACTGACCATTATCTGTGAAACCATCGGTGTGTAAAAATAAAGTAATTGTTTTGTATTGGAACCACGTCTCCGCCTAATCTGTATAATGAACCTGAGTGTCCTGAGTGTCCTGAGTTAGTGAGACTAATGACCACTTAACCCAAACAGATTCTTAAACAAGACTGAGACCAACTCAGTGCGAGACTGTATCAAGACCAAGACTAGACCAATGCAAGTCCAACACTGACATGCGTACGATAAAATGTGGAACATGCAAACCATAGGCACTCATTGATCTGAAATCTGTGTTCCTATCAAATATTTTTTTATGAGCAATCACAGTAATGATGTTAACAAGTAAATTAAACACTGCAGAGGCAATGTAGTGATATCCCAGGTCTGGATACCGGTCTCCAGACCAAGGCTGATCTCTAGTACCACATCACTTGTTGACAGCACTCGCTGGTTGATATCTAAGAAAAATGTTTTTCAGCCGGAGAAATGAGCAAATCTGAACAAACATTTGTTGCAACCCTCCAGGTTGGGAAAAGTGTGCATGTGTGCACACAGGAGAGCGGGGGTTGATGGTGGTGCTCCTAGCTGGTATGTGATTATGCCCTTGATGTATGAGGCAGCGATGCGGCTGACAGTGAAGTGAAATGATAGTCCTTCAATTTGTCTCTGGAGAGACGCCTTCCAGGATTCAAGACTCCACTCAGCTCTCCACCACCTGCCTCCACTCTTACACACACACACACACACACACTGTAATCACACTTCACCATAAAGGAAAGGGACACTCAGTCATGTCAACATACTTAATGCCAGCATTATTGTTTAGACATGCCTAATAATCTCACACATAAATGTGGATTCATATAGCCCACACACTCGCACTTGTACCACTAGTCACAGACTGTGTCCAAATCCACTCAGACTTTTTGTTGAATCGGTTGAGTTGTTTTCTGGGTTGGGGGTTTTATGTTTGCTGTGTATTTTCTTCCTGTGTTCCTATACTGCCTTTGCCTCCTTTGTTCATCTATACACCACCTCTGAATCCGCCTCATTAGTCGTTCCCTGCTGCAACAGTCATTCACTGCCAATCAGCTCATTCCACTCACCTGAGCTTTGTGTTACCTGATTTGACATTGGAAAGGTGTGGAGGCAGGGGATTTACAAAGCTGTTCGACCATCTGACAATGAGTTCACTACTGTTGTGACTGCCAATTTAGTTAGAGACTAAACCCCAAGGAACGCGCATACTTTTCAAAAAGATTGATGAAAGAAATGAGCATACATAGAGTTAGCCAAGAGGCTATTTTTCATCTGTAGTCCCAGACTTTGGTGACTGACTAGTGCTGGCATGTTCCCAGCTGGCTAGAATGTCAGCTGTTACTTGGCCAGCAATAGTTCACTGCCACGTTTGGTCACTAAGTCACCAAACATCTAGAACCTCCTATTTCACAAAGACCAATACACTTTGCTTTGCCGCTTTGTGGTTTGACTGGACTTTTACTCTACTCCTCATAGACGTGTAACAAAGGGGTTCAAGGTAAAACTCATCCAACTTCCCTTTAATGATCAGGCAGCTGTTTTCTTTTTCCTGTCTCTGCCAAATCCATCCAAACTCTGACGCCCTTCACCAAATGTGGAAGAGGGACAGTTGAGAAGACTCGAGATGTATTATCATGAGCTGCAGGTGCTACCCAGGGACCGATGTAGCACCTGAGATGTGATAATTAGCCTTGATGAAGGCTCCCCAGGCTAATTCCCCTTCCGTCGTCCTCTCTTATTTGTTCCAACACATTTCACTCTGTCTCTCTTCTCTCCGTCTTGAGTCTACTCACTTTCCTCTCACACTATTTGAGCTCTCCTTCTTTCTGGTTTTTGGCCCTTTTCTCTCCAGCTTCCCAGAGTATTTCACCAATTTCCTTCTCCTCCCTCTTTTTTTGCTTCAGTCTTCTGGCTCCTCTCCCCTTTCAGTCCTTCAGAGTTTCAGGCTGTCATTAATAGTTTAGACCTCCTGTCACCCTCCGGCCATTTTATTGATTTGCTCATTTATTCTGTCTACTTTAACTATCCCTCAGTGCATTTGCTTTGCTGCCTTGGCTGACACATCTAATTACTTTCTCAATGCTGTTCAATGTCTAAGTTAATTATTGAACTTTTCAATGACAGAAATGCTATTGCATCTCTAAATTAAAAGGTAAGTCAGTGAAAATGGTGGCAGATGTCTTATTTTTATAATCAGACTGATTCACGATTTCAGTAGAGGCTTGTGTGTTTCATTGGACAATAATAAATATCCTGTGGTTTTGATGCAATAAAAAAGTGAGTCTGCTCCTCATATCTGCTTGAGACAAGAACTGACGCCGGAGAAAGTATGGGATACAAAAATATTTCAATACGTCTGGATTCTGTTGCATCGATTTCTAAATCACTGTTACTAGTATTCATGTGTTTGCAAGGAAGTAAGTAATAACACCAAGTTCTTAGATGTGCCCAGTGGTGTGGTATTGACAACTTGATTTGATACGTTTTTAGTGTCGTTCATTTGTGATGCGAAGCTCGTCGGACACTTTAGGCGGTAAACTTTGGTTCTCTTGTACACTCACAGAGCGTATTCTTCTCATTGCAAAATAAAATCTCAGTTTACTCTTTTAAGGCCACGCCTGCTACCACAGAGCTTACCTGGTGTGCTGACAGCTGCTCTTGCTGCGGCTGCTGTTGTATAGCATTTAGGGATGTCTGTTTTGCTTCATTTTGCTTTTGACAGCCTTACTCCCATTAACTAGTAACTAACTGATTCATTTTTAAGAAAGAATGACATGAACTTCAAGAGGCGCTTTCCTTTTATTCTGACGCTCCATTAAACTCAATGAGCATTGGCACCGCACTACAGACCCTCATGCAGTTATTAAACAATGATGACATACTTAAGTGTGCTCACGCAGTTTGGCAGTGGAAGTACGGCGGAGTTCTACAGCTTGTCAGGGGCATTAACCACCAGAGATCGTGAAACAAATTGACCTCCCAGATCTGTGTGCTATTTGTGAGTCTGCTAACAGCCTAATGTTTGGTGGCCAGATATACACACGTCTTTGGAGGAGAAACCAAGCGTGTAACGTTACACCAGTCAGGAGCATACAGATATGTTATCTGTGGTCATGTACAGAATGTCAAATACCATGACTGGCATAGACTATATCTGCAGTGCTGAGCCCGGTGTGTGTGCCAACCAACTAGAAACACACACACACACACACCGGGCTGGTGCTGCAGAGACTGCCTTACTTTGCAATGCCATACAACTTAAGGCTGCCTATACTTCGGTGCAAATTTACTGCAGTGCAAAATGGACCAAAGGAGTTTTCACTAATTTTCATTTATTTTAAAGATCTTCAGGAAAATGCACAGTAATGTATAACAAATTATTTGCAGTGGTCTCTTTGAATCAAATGGCACTTTTTAAAGACCGGTTGTCTGCATTATGGATTTGTTTAGCAAAATCTCATTGTAAAGCTATAATTTTTTTGTCACATGGTTACCCTCTGTCATATTACCTTGATTTAAAACAGCCATGCTTTGGGTTTTGTACTTGATGTCCCCAAAATCCCCTCCTTCTGAGTAAAATGTTTTATATGAGAGAGGGATAAAAGAGAAGATATGAAAAGAAGCACAGATGGTGCTACCTGGAGGTTAGGGTTCCTCTGACAGACTTCAGACATTTGCTCGCTGAATTCCTCTCTGCTGGTTTGGAAAATGACAGGAACCAGATGCAGTGCAAGGCTGAGCTTTCCAAAGGCTGACAAGAGACCTGCTCAGTATGACCTTTTATTATAAATCATACATTGGCTGTGGTTTATCTCTCACACTACTGGAGGTCTGCCCTAAACAAAGCCAGTGGTCAGGTGAGGTTATTTCTTTATCATGTGTCTGCCCATCATTTCAGTCCGTAAAACCTGCAATATAGCATCCATCACCATGATGAAATGAACTGCTGGCTTTCAGTGGAGACATTTACTCTCCCCAGGTGGTCCGAACTCGGTTTTAGAGGCTTTTCTATCCTGACGATAGCTTTATTCTAGGCGTAACATCTAATACCTTTGAGCAAGGAAATGTCCAAAGCTAACAAATCCTTTTACCCTGCTTCCACTCTTAATGCTAAGCTAACCGTCTCCCGGCTCCAGCTTCATATTGAATGTATAGACACCAGAGTGGTATCGATCCTCTCATCTAACTCTCCGCAAGAAATTAAATGTCTTTTTCCCAAAATACCAAGAGTGCATTTGCCAAAATATCATACCATTCCCATTAATCCAATTCAATACTTGTACCCAGGTTTTTTTCACATGGCCTTAAGCATTTTTATTCATGTAATTGTTTCATTAAGAGATCAAATATGACGTTGTATGCACATGACAGGGAGTCTCTTGGTGTTATAACTGACAGAAGGTTCCGATGCATGAAGGCAGCATAGCTGTGGTTTAATATGCATGCAGTGTGCTCTCTCTCTCTCTGAAGGTCCAGTGCAGCACAGACATGTTTTTATCTGACACCAGCAACACACTCAGCCTCTTGTTTTTTTTGCCTGTTATCACACATGCACTCACGCAGAAACACATACGTACAAACACACACCGAGCCTCCTGTCCCCGCTGCTTCTTCCTCGTCCTCCTCTCTCTCATCTCTGTGCACTCGTACTGCGGGTCAGCATACACAAAGACAGAGAGTGAGCAGTGGCAGACACGTATACAGAGTAAATTGTTGTTTGGTCTACTCTCTCTCTCTGAACATCATGGGAGCTGTGTGGCACTTTCTGTGCCAGATGCTTGCTTCCATCTTTTAGTCACAACTGTTGTTTATGTGGAGGACAAAAAAAAAAATCCACACGCTCACTTGTACACTTTTTTTTTTTGCTTGAAATGAATACTGTAATTTTCTTTAATAGAAGACATTAAAATTGATACCCAGATTTTGGCAACAATCACAGATAAAAACACCCACTGTACAGTAAATGTGACTCCACAAATAGTCATTGACATTAGAGGTGCTAACGGATACACAGTCAACTCAGAGCAGTGAAAAGATACACAAGGTTTTTTTTCTTTCTTCTTTTCAAATAGCGAAAGCATGATAGAAGTCTTGGAGAAACAGAGCCTTTCAACCTAAATTTCTTTCAAGAATAAGTAACAAGCAAAACAGATACAACACAATAGAACTCAGACTGGCAAACATGGCTGTGTCTGATAACTACTCAGTGTAGGTTTCAGGTTTATATTTCTCACAGTATTCAGTCACCTATATGATCAGAAATGTATTATTTTTCACTTACTGCACAGTAGTCGGCTCTATACTCCTGCACATTGGACTTCAAATGAGAGTTTAAGTGCTGACATTCAGCTTTAAGAGTATTTGAGGGATTAAAAGAACATCTTGGGGGAACAGTAGGAGTTGTAGCCTTGTACCCTTTAGGCATTCAAAAGGCTACAAGTTCTACACGGTGGTTTGGATGTCAATGTAGTTTGAAATTAAAGCTAAGAGTCAGCATTTTAAAGGATACGGCTGTGATTCGATTTTTCTCATTGTCATCAAATCTCACAAAGACCAAAATCAACAATGCATTAACCCTTCTTGCAATACTTTCTGACTTCTCTAGAGTCGGTCAGCCCGGAGCCTTTTTATTACGACTGAAGACATAAATCTTTCAAAAACATTTGGTTTCATTTTTTAAAAAGGCTTTACTAAAACGGTTGGGCACTGTAGCTTTAAGCCGACGTTATTCAAGCAGGAGTAAATAGTCAATAATACTCAACTGCAGATTAAGACAAACTTGGGTATTGAGTATTTCTAACCCAGTCGCCAGAATAAAATGCTGGCATTGTACGTTTCTGCAAACTACGGATACATTGAATCGCAACGTTTTTTAACCAAAAATGTTTAACATCATCATTTCTACATACTTGTAAATCAACGTTTTAGTGTTTTAATCGTTGTGCTTTTCGTGCTTCAAGACTGCATTCTTAATTGCGTTAAGGTTTAGGCAACAAAACTGCTTCGTTAGCTTTAGTAAAAGTTAAAATAAGTACATTACTTTTGGTTTCACACAGCACACCTGTTGTTTGACCCCTCCATGCACCAGCCCACCCCTCCTTCCCAGGCGGACTCACGCGGACTATGACTAGAAATGTATCAGTGATAATAAAAAACAAACCCAATCCGTGAGCAAATGCTTTCCTTTGTTAGTAATTGACAATGCAGTTTCATGATAACATAGTGGGGGCATTGCCATACTACTAAGCATACAGGAACAATTCTGGGCTGATAGGTAATTTTGGCTCTGTGGTCACATTCGATATTGAGGGATTATGTAACCCATGTGTAAAGCACATTTTTCCGAGCACCACAAGCACCAAAAAGAGTACTTGTATTATAATATTTTGATCTATTAGGCATAATTGGAAAAGTCTTGTATCAGGTAACAAGAACATGATTTCAGGCTGAATGAATAAAATATTTCAGTCTGCTATCAGGCGAGGGATTTGTTAACAATAAGAAGAGTATAGAATATTGCCAGCCTCATCCTTCAACTTAACGTTTTAATTGAATGCACAGGAGTACAGAGGCAAAACAAAACTGTCAGGGCATTTCATTTAAGACCTGACTCTCAAGCTTCTGATTACATTTAGGACATGAATATCAATAAAGCTATATGGCAGGTTCTGTAAAAGCAGTGTTATTTAGCTTTCAGACACACAGCACGTTGAGAGAGAGGTATACGTCCATTTGTTTTGGAACAGGCACTAGTACTGTAAGACGATGTCTCTACATGGCACAAAGTCTTCTTCATGGCACACACTCCCATGTGCTGTTATTCTGTACTACATCTCTCCATGGGTTAATCCATTTTACAACACAATACAGATACAGATACTTCTATGTCATGATTTAAGTTCTCTTTAAAGTTCATAATCAAAACATCACATTCAACAATTTTGTAGATTCACAGAAGAGACCACTGAAAAGGTTGTAATTATGCAAGACGAGGAAAGCATTTTCACAATGCAACAATACTGAGCAATCTTTACATTGGTTATATATTGCAGAGGCTGTTCTTCGCTGCAGTTTAGTGGGTTTATACTGGCAGGGTGCAGTTCTTTTGACCCGGCAAAGAGAATTTCTCCTAATACACTAACACATATGACGCTATTTACTCTGGCTAAAGCATCACCCATATGTGTACATAGTCTTATAAATAACATTTATTTTCTCAATGAAGAGCACTGTGAGTAATACATCAGTGAATGTAAGGACACTACCTATGTTGTGTGTGGTGGCACTCTCAAAAACTACTCAAGTCACTGTAGCAAATAAGTGCACTAATCTTTTCTCTCCATCTCACGCACACAAACACGGCCCCCGATGTGGTAATCTGTATATATTTCCCCCCATTTAATAGCGAGACCTTCACTCACAAATATATGGGTGTGCGCCTGTGTGCGATATACGCTTCTGCGTGTTCGGCTGGTTGCCCTCTCCACTTCTATGCGGTAATTAGCATGATTGGAGAGCGAGGAATGGATCGAAACACAGGAAGAGATGGTGCTGATGAGGCTATTCACCCCGCTGTGTAGCCTGCCTGGCGCCTCTCCTCAGCAACAAGCTGGCATCTTTTGTCTCCATCACTCCAGCTCTCACCAGCCGTGTGTGTGTGTGTGTGTGTGTGTCTGTGTGTGTGTGTGTGTGTGTGTGTGTGTGTGAGTGTGAGTGAGAGAGGCAGAGAGAGGGAGCCTGCTGTATGCTCATTTGAAGAGCACTCAAACAAAGTTGATTACACATTCATTAAAGCCACAGGTTCTTGTTCGCTCGCTCCACTTGACCAGTCCAAGTGATGGATGAGGGGACGTACTCTGCATTCAGGACACAGGGGGTTGGATTATTCACGGATTGCTGGCTATGATTAGGGTACCGTGGTCAAATGAAAAATGAATAAATAAAAAGACAATGAGGTGATGTATAAGTCTTTTGGAGACTAAGTTCACTCCACTTCTATATTCCTCTCACTAACTCAGCCAGCTGACGCTACATTATATTGGATACCACGGATATGTTGTGTCATATTATGTCTGTCATCTGCCCCAGTAATTAAATTTGACAGGCTTCGTTGAGATTCAAATTCAATATGATATTTAAATATTGCACTGACAAATCGCATCAAGGTTCATTTCAATTTGCAAGGTTGGTTTGTGTGACTGAATCACATCCTCGGCCTTCGGGTTAAAAAAAATGAAACTGGTGCTCTACACTTACAGTAAACACACACACACACGTATCCAAACATATTTGTATCACTATCCTTGTGAGGATAGTGATACAAATATGAGCTAATTTACTTGCAGACAAGGAACATGTTATCCAACTCACTGACATCATCCAATCAGGGCAGGAGGCATTAAGGGTGCAGGTCTTGTTCATACTGTAATCAAATAACTATGTTCTAATAACATCAAGGGCAACGCTCTTGCTCTCTCCCAGCTGACTCTCTTTGCGGCTCTGTGGTTGAATTGTAATGATCCCGAGAAGGTCGGCTGCCTTTGCAGATGCTCATTTAGATACACAATATCATTTTAGGCTGATTCGCATCTTTGGATGCTTCTGCCCAAAGAAGAAACAACAGAGGAAAGCTATTGCTTGAAGGTCAAGTCATAGTGTGTCACTGCTGTTGCCAGGAGAAGCTACAGGTTCTCTTTTCCACGCTTTTAAATAAATGAAAATAATTTGTGGTTATTTCACGAAGAGATTTCTGTATTTTTTTTTCTTTGCATCCTCTCTGGTTTTAGGTGGTTGGGGCTCAGTTAATAACATGTGGTGTCATGTACCTCTGTGCACCAATCAGGATTTAGCATTACATCATGTCATTTTATTTTAATATAAGTTGAACACCGATTGTTGCTTGTATACTTATTCGTATTGATGGAAAAAATAAATACTTATGTATTGAAAAAGCCACCAGTATCCTACTAATCCACCAAGATGATGTGATGCTGCTAACAATAAAGCACACATTACACACGCTGTATACAACAGAAAGAACCAGAGTCTCTGTGTTCACTTACTAAACACAGTAATATATTTGGTTGATGATATGTCATTAAATAGCATCAAGAATCATCAGGGCAAAACCATTATCCTACTATGTGTATTATAATTGCAGTGAAAGTTCTTATTCCCTAAATCTTCTTCCCTTCAAATAGGACGTCCCACACTATCACTCAACATAGTCTATGTTAAATTGTTGGCATGCCGCATCAAAGCCAGAGATCTATGCTCTTAACGTTCCCATGACTGGGATGTCTCACTTTCATATTCTAGCCTCTGTGAAAAAGTGGAATGTCATGTTGATGACAGGGCGGTTTTTTTCAATGCCGTCTGTTCTATGTCCATTTTACTTTTGCTCTGAATGTGACCTCCTGTTGTCCCTGCACCATGTCTGTACTTGAGCGTTAGCTGTGTGTCCATGTCGCAGAGACAAAGTTCTGTTAGCGTTGAGCTTCGTATCATGTTTAGATTTCATTGCGATTCAAATACAGTCGTGTTGCTTCTCATCTGCTGCTCAGTTTCATGTCAGCTGACACTGGAATGTATAACAACAGCTTTTGAGAATAGACCAGGAGTCATGAGGTGACTGTAGTGTGTGTGTGTGTGTGTGTGTGTGTGTGTGTGTGTGAACGTAGAATGATGGGTGACAACAGGTGATCCCTCTCTTGTTGCGTGTGTATCCATCTTTAAAAAAGGATTGAGTCAATATTTTTCAAAAACGTTTCAAGAAAAATTTGACTTTTCATTTAAATACTTTAGGTTTAACTTTCAATCGTGTTGCAACAAACTTTAAAAGTAGCTAATCTAAACCTCTCTTTTAACGACAGCTTAGTTTTTACTCTAAATTCAGTTGCACCAGAACTTTAATCTCAAATTTAACTTAAAGAGGTTTAACTTTTAAAATGGCTGCCTTTGTCAGATGTATTGAGCAAAATAATCAAGTTCTGTGAAGAAAGTTATGGGACAGACTCAATTGAATTTCCTCCAGAATACCGGTTCAGAAAGGAACCTGTTATTGAGCTGAACAGGAAGATTGGACCAACAGGTACTCTCTTTTTTAAAACTGTGCTGTGGTCCATTTTTTATCCTCTATTTTTGGCATTATTGCCCCAGACTTTGTAGCTTGTTCTGGTAAGCCGAAAGATATTGAATTGCATCTAAATATGTAAATCTAGAGGATTTAGTTATTAAACTCACTCCAGGATATTTTTAGTAAAACTATTCAGGCTTCCATTAAACCATTACAAACTCTGCATGGAACCATGAAGTGATTATCATGATATGAGTTGAAACTAATGCAGCTATTTGCCACTGTAGTACAGAGACACGCTTCATATGTTTTCACTAAAAACCTAATGTCAAGCTTGCCAATTTTTACAGTTTGTGTGTGTACTTTTGTGTATGTGTGTATTTTCCACCATAGGAGGTTAAGACAGTTTGTCCCATTGGGCTTCCGTAGCCCCTGTTACCTAACCAACCTTTTCCTGGACCCCTGCAGAGTGAGCAGCGTCTCTTCTACCCTCGCCCTTTTACAGACAATACGCTGCGCAGCAAGGCACATCGCTGCACATTAGAGAGCTATGGCGAACAGGCTGCCTGTGCACATTCTAGGCTGCGACATCCACAAAGCCCTTTAAACCTGATACTAACATGCATCTCGTATGACTGGATTACATTTTGGTGGAGCGACAGCATATAAAATACGAATATTTAAGAGAGGTGAAGATCTGATCACCTCGCCTACGCGCAGAGGAGGTCAGAGATGACTGTAGCCACATTACCAAACACAGAAATACCAAGAAAAAGCACACAAATGAAACAGGTGACAAGAAAATGCAATCCAGCCACATCGCATTAAGACACGGAGTGCATGTTACTGCCAGGTGGAAGGGTAGAGCAGCTAATGAGAGTTATATAAACATTTCCCAGTTTGAAAGTGTGGCCTTGTATTCAGATCACGAACCAGTGTCATGTGTCTTATAGAGGTGGAGTGAGTAACACAGACAGGGAGCTGAGGCAACACTTATTATAGTGAAACCGTATTGATTCTATGGGAAACTGGAACATTTCATCTGCTCTCTATTGCAGATCGATCTCTAAGCTACACACCAGTGTTGCTCGGGTTCAGTGGTGTCACAGAAAACAAAATCTGGGATTGAGGTGAATGCCTCTTCAGCATTTGGAGCTCCTCTACGTTTCAGAGACAATGCTTTCAGTTGTTGAAGTCCACGTTTAAGCTAGATGAAAGCTGAGCCAGGTGTTGCCTGCGTTTCAGGTGATTGCTCGAACTTTTCAGCACGCCTGCAGGGGATCCTCCATTTCCTCCATTAGAGAATGTAGCGGTCTCCAACACCCCGTCTCTTCGCAGAGAAAACCTCTGTTAAAACGGAGGAGCCGTTGCGTTCACAGCATGCTGGTCTCATGTTATAGCTCCGCTCCAAAATAGACTATGTGAAGTCACACAGCATGTGTGATTGAGGATGTGTGAACCTTCACTCTGCTCTGAGAGAAGGCTGGTGTGACAAGCAGAGGCTCTGAAGATCGGAGGTGCTAGCTTATGCTTCAGTCTAGCCTTTGAACTGGAATGTGCTCATGTCATCAAAGTGCTCTTCATCACTTTGTTTTGTTGAGCAAACCTTTCTAATGGCAGTTGATCATTTACAGCGAGCAGCATGAGTCCTTTCTACAAGGGTGTTGTGGGTGACGACAGCAATCAGTGAACAGCAACTTGAGAGTCTCACTTGCAAACGACCTAACACGACGTTCCAGTGAAATCACTAGAAATGTGAAAACTTCGCCACAGTCACTGGCAGACACACACTGTTCTTTTGCATGAACACACACACACACAACCAACTCACTCTCTCTCCCTGCTGTCTGGCAAAATGCCCCCTGCGTGTGAAGTCTATTCCTGCAGGTTGTTACTCTAGTAGAAACTGGACGTCTCCGATACGGTTTTGGAGACGCTCTGGGACGATGACCCATTCGAGGTGAGGTCCAGGGAGGAGTTATGTGGTCCGGCTCCCACCACAGCTCCACCCGGCCGTGGAGCCGCTATTGCCTTGACCTTGGGCTGCTCCATGTCCTCCCCAACCTGGAGAACAGTGGACACGGTGGTCTCCATCCGGCTGGCCTTGTAAACACTTGTCTGGGTCTGAAGGTAGCGAGTGGACTTGAGCTCCAGGCCTTCGTAAGAGCCTCGAGGGACACATGGGCAGAAGCGGAAAGCTTGTTTAAAACCAGCACGAAACCTGTTCAAGAGAAGCAAAGATTAGTCCTTTTTAGTTTGGTTTAAGTGCACACAATTCAAAAATGGTATGAATGTAACAGCCTGGCTCCCCTACTGGGATGAAAATATACCTGCCAATAAAAAAACAGAATTACAGACAGTTTGACAAAGGACTGGCTGATACAGTGTAGGTCTACAGTGGCTCATAGAGAGCAAAGACTGTGTCATTGTTTTGATTAACACTATATGTTGCATGTGACATTTAGTGACATTTATTCAAAGACTCATTTTACCAGCACTTGATGTTTAGCGTGACATTAACCACAGAATGAAGAGATGATAGAAATAACTATGACTGAAGACGGGGGAAAAAGAAAAATGTCAATCGCTGAGAGCAGGAGAGAGATAAAAAGAGATTGCTTGAGAATGAGAGGAAAGGGCCATCATCGGTCACGCCTTAGAATATAAATCGACTGAGAGAGACAAAAGCCGGCCGTTATCTTAAACAGGATGATGACTAAACCTCAGCTCACTGCAGTCCAACCCATATATTTTCATTTTTTAATTTATTTCTCTGACAATACAAAGACAATTAACAGGTGGCCGCAATGCGAGACAGTGGGAGATGATTAATTAAAGACAACAGAGGCGACCATCTGCCTTTATTTTTTTACAAATGACGATTCATTCATCTAAAGTCATTGACATTTTTGTTGACAGGCATTCTGCATATAACGACACATGTTGACAGTAAAGTGTGTGTGTGTGTGTGTGTGTGTGTGTGTGTGTGTGTGTGTCACTAAGGGACACTATGATTGCTGCTGAACAAAATACAAATGTTTTCCCCACTGAAAAGTTGTCATCTTTTCTTAAAAAAGGGGAACAAAATTCTCACTGTATCTTGTCAAAGGACAAAAAAATACTTTGGATGTCCACATTTTTTGTCCTGATTACTTACAAATGAAGATTACATTACATTACAGTCATTTAGCAGAAGCTTTTATCCAAAGCGACTTACAATAAGTGTATTCAACATAGGTATTCAAGAGAACTACTAGTCACCAGAAGGCATAAGTGCATCTCCTTTTTTCAAACAAGCATCTAAGAGCATAAACCAGAGCATAAACCAGAGCCAACGTACAGTGCAGAAACAAACGAATGCAATAAGTGCCACAAACTAATACGAATACAATAAGTGCAACAAGCTAGGATGAAGATATTACTATTTGATGATCTTTTAAATGTACTATATTGGGATTGTAATGAATAAATAGTGAGATGATTTAATTCATGAAGTTATGAATAGTGTAACAAAACACCGCACCAAGGGAGGGAGCTAATTAGTAATAATACTTTTTTATTAATTATTTACATGTTCTACAAGTACTCCAGTATTCAAATAATGACCCAAGTCTTAAATACCATTAACTACAACTTGAATAAAAATCAGTGCTTACCAACAGTGCTGTTTTCATTTACAAGAGCTTCTACTTTGCTGCACTTTCATAAGAAAAGTAAAGTTAGTGAAACTGAATCACGTCCTGCAGATGTTTAACACAACTCTTGTAAAGTACCCCATGCTTCATTCACTGCATTTCTTTCTTACCTTTTGTCTATCAGCAGGGTGGTGTCTTACAAATGAATGACGGTTATCCATGTGTATGAAGAGATGGAGGATATTTAGATTTACAGTTGATGTATTACAAATGGAGATTGTTCTCCATGTCTAGATCTAAAGAGTGTTTTGAAAAGTTGGTTCTAATGAATTATGCTTTGAATTTATGGACATATTTATATGTGTAACATCTGTGCAGGAAGTGTTGAGTTTTATTGACGACAGTTTTAAGCAACAGTCTTAAAAGATACAGAAACCATATTAGATGCTTTTATGTCATCACGCCTGGATTACTGTAACAGCCTTTTTAGATGCCGAAATAGCAAAACTGTAAACCGACTTCAGACAGTACAGAACTCAGGTGTCAGGCTTGAACACATCACCCCAGGTTTAGCCTCTTTACACCGGCTTCCAGTACGTTTTGGAATAGTTTGCATGGTTCGTTTAATTACTTACAAGGGCCTTAATGGTCTGTGTCCTAAATGTTTATCAAATCTTTTATCCCTGTACAACTATGTACTACTCATGAGATCGTCAGGCAGCGGTCTTCGATCTATTCCAGTCTCTCTGCTGAAGACTACGGGGGGCAGAGCTTTTGAGATAAGAGCCCCAAGGCACAGAAACACCCTGCAGAGGAAATAACGCAAGTTGAGTCAGTGACTTCTTTTAAATTTAAGCTCTAAACAATACTTTTATCTAATTACCTTCCATGATTTCACCTGATTCTACTTTTTATTCTGTTTTGCTATTCTGATTTGTATGTTTGTTTTTTTAACTTATATTCTGTTTTGGTGTGTTTTTTATTTGTTTTTATGTGGAGCACTTTGTTACTTAGTTTTCATAAGTGCTATATAAATAAAGATATTAACAGCAAACATAAAAATTAATGAATTAGTGAGAACCGAATATCTGTTAAAACTGCACAGTAGTGATTATGGAATAACTATGTTTTTAGTAAATGTACAAGTCACAATCAGAGCAGATAATAAAACAGGCAGGCTTCTAATATATGATCAAGTGTACTGTCTCTAATATAAGCCAGGCTCAAATGGAGGCCTAGTTCTCTCTGCAGTTGAGGTGAATGTTTTAGAGATTTTCCAGTAAAAGAGTAATATGATACATATTTGTGTGTGTAGGTGCTGACTGACCTGTCGTTGAGGCAGCAGTAGATGATGGGGTTGTACATGGTGGAGCTCATAGCCAGCCACATGATAGCCAGGTAAACCTGCTGGATAAACTTTTCCTGCCATATTTTTTCAAATATGACAGGAAAGACGTGGAGCAGCAGGAAGAAGACGTGGTAGGGCAGCCAGCAGATGGCAAACGTACACACCACCACGATCATCATCTTCACCACCTGTTGGACACATAACAACAGCGCTTCGTCTTCATTTTTGGTTCCCTGTCCATTGTGGATTTCGCCAGTGTCCATGTACTTTTCAGACTAGATCAGAACGGATGAAGGGTCGGAGAGTTACAAGTTGGCATCTCAAGTATTATATTGTTTTTTTATCGCAAAAAGCCTTTATGCTGTAAAAAAATGTTTGCAGGTTATCAAAACACCTCAGTACAATGATACTGTCATAAAAGGATACCTGCTCCGTAAATAATTTAAAATACATATAAAACCTGTCCAGGAAAACCATCAAACACAACAAAGTTTTGGGATGAGGCATGCTGCACTGCATTGATTGTCTCCCCTGAGGACTTCTCTCCTTCTCCTTTCTGTAACGAGCCTCTCTGTTGCCTTCACAAGTGGCAACAAATCCGTCAGTCCAGGAATAGCCTTGAACTCTCTGCCCGTCAAAATGGAAATCCAATACTCACAGGCACATCATTTGCGCTGTCAATAACAGACAGTGCTTACTGGCAATGAATTGAAAATAATGTACATGGACAGACATAAAAGATCTGAGAGGCTGCCTCATTAGGAGGTGGACTGGTGTCCTGCACATGTAACATGATCAAGGGATTTCTACAATCACAAAGGAAGTCTGGAAAGTGCGAGTTATTGTATTTGAAAGACTGTTGACTGTTGAAAGACTGAAAAGACTAAGATTTCTGCCCACCACAGCTGCTGACAAACCAATCATAAATGTTCTTTCTCCAATGTACAAGTCTCCATCCTGTGGTTGTATTGCCAGTAGGAGAGAAGAACACTAGGAGTCTGCAGCCATGCTAGAGGCTTTATTAGGCTGTTGGCATAGTGATGCTTTGGCTGCTAACATCAGCATGCACACAGTGAACAAGCTAACATAGTGGTGTTAAGCAGATATGTTTACCATGTTCACCTTCTTAGCTTAAGCATGTTTAGCATGCAAGCATACTACACAGAATACAGCAAAGGGTGATGGGAATGTATCGCAGCTTTTTGTTCATAGAAATTAAAGTTTTGGCCTGATGATAGTGGGAGATGAAAAAAGAGAGGATCACCAAAATTATAATATAATTCATCCTGAGGGGGACATGATGGTTTGTACCAAATTACATGACAATCCGTCCAATAGTTGTTGAGATATTTCACTCAAAGCCACAAATGTCAACCTCATCACCAAAATCACTAGGATACATCCTCTGGGGAACATGAATGTCTGTACAAACATGACTTGCAATCCATTCAATAGTTACATTAGATGGATTAGATATCTCATTCTGGAACAAATGCATACCAACTAACCGACCCACATTGCCATCCATAGAACTATGCTGATAGCTTGGCTATAGATATAATAAACAAATGAATCAAAGCCATAAAGTAAAGGAGCGATCCAAAATACAGAAAACTAAAATGAAACAGAATGAAATAAGATACAATGCTTCAAAAATATCTTTCAAACTAAATGTTCACTCATCAGTGCAGAAACACAAATATGTTTGTGTGAGATTCTCATTTTATGCTCTAGGGTGAGAAAAGCATGTCTCTGCAAGTCTCTTCATTGGAAGAGTATTCTATCAGGAGTAACAACACTGAAACTGTGAAAACACCTGACAGGCAAGGGCCATGAAAGATGACCGAAAACAGGAGATCAAGAGACCGCGGTGGGCTGAAAAGACAACAGGTAGGCTGGAAAACCAGCAAAGAAGAGAGGATGAAAGAAGAGAGGGCTGTGTTTCAGGATCATGGTGCTGTGATGATAATTTCATCACTGGAAAAATACAGGCAGACATCGACATTGCAGCCATGTCCTGTTCAGGGCTGCGGTGTACAAAAGTGCATATGATGTGGTTGGATTAATCTTATTAAACTAGTTTGTAATCCAAATACTGTGGGTAGCTGTCTAATGTGCGGGTTACCTTGCGTTTGGCGATAAGCTGCTCCTTGTAGCGGTCAGAAGAGTCTCCGGGGATTTCGCTGGCCCAGAGAGTCAGTCCCACCACCAGATAAGCACAACCCATCACCAGCAGAGGAAGGAAATAGATCAGGATGGCCATGCACACATAGTACCTACAACAAGACATACATCCCATATCATAATTATATCAAATGCATGTTTTTTGACTAAAGTACAGAGAGACTCAAGTTGAGCCTGTAGAAAAGGAGCCACCGTTACCGTGAATATAGTCCTAAACTGACACTTGAATAGAGCATCAGGCAATTAAAGATGTTCCAATACCATTTCTTACATCCAGATACCGATTACGATTCCTGAACTAGCGTGTTGCCCGATATCGGGTATTGATCCTTTACCAGTGTGTTGTAAACAAAAACTACATTTTAGAAGATTACATTTGAACCCATCATGATGGTTTTAGTTTAAATTGTCCTTCCTCCAATACTCTTTTTTTATTGAATAGTGCTTGAACGCATCATAATGTAACTCAATGCATCCTCCGTTAACGTTAGCTGTTAGCTCTGACATTTAGCCAAGCAGGACTGCTGCCCACCGGCTGCTAACAGATAACGCTAACTAGCTGTCCCTATGCCGATTTTAACAGAGATTTGTTGTTCACAATGTAGCATTATCAAATACAAAATAGGGTGTACAAGAGTGTTTAACCACAGGTGCATAGTACTAGTTTGCACAGTACAATTCAGGCGGGATGTACGAATTGAGTAGAAAGTGAGCATAAATGAGCTAATAAATTATATAACTTGACAAAAGTAGTGCACAGGGAACTTAACAGCTGCATGCTCCTCTAGAAATGATGCTAAGGCAAGCAATGAGACTGACCAAAACAGGTGTATTAGCTTAACTAAAATGTGCTAATGTGCTAAGAGCTTAGGGGAACTGCAGTCAGGTGATAATTATCTGTAGGTTGTCACTACGAGGGACTGAAGATACTGAAGAATGATTAAATAAACACTAGGAAATAAATAAGGAATTAAAACAGATATGAGGAACTGGCGCTGACAAAGGGGAGCAATGAAATGAGGGTGATAACGAGGGACAGGTGACAGCAGAGCTAACGAGGGACAGGTGAAAACAATCAGGGCGGGGCAGACAATGACACGAGCTAGAAACACAAGGGCAGAAAGTAAAGAATCTGAAACGAGAAAGGTAAGTATACCAAAATAAAACATTAAATGATAACTGGAAATTAAGAAAACATAACCTAGAGGAGAGCTGGACATGACAGTAAGTCCTTAGGGCAATGCCCAACATTCAGTTTCATGTTTATTTTAATGATGTTCCAGTGGGAGTGGGCATTTCCTAGTTAACAGAAGGCTTATGAATTTTTTTTTTTAATACCTGCCAATATCTCTGAAGCACTAATGCAGCAAGTTTGAAAGCAAAAAGTTACTAATTCGAGTCAAGGGTGGAATCAATCATCTTTAGTGTGTTTGCTAAAGGACAGATAAATAGTTTCGCTTTGTCACGATTAAAGATGTGAGCGTATCAATTAGACTCCCGCTCCAATAACTGTCCAATGAATTTAAACCCTTAAAATGAAGTACTTAAATATGACAGTTTCAGTATTTTGCTAATGATTTGGTAATCTAAGACTGACACACCATTTGATCCCGTTAAAT
This sequence comes from Leptoclinus maculatus, assembly GCA_032191485.1. Lineage (NCBI taxonomy): Eukaryota > Metazoa > Chordata > Actinopteri > Perciformes > Stichaeidae > Leptoclinus > Leptoclinus maculatus. Next base: position 28,518,332 of record JAVDOI010000005.1, read on the forward strand.
CCCTGTCCAATGTGTATGCAGGTTAATAGAGGTGTTGTGGTCTGTTTATATGCGTATGTGTGTGCGTGTGTATTAAAATGTGGCAAATTGTATCACATCAATTTTTTAATCATATTTAACCGTGTTCAGAGATGGAAGACCCCCTGACTCCAGCATCCACAGAGGGACAATCAGTTTTCCCCTCTGCGGACGCTGCAGATGGGACTCACGGGACATTTTCTTGGCAATTATCTACAATTATGTTAATTCCGTTTAATACCTGGGAACTTTCATCAGAGAAATAACCACACACTGAGAAACACACACATACAGATACGCTGCAAAGTAGATATGTTACCTGCTCAAGGGAGAACACAGTGTAGATATCAGAGTAATATCTAATATCAGAGTCTTGAGCGCTCCGTCATGTTAAGTCTTTACCTTAAAGACTTTTGATATTTCGATTTTGGAAGACACTAGTCTCACATGTCAAACCAAGCAGTACACTTTTAAAATAAATTATTCAATGCAACGAAAAGCCAACGCTAAAATAAGGAGAGGAGGTCTACAATAGTTTTGGATTACTATCTATTTGTGCTGGTGACAGAAGTTACAATAAACACAGTGTGTGACAAAATAATACCATGGATCAATTTTCAGAAAGAAAATCAACAAAAAATATAGCTTTTAAGCCCTCTCAGTGGGAAAGGACCAGAATTAGTTTTTTAAGTACGCTTGCACTCAACACAATCTTTTCTTCTTTCATCCAAATCCAATTGATCTTAAGTGCTTATTAGATGGGACTCTAGGAAGGCTTTGTTTGTCAGCTGAAGGAAAGTTCTCTACAGTCAAAGTCTTGTGTTAGAGAGATATCTTAATAATAATAATAATAATACATTTTATTTATATAGCGCTTTTCATAGTACTCAAAGACACAAGTAGAGGATGAACAGAAGAGGACCAAGCACCGAACCCTGGGGGACGCCTTGAGACAGAGGAGGTGCAGTTGTTGATGCTGATGAACTGTTGTCTGTTTGTAAGATATGATTTAAGCCAGGAGAGAGCAGTTCCGGTGATGTTGAGGGAGGATTCGAGGATGTTGTGGTTGATGGTGTCAAAAGCTGCAGTGAGGTCGAGGAGGATGAGAATGTTGAGGTGACCAGAGTCTGAGGAGAGGAGGAGGTCGTTGGTGACTTTGAGGAGGGCTGTTTCAGTGCTGTGCTGTGAGCGGAAACCGGATTGAAATGGCTCGAACAGATCGTTGGAGATGAGGTGGGCTTTGAGTTGTCTTGTATGCAAATTGGTCATTAACATGTGCAATGACACGAATGCTGCGTTCCAGACAACTCTGAACTCGAAAATGTCCGACCTCCTACGAGAAAAAGTACAATGGAACGCCACTCAAAGTCAGAATTCCTATGAATTAGGGCAAATTCATTGACCGCGACTTCACGAAGACGCCTTCGTCTGACGTCACACAACAGTAGAAGCGCATGTTGTAAATGGTAAACCATCAACTAAAAGGTAATTTAAAGTCTATTTGTCTGTATTTAATGAAAATAATTAATAGCTATCACATAGTGTGTTTTAGGAGCCAAGTCTACTACCGTAAGCGACTGAGGTGTCTTTCCCAGGAGTGACCTGGTTGACACGCTGGTTGTAAGCCTAGGTTACCATACGTTACCTTTTGATATACGTGGTGTTAAGTAGAACATCTACAGACTCGTTCTTCTTTGTAGAATGAGTCCTTTTATTTTGCTTCGTCGTGCATGAACGTAAACCAATCAAACACACCATTTGGAGAAGGACAACAAAAACCGTTACCGCAACAGCAGTCAAAACCCTTTGCCCTTCCTGTGTCAAACACCTGACGACAACAGTGATTTCTTTACCTAAATACCTGAACCCAGGATATTAGTACAGTGCCACTCAATGTATGCACAGGGAACAACAGTTAATAACAGTTTTTTGGCTCTGACATAGAATGTATTATATGTTCTGCAAATTGATGTCAAAATGTCTTCTCTGCACAAAAAACTAGACTGTAAAACATTAAACATGCCAAATAATGGGGAGACTGCACTGTAGAGAGTTAAATTCTGTGTCCACTTGCTTTCGTGGTCAGCAATGTTTTTTGTTAACGTGTGGTGTCTTGCAGCTGGAAAGCTTGGAAGTCAAAAGTTGGAAATTTCAACCAGCAAAAGTCCAACCTCCGAATTGTCTGGAACGCAGCATAACAACAGAGTGAGAGAGATGTAACAGTCTGTTCACACCCACACATTCTTGAGAAGAGTACTAATCAGGGAAACAAAGTGAAACCACCTGTGTGGATGAACCAGGCTGTGCAGGAGCACAGATGATTACACATGAATGCATAGTTTGTACGGTAATCACATTGCCATATACTCTACTGTTTCCACAGTTAGTATACAAGATATCAAGAACAATTTTTACTCACAGAAAATTATACGATATATGCACCAATGAACTTCAACTAAACTGTGGCTTTGGAATATTCCACTGTCTGCTTGACTTCACTGTTACACGTCACACGAAAAAAGTATATGTTTATGTTTTTCTTGTACACCCTCATCTGCAATTAGCTTGAATGTTTTTTCAGTTGTGGGCAGCGCCTCCATCTCCTTCGTGCATTGAACTATGAGACAATATTGTACATTTTTGGGGGTACATTTTGTGAGTACTCTTGTCACATTTCCGCCACGTACTCAATCCTCTTAACATGCGTATGTAATTGGGACTCAGCTGTGATCACGGTTGTGCATGTTGGCTTTCTGTCAGGGCTCAATGTTAATGTTATCAGTAACACCTGTTCTTTTATCTCTTCACATGAGTGGAGAAAAGTAACACAGTAAAATCTAATCTTGTCTTTAATTAAACCAAGACGTCAAGCATTCTGCCACACCGGCAAAATGTGACCCTATTTAAAGTATTAACTAAAGCCAACACACAGCAGCAGGTCACACAAGGAGCTGATAACATTTAGCACAAGAAGGGGAAAATCAATTCAGAGAAAATGGAAGCTGCCGCAATCTAATTAGCAGACACGGGGTTTGTATGCACACAAGTGACCATAGGAGTAATGAGCTTCAAAGAAAACTCTTGAGTAAAACCTTTTGCAATATGTGTGTCTAGAGTATGTGTGTTTGAGGGTGTTTCTCAAGAGTTATCATTGAATGGGATTGACAACATATTGTGCATTACGTCTGTTATTTGCTGAACACAAGCTCCATTTTTTTGGAAATGTTGAAGTAACCAGATTCAATTGAACTGGATTTGTTTGTCAGAGACGTGTTGAATTGGCTAACAGTTGTAACAGCCTGAAGACGGAGGAGAAGTGGAGGGCTTATTAATATATCTTGTAAAAACTAAAAGAACGCGATGTCTCTCCAATCTGGGACATGTTATATGAAGAAAAAGAAAAGACATCAGCATTTCCAATCTCCTGCTAAAGCATGTGTGTTATTTCTCAGTTCTCGGGTGTCTTATTTTAGTCTAAAGCTGCTGTCATAAGCAAACTACTACTTTCTTTCTTTGAAAGAAATCGGCCATGTCAGCGTGACTTGCCAGGATCAGGCTAGAGAAGGGTGCACAGCCTCCCAATGAGTTTCAACCAACACGTCATATATACACACACATACACACATATATATATACATATATATGTATATATATGTGTGTATATGTGTGTATATGTGTATATATAAATGTTTGTATATACTTTATATATGATGACATATTCAAACATAAGAAATAGCTGACAAAATCAATCAAAACTAGACTAAAACTATGAAGGATAAACATGATTAACATATGACTAAAACTAATAAAAAGTTTTGTCTAAATAGCTGCCAAAATTGACACTGCCGAACAACAAATGTAAATGTGGGTCGTGATAAGCTGCTTGCATAGACGATCAATACTTCAGTTTTTCCTGTGCGGGCGGCTTGGTTTCAACACTTCTGATCAATAACATCTTTGCACACGGCATTTCCTAAAACAAAAATGTTGGAAATGACACCAGATGTCCATCTAAATGGCCTATGCACTCTTTCTGAAGTGCTCGTTCTCATTAGTGCTCCAGACAGTGAATCATGAAAGTGTAAATCAGTCACAGATAGTTGTACAATTATATCAGTCATTAAAATAGAAAGAGTAGAGATGAGTTATTAAAGAAGAGTCTATGGTCTGAAGAGACCAAAATGGAGCTTTTTGCCCATCAAACTTAATGCCATATTTGGTGTAATTTGTACAAAAATAGCTTAAAAATAGCATGTCCTGGAGTGGAGAGTTTCCCCCTTGACATTCAGTGGTGTTTTTTTCTGTTGACAAGTTCAAAAAAGCTAAATTAAATCTGTTTTAATTCCATGTTGCATTACAATAAAATATAAAAACTAAATAAAAATAGTTTTTATAGGCAGTGTATACTTTATTGTCTTCTTCCAGTGTGTGACAAAATAAGTCAGCATTCAATCAGTATTAGTATATCTATATATAAGCACGAGGCTGCTCAAAGTGTGGCGGTATTTTGAGACTCCCTTTATAGTTTTGAAAACATGTCCTGTATTTCAGAGCGAAAGTAAGCATGGTGTGGAATTCTGACAGCTGAAACAAATGCGGCCAGAGATTTTTTCAGATTATTTCCAGACCTCACCAGCGACTTCTTAATATGGTTTGGTATTTTTCACAATTTCACTTGTGTTTTTCATCTGGTGTTGGAGGTTGCTGTGTGTGTGCACTTCAACTGCAGAAAAAAACTAACTAAACAAAGCCAGTGTCTTGTGATTTTCCTGAGATTGACATTTGTCTGGCTTTAAATGCTCACAGTTGTTGTCCACAGTCCACAGTTTGTTGAAAAAGATGAAAAACGTGTCTCTGCCAACATTTCTCGACAGACACATTCCCAAAAGTGTAGAGATGTTGACTGTGCTGCTGCTCCATCCATGAAAAGCTTCTAAAAAGGGAATTGATATTTGCTGATACATAATGCAGTACACAGGGTACTATTGGTCTATTCTTATGCCAGCAGGTATGTATTTTTAAGTATTAATATTGGGGTTACTGGCAAGAATCTTGCTGCAGCGAGCTGCCGCGGTTGAACAGCCTACACACATAATGTAAATGTTCTCAGACTGGTTATGCATAAGCTCCTTTTATAATTTCAATAAAATGACAAATATTTGCATTGCCTGAATTCTTTCTTGTTTTAGAAAACCTAAAGCTGTGCCCTTATGTAATATAAACTCTCTGTTCAGAGTTGCACATGTGCAATACCAATCGGGCAAGATGTACGGACTGGGTATCGAGTGACACATGTTTTTGTCGTTCCTGTGTAGCGTAAATTAGCTGATAAATTATATAACGGGATATTGGATTGCATACTCGTTAATTAATACCCAATACAGCCTGAAATGCTGGATCGGCATTCCCGATATATGTTTGGGAACAACTCTACTTTAAGGTTATTTTAAATAAAATACATTTTACACACATTGAACAAAATAGACTGTATATTATTATGTTCACAGTTAAATAGTTTTTTACGGATACAGTTTTTTTTATTAATGTACATTTTTTGTTATCCTTATAATGCTGCATGTGAATGAGACTTAAACAATGTGGCCACTAGTAGCAGTATAGAGCACTGCTTTTACACGTGGGTCCCTGTTTTGATTGGGAGTCTCTCATTGGACAGCCAAGACTTGCACGTTTATGTAGTACTACTGCGAGCGAGCTAATCAGATAGCTCAAAGATGTTTTTTCATTTGCTGGTGTTGTCTGTTTGCATGTGTTTTCCCAATTTGCAGTGTGTTGAGCTCTCAAGGCCACCGTACTTATCACATCCTGTCTGTAAATATTGATAAAGAAACTAGTAAATGGACTTGTACTTGTATCGCGCTTTTCTAGTCTTCTGACCACTCAAAGTACTTTCACACTACATGTCATTCACCCATTCATACACAATATATCTCTCTGAATTGTAGTGATGTAGAAGCATGAAGTGGTATGAAATGGAAATAACCAACCTAACCAAATACCTCAAATGTCTACTTTGGTAGATTACTTGATTAAATACATTCCACCACTGTTACTGTAATACCAGAGGTGGGCCCACACAAAGTTCTATGCACACAATGTCTTACATTACAAGTTTCTTCATTTAAAACAACTGTAGATGAAGAATTACCTTGTAAGAGCTCTCCCTGGGGCCCCAGCAGACCCTTAGCTCCCACTGATGGATGACACTTTAGGGAATAGAAGCTGTACTATGTCACCTTTCTGTCACACAAGCTGAATCAATAAAACCTTCTTCAACAGAGGCCACATACACACTGACAAATTACACACGCGGTAACATATTTGTGTAATTTATTGTGCTGCTGCCTCTTCTCTCCCCCAGCGGACTAGCATGCTTCAAAAGTCTTTATTTCCTGGCTGTTGTGGGTGTGTGAACATGCAAGTGTGAATATGAATACGAATGCAACAATTAGGAGTTGCTGGCTGAGCTCATAAAATGAACTGGATCCAAATCTATTGTAAAGTATATGAGCATTAAAGTGTTGGTTATTTGAAGGAAATGCATATTTGCATGCATAATTCAATTTCTCCTGCTTATTTAAACATGTAGTAGGTGTTTGTATATAATTAATGAATGTGTGTGTTGGGAGGAAGGGCAGCTGTTCTTTTGACTTTACCTGCCAGCCGAGGCAAACGAATACTCGAGGTAACAGGACGCCTCGCTCCACGCTGCCTTACTGCCACTAATCTCAGGCTCATTTCGTGCGAAGCCCAATTTAGTGGAGAGAGATCACAGAGACACGGTGTGATCAGACTGAGATTTGTGATGTGTTTGTGTGTATGTGTGTCTTTTGTCAGCGTCACATAGATCTATTTTGTGAGATGTTCTTGTATTTATTTTCTTATGAGAAGCAAATATTCTCTCAAGGATGAAAAGATGAGGATGATTCTGCAAATTGAGCACAATTTGTTAATTCTCACTTTCATTGGGTTATGTGGTGTGTGTTTACTATTTGCAGAAGAACTTGGATCAAGGGTTTACCTTAGTGAAAGGTTAAAGGTTAGGAGGAGAGCACAGGATAAAGCTAAAAAAAAAAGATTGCCTGTCTATCTACCTTCCTGTCTGCACGCACTCTGCCCATGCACTAATTGTGCGTCACCAAAGTATTCCACAAGCTGCCAGCTAGACAGCTGTGAGTACTAACAATAGCCATGTCTGCTGTTTACATGCATTATGGTTATTTTGGGGGCGTTGCTTTGGAGGGAGGCCTAAAGTCACAGGCTGTCAGTGTGGCCAACTTGCTGACTTTCTCGCTAGATTTTGAGACTTTTGGAGCTAGTGCTTCTCGCTACTTTCCTCAGGAAAGAGTTGGCAACACTGTGCTGTGTTTTTCAATTGGATAATTTTTCAAGCCTAGCGTACTTTTGGTAGTTTCTTAAGATAAGTTTAGTGGATATTATAATCATGGTCGCCAGGTCATTTGCAATGATCCACCTGCATGTTCATCAAACCATTAGATGATTAATGCACCCCGACAGGAAGCTGTAATTAAAAGCAGCCTTCCCCTTGCGGTGACGTGGGATGTCCACTTGTGATTTATCTTAGCTGCCTCTTCAAACAAATCCATTTGGAAGAAGTATTAAGATCTTGAGTAAAAGTAGCATCACCACACTATAAAAGAAGACGAAGACGAGCAATTTCTATGTTCTAAAGGTAAAGTCACTGTTTTGTCAAACAGTTTTGTACTGTTGTCAATGAAGGATGTGGCTTTGAAGAGACCTTCTGACGACAAGGTAAAGCAAGGTAAACATTCTGAATTTAGTCTGTTTCACCAACGTAGGTGGCCTGCCGATACGCCATCTACAGTATGTAATTCATTGATTAAAAAAAGTGATTACAGAACAGGTGAAGACAAATACAGGGACACATAAACACAGCCATCTTTTATTATGTAATGTTCTCCAATCGTTTCTTTGGGGTTAAAGTAGAAGCCGAGGGTTTCTAATCGTCTGCTCACTGCATAGAAACGTGTGTGTCTCTTTGTGTAGGGGTGATAATGTTATGGGGGTGTGGTGTGAGTGGTGGCGTAACAACAGTTAGCTAAATAAGCGCGCATTCACAAACAATGTCATCTATTAATACTCTCCCATGACACCTTACTCACTAATTCCCACCGACAGGAAAGGCAGGAAGACATGCCATCAGACAGTGTGACTGTATTAGCGGCAGCGGGACAACGCCCGGAAAGAAAGACATGTGGGATCTGACCAGGGGTCAGCCTTAATCAGATGTGTCATTTACAGCTTCAGCAGCTGAGCTGAATGACTACTGCTTTCTCACTCCGCTCCTATGTGTCCCTTATTACAGTTTCATTAAAAAAGTAATGACTGCAGCTGGCAACCCTTAATGAACATTGAAATTGCTGTTACGCTGTTCATACCAAACTATATTTCCATGGAGAAATGTGACAGAGGCAAGTAGAAGGGGAAGGCAACAGCACGCTGGCAGCAGAGCAGGGTAAACGCTGTTGCTGATGAGATGTTGCCATCGGCAGAGCGGTGATCAGAGCCCTTCGCTGTGTGTCTGAGTGCCTGCATATGTGCGTCATTGTGTGGGTGTTTTTCTGTGTTCGCTGAACTCCTCTTGTGTGCACATTTACGGGACGATACCTGTGTTCGTGCCTTCATCTGTGTGTTGACTAGTTATGCCAGTGGGATTACAAAAAGACAAATGAAAGAAATTGGTGTTACCGGGGTGGCGCAAAGTGTGAATAAATCACTGTCAGGCATGCTTCATTTATGTTTTGAAAGCTTTAGAACTTTGTCTAGCACAGCAAGGTTTCAGCGTGTGCAAGGAGAAGATTAACACTGGCATTTGGACAACCATACATTTCTCACATTCTCTTTGATCATAAATCATGGGGTGAGGGGAGATGGAATAAGTGCTTGCAGCAATGACAGCTTTAGCTATTTCCTCTGCATGAGGAAAAGACTGAAGTGTTAAAATGATTTGCCACGAGAGTTAGTCACTGGTATGATATGAATATGGCTTTGGTTCTATTTTAGCAGCCCAAAGAAAGATGAAAGGTGACCGGTCAACCCTGACTGTCACTGAACAGTCAGACCAGATTTTAAAATGGTATGTCCTCAAAGGAGCCCATGGGAAAATGAATACTTAAGGGGCTTCCCGTCACTGCGCGTTAACGCGTTGCCTCCAGTCGTTTCAACGAGGGTAAGGCGGCAGAGGTGAAGCAGTTTCCATCAAGGCAGTACGGGGCATAAAGCGGTTGCCACCCATGTGAACGTGCACAGATTTTTGCACAAAATGTGTAGCTTAGTGTAACTTCTGGATGTTTGAGCTTCACTGTGCAGAAAAATTGTATGTGCAGAATTTGAAACTAAGGCTTTTTTTTTCGGGGGAAAGTTTCTCTGTTCTCACCTTAAATCTCTAAACTGTAACCCAAGGGATAAATTGAGCTGTTGAATACACAGTAGAAGATCAGGCTTTGACCCTGCATGACTGCATCACAGAAAAACCCTCCGTATGCCTCAGGAGTGAAATCCCCTAACTGTCCATTGCAGTTTAGAAATGTGCACTCTGTGCAGCCCTCTGGCTTAACTCACTAAATCTGCAGCAATTCAAAGGACTAACTATATAAAACAGGCTCTTTCATTGAGAGAATCAAGACAATATTGCAAAGTCGCACGGCTGGCTTTTAGAAAATCGTGGAATCAAAAGTAAACAACTAAACATTCCTCCAAAACCGACCTTGAACTGTTGTGGTTTGATGAACAGCTAGGCCAGCTGGGCAAGCTCTCTGTTGTCAGGAGGCTCTTTTACATAAACCAAATTCATGTTTTGGTGTTTAATTGGAGACAAGGTTTGTGTGTTGAGTACTGTCTGACTTGAGTTTTTTTTTTATGCAGCTTAAAAGCCATGGACGCATGTTAGTGAGTTAACATGAGTGTGAAAAGCTGAACGTAGTGGGAATCATAGCTCTCAGCTTTGACCTGAAGGGCTCTGATTTACAAAGAAGTGAAAAGAAAAGAAAGCACGTGTACATCCACTAGTAGCACGAGAAATTGAACTGAAATCTCAGATTGAAGCTTTTCTGATCAAACGTTGAAAACTAAAATAGTTTATACTGTCTTTTTATTCCTTAAAATGGCTTTTTAATCTATTCTATTGATGATTGACTCAATTGTCTATTGTTGTCCTGTTTTCATGTCTTGAAATGTTTTGCTTTATGAAGCACCTGGTAAAGGGTTCTTGAAAAGCATGCATGTCTTCTAGTAGAATTACAAATTGAAAATGAATGGTGGAGAAAGGCTTCAATACAATCTAATTGTTCTTTTCTCCTTTCCAACTCGACTCGTTTGCCTTTCAGTAAAGAGAGAACACAAATCCCCTCTGATGTGCCTTCAATTTATTCACGACGAGGCACAAAAAGCTTCCGTGCTTTTTCGACGCGCTCTCTAATTTACACTTAATACAAACAACATCCTCCCACATTTGCTATCAATTCAAAAGCAATTAACGGTGCTTGTTGACTATGTGAATAGAGACACTCACATCTTTTTGAAGTCGCACACAGTGTATACGGGCCAGTCAATGTAGCACACCACCCGGCCGGGGTACTGCTCCGTGTTGGAGTAGTAGTACTGAGGGAATGCCAGGAGCAGAGCCAGCACCCAGATCACTCCCACCACCACTTTGGTCTCTGTGGAGGACATGCGCTGCTGCAGAGGGTGGATGATGGCCATGTACCTGCAGGGGAGAAGATACAGTGATGCTGAGCAACACCTGAGCCTCTTTTACCCGAGTAGAAGTCAGGTTAAAGGAGTCACCACCACCTCTGACATAACGCAGTTTGGATGATCACTTATTGACTGAATGATTGATTCACAGTTCATAGCTTGGCTTTGAAAGTAATATGCTGAACTGATAAAATACATTAATAGTCATCTGAAATCTACATGTAGACAGATGAATAAAGCAATAATTTGACATTTTGGGAAATACGCTTATTAGCTGGTTAGCTCAGCCTAGCATAAAGACTGGAGGCAGAGAAAGGTAGCTCTGTCCAAAGAAACATTGCACCCGAACAAGAAATAGTGCTGCAAATCCATAAATGTCAATATTACGCACTGGTTTTTGTATGGATTAAATAAACAAGATATACATTCAGACACACAGTGCTTTTGTTACCTTTGGACGGAGCCAGACTAACTGTTTTCCCCATGTTACCTCTCTTTATTCTATGCTCAACAAATCTAAGCGGCTGCTGCCGGTAGCGCTATATTTATCAAACAGACATGAAAGTGGTATTGTCCTTCTCAGCCATACATCATTTCAAAACTATTGGTCCATATGTTTTGGTGCTGTAGTGTAACACATTGGATTTAACTTTGAGTGTACGGTTAAAGGGATTTATTGATGGTTGAAGGTGTTCACATCCATTTTGGGTGAACAAGTCTAAGATGATGCAGCAGGACCTCATCTGAACTGAATTTAACATTCTTAACCTAATGAAGATCAGACTCTAAACAAAAATCCCCAAAAACAAGCAAGCGGTGAGGCTGTCTGCAGTGCAGGCCTGGCAAAGCGTTACCAGTGAAGATACCAAGTGTCTGCTCATGTCTGTGACTCAGAGCCCTCAGGCCTTCATGGACTCCAAAGGATTTGACACCAAATATTAAATGTGATGACTTATTTATGTTCATAATTACTAATGCAATAACTCTCTGTCCCCTAAAATGAAGGGACTATATATAAAAAGGGCTACAAACTTTACAGTTGACGTGGATGTAAAGAACACTTTACGGTTAATAAATCATTTATTATGCACTTGCTTTTCGCAGCTCCCCCATTTGGAATGATTGCTCAGAAAATCTATTATATGAAAATATTAGAACTACAAACCATAGCTTCCCATTGCAAAACATCTCTAACCAAATAAATTAGTTTTGTACCTAATTGTGTTTGATTGTTTACCTAAAGGCAGACTGGAGGAGAGGATAAAGAGTCGTAGAGATGGAGAATTCATTGTTAAGTGTGTGATCACAAGTTTATTTAGGTCCTTGATAGGCAAAGTGTGAAAAATGCTCATTTGTGTAATAAACTGAAAATAGAGTTTATGAAGGGTAACTCAAACTTCACACTGAAACACAACCTGCAGAACATACACACACTCGCCCACACACCTACGTCTGACACATTTAAAAGGAATCGAACAACACAGTAAGCTTTGATTTGTCAAAAGTCATGCTGGTACAAAATCCATTTTCTGGATAAAACGTTTTTTTGTGTGTTTTTTTATGGGGATAGGATCACAAACGTGTGCTCTCTTGAGAGAAACCAACACAAGAGTTACATTACTAAGAGTGCATTTTAGTAATCACATCCCATGTTCATAATCAGACTCCTAATCAGAGAGACGACGGGTGCATGAATAACCCAAAAAGACCAAGAACATCATTATCAAAACACTTGCTGGCAGAATCCAGTTCCTCAGTAACTACACAATGATATGATTCAGGGTACAAGGGGAAAACTAAAATGCATTACCTCTGTTCTTTTTTTAAATCCTCTACATAGATTTTTGACTGAAGTTCATTGCAGATTTGGTTGAATTGATTTATCTTCATTTAAATCCCTTAAACATGGTTTGTTCTTCCGAATTACTCAATAACCTGGAAGCTAAGTGCTGATTTGATTGAAAATAATTTTGTCAGGGACACATATATTAATTATGCACTTCATGTGTTAAAAACCTTGAAATTAAACATCGTGATGCCTGACTGTATTCAGTCTGGACGCATGCACGGTATACATTTCTACAGAGCATTAACATCAGTGTTATTATTTTTTAAGCAAAGCTCCAGAGTGAAATGTCGGGTCTAATTAAAGGCTTAATTCTACTAATAACCCAAATTAATCTGCTAAATGGATGTCAACTTCTCACTCTAATTATATCAGAGACAAGAGGAGGCCTTTGAAATCAAACGCTCCCAGCGGTCTGCTGAAAATGGGCGATCACAGCCTTGGCTTTACTTTGGCTCTGCTTCAAACAGCGCTGGCAGCCATGTGGCTTTTCTTCATGTAGGTGAGTCATAGTCGGGCTGTCAGAATCAAACACACACCTGCAGAGGACAGTGCTCTGCTCGCTCCACAGCTCAAATCATCATCATCACCACCACCCCTGCTGGCTTGCAAGCACTGTGCTCAGATCTAATGCAACCCGGACACCTGATCAGACAACAGTAAAGGTTTTAGTTTTTAAAATGGGCAGTCAATGATTGAAGACTGAAGATTATCAAGAATGATGAAAGAAGCTGGACTATTCATATGGGTTTCATACGGAACACACCAATCTGAACCAGACCAGCGCAAAACCTACCAGAACCTACCGGCAACAGCATGATGTGCTAACAATTGACATGCAGCCACACAAAAGAGCAGAAATATAATAATGTATCAAGATCATTGTTATCCTCAACTAGCCGACTCACAAGCTTTCTGATCGATACATTCAATGTATGCACAATATGCACATTCAAACCCCATACCAATTATTATTCAATTACAGTGTGTTTCAGTTCAAGCTGTTTTTCTGTCAGCATGTAATCTATCTATCCCCCAGCGTAACTCGATATGAACACTCCTTTTATCCTCGCTTTTTTTTCTCAAAAGAAAAGTCTCTCCATTCTAATGCATCCCTGCGACCTGGATAGATGATGGAGGAAAATGGCTGAATGGATTCAAATGGATCCCAACAACCACTGCAACAGTTCAGAGGTACTTCATTTTTATGGATTTGTCTGGAGAGAGCTCTGCTCTCCTTGTGTCTTCCTGCATTTAACATCTTGGAAAGCACATCTTTGAGACTTCGCACTCCAAATATCTGTCTGTGAGCAATATCTGATTCCTCTCAAGATAATACCTTCTCACTAGGTGGCAGGCAGCATGGGTAGCTGGTGTTAGATTGCATGGGTGACATACACCTCCAATTATCCACAAATAGCACCTAAACGGCCGTGGCAATGCAACAGTTCGATATAAACACCATGAGGCTGCTACACTGTTTTCCTGAAGAAAAGGAAGTGATTAAGAAGGAAGCAGCTAAAGCGACGGATGAAATTGCCTGCCTTCAAGCCTGCCAGTGATTTTTTTGTCCTTTTTTTCCAAATTGCATTTGAAAGTAGGCTTTGGTAATTTGATCATGAATTTGCTTCATCTGGATTATTGGCCTCTAAGGTTTTTTGTTGTTGTTTTGCAGAACATTACATAAAACTTCCATCAGAGCCTGGGGGGTGTCTGTGTGTGTGTGTGTGTGTGTGTGTGTGTGTGTGTGTGTGTGTGTGTGTGTGTGTGTGTGTGTGTGTGTGTGTGTGTGTGTGTGTGTGTGTGTGTGTGTGTGTGTGTGTGTGTGTGTGTGTGTGTGTGTGGTAGGTAATTTGAAGGATTGTCACTGTTGTTTCTATTATTGTCTACATGCATACATATGAATCCTTCAGCTGCCTCAGTCTCATCAAAAACCAGCAGACACCATGTCCTGTGCAAAACCAATATCCACCTGCATCCCCTCTTCTATGGTTGAGTGTGTATCCTATGTGTGTATGTGCACATAGAAATGCTAAGCAGTGTGTGTCCACTGAGGCAGAAGATGGGCTAGCTTGTTGAGGTTAGCCTAATCTAGCAAATCCGATCCTCACAGCATTCAGGAAACGTGCTGCAAAGTGACAAAAGCACAACCAAGTAGAGGAATCACGAATACAGAACGCACTGGAAGGCTAGAAAACACAATGCTGCAAGTTGCACAGTATACAACGGGAATGACTATTTGATGAACTGATCATACCATATATTTTTTGTTATGTTTTCGTTTTTTAAGTTCCACCATTCTGATTTCATGACCAGATATGATGTTCCACTATGTTAATTGGTAGGCTAATAATCAAAAGGCTAACACTATACGTTAACTGCAAATATCTGCAATAATATCTGAAAGTTGAAAAACAAAATGTGAGCTCATTTTGCATCTAGCAGTTAATTTGGCCTCAGTAACTTTATGACTCACAAACGACAAATATCCCAAACATGTCAACGTCTTTTCAAAATAAACTTCCAAATAGGTTTTACTTAGTTTTTAGGTCTAGTTGGCAACAAAAAGGCAAAGGAAAAGATTGTGGTTTGGGTTAAATTAAGTGTGTTTGTTATGTCAAACAACTACTTTACGTAACTGGTGTTAATTAAATAAGGAAGTAAACTACGTTAAAATATGTTCATCCATCCATCCTCCCCTCCCGTCTGCCCTAAGCAGACTGTCACACACTTTATACGTCAGTTGCGCTGAGCATCTAATAATAATGTGGATTGGTTTACATTGGAGTTGGTTGAAAGCTTGGTGCGTCTCATACAGACGCCAAAGGGTGCCCTCTCTCTTTGCAGCGTTCTTTTTGTAAATGTTGCGCCTGCGTTATTAATTTGACGATGATGTTTACATCTTTTGCTGGTGTTTTGCCTCTTTGTATGTGTTCTCCTAAGTTGCAGCGCATTGAGCTTTCAGGGACACCATACTTACAAAATTAAAACAACAAATAGGAATACCAAATGAAAGATAACATCACATCATCAATTATAACAAAATCCACCAGCCAGCCAAGTGCCCTAAAGCAAGGCACTAACAGCTTCGAAGCCATTTGTCAAGCTCTAATCGGAGATGATTTTTCAGTGACAGGAGATGACAAGTGTTGATTGGAGTGTTGTTTGTTCACTAAGAGGTGACATAGCTCTGAGGCAGCTGTTGAAAATGATCTAAATGTGTGACGCTGCCTCTGATGGATGTGGATTTATAGAAGCACTGACGCTGTCTGTCAAAATCATCAGATCTGTGATTAACAGTGGGAATGTTTGATGCGTTCCTGCTCACTAGATATCCGAATGCAAAATGTGCTGTGTGTGCAGTGACCTGACCAGCAAATACACCAAAGAGATTCAGCATTAAAGGAGGGACATTAGACCAGAGATACAGACACAACACAGACTCCACCCTCTACATGTTGACATCTAGCATAATCAAACTGAAACTGAGCTTCTACCACAGACATCGATTACATATTTAGGAATAAAATGTGTCTTTTCACTCTCTTGTCTCTCTGTTTTTGCTAAAATATTATCTTAGCATGCCAGCGAAGTTTCTGTTGGTGTAGTGGTTTGATTTATATTCAGTATTTACTTAATGCACCTTCTCAAATGCATGTTGGTGGATTTAGGAGAGTGGGACTGCAGCCTGTAGCTCAGGGTAAACCAGCAGAGTCTGCATCAAATGTACAACATCATCACTGAGCATGGTGGTCTGTTGTTCGGTCAGTCGGCCTGCCACTTTGGTCCAGACTGAAATATCATCAACATTGAGATGGATTGACATCCATGCTATCCAGAAGATGTATCCCGCTGACTTTGGTGATCCCCTGACTTTAACAGTGGCGCCATTATGACATTCGCAATTATTATAAGCCATCTGTTACTTCAGCACCATGGACAGCGCCATAGATTTATCAATAGACACCACAATGAGAGCAGCTTCTGGCACGCACTGCGGGGCGTCTGGTGGAATCACAAGCATTGTCTAGAGGCAGGTTCTGGGGCCACGTCGCAGATGGAACGTGGCCCAGCTGCACCAAGTAAAGACTATTGATATTTCAGAACCATGGCCGGGGCCAGAGATTCAAACTTGCACAAACCTCAGTAAAATAAAGATTCTCTGAGTCAGGCGGACCCTCTGCCTCTGCACTCTCTCTGCTACTAGGGGATGGAGAGGGGGGGGGGGGGGGACAGACCTATTCAATCCGTACACTACAACGACAGGGAGGCTTCGAGTCCTAACCACGAGCAGTGGATACCAGATCCACTCCTACCTTTATTACCTTTCACAATAAAAGCCCTAGAAATGTGCAGTACACGGCGTAACTGTTTACCAGAGGGAAATTAAATTCCCTCAGAGCATTTTGCTAAAAGAATCTCAATAAAATAGCTTATAGAAGCATGGGCTATACAGTAATTTACCTCAGACAGACTGCCAGAGGTAAATTATACCGACTCAATAGGTCAATAGGATTCCGGTAGTTGACTCTCTGCATATGCAAACCTTTTATTGAAAACGTGTTGCAAATTTGCATCGCTGGCGGTATGAATAGTTTTGATATAACATTTTTGCAGCCAAGTATTTAGCATTATCTTTTTGATTATTCATCAAGCCCCGGATGGGTAGAGGTCCCAATCGTATTTGATGTGCACTGTCCCCTATAAATAAAGAATAACCAAATCATTCGGACCATAGATCCATAAATAGATCAAACAGAATAGAAATACATGTGCCTATGGTTTATGATAGGCTTCAGACAGATTAAAAGAGAAAACCTAAAGGACAACTTCATTCACAGTAGAAATCATCCAAATCATTACAATGTCTTCTTTCTCACACCGCTCTATTCCCTGTTTTATAGATGTAAACCTTTATGAAATTAAACTCCATTACAATTGTCATATACATACAGGTACATACAGGAAATTTGATCTCTGCATTTAACCCATCCTAAGCATTTAGGCGCAGAGGGCTAATGTGAAGCACCCAGGGAGCGAATACCTGTTGTTCCCACTTTTCATGCACAGTTAACCAGAAAGAGGAAAGGTGGGCAGAATAACTTCCCGTGAATGATCTCTCTGGGGAAGAAAAAGACTTCGGAGGGAGTGGAGGAAGTGAAAATTGGATAAGGAAATGTGAGAGAGCCGGAGAGGAGGCCACCGAGAGCTGTCGTTAATATGCTGTGCAGTAATGCTGCAATCCATTGTACTCGGAACTCAGATAAAAGTGCAATGGAACGGTAATTTAAGTCGTAATACCAGGTCGGAAATTCAGGCAAGAGTTATACAGCCTGAGGTTGCCAACATAAACACACCTGACATCACAGCAACAATTACCTTTTCATCATCTTTTACTGTATGTCCTGTTTTATGGAGTGTTTATGTTGTAACAACATTGTAGCTGCCATTTCTATTTCTTTCAGTGATTTGTGCTTCTTCGTGAGCATGCGGCACCAGCCTCCTCGCGGTTACCACGGATGAAATTACTTAAATTAGATTTATATTATTATTCCCCACAGGGTTCATTTAAAGATGGTTACTTTATACTTGTCTCTTTGTTAATAGCTGTGGTACTTGATGTAGGTCCTCTGTAGATGCTTGTGCCGCTCAGAGACTTGCCATACAAGCATCAGTTTGCTGCAGGCGTCCATGTTTTCCATGCAGATGCACTGGGACGCATTTAGATTGAAAGTCAGGAATACCGATTTGCAATGGATTGCAGCATTAGTCCTCTGCTGTCTTGACCTGGTCTGTCTGGGAAAAGCTGGCTGTGTGCTTCAGCCAGGTGAATATAAAAGGTCCAGCATGGTCCAGTCTCAAACAATCACTCTTTCATTTCTCAATGTCTTAGCTCCTCAGCCGTGTGAGGGGCAGCACGTAATAGCTCAGAAGTCAGAGAGGCAGGGAAGTGGTTGGCTGGCAGGTTGTGAATGAAAAACATTCTTATTTCTTTAAACAACTCCCACCGAAGTGCCCTTAAAGCCCAGAGCACTTATCATTAGTCAGACACTGACAATCGGTGCAAAAAGACAGATTTACTAAGGTGTTTCCCAGAATGCATTTCAGCAGCAACTTTTCGTTTGCCAGGTTGTGCCTGCTTTATCTTTGACGGTTTAGCTGTTTAATTCACCAGGTAGAGCCTCCAATGGAACAGAGGGACATACAATAATAATAATAACAATAATGATTAATGATGACTATGATTATGATGATGATGATGATAATAATCCATTATTATTCATAATTATTATGAATGCTTCATAAAAATGAAAGGAACCGATAATTGTCTGTGTTTTTTTCACACTTTTCCTTTTGATCATTTGTTGAAAATATGAATTAGTAATAATCATAATCATAATCATTTTGTGACACCTTTGGTTGCTGTGGTAGCAGCAAATTCGGTTTAATACTACAGCAAATACTCCTTGAGCAGCAGCGTTCTGTGAATCCCCCTTTTTTAGCACCGGAATTGCGGACTCCACCACTACTATTAGAAATAATTACTGAATGTAAATACATGGAATGGCTATCACAGACAAAATGCAGACCATAGGTCTGTTTTCATGCAAATCTTAAGGATTATAATTTAAATAGTTGGTATAAATGAAAGTTTAATTTTTCCCCTGCTGTCTCATCGAGCAGACTCCTCCAGAGCAGGCTGCCAGACTCTGTGGGTTGCTGCTTTCTTTATCTATGATTATGTCAGTTTCATTTGAGCTTTCTTTTATGCTGAAAACTATTCTTCAGTACTTGTATGAGATGAAATAACCTTCCCTTTTATGGTGACTAAACTGCAGCACTTTACTTAGTTTAGCTCCATCAAAGCCCCTTTGAAATTAAACAACAGGTGCCACCAATGTTGCTGACATTTGTTTTATATCTTCAAAGTCTGACCTGATATCTTTTTTATTATTTATTTTTGGGGGTCACTTTGTAATGTAGCCTATATTTACAAAGTATTGGTCCCCTTGATGGCTACAAACATCCCAATCTTGCTTCTTTTCTTTCTTATCCGCGATGGTTGCTGCCTTTTCATACTTCAGGTTGTTGGGAACGAAAAGAAGCGTGTTTGAGTTAATCAGCAAATATGAAAAACTAAATTATTGACATTATTGAAAGAAAAACCTATGTTTCTGTGCCTAATTGCAAGCAAATTGAATTGCGTGGAATGGCAGAGAGCTGGGGGTGAAGCAAAGTTTTATAGTTTCAGGAACTGGCCAGAGCTGCACCACAGGGAGTCCTGGAGTGTCTGTGGCACTCGTCCAATTAGATCGCAGGGTTGATGTTTTATTGCTTTTGCATCGAAGGCCATGTGAAACATTCCTTGGAGCTTGCTCTTATCAACAACCGCAATCAGGCCTCTGATTACTCTGCAAAATAGGCAGGTCCCAGTCTCTTTGTCTCAGAGCACATGGTGAAGCACATGGTCCCAACAAAGTAAACTAATAAAAAGTTTACAATGGCTGCAGGACTAATCGAACTGCAAGATATTCCTACCCTGTCTCCTACAAAATTACGTTCCCATAATACAAAACTAAACCACATTCTACATTACCTGTCGAGGGAAACGTATTTTCTTCCTCGGATTACACACGATTATAAAACATGGTTGACTTATAGTAAATTGAAACAGCATTGACTGAAGGTGATCATAGGTGATTCATACAAAGAGCCAAGAACAGCTATCAATTGGTGCGTTTCCATCCACGCAACAGCGCATTCTCAATTTGCGCAAAAAATCCCCAGCGACAATTCAAAAGAATTTTGAAAAATTGTAAAAAAAGTGGTTAAGCTTGGCTCAGGTGGAAATATTGGAGTATTGATAAAAGCAAAATAGGACAAAGAATAGAAATAGACTTAGCGATTCAATGATGACATGCATGAAACATGTGACTTCAACATTCACTGAAGCTTCTGCGTCTACTCGTTACTCCACACAGATATGATGTAACCTTCCTCACATTAATACATGGAACAAACAGAAATGGCATATTTGCTTCCAGTTTTCTACATTGTTTTTCACCATTGGAGGTTCAGCTGGCGCTCTTTTAATAACATCATCGTTTTGCACCCTCTTCCTCTGCGATGGTGTAATGGTTTTCTGACTGGAGAATTGGCGCCACTGTTTATCTTGATGAACAAACTCCTTATAATCATATTATGGCGGTGAATGGAAGGAAGCATATTTTTGCATTCTCTTTTGCTGATTTGCATAAAGTTCTCCGTTCACTTTTGAGCAGGCTTTAGTTGTATGCAGGTAAACAGTCCGGGGGAAGAGCAAAAGAGGTTGAACCCATTGGCCCAAATGTAATCTCTGAACCCATTAACTATCGTCTGATGATAATTTAGCTTTTTATGTGCTTAAAATTAGTACAAGTACAAGTACAACCGTATTGTATATGGTATATAATCACACTGTGTCTCCAACTAATGACATTTTATAATCTACTGCAAATTAACAAATCCTTATCTCAAACCTAGTGTTTCGTGTTCAACATTAAACCTGGGACCTGCCTGTAGCCGACGTTAATAATTAATGTGGACTTTTCTCTCAGAACGTGAATGATTAAGTTACCCAACGTTTATTTTACAGTCATGGCAAAGCCAGCCAAAGTGTGGCGAGCACTAACTCGTCTTAAAAAAAAATATTCAGCAAACGCCAATCCAAATTGAGGTAGTCTCCCTTGTGCTAGCCATAGTGTTTTTACCGCATCTTACAGTCATCTGTGGCCACTTAATGGTTATGCATGATACAAAGGGGGGGGGGGGGGGGGGGAGGAAATTCAGCAAAATATAAGAAAGATTGTTCACAAGTCCCAAATCTTGAGTCAAAGTCAAATCTTTTGAGGACAAGTCCCAAGTAGAGTTTCTCTCACTTAAGTGGGACTCGAGTCAAAGTGGCAAACTCCCCTGTGGTTCTGACTCAGCACACTGGCATCAGCACCCTGATTGCACTGGTGATCTATGGGTTGTGTGGTGTTCTTGCACTACACACAACCCATAGATCGGCAGTCCTAAGTGTAGCAATGATGGAGATGAATAAAAGCCTTATCAGCTGCAGCATCTCATCAGGGGTGATGGAGCACTGTGCTGCAAAAAAAAGTATTTCAGGTCTAGCAACTAATGGGAGCTCTTCAGCTCTCACAGGAAGTAGTGATTGAAAATTAAGAATTTAAATAGTATCACCCTAAACAGCAGTGAGAGATAGCTGGAGTATTAAATCACAGTGGGTGAATCCTTTTTTTATTTTTTTGTTCCTACAACAGCCAGAAAAAGTATAATGCTGTCAGTGTGAATTATATACTCAGGTTTTTAATAACATGTTTGTGTAGCATGGACACGGGTCAGGGGCAAATTTGCCTGAATGTGTGGCCTGTTGCCACCTTAATCTGCCTTTTTGTTCTCACGTCCTCTTGCTCTAAAAGTTCAACTTAATTTTCGAAAAGGTCAAGTTCATGGCTTTCTTGCTAAAAGAGAGATATACGGAAGAATTAGAGGCCATTATCACCGAAGATGTCGAGGTATAAAAGACACGTATGCAGACTTGACAAGCTGCAGACAGGATGTTCACAGATGTATGTGTAGGAACGGTAGGAACAGTATCCGTATGTGTCACATTGATGCATTCATATCCAGCAACAGACACACTCACACAATGATTACAGATTAGAGATACACAAGCAAACACACGTTGTAAATAAAACAGCATTCCTGGACACAGATGTACAGGTACACACACCTACAATGTGTACTCGCACACAACCATACGGACAAAGATGCATGCACACGCACAAACGCATGAAAATGCAATGGCGCACACCCCCCCATGCCCAGGCACTCACACACATTAACAAAGCAGCACAGGGCTTTTTATGCATCTAATTTCCTATTACCCTCGCCGACACAAGGAGCTGTCACCATTGATCAATAGGGGTCCTTCACACGTGAATGTTCATTGGGAGAGTTATTGCATCATGCACCTTCAACTTGTGACTATAAAAAAGAGGTCCTCCGCCATTTAAATCCCTGCTCTACTTCATAACCACGGCAGTTCTGTCAAAGCAAGCGACTAATATGCCTATTTTTAAATGAGCGCCACTAAGTGTATTTCACCGATGTTTCTGACCGTGAATAAGAGCGGCCTGGGTGTGTTTCTCAGGGCCCCAGGCTACCGCTAGCTTTCTTTACTCTTCACTCTTTCTCTAACTGGGTTTGAAGGTGTTGGCAATGGCAGGTAAGTAATCAAAAATGTTTCTAAAAAAATTGTAAAACTATTAATATCGCACAATAAAAGTCCTGCATTCAAATTTTTACTTCAAGTAAATAGTGAAAGAGGAATTGTTAATGCAATGTACTTAAATTGACTTCTGTTCAAGGTAGAGCTTTCATAATAAATAATGATGCATCATATTAAAATTGTTACATTTTGTCAGTCAACTCTAAATCTGCAACATAACCATTTATTAACAAAACATTTCTCAGTCAAGTGAATGTAGTAGGAGCAACGACATGGATGTGTGAAGTAACTAGGGAGTGCAGTGTTCCCACATATACCACAGGCCAAGCATTCAGCATCTTCTGAACAGTCAAGTTTTAATCAGGCACTGCTCTAATCTTTTTCAAATGAATGAGCTGTTTTCTCACTCAAACTTAACAGCACCAAAACTCTGTGTATTAGTATTTTTACATACTATTGTAAAACCTGTTATATTTACGTTAAAAATATTACATAACAGAAAGTAACTGTAAATTAGACTGCAATGTGCAACACTCTGGTATATCTAAAAAATAAATAAAAATGCATAAATTCGACAGTGAGACACTGAGACACTGAGATGACGTTAATGACAGACTTGAGCTCGGTGAGGAAAGGGTACATTATTGTAATTGTAGGGGACGGTGTTGTGTTTAATCGTTCTCGTCTCAGAGTGGTTTACGGCCCATCGCAGGATGGAGTCACTTTTAGTTCCACCTTACTCTCCATTCCTCAACCCCACAGAGGAAATCCATCCTAATGGAGGTGGAGAGTTTATGACCACCAGCCACATCATCAGATGTCCGTCTTGGACATAGTGAAAGCTGGATATAATGGACATAATGGTAGAAAATTGCAGGGGTGGATCAGACATGCAAAAAGATTGTGTTGCAAGAGACGGCACAAGAAAAGATGGCAAACAAAATAAGCCTGTTGAATCATTTTTGCAGCATTTCTGATTCATTTCTGTGACATATAAGTTAGTCTAAGGTTGCACAATCCACGCCCTTATTGTTGTTGTAATGGGATCTTGATTTATGCTAAATAAAAAAGAAATAAAAGAGACACATTAAAATGCTACCTGTTGCTTGTTTTTGATAATTGTTACAAACTGTTACTGTTGGGTGACAAATGTCAGTGTTCAGAGTTTATATATGTATGAAGTTGTTTGGTTGCATTTGTGCATTTTGATGTGAGAAAAACGGTTACGTTGAGCTGCATGTTGGTAAAGAGAAAAAACTGTAAGGCAATAAATTGGTGCACTTTGAAATACAAGTTTCCTTTTTTTTGTTTTGTTCAAAGAGCAGTTGACCTCAATAGCCTTTTACCTAAAAATCTAAATAACATCTCAACCTGTTCACCACCTGTACGAATTGATGATGACCAGAATCCTCCTAGATTTCAGTAGTTTTTTTTCTAAAATATTACTATAGGACCTTATAAGCTGGGGGAAAGGGAATTAGACAACGATTTATTTTTCTGTAATGTGATCATAGCACTTTGATTTTTATTCGTAACCAGTATGAGCGCAATATTCCTGCATTTTGTTGCCAATCATTTAGGAGAAGATGGTGAAGAACTTTGATCAGTCGTGAATTGATAATGTTGTATTTTAAACACATTTCTTATATACTTTTGCAACAGACTCGCAGCTTACCTGTCCAGAGCGATTGCGGTCATTGAGTAAATGCTGGCGAAGACAGCTGCGATCGGAAAGAAGTTGTGAAAGCGGCAGTAATACAGTCCGAAATACCACTCGTTGTGCACTGCGTATGTGAAGTTGATCACCGTGTTGAAGGCGGACATGGAGGCTTCAGCGAACGCCAGGTTCAGAAGAAAATAATTGGTGACGGTCCTCATGCGTTTATGTGCCATAATAATCCAGATCACTGTGATATTGCCTACCACGGACACAATAACTATGCTGCTGTACGCAATGGCCCAGAGCACAATTCTCCAGACTGGCTGCACGAACTGGTTCCAGTTTGCGGTCCCGTTACTGGTGTCGTTGGAGCCGGTGGTCCAATCTGGCGCATTGGTGACATTGAAAAAAGGATCCATTTTGCTGTTTAAGACCGAAAGTCACTTTAAAACCCACCAACTGGATACAAACCTAATTCATAACAAGACAACTCCGGTTGGCAAATGCAAAGTGACCAAAGTTTAGGAAAAGCACGACGGCTGCGCGCTCTGTTGGAATGTTCACTTAAAGACTCTTTCTTGGAAATAATAGATTCAGTATAAGTAACACATGTGGACGTTACGATTACACAGGACTATCTATTAAACTATTGTTACTGTCACTTATCTCTGTGCGTAAAAACGCGCAAAAACAATTCTGTGTTCCATAAACTGGTCGGACATATCTGAGCTCTCTCTGCTCCGTCCTCTCCTCTCTCCGCTCTGTTCTCTGCTGCTTCTCTGCGCAAACTGAGCGACTGCACACCACTTTTATGCAGCGAGCCGCTGCGCACCCGTCCAATAGGCAGTCTCTGTAATTATGATTATGCTATTTATTCCATCCGACTCAGACCGCACGGGGAAGCCAACAGGATAATTATACCTAAATGCCTCTCATCTGATTAAATTCGCTCATAATTGGTTTGTAGGCAATAACAAATCGCACACAAGCAGGAGACTGAATGAACGAATTCAGGCACATGAGTAATAATGTGCTAATATAGCAATAAAAATAGTCAAAGTTGAAATAATAATGGTTGTAGTTGTGTAGGCATCATTGATGACCATCACTTTGAATGGATTTAATCTCAAAATAAATTTAAAGGAACCCATTTTTTTTCTGGATGTGGTGTGTAATGTGGTGAGGTGTCACACTGTCCCTGTCTTCCCACTCACCGCCCCCTCTCGTGGTCTCACAGTCTGGACTGTGCATTTGGGGATGAGCTGCTTCATAGAAGGTGAACATGCTGATGATGACAAAGATCAATAGTAGTAATGAAACATGTACTTTAGAGGTTCTTTACATATTTTCACAAAACACAAACAAAAAACGCTTAATAGCAAAAATAGATTTTATTGATTAACACTGTAACAGAAATGATTTTCTTCAGCAGACACCCCACTTGTTCACAATATCAAGCTTCATATATTTTATCAGAGCTTTGTTCCCGGCTCCATTTTTCCAGACTGCATTTGCAGGAATCTTCCCAGAGGAGCAATGTGAGAGGATGAATGAGCTCATTAGGAGGGCTGCTTCCAGGCTTGCCACTGGACTCTTGAAGGCACAACAAGACTGGAAAGCATAAAGTTGAATAGACCGTAACTCACAGCCCTTCGTTTTGTGATCGTGGAGTAGAGGACCTTTAATCGCCACAGGTTTTGGTGTTGTGAATCTGAAAGGTGTGACATCATTGATGTTTTTGCAGGACATAGGTTATTAATATTATAACCTACTGTTGCATTTTAAACCATGCTAGCGGCATGACTATATTAGTCTGATGGTGTGTTGCATGTCTGCTGTATCTGGTCCACACTGACATATCTGTAACTGTGGATGGATTACAATGCAATTTGGTACAAACATAAATGGTCCCAGAGGATAAATCACAATGTCTTTGGTGATCCCCTGACTTTTCCTCTTGTGCCTCTTGTGCCAAAGCACAACTTTGCTTAAGTACCGCCTCTCAGAGCCCCTGGCCGTTAACTCTCACTCTTGATGAAACATATTGTTAACTAAATTACAGTAGCAATTTTAAGTTATTGGAACTAAACTTGAATTTAATGCATCGTTTTCGAACTACATAATAGAACTTCTGCCAGTTTAAAATTCTTTAAAGTCTGCAGTTTACATTTACAATTTCTTTTTTTAACAAAAATTGTAATACATGCTCTTTTTTTGCTTCAGGAATATTTCCCTGTGAGGCTACAGCAGGTAGTCACTCACTCAGTAAGAATATCTTCATGTACATGTGGCTTCAACCCTATGTGGCTGTATTGCTTTAAGCCTGCTTTAGAAACAATACAGAAAATAGGATTCTCTGGACATCCGGTGTCTTTCAGATGTGAATGAACTCTATCTATTATATTTAAAGCAGAGGTTTTTTTTACACCAACCTTGGCCAGACAGGCAAGCTGCTGATTACCAGAACAATTTTCTCATGAATATATGAATGAAGCTGCTACATTACCAGGTTCCACAACAACTAAGAGATACCATACAGTTGGAGAGGGTCACGGTAAATTCACTACTGGAAATACAGCAGCCACACAATAATGCCACACAGAACTCACTGTCAGGCTCTTTTGGAATAATATTGGAAAAGGAACAGACAGTTTCTTTGTGATGCACTGAGGCCGTCATTCACTACGTCAAACTCACAAAGCGCAGAAAATCATGCAATTTACATCTTTAATACTTGACTATTTTCTTCCTTTCTATTCACAATTCTCGTAACTATTGCACTGCAGGCTACTCTTTTCATGCATGTTAATGCCGGAGTACCTCTTGTATGAGCCTTTTGTAGGTTTCCATCTTGACTAAGGCTCACTGGAACAAAAAGAAGAAGCAATGTGTTAGTATTGTGATTAAATTAAGGTAAAAAAAAAAGGCAGATATGCAGTCAGTTAGTTCATTTTTCCATCTGTCTGTCCAACACAAACAACTCTTGGGTTGCTATGACATGTCACAGGATTTTCAAGTCAGAATTACCCCTTAAAACACGTTGGTCTGTGACAACTCTAACAGCTGAATGTCCATGAACGTTTCTGGGAATTCATGGCCCCCAAAGTGACCAACACATTTTTATTTAGTGATCAGGTCACGGGATTTATCACCTTTATTACCCCTTAAGTTTAAAAACAATACATTTGCATCTGTGTGATAGCTTATTCACCACATTGTGGGTTGTAACAGTGGTTTTATCCTCTAATATCAAAAACTGGCTGGTCAACACATGTTCTCTTCTCTTCTGTAATTGTCTGCAAATGTCTGCTTTTCACATAATGCCTGATCTATGTCCTGCCCAGGTCAACAATTGCCCGATGACCCCAACAACATAATTTACCAAAAAAATGTTCTCCTCCAAATATAATCCCATTATAGATGGTGTCCAGTCATGGTAATTATGTTCCTCTTGCACAAGGACGTTGCTTTTCTCTTGGGAGAAGCTTCGATCCACTCTGGACTGTCCTCTCCATCACAACTGTCAGAGCTCCATGGTGGAGTCTAAACTGCTTGGAAGGAGAAGCAAAAGAGGTGAGCGACGCCAGTCTCTAAGCACACACGCTTATGAGATATTCTTCCTCATCTCACTTTATTACCAGCTGCATCCTAGTTGCACTGCATAGCTCTAGCCATGAAAACATCAGGTCGGTCACAATAACCTGTACGACTGCTATCCATGCACCACGTGACATTGGGCCTCATGCAAGAAGCTAAATATGAGCACATTTTCTGTTGTTTTTGTTCAACGATTGGTTCTTATTTTGTAAATAAATAAATCATTTCTGTGATTCACGGTTTTCAAATTTTTTTCTCATTATTTCTTGTTTTAGAATAATAATATTGATTGGAAAATCACATATTGACTTTATGTGTATCTAACAGTACCTCAATTTAACTTTTGCTGAAATTCTTCCTTCTCTTACAACCTTTTTTTTGGTGGTATCTCTTCAATGCTTGTATTTGCACATGGCGCAACACCTGTACTTATAGAGTGTTTAGGGGGCGTTAACTATGCTAATATTCAACAAGCTCAATCAACTGGGACTCATCATTCAGCACACCTGGGTAAGATGGTTTAGAAAGTTTGTTCCATCTGGGCTTGAATTCTCTTATTTTCTCTTTTGACAGACAATTAAGACAAAATATAAGAGACATTTAATAGAATGTTGAGGCCCAATGATCCACAGAGTTCTCTACATTTGAATTGCAGTGCATTGAAATATCTTACTCATAATTAAATTAGGCTATAAATGAGCAGAGATGACTACCTGTAATTGTATAAAATTGAATACTAACTTTCTGACCACATCTCTTTCTGTGTCTAGATGTTTTCCCTCTAATAAAGCATGCATCACGTCCCTTTGTCTCCAAGCGATTCAGTTTGAACTGTTCGTATATTTAGATTGTTGCTTCAATTCAAGGTACTGCCAAAACAAGACTAGTCTACGGCCATGTGAACTGCTCTGTGAGGCTCTACTATTGGGAACAGTGGCACTTTGCCCTAAATGCTAACATCTCCATGCTATCATTCTTACATCATGTTTAGCAGGTATAATTTATACAATGTTTACAATCTAGATTTAGTATGTAAGCATGCCAAAATCTTGAATTAGCACTAAACACAATGTACAGCAAAGGCTGATGGGAATGCCAATAGTTTAACAGTTATACAGAAAAAACAATGTATTGGACCCATTTAAATGTTGACATTTTGCTCCTTCTTCAGGTACTGAAACAACTGAAAAAAACATTCTAGTCAATTTATTTTTCAAAGTTAAATAAAAGCAATTTTCTTGTTAGCTTCCAAAAGCTGTCATCACTACTGTGACTGATACTCAGCATCCCCTCATCTGCTGCTGGGGCTCTCTCATCAACTGTTGTGATGGGAATGGGGCGTTGTATGAGTCTCCGGTGATAGCAACAGGCTGTCACAGTGAAAAGGAATCACCATAGGAGCAGTAAAATATACGGCAGCATGATCAATGGCCCTACACGTCAAACTATGATGCTCTAGGTACCCGTCTAGTGTCAGCTTTGCACGGGACAGTTTTCACGCAATTTGAATTTCCGCTCGTTACATGCATACACTTTCTTTTCAGAAAAAAAACTAGTAGAAGTAACGTTATATACCTTTAAAAGAGTCAACACTGACTTTTTGTTTCACACAGGACACACACTGCTCTCCTGGGGGAAAGCTCTGTGTTTCTTTGACACATCCATCGATGGTCACATAGTTCAGGTTCATAAGTTATAGTTTGACATGTGAACCACTAACAATGCTGCCATATTTTACGAGTCGGGATTGAGAACAGGCTGTTTCACTTCATGGTCAGCACCTTAAACTCTAGACCACCAGGTTGACCCATTTACAAATAATTAAATAATAACTAGACCCATGTATTTCTGATCTCTGACTTCAGTTATTTAAAGACAGGATTGTGTGTCAAACTGTTTTTTCACAACTTACAATTTACTATTGAGGTTAGTGTGCAAATTAAAAATTGCAGATAAAAACACAATTCTAATGTCAGGCTCTTTTAGGGCCCTTCCCATGTTGGGGCAATAGTCAAATCTACTCTCTATTACCCTCACTACAACATCCCTGACTGGAGACACCAGTAAGAGCAAAGTGATTCTCACTGATTCTGCCCCCTTGATTCTAGCTTGAATGTACATTCTTGCAACAACGTGAGCTCTGACCTGTGAGTCTGCAGGAGTCATACTCACACCAATCCCTGGCACATATTCTTGAATGTATCAGTTGCACGGGTTTCATGAGTCAGAGCATATATTTGCTGAGTGTAACTGTGATAGAGCTGTGATACAGGCAGAAGAGCATTCAAGAAAGAGATACAGCAACGGTGATGACTCATAATAAACATTCAGAATGTCTAAAGAAATGCATTATTTCGCAGTTTACACACAGTTGCCTCACCTTTTTGATTATATATATATATTTATGTATATATTATAAAAGATAATTTAGTATTCATAAATGTTGGATTTGTTTTGCAGTCAGGGGGGGGTTTGGAGGGGCTGGCAGAGGAAGTGCTGGATTCAGATGACTTAACACAAGAAATGAGCTGGGTTACTGAATTTAAACTCAAGTCAGTCCATGCAAACTGTCACCCCGGCTGGCCGATGATCCTGAGGGACTGAGAGACATTAAAACATTTCTGAATTCCAAATGTTATTTCTGACCTTTCGATTGATTGGCTTTCAGTAGCTTGGACTAAATGTTTCCCTACTTCTCACTGAACATTGAAATTATGTGTGAAAGATGTGAGACTCTTTGATGAGTTGCCGACAACCTGGCCCTCAAAATGTGCACAGGGATGAGAGATATAATTCCTTCAACAAAGATCAATGAATATGCTGATGAGTGAGAGAAGCCTTCAGAAAGATGGGTTTTATGGATTTTGCAGAGCAGTGCATGATCGTTAATTATTTTCTTTGTCCACTTATTCTTGTTCATGATCATGGGACTAGATGCAATCATGCACTGGAGTAGCGCTACCCTTCCATATCAGGGCAGAGCAGTCCAGTATAAGGCCAGAGGCCGTCGGGTCAGCCACAGAACAGATAACCGGAGACATAATAAGTGAGGATATTTACACAGAAAGAGGATAACGTTGGTTGAAGGACTTCAGTAATTCGTCAACTGTAACCTGATTACTCATGGCTCGTGCTTCTCCCTGTCTACGCGATGGAGTGTAGACAGGAGATGAGGTTGCACATCACCTGAAATTGAAACTATGCACCACAGCTATGTAAATGCACCTCTCTCCAGGACTGAGCAAATCAGGAGGAAGTGAAACTACTAATTCCAATAGAAATAAGAAAACAAACAAACTTCTAAAGATGGGAAACTCAAACACTGTTGCTGATAATCATCTGGGTTAACACATGGACAGCTTTGCAAGTGTGTAAACCAATTTGCGAATGCATCAGTAATGTCACAAGCATGCCAAATATATCCAACCGGTCTGCGGCAACAACTGATGCAACCTGAAGCAAGGGGGATTAGCTGTACGTAATGCATTACAGCTCGTAGTTACTAATTTATCTGCTTGTATTTCTCAAAAACATGTTTTTCTGTCTTTTAGGTATGTTTTAACTTATGTGCATATTCTTGTCACATTCACTTTTTTTCAAGTCGGTTCACATGACGAGAAAAGTAATGCAGCAAGGATTGAATTACTTTTAACAAGCCTCATTGTTTAAATATCTGTAACCTACTATGTTGTTACTAGTATGACCCAGTTTCTTTAGAGAAGTCATTATATTTTCATCCTTTTTCTTAGTGTTTTCATGGGTCCATTTTTATTCCTGAGTTCCACGCCTGTTTTGCTACGACAGGTTCTGACCTCAATGTCTGCTTTTTAACATTTTAATTGGTTTGTCTTATTATAATTTTTATATTTCACAAGCAACAAACATCGACAAAATTAAAAGTAACAAACATTATAGTTTTAAACACATATTATTGTTACAAATTAACCGGAGCAGCTAAATCTAATTAAATAACGAGGATGTGTTTACTGCCCCTTTAAGAATGTAGTCAAAACAAAGCGTGTTCGCTGGTCCCGGCCGTACGGAAGTGGTTTTGTTTCAGTGGCTACAACACTACGTGAGAAATGAGGGCCGCTACATATATAAAATTCAGTTAGCTCTCTTAAAACCCTTTTTATTTATTTCATTAACGACATTAGATGTTTAATTATCATTATTTTGATATTGCCTGAAGTAAACGAGGGATAGCTAACGTTTAGCTAGCTCGTTAGCTAGCTTCACTGATGTCAGCAGCCATGCCGTCCTACTCTGAATTGAGGAAAACCAACCACTTCTACTACTTCATCAAATTTACCTTAAATATCTACTC
Organism: Leptoclinus maculatus; assembly: GCA_032191485.1. Classification (NCBI taxonomy): domain Eukaryota; kingdom Metazoa; phylum Chordata; class Actinopteri; order Perciformes; family Stichaeidae; genus Leptoclinus; species Leptoclinus maculatus. The sequence goes on from JAVDOI010000005.1 coordinate 28,550,814, forward strand.
AATGCTCTTCTCGGTAAGTCTCCTGTACATTAATAAACATCAGCATTCTTTGAGTTTGAGCTTGTCTGCTAATTGTAGTGGACGTGAACCACCCACTAGCGTCAGTGAGTCATCGCTCAGAACCTCATGAAAAACACTCGTGTTTAAACGTGTTAACTGTTCCAGACACATAACATATGTGTTAGCGCATAAACTCAGGCTTATTCAGAGTCTATATGATGTACTGTACAAATCGGCATGTACCCTGAACCAGGATAACGACACATTGGAGAACAATTTCAATCTAAAACACGGATTTACCTAAAATCCTGTCGGACTTCCGCCTATTAACGTTACATCGTGAAACGGGGTATAACTGGCTTTTTAATGACATCAATTGCCCTGTGTTGACATTGGCGCATTCCGTATTTACCAGGAGACTATATTGATTAAAACACAAGTCATTCATTTTGTTAACAACATTGTGTTGTTGATGTTGAGTAACGTCACATAAAGTTAACGTATTTTCTAAAGGGATCTGGTTTCACGTTCTCTGGATGCTAGCTAGCTGGTGAAAGATTAGCTTGCAGGATGGACATTAGCACCACAGACATCCTCCCGAATTAAAATCTGTTGACAAAACAGGGATTTTTGGGCAATCCTAATAAACAAGACACTAATATGTAGCATGTGGTGTCGATACACAGCGATCTCTGGCTAGCAAACAGCACGGTGGTGCAGGGCGTTGTATCCACTTAAAGGGACGCTGTTGTGGGTAAATAGTTTTGCCGACAGAAAATAGGAGCAATGTGAAAGTCTCTTTTGTTGCTCATTCACCTAATCCATGTTAATTGTAATGATTTAAAATACACCACAGCAGTAAATTATATATTAATAATTAATTCATACATATATGCCTCTATTTTAAATGTTATCTTCATAACCATGTTGTTAAAGTTCAATTATTACAAACTCAGTTTAAAAAATCGTGCCCGGGCATGTTCACAGTGTTCTGGTTCATTTGGAATAAGGTGAGCGAACAAACATTAATCACTAACTTTTCACAGCTGCCCACTGATTTATTTTGATGGTAACACAAGTCTGTGGCAGATGAACAAATCCAAATATATAAATTTCAGCTAAATAAGCAAAGGTGTGTTCAGGACAAGGCTCCTATCAACCTTTTAGGGTTTCAGTATTTCCCACACGTCATAACACAGTTTTCTTTTATTAAGCCACACTTATCTAAGAATACACAAGTAAATCTATTTGGGTAACTTTGGTTGTGGTTGGAGAGTTTCTATATGCACCAGATAGGGTTGAGCAATATAAATATTATGATACGACACTAGATATTGTCTGAGATTTAGAATATCGTAATATGGTTTAAGTGTTGTCTTTTCCAGGTTTTAAAGGCTGCATTACAGGAAAGGGATGTTATTCTCTGAACTTACTGAAACTGTTCCCACCTGTTCCACTTAGTCATTATGTCCACAGAACTGAAATCACATGGTGTAAATATATTTTGTCATAAATATCGGAATATTTGATTTTCTCCATATCGCCCAACCCAGCCACCAGGCACATTCGCAGCTAAATCAATTAGCTGCCCAACTTTGATCAATGTTTTTTTTTTTTTTTATGTCTTTAAGTGCATTGTTTAATTTTGGATCCAACAGACGCCTACATTGCTGGACAAGCCTTGCCAGGCCATTGATAAGTAAAGATGAGTCATCCTCAGCCGTCATGGGCCCACCTACAAACCCCTTTGTTTTATTACTCCATCTCACCACTACATCACTTTTATCTCCGGGAAGATTCGTGCAATAATGTTCAATTTGCACCCCCACCAATCTCCTTGACTGTGTTTGGCAAATATATATATACGTACACCCGAAAGCACATTATGAATATGACTCCAGAACCTCAGTAGTTTGATTTCATTAGCACTCCAGGGTCTTTTTAATATGATCTGTCGCTCCCCTCTTAATATCTCTCCCTCTTACTGCTGTGATTTAGGACAATGAGGCCCAGCTTAGCTTAACAGAGAGACGCTCATGCGTTTGGTTAATGTCATTGAGGTAAGATTCTTACGACAGGAGTAAAGCTGCAGATCCTCATCCAGTGGAACTTGAATAGGTCTGGTTGATGTTATTTTCTCTCTTTTTGCTTTGATCAAGGTTAGTTACACTCATACCACATCATACTACAAATACAATTTTTTTATTTTTGTATTAGGGTATTAATTTAATGATTACCAGCTTCAAAAGCCTGTAAAGCAGGCTTACGCACTCATAGAAGATCAGCTTCATTGGTCAATATCTCTAATTAGTTAACAAACTCATGTTTACACCTCAATGTCAGCTAAAATATCCAGACATAATAGTAGATTCCCAACTCGCATTTCAAAACACAAGTAAAAAATAGCTGTCAAAAGAAACAAATTCAATTTGGTGAACTTTAGACCTATTGTGAACGAGTTAAATGTGAGATTGAGAGCGTTTCTTTTGCCTCTCAACAACTCTCATAGCGACGGCTAAGCCAGCGGCTCACAGCTAACAGAACTAACCACGTTTACTTTAGGGGGAACCGAAGTGTCACTGCTACGCCCCCGTGAAGTTGTCAGCTGTAAACCCCCGATGAGCTGCGAGCTAGCCAGTGGGGCACGCTCGCGTGCACTAAAAGCATGTGCGGCCAGCTCAGCTATGTAGAACGTAGAAGCTGTGATTAAAAACCTACACATAGAGGTAGTGGGACTTCATTATCTGCTCAGGTAGCTTTTACACCACTATATCTTCAGCAGATCGTTATTTACTGCTTTATTACTGCGCTGAATATATCGATTTAGCACCTTTTTATCTAGCAAGGCCTCAAAGTTGTTCATCAGTGCCGTGATTCTGTGGTCTGGACAGGTAGGACCACATTCAAAATATATCATTGTATGTTGTTTTTTAACTAGATATGATTTCGTAACTGCATATGACTCTTGTCTGTTTTCTTTATTACCATCAACCTGTCACCGACAAAAAATTAGCCTGTATGGCTAAATCTGGCACATTTACACCATGGATTCAAGTGCTCATGTTGATTAATGTGCATTATCCACTCTTAAATTTAGCTACATCAACAAAGTGTTTCGACTTTTCGCTGGGTCAATGTGTCTTTGCACAGTGTCGCTGCTCAGGACATTTGGGCCCCTGATCCGACAAACCCTCAGACTGCACGTCATCCCAACCTTTCTAATGTCCTGGATGACTCATATATAATGCTAGCAATTCTAGGTTTCGTCTTTTTGTTTCCCAAGGTAGTATCAGGTCCCTTTCTACAAAGTCTGCTACTCCTTCTTATCTTCATTACTGCAGCAGTGAAGGTAGGGAGTCTGACTTTGGATGCTGGCTCAAAGCCACATGTATCTGCCAATGCTTTATGGAGGGTTGTGAGCAGTAAATAGAGTTGAAGTAGACAGACCCCACTCTTAAGGCAGATTGCCTCTGGTTCCAAGTGAAAATCAATTGCAGGAAAGCAAGCACTGTTTGTTACTTCTCTTTTTGTAGCACCTGCATTAGCTGAATTTAAACAGGAGAGCAACACTCTCCATTTGATTAATTTGTCAACATGTACTCTGATGATTGTTTAGTTTTCAGTGTGTTTTGATGTAATACTCTTTACAGTGGTTCGCTGTGGGACACTGTGATCCAGCACACTCACCAGCTAGCTCTAAGTACATGTAATCATGTACTTGTGTACAATGTTGAGGTACGTTGAGGTTTCTCCATTTTTACCTTTCTGCCAGTTCACCGCCTGGGCACAACCGAGGTGCCCTTGAGCAAGGCAACTCTTAACCGCTCAGGGGTTAGCCCCTTTGCTCTATCTCTCCACCGGCATGTCTACGAGTCTTCTTTATCCTTCTACTCCACTCTTTGTACTCTTTACTCGACTACATTTGTCTGACAGCTATAATTACGTTACTGATTAACATTTCTACATTTAAAACAAACGTATAAAACAACACAATGTTAAAGATTAAACCCGTGATTCCGTCTTTTTCAGATGTCTATGGGTAGCTTCCAGTTCCACCAGAGTGATTCCTCTTAACTTACCAGATGGTTTTGTTTAAATAACTGTTTAAGGCCCCAAGAGGTCAATTATCCAATATTTCTCAAAAAAAGCAAAGATCAGCAAAAGGTCTCCAAAAAATATGAATACATGTGTAGCAGATCTTTGTTCTCCTTCTTTCTTGCCCCTTTAACCCTCACAACCCCCCACATTTATCTGTCGACCCGCAATCTTTCTATATTTTGTGCCCTTAATCGTTCAAATGTTGCCGCCTTAACCCAACATGATGTGAGCACTCTGCACAGCTTCAGCGCACTTTGGGTTTGTGTACTAGGAACAAAAGCATCTCAACCTGTATGTTTAGTAAATACATCTTTCCTGCCTAATACGTCACTTATTTTAGAATTTTCTGTGGAGCACTATGATGTGGCAAGAATGACCCCTGGAGCAACGCTAGACAGAGTATTAGCTGTAAAAACGGGGCATGGTCATTCATATCGCATAATGAGGACCCCAAATATCTGAACGGAACATTTCCTGATGTGTGTTATGGCTGCAACGATTTAACTGTAATTTAAATGTAATCAAAGAACGAATGAAAGTAGGCAAGCTGACGTACGGATGTCATTGCCTTCCTCATCAGGTTGGTGGTGTTGTTAAACCGAACTGACTATCAATCACTAATTACTGTTTTTAATTTGCTCTTATTCAGTAGAACTAGCTAAATCCTCTTTAAAGCCTTATTCTCTGTTTCACTTGTTGTACCTCGTCATAGTTTTCTTGCGCATTCCAATCAGGTGTTTTTAACTCATCTTGTATGAATTTCCTTCCATGGCCTTTCTTATTTTAATATGACGCGTTCAGTATCAGGCTTTGGACCGGGGCTGGTATTTGGGTAATCGTCTGGATTACAAAAATGCATAAAACATTCCAAATCCTTTGGAAAATGTTTCTTATTCAACAACGAATAAAATTACAAACAACAATACTGTAAAATAACAGAATCTTTCAAAATGAATGCCTTAAATTCAGCTGAAAGACGCGTGTTGCAGAACTCTGCCGAGTATCTCGGCCAAGAACAGAGAAATGTGTGGCTGAGCCCTTCTTGATTCATGTCATGGAGACCAAGCCCTCATCACCGTTGCTTGTGTCGGAGCACAACCCCCGCTGGGCTCAGGTCGAAGGGCTGAGCAGAAGCCTCTGAGTGAGCGACAGGAAATGTACTGCTTTAGTGCCATAGGATATGAATCTGTGCAGCCTATTAGCGAGAGGTAACAGCGGCGGTCCTGTGGCCAGAAAATGGTATTTGGACAGCCCTACTTTGAAGTGGTATGTCAAACCTGATGACAGAGAAGGTGGAACCCTCTGGGCCTTAAAAGTGACTGAAACTTGTTTTCTATCTAATGGCCAGCAGGGGGCGACTCCTCTGGTTGCAAAAAGAAGTCTGATTGTATAGAAGTCAATGAGAAAATGACTCTACTTCTCACTTGACTTATTAGCTCAGTAAACGTTGTGAACGTGACTTCATGGTCTGAATCGCTAGTTTCAAGTCTTCGTCAAAACAGCATGATGTTCATTTAGTAAATCATGGTCCCATTTAGAGTCAAAAAAAGATGTTTCCCTCTTAGAACTTTAACCCTTTTCACAGTGTGTTTTCAATTCATGGAAGTTAATCGTAACATTTTGGTCTCCTAAAAATGTCTTTTTCAGCATTCCTCTTGAGTCACCTCTGTTGTTAAGAAAACAAAAAACAACTGGCCAATAACCAAGGTGTCGACGGCACAAAATGTCGAACTTGAGGCTTCAAAACCGAACCAGTCCACGAGAATGAATAAAGCCTGAGAATAAAGCCCTATAGTTCAAAGAGCTGAACACTACTTCAAAACTGAGATGTCACGGTGTTTATCTCAGTGAACCCCCCCCCCCTCTCTCTGCTCTCGTCGTCTCAGCTCTCTCTCGCTCTCTCTCAAACTCTACACTCTCCTACACACTCACTCCTCCCTCTCCTCTCAATCTCTCTCCTCTCTCTCTCATCTCTCTCTCTCTCTCCTCTCTCTCTCACTCCACTCTCTCACTCTCTCTCTCTCCCCCTCCTCTCTCTCTCTCTCTTCTCTCTCTCTCTCTCTCTCCTCTCTCTCTCTCTCTCTCTCTCTCTCTCTCTCTCTCTCTCTCTCTCTCTCTCTCTCTCTCTCTCTCTCTCTCTCTCTCTCTCTCTCTCTCTCTCTCTCTCTCTCTCTCTCTCTCTCTCTCTCTCTCTCTCTCTCTCTCTCTCTCTCTCTCTCTCTCTCTCTCTCTCCTCTCTCTCTTCTCTCTCTCACTCTCTCTCTCTCTCTCTCCTCTCTCTCTCTCTCTCTCTCACTCTCTCTCTCTCTCTCTCTCTCTCTCTCTCTCTCTCTCTCTCTCTCTCTACAGCTGATGGGTCTCTGTGTGCTGTGTGTGGGGGTTGTATGCCGAGTGGAACGGCAGAAGAATAGAACCCTGGAGGGCCTCTTCCTGCCCTGCTGTGGTGCTCATCCTGCTGGGCCTGGTGATGTTCACAGTGTCGGTGGTGGGCATGGTTGGATCCCTCAGGGACAACAAGACCCTGCTGCACATGGTAGGGATGATAGATGAGGAGGAGGAGGGGATGTGGCCAAGCATGTCTTTAATGTTTGTTGTTCATGATATATATGCGTTTGTGTGTGTGTGTTGTGCAAATGTTTATTGGTAGCATTTTAATTGTCAGTTGTTTACAGTTTGCATTGTCAGGGATGTAATGAGGAATAAAACAGGAAATTACACATACGAGGGTAAAACTTCAAATGTAGTGGTGTAAACATATGCGTATTTGTGTACATTTGTATGTAAATATACAAAGGACACACTCAAAGCTGAGACATGTATACTGTGATCAAAGTTTGCCCAGCAGCAGCAGTTCATAACACATTTAAATCAGTGACCACTTAGGATTCACCTCGAATGCAAAAGCACAGCTGTTGGTTTTTACCAATAATAGAAAAAAAGAGCTCAAAGTGTGCAGGGATATATTATTGTAGTTGCTATGCAACTATCTAATTGGCTTTAGCTAAATAAGCTGAACTGAGAAAAGGGGATTAAAAGTTCACCATAGAAAAGGGAGTTAGTGATGTTTCTGCTCAGGCTTTGATGAAGAGGATGAGAAGCTTGTCATACTGAGGAAGCCCTCGAGTTAATGCTACGCTCTGAGAAACATGGACCTTATGCTCCTTCATGTTTGCTTGTCTTGTTAGCAGCATTTTTAGAGTTTGTCAGCAAATATTCCATAAATAATCCAATCAATCAAACAACCCAATACAGAGTCCTTTAATATTGATCCAATGCAATATCTAAACAACTTTTAAGTCTGATCTGCATTTGATCGGGTTTATTTTAGCTGAAACTGATGCATTAATGAAGATGCAGTTACCGACCTATAGGATCGCATCGTGTCATTGATACCCTGAAAACTTGACTCTTATTTAATAGTGCTGTAAATGGTTTTCCTGGTGCGTCGGTGCTCCATATTTCCTCTGGATGCTCTATGAAGCAGTTCTTTCCTCTCTCCGCAGTTCCTCTGTGTTCTCTGTGTGCTGCTGCTTCTGCAGGCCATCGGGCTCACCATGGCTCTGATCTTTGAAAACAAGGTAAACGTCACATTCTCACACGTGTGCTGTACATTCTCATATGTCATCAGCCTGACGACAGCCTCTGGCCACAGTGAGGTCACTACTCCTTCACTGTGCTGTCTGACTGGCACCACCTCTCCTCTGTGTCTCCACTTCATCTAGACGTCTGCCTTGGTCCAGAGCAGTATACGAGAAGGAATTAAACACTACTACGATGATCTGGACTTCAAAAACATCTTGGACTATATGCAGCAAAAGGTGGTTTGATATTTAATCTCGTAAATATGAACAGAATTGCAGTATTGTTCTAAAAAAGTGTGGCATTTTTTTTGATATTGTTGCAGTAAGTAGATGCAGTATAAAAAGATCTACAGGTTGATTCTCTCACAAGAATTCCTTGTGCATTATTCAGAGCTTTAATAAAGATAGATTTGTTCCTTAGTATGAGTCAGATGGTCACACAGCTTTTGTTTAGCATCAAGCTGGTCATTTCATCAAAACATGACATTCGTTTCAGTATTGTGTCTTTATTTTCAGAAAGACTGTGGGAATAGTCGGTCTGCTTTGTCATATTTTTGTGACCATTGCGGCGTGATTCCCATTTGAAAAAGCCTTTAAGCGCACACACACACACACACACACACACACACACACACGCATACCTGCCCCTTCAAACCCTCTTGGTACATGATCATTTCATGAAATACTGAAGGTATCCAATAAGTACTGTTTTGGCAGTTTCTCTAGTGGGCGACCTGTAACACGACCTACAGTGTGAGATTATTCATTATTATGCTTCATGTAGCTGGATTCAAATAGTTTATTTTAAAGAATTATTATTTTTGCTTTTCTGAAAATGGGCTAAAACATCTAAAGGAATCGTTTAGAGCAGCAAAAAGATAAAGGGGTGTTTGTTCGTCTACCTTGATGGATGGGCTTGTTATTGCAAACAATAGTGGGGGGGGGGGGGGGGAATGAGGCGAAGATTTAGTTTGTGGCAGTCTGCAGCTATTAAATCGATGAAGAAGAATAAGCGACTAACAGGAAAATGCTTCAGTGGGTATTTTAGAAATGTATCATGTTCTCTCTGAGACACATATTTTATCTTTATCTGTAACAGCAGAACTGACATCAGTTTTGGCTCCACTGAAGCGTAACCCCGACGTGCTCCGTTTCTTTGAAACTCTAGACAAATTAATTGGCTGTAATGGACATTTAACCTTTGGCGGTGAGCTCGGAAACGTGTCTCTTGTCTCGCGACTGCCATTCTCACAGTTTGCCTTTTCTATCCGGGGATACTCGCTGTTTGATCATCACCTCCAGAGAGGGCGATACATCCCGCTTCCTGCCTGGCGTCCTCCTTTCTTTTGCTTCTTTTCCCACTGATGGTAAAAATGTCTTATTTGCGCAGCCAGTGTGGTTCCTGGCAGCGTGCAGCGGAGGTCAGGCGATGACGGAGATAAGAGAGATTCTTCATCGTCTGGGAAAGGTTCTCAACACGTTGGACACTTAAACCCAGTATTTCAAACTGATAGCCGTTAATTGATTGTCAGAAACTCTGCAGTCTTCACACGAGCACCTGTTCAGCACTGCAGACGTTTATTTTAGTTTGCTGTAGGACTTGGCTGTAGAGGGAGATAATGTTGTCTTGGGTGGCTTGATAAGAAGGCAACATTGTGAGGGATCTCCGTGGTGAAACACAAGTGTGGATAGAACACCAGAAGCTGTAACTCAGCGGGTTGTTTTAGTTTAAGTGAGCTTGTTGTTGTTTCACATTTTAATTTGGGATAAGCCTTTTGTTTTGTTGGCATGCTTTGTTTCTAATTGCCTTGTGTGAATACTGTGTTGTCTTCCAGTTTTCATGTTGTGGAGGGGATGAGTACAAGGACTGGGGAGTCAACCAGTACCATTTCTGCAACGGTACTGGTCCATTAGCCTGTGGGGTTCCATACACCTGTTGTGTTCGCCGCAAGGTGAGTGCTGGCAACACAAACACACACACACACACACACACACACACACACACACCAAACAGACAAAAACACACACACACAATCCCATAAAACATCCGCAGCGTCTGTTACTTCTGCTTTCACACCTTTATTTCAGTACAGATCAATCTGCTCTAGTCTGGTTCATGGTCACACCGACTCAATACAAATAAACCACGAGGATCGACCACAACACATCATAGGGACTGACGGGTAACTCGCTACTGATCTTCATCTTGCAGCGTTGGCAGAACATAAACCCCCTTTGGGAAATAAAAATCCCTGAGACTGACAGTCATGCATCACATTACAGCACATTTGTTTATTTTAATTCTCCAGGGTCACAAGGTGCTCCCCAATAAATCATTGATTATGGGCTTGGGAAACCAGAAATTTGATTACCAGCTTTCACACCAGCCTAAGTGAAGTGAAGCAAACGGGAAAACGCACCAGAGTTGGTTTAAACCGCACGTTTAGGTGAGAAATCCCCCCCAAAAAACTACAATTCAAGCTTGGATACAGTATTTTATAGGAAACATATGGAGATGCTGCTTCTGGAATGAAACACTGAACTTATAACACAACATAAACTAAAACTATAATGGACATTTTTTCCACTCACATGCCGTCTTTTCAGACAGGTAATCGGTCATCTGGAATGTTTGGTTGCTTGGAAGACTATAAGCCGACTGACAATGTTCACGAAATAGACTGTAAATAGACTTGATTTCTTTGCTGAGGGCACATTTCAGAGGAACCAATTCATCCAGTTAATTAGCAATTATTGATACCATGTCATCTGGTATCAGAGTATTGCTGATGTTGCAGCCATCTTGTTCAATAATCCTTGTCCCTGCTGACAGATGGCACAGATCCCCAAAAAACATGCACTGAGTTAGTGAAGTCTCCGGCTTTACCGAGGCATCATTCGTTGTATGAGAAAAGTATCTCTCTCGTGTATATATGGCCTTTAGGAAAGCTCTCTCTTTAAATTCCCTTGCGGCCCCCTCCACCCTCTATATGACCGGTATCACTCCTGTCCCTCGGCTCAAAACACTGATACTGTCCCTGGAAGCAGCGGAGCTGTGCTGCAGAAACTTAATGACAGATTCATCCACTACTCTCACACACACACACACACACACACACACCAGAGAGATAGAGGAGTTGATTAGGGAAGCTGAACACTGGCTAGGTTTCTGCTGTTATCAGTCCCTACCTGTCGGAGCTGCAGCCGGCTGACGGGGGACAGGAACATAAACCTCACCCCTTATTGAGGAGCATAACTCCCTCTTCTGTCCCCATGGGTTTGTCTCTTGTCCTCTTAGCTCAGTTAAGGTCTCTGACTTTCTCTCTTTGCACAGGTAGGCGAGGTCGTCAACACTTTATGTGGTTACAAGACTCTGGATAATGAGGTAAGAGGAACAACGGGTTATTGTAGACACATTTTAAACATTGTTTTTTACGTATCATGTCTGGCTCACACGGGGGACCACTTTAGAAACCGTTTATTTGTTAACATGTTTAAAATCACCTTGAAAATGTCTGCTGTCACAATTTTAGTGACGGCCCCACTTTTCTTTCAACATAGTAGAGCTGCAGCAATTAGTCGGTTAATTGAGGAAATAATTATTTCATCAAATTGACATGTTGCTGTTTATGGGTTTAGTAATGGGCAATATGGATAACATCTAATAATATGGAAATGATCTTGTATTGTTATTTTTAATTCATAAACCCTTTTTAGATCAAGTAACCAGATGGTAATGCATGTTTTTTTTGCTAATCCAGTCATTGATGAAAAATCCTATAAAAAGTGTCTCATATAAAATATAATTATATATATTTATCAATACTCAGCAATTATAATATATTTCATGCTAGTCAAATAAAATAATGATATTCAAAAGGCTTGAAACATTCTTGCTAAACACGAAGAAGCCTTGTTAAAACGTAGGAAAGAATTCACTTACCGTATTGGACAGAATATAAGACGACCCACTTTTTCCAACACCTGTTGTTGAAGAACCCAAACACGCTCAGACTAGGTTTGTTTAAGTTCTTCCTGAGATGCTATCAATCCAAGTAGAAGAGTGACCTCGTCTCTAAAGCCTTTTCTCTTGTAAAACATGAAATACTTCCATCAATGCAGAACGTAAATCCCCCATTTACAGCTACTCACACACACACACACACACACACACACACACACACACACACACACACACACTCCTGTCGGGCTCTTTAAGTGGTCATGAGGATTTCTTTCACTCCGTTGTCAGACTGTCTGAGCTCGTCATCATTACATTCTGTGACACTAATTCTTGGCAGCTTTTCTTTGCAGTAAAGCAGTTGGAGGACGCTTTTCCACTCATTTTCCACATGCAGTTGGAACGCACTACATACTAAATTTTATGTCATACATAATATGAATAGTATGTTTAGTATGCGGTGTTGAACGCTGGTACTCTCTCCATTCAATAATAATATTTGATCACGCCAATACGCAATCAATTCCCTGTAGTATGTGATTTTTTTTAATCGGTTATCTCATATTTCATGATTGTAAAAGAGTATACAGGCTATTGTGCAAATTTGATAATAACAATTTAAATTCTGCTAGCTTATTGTCATTTAAGAAGGATTTGCATTAGGCTCTATGATTTAATTGTATCCCTCTAAGAACTTTAGGGGACTGAAAAACACTCGGAGTACTTTTTAATGTTTAATGTTTGTTGCAAGCAGAGTCTGTAATGCTACATTTGTCTGTCTTTCCATCCTCCCGCATCTAGTTTTTACAGCGAGCAGCTGAAATTGAAATACCTTCTGTTGTGTGTGTGTGTGTGTGTGACAACTGTGGAGTGTTAGAACTTCACCGATTCAGCTTGCTAGTTTTCTTCTCTTCTTTTAGACTGTTCAGTTTTAGTTTGAAACTGAAACTTTTCCTCTTGTTGTCTTCCTCGGATTCTGTGCATCAGCGTGAAACCCTGCACGAGCTGATCTATGTGCGGGGCTGCATCCATGCAGTCAACCTCTGGATGAGTGACAACATTGGAATAACTGTTGCACTCTGCTGCGCCATTGGACTTCCCCAGGTAATTTAAAAGTCATCGCACCGACTCGCTGACACTGAAGTTGGTTTGAAGCCCTCTTTCCAACCAAATGCACCGCTTCAAATTAACCTTGATATCTGAACTGTAAACTCCTCACTTCCTGTGACATTCCTGGCAAATTATTTTTTTTATGCTTCATAAAAAACACACACTGCCAGAAGCAAAAACTGAATTGATTTTGCTTTTCAATAATCGTGCTTCCGTTGCTAATTTTGTCTTTGACGGTTTTATGCCATTTGATCAATTTGTCTGCTGCACATTGCAATGTCTATAAATCTTCTCATCCATATATTTAGACATGTCGCAGCAACCTCAGAGAGAAGTAATTACAACAATTACTCTTCTAAACAACTGCATAAATAAATACCATTGGCTCTTTCCTGCTTCGGTATGAATTGTAGCTGATACATTTTGTCTAAAAATATTAATGGTGCCCTCACACCACTGTTTTCTGTGGGAAAAATCCATTCACTTTGTGCCCGTCTGAAGCTAACTTTGTTAACAGACATTACTTTCCATTCCTTTGAATTGCTGTGGCTTATGTACTCCTGGGTGAGATTTCTTTCACTGCGTTGATCCTGTAAATAGATGTTTCTTAATACAAACAGCGGTGTGACTATTGGGGATATTTTATTACTCTGGAATATTTTTGACATTCTTGGAATGAATGAATTCATTGATTGATGATAAATAATGAAGTAAACAATAAAGTTAATAACTTGCTTTTGTACTAACGAGGTCCAATGTCTCCCTTGCAGCTGCTGGGCATCATGCTGAGCTGCATCTTCTGGAACCTGCTGGTGGACATGAGCGAGTCGACCGACATGGTGGACTTCAAGCTGAAGAAGGCAGGGGTTGAGTACAACGAGCTGGACCTGGCCGGTGCCGGCTGGTGTATGTGTCTGCCGAGGGACGGCGGCTACCTGCCTGTCCCCGTTGTTGAGCCCGATCTCGACCCCATTGATGTTCACATGCAAAGGCTCAAGAAGCAGGCGCCTCTCACTCACTCTCAGCTCCGAGAACTGCAGCAGTCCAGATCGGTCACCGGGCTGGACGAGGTAGATATTGGCCGGAAGCAGAAAAGGGAACACTAGTTGGTCTTTTTGCCCTTTCTTGCCTTTTCGGGTTTGGCCTTTTGTTTTTTCTGTCGTTGTAATCATTGCATTTGTTGGAGTTGTGTTGCACTACTTAATGGTTGAACCTGTCCGTCATTGGATCAAGAGAAAGTTGGTCAGCTAAAGGGATCAAAAGTACTTTGGCACTTTGTTGGTGAATCTGTTTACAACAAAAATTGAAGGAGCAACATTGGCTTTTTAAAAAACACAATTCTTTGTTGTCTTTGTGGAAGTTGATATTCAAAGATTCATGGCATTATGTTGTTTAATTTATTTAAATTGTTTATTCTTTGAAATTGAGCCGTGTCTCATGTGCTAAAGCTTACCTCAGGCTGTTTTGAAAAATAGCCCAGTAGTCAGAGGACAGTACTATTTGGTGTGTAAATTAATTGTAGCTTGAAAAGATGTTTTTCAGTGTCCGAGGAATAGCCAAGTATGTCTTGCGTGTAGCGTCTGTGACGGATGTGTACAGTTTGTGTATTATTTCTTTTTATGATTTTGATTTGAATTTGTGCAGTCAGTGTACATTGTAAGACTGGTAGTTGTGGATTAACATGGGATGCATGTTTTGTACTGTATATAAAGTAAATTAAAAAAAAATTAAAAATTCTCAGTTTACATGTTAGGTTGTCATGGGGGGGGGGGGGGGGGGAGGGGCGGGCTTCAGTCTATTCCATTTTTAAACTAAAGTTTTTATTCCATCTTTTAATGGAACAACTAAAGGGATTATCCAGACTACAAATCCAGTGAAAATCTACTCTTGACGGTTTTTTGTATCTGAGTTATGCACTGTTTTGAGCTTCCCCCTAGCTCCTGCCTTGTATCAGCACTACTGTTCTTGTCAATAAAGCTGAATTTGTCTACTGATTTTTGTGCCGAGTTGCTTTGCATACAAACACAATGAAGCTGCAATAAATTTCAACCGCAAACTGAAACATTTTGTCTCCAGAGAGGATTATATGTCATTTTAGTGTTACTCACCAAGACGCATTGTGAGGTCAAACAAATGTGTTGAATTTTCTTCCTGCCTGTAGCAGCTTTTCTACAATATAAGCGGGTGATTATTATAACCACATTTCTTTTCTTTATTTATAAATCCAGATTACCTTCCAATTGGCTTTTGTATATTTATTAGATGGATATAGAGTATTTAAACTGACAGGATGTGATCCAGCTTTTGGACTTAACTGTTAATGGTTTGACATTTTGAGAAATATGTTTATTCGCTTTCTTGCCGAGAGTTAGATGAGAAGACTGTTATTAAGTTTCTTGGCCAGGACCAGTTGCCAGGCAACCAATGGAGATTGGAGTGGCGTTAAATAGTCCAAATGAATTACTGCCTTTGTGTTTTCCTCACCACTTTACTTTGACCTCCATGGAAAAATCGCCATAAACTCAAGGAAAGATGTGAAGGAGAATTCATAATTTTGGAAAAGAACCGCGGGGCTGAGATGCAACGGTGAACGTTGTTGACGTGGATTCGGGTAATTAAGCGTCTTCACTAAAACTTTTCTCAGTAAATCATTTTGGAACCTAATTGATGACTGATTAAGTGTGTCTTACCTTCAGCACTGTTCTTCTCAAAAAAGGTCAAACTAAGTGTTAAGCAGTGACAAAAATATGTACAACAAATTAGTTTCTTTGACTAAAGCTGATTTCTCCTTCCTCTTATGCCCCCCCCCACACTCCCCGTTTCACACACTGCCTCCTGAAAGACCTCTATCTGGATGAGACCAGCCATGTTAATTCAATCCACCAGCAGCACATGAATGTACGCAGCTCTCTCTCTCTCTCTCTCTCTCTCTCTCTCTCTCTCTCTCTCTCTCTCTCTCTCTCTCTCTCTCTCTCTCTCCTGCAGGTCATCTCTCCTCATTCACTCTTCACCTCTCTTCCTCCCTCATCATGATGATCAAGAGACAGCAGGTGGATTAATTATGGCAAGGAGAGGAACTGCGTCAGCCATAAAAAATAAGAAAAAACACCACTCAACGGCCTGACAGCAGGATGTGCGCACATCCAAACAAGCCGTGATTATGATAATATGGACATGAATTGTTGATACAATCAGGAGAGGAGAAAAACACACACATTCACGCAGCTCCCACCCTTATCTGTCAGGGAACAGGCCCCGGTGTTTGGAGGCTCACTATCCATATTGCTTGCTGCACATATATTGAGCTCAGATAATAACATACAATGTCCAGGATTCTTGTAGATTTGCTGAAATTACAGCACACACAGCAGCACACATTGTCAACAACCTGCAGCCAATACGGTGGAGAGAGCTGATGAACAGCAGAGCTACAGAGAGATCATATCATTTTGTGTTTGATCATTATACCATTGCTATCATTCCAAGTATTTGAGCTGTCATGATGAGAATGTGTTTAAACATTTAAGTATCAAAAATAAAAGAACTGCAAAAAGGGTTAAAGGTTTGAGACAAAAAGCGCCGTGGCAGTGATCTGACAGTCACAAAGAGCCACTACCTAGAGAACATACCCCCATACCATCATGTACTTTAGATAGACTCTAGATAATAGACTTACATACTATTGCACTTATTTTAGCAGCTAGAGGAGTCATCATGTGCTACCCATTGGAAGAAATGCAAGTTTAAGACACCGTTTGTTTTTTTCCCCTATTTTCTAATGATGGATTTATTGGTGCTCCGTGGAATGTTCAAAGTATTTTTTATAATCCAACCCTAATATGAATTTGTCCCTGACCCGTTTGGAGCGCTCCTTGGTCTCCATGGTGCCGCTTGCTTGGCGGTGTTGCGGACTCTGGGAGCTTTAAGAACAGGTGTATACTGAGATCGTCTGATGCACACGGGTGAACTTTATCTAACTAACTATTTGACTTCTGAAGGTAATTTGTTGCACCAGATTACATTTAGGGTCTTCATATCGAATGGGGTGTATACATTTGCAAGTACCACTTTTCAGTTGTTGATGGTTTTGAGTAGGTCCATTACATTAAAAAGCAAACAACAAGCCATTTAAATTACAGGTTTTAATAAAACAAAATAGGAAAAAACAACAAGGTGGGTGAGTACTATTGCAAGGCACTTCAGTAAATGTACTTAGTTACTTTCCACCACTGCTTAAAACAGTGCAATGCCTCACAATGGCTACTAGGGGTCAGACTGTGGGTGAGGGGGAACAAATACAGTAAATC
The DNA here is from genome assembly GCA_032191485.1 of Leptoclinus maculatus. Taxonomy (NCBI): domain Eukaryota; kingdom Metazoa; phylum Chordata; class Actinopteri; order Perciformes; family Stichaeidae; genus Leptoclinus; species Leptoclinus maculatus. Next base: position 28,567,871 of record JAVDOI010000005.1, read on the forward strand.
AATGAAGGCCTATCAAAGTGACACTCATCAGAGGGTTCTAAAATCTCTTCAATCTCAATTTTCTAATGTGATATGTATGGAAGCCCATTCCCGCCAGCAAAAAACTAAAAAAGATCACAAAAAAATAAAAAATAAAAAATAAGATCACTAAAAAAAAAAAATAGTAACTTAAAAAAAAAAAAAATAAAATAAATAAATCCACCCACAAAATAAATAATAATAATTCTAATAATTTTTTTTTTTTATTTTACTTTTTTTCCACCAGCAAAAAAAAAAAAAAAAAACTTTTGGTACCAGATTTTTCCAGTTGCTATAGAAAGTCGAAATTATGAGATACTTTAACACAACAGTCATAGAAGCAGCTATGACATATGAATGGATTGTGAGTACATTGAAGACTTCTTTAAAACGTGGCTTTACAACACATGAAATACAGATGATGTTTCACATGGATTGTACTGAGCAAACGCACCCTTGAATAGAATGTTAAGCAAGAAGCAGCTCTGGAGTATAAAGAATGAAACCAATGTGGCTGAGGTGGCGACCAATAAACAGCAACTGGAAACATCTTCTTTTTTTTTTTTTTTTGCTGACAGAGAAAAAGTAAAAAAAATATTTATATATATTTTTTTTTTGTGAATTAATTATATCTTTCTTTTTTTTTTTTTGTGAATTACCTTTTTTTTTGTGATCTTATTTTTTTTTAGTGATCTTTTTTTTTTTTTTGCTGCGGGAATGGGCTTCCATAAGAAGCAGCTTTCCCTGTTTTTTTTGTGAATTTAATCTTTTTTTTGTTTTGTTTTTTTATTAATTTTTTTTTTTTTTTTGGTGATCTTATTTTATTTTTTTTTTGCTGGCAGGAATGGGCTTCCATAGATATGTGAGATTCTGCACAACATATATATTTTTTCCCTAATCCTATTTGAATACCTTTTGAAACACATATTAATGTCACTAGCATCAATCCCTGGCATGAGGTATCTCCAGCTCTCTCTTTTAACATTTGCAGGATGGACAAGTGTCCCCGCCTGTGTGCACCCTTGATTGAATTACCTACGTATCTGGCAACTGTAACAGGGAAAGCTTGACCAAACAATCTGCAGTCAATTTCACACTAAACGCTCCATGTGCTGCAGGGTACAAACACAGATTTGAGACTTTTACCAGAAGCCTCTCCCTCAAGGGTATGAAGACTAAAGATTTATCGTAGTGCGTGGTTACACAGGGGCTCCTCATCAAACGTAAACCCTCTGTCTCATCCTCCTACTTAACCTCTTTAGTTGAATCGCTTATTACAGCCGCACCTCTATGGATCTGCAGTCCCACTCCATTAAGTTTTAAAAGACTACCTTTAATAGCCTCTCTCTAGTGTTCTCCGCTCTATGATTTTGCACAATGTGAGGAGAAGCAGAGGGGTTATCATCGAAACAATCAACTCAGCAAGCTTCAATTAAGAGCCGAGAGGGTTTTTGGAGCAAAAGTAATTCGCCATTTTTGAAAGATTAAAGTGTCCCATTCTCACGTACTAACTCAGCTGGAAATCATCTGTCTTCTGCGTTTGATAGATTCATGAGTTATTTTGTTATATATTGTAATTTACTTTCTGTTCGTTGAAGCTATATTTTTACTCAACATGTCCGCTCTCTTCCGCCATTACAGTTACTGATTTTCTCCCAGAAGGCCTTTTGACAACACAGAGTGAAGGGTGTGAATTGCTGCTTTCAGATAGAGTTGAGTATATGACCAAATCATACATCTAAAGCAATTAGCATGTTTGTATTACAATTGTGGCACTACCCCATGGTCAAAATGGGAACTAGAACCCAGTATCTCCTGTTTACTAGACAGGAACTTTAACAAACTAAGCTAGCACCTCCATGAATATCTTTTACTCTGATATTAAAGCTCAAATAATATCAAAGACATGTCTGGTCTGAAATGGTGAGGATGTTAAAGATTGAAAGATTATGTTGATTATCTTTAAACAAACAGGATGTCTGGAAACAGCTTTCTTTTATTGAAAATGAAGAGAGACTATTTCAAGGAAAAAAGCTCACTAACAAAGAGAAGTGAGAGATGATGAGCAAATAATGCGACGAGGCAATTCATTAATAATTAGGCACTGTTTGGCATTGCAAATGTTTTTTCGGAAGGAAATGGATTTTACATGTTTGTTAAACTCCAACAATTCACACATTGAGTTTTAATCTGCCTAAACACATAGTTTTTTTGTTTACAAGAAAACTCCACAGGGCACGCTCAAAATGTCACCATGCTGCAGTGATGTCGATGTGTACTCCAGGACCCTGTGACATCACTGTTGGGTGTGTTTCGGGCAAATAGGCTTAAAAGAGGATTCACAGAGCCATACCGCATCATATCATCGGGGTACAACACATGCGCGGTAAAAGCACTTGCCGAAAGGATCACTAGTTGGCGCACGATCATAGAACATGAGGATGATTGGTTCGTTACACTGAGGCATCTGCATGGAGGGTGTCAATGGAAGCCTATGGTTGAGAATTGCAATTCATGCTAAAAAAACAGGTGGCCCGCGCAGCTCTGGGTCCCTGCTCCCAGGCGCTAGGAGACTACAGCCGGGAGGAGAGCAGATGGCCGCTCTGGAGACGGAGATACAAGGGTTTGCACTGGCTGAATTCCCATTGGTTTGTGGACGTCACTCCTCCGAGTTCCACATTTCCGCATTGAATCACCAAGCCACAGCACCTCCTACAGTAGTGCTCCCTATTGCAAGAAGACAAGGAGGCTTTATAGATGTGGAAAAAACTTGAGTTTGCAAATATAATTTGCGGAAGAAATGGATTTTTGTTCCACAAAATAAGTTTTAGTGAGTAATACTGAAAACATAACTTTTGTTGTTCACAGGAAACCTTGGACGCCTTTAAGTTCTCACCATGCTGCAGTGATGTACAGGTGTACTCCAGGACCCCTGACATCACTGTTGGGTGTAGTTTTAGATGCATGTGCTTTGATTTGAAAGCTCAAACCAGATCAAAGAGATCTTTCTACAAAGCAAGGAATCTCAGTCAGTATATGTGTGTCCTTTTGCTTCGCTGGAGAATCATCTGTTTTTTTCCATGACCCAGGGTGAATTTCACTGTCAGTAGCCACTATACTTGGGTGTGCTTTTTCTTTCCAACCAGAGTGTATTTCACCGGCGTTTCTGACTTTTTTGGGTGTGTTTTATTTGTTGTAACCATGCATTTTTAGCCAACAAATGCTGAGACCAGATCTCTATAGATACCAGGGTGTGGGATAGATTCAGTCTCAGAACGCGGGTATATTGAGGAATGTGTGTTCACTTATGGATGGATTGACGACCTGGACCTTGATGCCATCCATAAGTGAACCCACATTCCATGCCTTTTTAATGTTTTCTGAGATAGTGTTGGTACTGCTAAATCTTTGCTTCACGTTGTTTTATTCTGGTATCGGTCAGACATTAAGGCACATCCAACGATTGCAGAGACACCCAGTTCTGCTTGGTAAGTATGTGGCTTTTATCTAATATAGATAGACATACACAAACACAAACACACACAGCCACAGCCACACCGGCATAAGCACTGTAAAAAGTAGTTATTTTTTAATTCACAGATAGCCGTGCTCATCTACTTTCATTGTGGACTGAAAGCTTTTTGGCTTTCTTGAGGTATTTTCATACCCGGTAAATACCAACAGTTCTTATCCAGGAATGTCATCAGGAGCTTTTTGCCAAAGCTTTGTTACCATCCAACTATGGAGCTGAAAAACGTTTGGAAAAAGCCTGATGTAAAATCTATGATAGGATATTGAAAACGGTGATCAGGTGATCAGATAAGGTCTCACAGTATGTTTTTACAAGCAGCACCCTGTAATTCTTTATCACTTTTTTTCATGCTATATATTAACCTGCTGGTACAGTATATTGAGAGTTTTTCCATTGGTGGTTGGTGTCAACCGTATTCTGAAACAACTGTGTGCCTGGAGCTCTCTGCTGAGTCCTAGTTTTGACCATTATTGAACGAGCCACGAGAGAGAGAGAGACACAGAGCGAGAGACAGAGAGAGACAAATAGAAAGGAGCTTTCCTCTCTGCTGAGTTTGTACCATTCGATAGTTAGTTGAAGCTCCAGTGGCATGTTTTCATTGATGCGACCCGTCGAGCAGCAAAGGCCTTTTCTGCTTTCACTCATTCCAGCTGACAACTAATCCAGGTAGGTTGTCTTACCCTTTTGTCTTATTGTCCCATCCTGTTTTGTTATGTTTTGTTTTCCTCTCTCTGCACCATTGATTGCTTTTTCTGTCTTTCTGAGCTCTCTGGTCTGAATGGTGCTTTTTCATTTTCTCAGCCTGTTGAGTCAGAGAGGACATTTCACACAACTTTACCTTCCTTAGCGCTAAATGAAAATGTCTGTCTGTGATGGAACGGGAAAACACATATAGACACTTTGGAGAATTGTGGGCTCTCGAATATCAACTTCAGACTGATATTCCACTTAAACATATATGTCTAAGGCCTGACTGTGTCAAGTTGAAAGTATCAATCACTTATTTTCAGCAATAAGAGTTGGGTGTGATAGTTTAATGTTTGATGGTTTGGTTCCCCTGCTTAAAAACATACAGTGGCATGTGATCATTCTGTTTCATGTTTCTGTTTTCAACAGTTTCATATGACCACATTGTCTTATGTGGATAAAAGTTACTTAAACAGACTTTTAAAAATGCTTTGAGAAGTTGATGAGGCATACAGTAATTTCTTTAAACTTACTGAAGCATTAATGAGCACCACTTATCCTAATAACTGTAATCTCTCTCACTTTATCTCCACATACACACACACACACACACACACACACACACACACACACACACACACGCACACACACATCCCTCAAAAGTTTTAGGCCTTGTGCAGCTGTGTGTGTGTGTGTGTGTGTGTGTGTGTGTGTGTGTGTGTGTGTGTGTGTGTGTGTGTGTGTTTATCAGCTTGTGGGGACTCTGATTACACAGTGTCATTGTGGGGATTTGTTTTAAGGTTAGGTTAATATAATGTCCCCAAAAGTCATGAAAACACAACTGTGTGTGTGTGTGTGTGTGTGTAGGTGTGTGTGTGTCTGTGTGTTCACATCTATATAGAGTGCTGTTATACGTGTGAGGAGTTCACATACATTTATGCTTGTTTATTGTGCATGAATGTTGTGATTTGCAGAAATCTGGAAATTATTGATGTTTGCACGTGTGCATGTTTATGTGTGAGTGTGTGTTAGTGCGTGCGCATATCTCTATCAAGCGGTGTGGGGGTTTTGGATGCAGGGTGAGCCCATCGATCAGGTCGTGAGGGGGGGCTGCCTGCAGCTCTCGCTCCAGCTGCCCACTGGGTGTGAAGGACACTGATGTGACAGCACTAATTACAGAGGCAGGAAGCCAGCGCTACAAACATTCACAGCAGCAGCTCAACCGGGCTCTGCTGGGCTAAACCCATCCTCCATCAGCCACTTTGCACATTTCATCCCTCTGGAGTGGATTGCATTTTAAGAGAGTCATTGCAAAAAAGAGACATTATACACAAAGCCAAGTGAAAAGAAGCACAGGTTTGACTTATGGGATGTAGAAACAAGGAATACTTAGAAATCACAGGTCAAACTCAGTAGTGAGAAAAAAACAGCACATTTTAACACTGAAACTGTATCTTAATAACAGCAGACAGATGTTTGTGCACTCCGGGAACTTTCTAGTTTAGTAACGGAACAAGAATGACCACTTCACTTTGCTTTACATTGCTATATTAAAGCTCATTTACACTCACAGCCAGAGACATAAAATACTCCAAATGATGTCTGAAGGCAATTGAATGGTAGCACATTAACCGCAACAGCTTTATAAGGTCATAATATGTCAGACCTGTCTGTTAGCTTGTGTTGAAGCCCTTTCCACTAGCAGGCAAATTTGTATTAAAGCTTTAAATATATATATTCAACACAATTCTCACATTTCACATCTAAAAGAAATATAGGCAAATTCAAATTCCATATGGCATTTTGCTTATGATTACAGTAGCTTAGTGTACATAACGCTGTGAAAGTATGCTCTCTCTAACCTGTCACCAGCAGGAACAGGGTGGCCTTAAACTTTTGCTGGTGGCGTTCAATCTGTGAATCGTTGCCACGTGCGATAAGTTACCGTCACATTTGTTTTCCATTGATTTGGCCTCTCTTTTAATTATTTCCCCATTGATCTGCACTGTAACCCAACATGCAGGTCATTGAAAAAGAGCTGCTGCTGGAATGTTCTATGTCATAAATAAAGCATTGATGATGCACACACACACACACACACACACACACATACATAAGTCACTGAAACACACATGCATGTACAGAAATACACTAATATACAGTGTGACATGAAAATGGAAACACAAGGTGTAGAGGTAAACATACACATATGAGCATATATTGCCATTGTGTATTCTAGCGCAAACACTAGTGGTTCTCAACCTATTTCGTGTCAAGGACCTCTGATTGATACACATTAGGTCACAGACCCCATCAGATTTCACTTCAGGGACCTCCAACTGAAAAGATTTTGGTTGTTGGATCTGATTAAGACCCGATTTCTCGAGTTGCCAACAACAGTTGAGGAGATAACCTTGGAGGAATGATCAGAATAGTCACTTTTATGACTCTTAGTCATACTGGGCTCACTAGTTAAATAATCTAATAGTGAAAGTAAGCTATTATCTATTTTTCTGGGACCCTCTGGAACTCCCACAAGGACCCCTGGTTGAGATCCACTGCCATACACGCAGACAATTACATACCACGCCACACACAGTCTAATGCTGCACATACCTGAAGTCTTTCAAAAATTGTCTTTCGTCCTCTATACCAGGATGGACCATGGAGACCGAGGAATGGGCGTCTCTCACCTTCGCTATGAGGAGGAGGAGGGTGAGTGTGTGTGCACATACTGTATGTGTGTGGTTCATATCTATGGAAAATCCATCATCGATTTGCCCTCTGTTACAGTAATAGAAACAGGAAATGAAGCCATTACGCCCACTTTGTCTCTTATTATTATCATGAGACAGTTGATTCATCACACTAACTTATAGTTTCGAATTTGTTCTGAGAGTTTGTGAGGGTGAATGCTGTTAATAGACTAAAAATGAGGAGTGAAGATTGACATGAGATTGTGTGGTTTTGTATGAGTCTGTATTTTGGGGGGTTTGGGAGTTGCATATCCTTGTTTGTGTGTTTTCTGTCTTCATACTGAACAGCAGGTTCTGTTCTTTTTCCAAACATCCAATATTGGTTTGTGTCTCCCCGTTGTTTAGTTATTTCACATGGGGTTTAGTGTGCAATTAGTTTTTAGAGCGACACTCTAATTGCCTGCAGATGATCAAACTCACAGAATCCAGGTTTGTTTTTGCAAAACAGGGATTTTTACGAGCCAAATGCTAAATCGAAGGAAAGCTGCTGCCCTGAGTGATTCTAAATAGACTTGATTTGCTTTTATCTGTTAATGAGCAGACATGGTGGGAAACATAATAAATTTGTTAAAGTTGTTGAAAACACTTCTCTGAGTATCAGGAATTAATGAAAGATCTAATTAAACAATCTGCCAGTGTTACTCGCTGTCAGTCAACTATTTTGAGGCCTTTCATGAAGCATTCATTTAAGTTGATTTTTAAAAACTATGCTCTCATTCTTTAGGTAAATCTGTGTGCTACAGGAACCCATATTGGTACTTTAGTTTTGCATTTTACAGTATTCGTGTAACCATCCAGGAACCGTCCGTATTTGTCCCCAGACCATCAGTCCATCTACATAGGTGTCCCAGTGCCTCGGGGAAATCGACGAAAACGCAGGCGAAGACGCTCTAGTCGTGAGGCGGCTTCCATGGACAGGGACAGTCACCACAGACAGCAAGAGCAGAACCGCTACAGAGACATAGAGGGAGGACTCCTGGATTCAAACGAGCAGAGTCCCCAAGACATCAACCGCACAGGTAAGTCAGTGCCCAGAGAGCCATAAAGTTACATGAGAAGATAAGCAAGAACCACAAATTGTTATGACGTGAGGCCTAATCAGTTTTCCCATGTATCACTCTTCCTGTTTCTATTGTGCTGGAACATTTTGATTGGCTGTGATGTGTTTCAATCACCAACCTCTATTGGCCACCAGCCTTGCGAGACTAACCATTAATGTCGTGTCTGAATCTCAATCCACTAGACAACTTAAAGCCAACCTTTTTTTCCTACAAATAAGTTCAACTAATACTCTTGTACTTGTTTTAAAGGGACACTCCACCTATTTTACATGTCAAAGGCAGTTTACTTATCCTGGTTAGTGTTATTCAGCCTTAGATAACAGTCTTATAATGTCTACTGTGGCTCTGGAGGGGCTTTATCAAATCTGAGGGAAAAAAATGATGATCATGTCATCTCAGGTTGGGCTTTAGGATACACATTTTTATCATAAAACCTGTGGCATGTAGAGTTTTGACAATGTGATTGCGTAGAAGGCAGTAGAAGTCTAACAATTGACACTACTTGTTGCATTATGGGAATTGTAGGATTGAATGTCTTTAGGACTTGAACCGTGTAGGAACCAAAAGTCAGGATATCACAGCCTCTGCTTTATTGATTTTTACCATTATTTTTTAAATCGGCCTCTTACAAGTCCGACAACTTGATGGAGTGCAATCTTACACTGCTGGAGTGCCCACTCAGAACCGCTGGGGACCGATGTGGTCTATGACCAACCAAACATTGAATCTTTAATGAATTAGGTGCTGACAGTGTGCCTGTCTTAAAGTTAAGCATAATATAAAACTGTTTCTGACTGTAGAATAAAGGAAAATTAGTAGCCTCTAATACAACTTCTGCTAATATAGTAAAGTAGGGCTGCACTCTTGTAGAAATTGTTCCAGTGAAGTCTGGTGTACATAACAAGTTTTCTGCACACCGCTGCCAAGGAGGCTTTTACTTCAAACATTTAAACACCTTCCAAAGAATTGGCACAGACATTATCCAGACTTTGTCATGTATTACAATTTCGTTGCACTCTTCTACCTCGTGCTTTGTATTTGATTTTTCTTCCTTCCAGCAGTTTTAACAGAGAACAGAAGGAGTCTGAGACACAGCCTGAGACTGTGTAGCTTCTGTTTCAGGTTGGAGTAATGAGTCGCCTGGCAGAACACTGCTGCTTTGGCTTTCAAAGACTACGCCTGGGAACATTGTCAACCTTGCTAAATCAATTTGGTACAAGCGTGGCAAGTGCAGCAGAGGTGTTTAAATTGTCTGGACTGTATCAACACACAACTTTTGGAATGTGTGCATGAATATCAATGATGCATATAGTGACATTAGTAGGAGGAAGTTTATAGCAGGGACAGTAAAGATGTAAAAGACAACAACGAGCAAAAATGTTACCCAGTGTGGGAGACGTAAACGACTTGGAGAGCATTGTAAGGAAAATAAACTCTACATCAAATATGTTGTTTGAAAGGTGTAAGTGGTCATGAATGTTGTATTTCTTAAATTTGTTTCACTTGCCATTCAGACAAAACAACATATAAGTAGAATTCATCGTTCGTTCAATATAATTGACTCACCCCGTGTACAGTTACTACCATACAGCTCAGTCAGCTGACAGCTCATTACCCTGCAGCACCACTGATGAACATTGGGTTAAATTCAACTTCCATACAATAATGAAATGGATTTTAAGTACAGTATGCTCACAATTGAATACCTATAATCAGATAGAAATGTGTGATCTGGATGTACGCTTCAATACTGCAATCAATATTGGAATGGCATACAACAGCTGGTGGTAAACAAGGTGTAAGTAAAAATATTTATAGTTTTAAAGTCTGTGTCTATTCATTCAGATTTGAGATCACTACTTACATTCATAAAGAAAAGATCAGTTTGATTTGACCTCTCAGCAAAGGAAAAGGGACATCCTGTTTGTCTTGTAGAGAAACTGTCGGCTTATCTTTTTAATATTATGACTTAGGCCCGTAAAGCCTGTTAAAACTCTATGAATGCTAGTATAAAATGTCAAAAAACTGTTCCATTCCATAGTGTCTCCAGCGGCAGAGCGGCTACGTTACATCCTGAATGAAGATGATGACATGCCCACGCCGACACTCTTCACTGAGATGGACACTCTACAGCGAGAAGGAGACGAACTGGAGTGGAAGGAGTCGGCCAGGTGGACGACTATACTCACAAACACATGCACAATCACATTCAGACACAGACATGCTTCTAGCACTCAAAAATACAATTGCTTTTGTATTTTGTTGCTTTGCTTTTGCTTAAATATTCTGAAATCTGAAGTACAACCACTTGAAAAATGATGCAGCCTGTCCAAAATACATATCAGTGTCCAGCAAACTATGTTCACATTATGACGTGACTCAACACTGAACTATCAGGAAGGCAATCCAGACACCAAAATGTAAGAACGACGAGGAGAGATATATTCAAAGGTCTTAAAAACAGTGGCTAAATCATTAAATGAGCTGACATGTTTCAACCACTATATGTCTTCGTTGAGGAATTACAAACAAAACAGGTGTTACTATATAGTGTAAACAGCCAATAGGAGGCAATCACATGACCCAGATAATACAATATCAGGTGAAACTAATTTAAATAATGAAAACACTAAATATCACGAGAAGAGATTGTGCAGAAAAAAGTTTTTATACATTATAAATGGGAGAGAAGCAACCATAGATCTTCAACATAGGTTGCAAGAAAAACAGAGAAGCCTACACCCGACCAAGGGTTTAATGTGTTAGACAAGGCAAAATATCACAAAAGCTGATTGCAGATATACAGTGATATTATATATATATAAAAAGGCAGATATAATATCTCATCCCAAATTATATTTATGAAGAAACTGCTTTGCTAAATAGTTTAGATGACATTTGATGTTTCAGGAGGAGCTGCTTTATTTATCAGTTTTAAAAACAGATATTAATTAAGGTCAACGTCAACTCAGAAAATGGTTATTTTGCACAATCAACCAACAATGTAGAAAGCACTGTCAACTTTCTATTGCACAGCCTACTCAAATTGAATTTTGGATTACATTAATGCAAAATTAACCCTGAGACCACATAAGCCAAAATGAAAATAGTTGGCATTGTCAGACTGTGGACTGTTGCAAGACAAGACTGAGTTCAAAATGTTGGAAAGGTCATAAAAGTGATTATTTGACATGAGTAGCAGCAACACTTTTCCTTCATGCGTGAACTGAGGTCTCTGCTCTTCTCCACAAACACCCATCTGCTTCTTATTCGTAGCTACATCAGTTGCCAGCATCATGCCTGGCAGCTGCAAGCTCAAACCACAGACATCTACTGAGTAATGGGCACCACCAGCAGAGCTGAGATGCAGAGCTCAATGAAATCTCGACAGTTGTGTATTCCTCACCCGTGTCTTCTGTCTGTGTGTTTTTTGCTGCCTTCAGGTGGGTAAAGTTTGAAGAGAAGGTGGAAGAGGGAGGAGAACGGTGGAGTAAACCACACGTGTCCACGCTGTCCCTGCATAGTCTTTTTGAGCTCAGGACGTGTCTCCAGACAGGAACGGTGCTTCTGGACCTGGAAGGCTACTCACTACCGCAAATAATTGGTGAGACATTCAGCCACTGAGTGGTCATTGTTAGCCAGATACATTTCTGTGTATACACAATGTCAGCTTGTAGCATAATGTTAGTTAATATCTTGTTAGCAAACCAAACCCTTCTCTAGTTTAGTGGTGAGCTGCACAGAAAGTCAGCTGTTTTATAGATTGTCCCAAGGTAAATTGTTTCAGTGCACCAGACGTTCAGCTCCCTCCAAAAGCTCATGAGTGCAATATAGTACGGTGTTGTCTGCTCTGGATGATCAAGCTGAAAGTGAATAGCATCTTAAACCCTAGGCCTCTGGCTCAGGCCCCAACTCGAAAATGGCATGCCCAAAATTAATAGAGTGTACCTCGACAACTACACGGTCTATTTGAATCATATTGGAACACAATAAAGGGTCCAATTGTGAGAATTCTGCAGAGGTGTAAGCATATATGTTATTAGGCTTAATGAAGAATTCGTGTTATTGCCTGTTCTTAGGAAAACTCACTCAGTTGTGAACTGCTCTATACTGTGTTAAATTGAGGCCAATAACTTGTACTTTACACAAGACCAGCAGGACTGTATACATGTTTATACTCTCAACATAGACCGCAATGTAATTATGATATGGTAACAAACTACAGTAATACAATGTGTGAATGCGTGAAATTGGGAACACTGGATCCCAATGCCAATTTTCCTCATGTGAACTTTGAATGTGTCCATTTCCAGATGACATCATTGAGAGCCAGATAGAGGAAGGCATGATATCTCCTGAACTAAGAGATCAAATCAGTTTTGTCCTGCTGAGGAAACATCGACACCAGACCAAGAAGCCAATCCACCGCTCGCTAGCCGACATTGGCAAGTCCAGCTCCTCCTCCAGTGAGTGTCCAGTTCTATAGCTTTTGGAAATTATCTATCAGAAAAAAATACATTATGGCACCACCATTTCCATGATTGATAATATTACATACAATGTTGGACAGCATGTACTACAACATGCCATCACACAACATGACACTGTGTCCCTGATATATAGCAATTTATTTTCTTTATCAATGATTACTCCACTCTAGTCCCATGTAGAATTTTGCAGCCTCTGATAAATTTATTATGCATATATTGGACTCACTTAGTAAATGAATGAACGTACTCCTGCAGTCAACAAGGCTCATATCCTCCACAAGGGATGTATTAATGTTTGATGAGTTAATTACCGCTGTAGCATTTCCTCATCTCATCCGGCAGGACACCTACTGCTAGACAAATCATAAAGCATCACCCCCCACCCCTCTGTTACTATTTGTGTCTGTTTCTGTTTCCCTCCTCTTGCCAGATCGTAATGTAGGGCCCCGAGGTGGTCCAGGGACAGGTCCAGGGCCAATAGCTAACTTTAATCGATCCACAGAAGACCTCAGTATGAAACAGCAAGCTGCCAACTATGGTCGCCTGCGTGAGTGTGTGTCTATAAGTTCACAGTTTGTGGTTTGCATGCATTCTGTGTAAACACAGGGTTAAATAAAATCCGGTGAGAACCTCTGAAACAGCATATATTCATCACAGAACTCTCAAACCAATTGACACACAGCAGCTTTGACACAGAGACTGTGTACTTCTACACAATGACTCCTTCACTTCACAATCATATAGTTATACTGACTAACTGTCATCAGGAACAAACCTCCAGTCTTGTCAGCAGGGGTGTGTCTAAAGGGGAGGTACAGGGTTTCTATATAATTAACACAATGACAACAAACTCACAAGAACCAGTCACATATATTCATATGACAACAAAGCAACAAATCAATCCAGCAGACCTGCAGCAAAACGCATTCTGCTACACACTCGAGGGCACAGGCCATTCAGATATTAGATGTAAAAAAACAAACGCAGTTCACTTACCAAATGCTGTTCACTTAAAGACAAACTCCATCCTCCTTTCTTTGTTGACAAAGAGTTTAATCCCACGGTTAAATCCCAACTCACAAATCCGTTTCTCCTCCTTCAGCCATTGAGTGTTAAAAAAACAAAGCTAGGTAAAAAAAAAAAAAATCTACACCAAGCAAAATGCAAAAAAAAATCATAATTCCTTCCATATCTTTCAATTTGAACTCTTACTACTCCACTAAGCCTCTGCTTAAGTTTCGTTTTCCAATAGTCACGTGCTCGCCCACTGACCAATCACAGCACACGCTGCACCTCACTGCAGAGCTGCACCTGAAAACTGAGCTGCCCGTTATTGCTGACGTACTTGTAGGCCAGCTAGAAGGCTCTGGCACGTCAAAGAATACGCCCAATATATCAAACTAAAGATCTGATTGGTTGAAGACTATGACAATCAACAATATCGTCCCCATTCACTTAAACTGCAAAGGGATTCACTTGTGAGTCTGCAGGCCTCGGGCCTCTCTTCTTACCTAGAGACACAGAGGTGAAATCTGATTGGATAAAAGCTCTACTTAAAACAAGCTGCACTGGAAGCAGAGCAACTGAGGAAGACAGTAGCTGTGCAATGAGAAAATAAGATAATGGGAAAAATATTTTTATAAGTTATAATACATGTAGTGTATTTAAGAAAAATCATTACATGTTAAAATAGCTATAACTTTGTGATTCTGTTTACGCCAGCAGAGAAGGCTTTGCAGGCCCTGACGGCCCACCACTGCATTACATACATGGACATTGGGGATTGTGCACAGTGCAACTTTTAATGTAAGATTGCATATATTAGGGCACAGGGCACTGCACAAGAGCCTGAAAATCATGGCCAATGTTTTCTAAGCCAATTTCCAACGCTATGTTTATTTCTGATAGAATTTTCTGATTTCCCATGGTGCCCCCCCTGACTTTTTTTTTTTTTTTTTTAATCCTGGAATTGCCCCTGCTTGTCAGAGAGGAATGGCATTCACTGCCCAAAATCAAATTGACCTACTTATTTACTCAAAGGCCAGTGCCATATTGATCTGCAATTCATGAATGCTGGATTCAACCCCTTCACCCACTCATTCCAAAACACATGAACCAACATTTGTTTACTGTCCCCAATTTAAGAGTTATTAAAGTCCTCAAAATGTAAATAGTGCTCACTACCTTTAGGGTAAAATAACCTATTTTAAGTAACAAGTCATGGATTTTGGCATCTTAACAATTTAGTGTAGTAAAACAGTTTGGATTGAACTGAATTTTCCCAGAGCATTTTCATCTTCAACTAGCATCTTTTAAATACGCACTATTTGTGCATCAACTTGTTTTCTGCATTAGAAGGACCAATTTCACTCAATATAACATTATTAAGTTTTCATCTGGATGCAGTGCTCCCTAATTTCTAAGTCGTATATTGTCTTACATATCATGCCCAATGTGGTTAAGATGAAAAAGAGGAGACATAGTACAAAAATGCCTATCTTTTGTCTAATTGCTTTACCTTGCTCTTTCATTGTCATAAATGGTAATGGTAAGTACATATATTGTTATTGTAGGCTATAGCTGTATTGTGTAGCTCATTTTACAGTTAAAAAAGTTGGATCATTAATGATCTAAAATATATTGCATGCAATTAAGATGTTATAACTGTTGTTGTTGTTGTTGTTGTTGTTTTGAACTCTAGGTCACGCCCAGAGTAGGAGTATGAATGATATTGCAGATACTCCCAGCACAGACCAGGTGAAGACTTTAATCTGCTGCATATACTTTTTACAGTTTGTACCATACTAACACATTAGAGAGTGATATTGACTGAGGTAATAAACAATCATTTGGCTTAACAATTTCAAAATCAACATTTCCTCAAAGCAAGTGTGTTTTACATTTGCAGGGTTTTGGCTTTATCATTAAATTCATGTTTTATCTTCTATAATAGTAAAATGTCTATTTATCTGCATCAAAGCTATCCCTGGAGTCTATACTCATGTTCCACTTTGTGGCTTTTTATTACTGCAGAGATTACCTATCGCATGTCTCAGAAAGGTGTTATTTTATGTTGAATTGATGTTTTATCAGAGTGGCGAGAACCAGCTCAGTCGTAAGTGTCATCAATCTTTCATTGCTGTTGCTGGTGAAGGTGACAGCTGGTGATAGAGGAAGCATGCAAGCACATAACTCACTCATTTGTGGGGCTGATGCAATAATGTGGCTTAAACCCAGTGACACATGCTTGGACTGATGCAAGGACGTGCTGTTATTGCTTGGATTAGGCTACCAAGCTTTTGAACAGACAGGTCAAGATTAAGTGTCCTTCACAGCGATGACTAATGTTCAAAAACGAATGAATGAAAATGTGTTATTTGTTGGTGCAACTACGGCGAGGAGCACTTGGTTGTCCAGTTCCAAGTAACCCAGTCATGAGTGGTTGGCTGGATGTTCAAATTGTATTTACAGGCGTACAGCAGGTCACATGTGACAATGGACAAGTGCTAGTTTGTTACTGCATGTGTGTGTGTGTGAGTGTGTGTGTGTGTGTGTGTGTGTGTGTCAATATTAAACTGGCACCTGGAAAAACATGGATCTCTTTGTCCAGTCCACGTGTTTGGGCTTCACATGTAGCCACAGATTTGGGCTGTGTGTTATTGGCAAGGCTCTTCATCACTGAGTGTTATTGTGCTGCCACATCCAATATCCTGCCACACCTTGACGTGCAATCAGACAGGTCAGGTTAGCTTGCCCTCCCTCTTTCAGTCTTGTTTTGCCTCTCTGATTAATGCTGTTCAATGCTCGTGAAATGTCACAGGGTTGTTATCTTGCAAATTTCTGCCGATTTAACGACACCCTCCCAGAATCACTGCCAGGTTTAGAGAAACTGTTTGTGACAAATGATAAAGATGACACTTTAATGATCAATGTGTGGCGAGCCAGTCATTGCAGCCGCAAATATACGGCTGCAACTAATAATTCATTTTACTATTGATTTATTGACCTATTGTCTTATTGCGTTTTTTTTTCTTCATAAAATAATAAAAAATCAGTGCATTCACTTTGCTATCACATATGACAAAGAAAAGCAGCAAATGCTGACATTTTAGAAGCTGGAATCAGGGAATGTTTGCCAATTTGGCGTTGAAAATGACTGAAACAATTAATTGAATAGCTAAATAGTATTAATGTTGCAGTATAATTGTGTCAGGAAAAAAAAAAGGACAAAAACAACATAAATCAGACGTGTACTGATAAAAGATGTCTTAACTTGTTCTCTCTTTGTCTCTCTACTTTTTGTAGCTAAGAAATAAATTCATGAAGAAAATACCCCGAGATGCAGAGGCATCCAACGTCATGGTGGGAGAAGTTGATTTTCTCAACAAACCCTTTGTAGCCTTTGTCCGTCTGGCCCAGGCTACAACACTAGGAGGTCTCACCGAGGTCCCTGTTCCCACCAGGTGAAATGCTCTGCAGTCTTTTGCTTCTTCGCCTCCACACAACAAAGGCCTTGTCAGAGACACCTGCCATCCCTGCTCATGCCTCACATTTGTCTCATTACCATACAGATTCTTGTTTATTCTCTTGGGACCACTAGGAAAAGCCAAGTCATATAACGAGATCGGCCGAGCCATAGCAACCCTAATGGTGGATGACGTAAGTCCATGATATGCCTTATTTATTAGACAGCACATGCTGACACTGTATCTGTCTCACTAAACTTGTTGAAAGAGAACGTGTCATTTACTGAACTGGAGGTGAAACTAAAATGTATGTGCCATATATTCTATTGGGATAATGAGTCACCCCTGGCTTGATAATGGTAGTGTGTATTTGAATAACAGATGCAAGTAGTAAATAAATAATAGGCTGTTATTTTAGATTGCCACAGTTTTGCACAAAAATAGTATGTTTACCTGCCACAATCAAACACTGACTGTAAGGTTAGTGGTTAGGGATCTCGGGTTCATCCCAATTGTAATCTGGCGGAAATATAACTGTTTTCCTAGTTATTAGAGCAGTCCATAGACAGATTACTATCACCGTGATATAAGCTGATAAAAATGGTGATGTCCTCTCTCTATCTCTCCATCTCCCAGCTCTTCAGTGATGTAGCTTACAAGGCCAGAGATCGCGAGGACCTCATCGCAGGCATAGATGAGTTTTTGGATGAGGTGATTGTGCTGCCGCCTGGAGAATGGGATCCCAAAATTCGCATTGAGCCGCCCAAGAAAGTCACCTCGGCTGACAAAAGGTTGGAGTTTTTTAATCCACATCCGCAATGCACATTAAGCCCTCAGCTTTTTTGTCTGTCGCACAATGAGCTATATGCTTACAACAGTTGTACAAAGTCAAACCTTCACTAAAATCAACTTGTTTTGTCAAAGATTTCGACGGTAGCTAAATATATTGATTCCTGAATGAAGCTTTATGCAGGGTGCAATAACACCTTTGAGTCAGCAAGCACCAGCCAAAGCTTGCAGGGGTGAAAAGCCTCTAAAACAGCACTGATAACATCAGGGAGTAGCCCTTTAATAATCACACATGAATAAATTGATCCTCTCCATATTTACTCCCATCTGTGTTGTATATATCTTTTCTGCAGAAAGTCAGTGTTTTCCTTAAACGAGCTGGGGAAGGTCAACGGTACAGCTGGAGGAGGAGGAGGCCTGGCTGAGGACGAGGAGATGCCACCGCAACATGAGCTCGGAGAGGAGCTGGCATTCACTGGACGGTAGGTAGTTCAGGCCACATGGTAAGCTGCTGAGAGGTTTGGATCAAGCCTGACTTTGGCATATGGAAATTAAATTTGAATGTGAATTCATTCAAATTTGGGAAAGTGTAAAAATGATTTGGATACAAATTCCACTCACCAAAAGAGCCTTTGCTTTACGTCAGAGGTGTTTTTGGCGGATAAGCTCAGTTCAGTGATAAACCAGGGGCTGAAGCGTTTCTTGATTCAGATTTTTTTTTTTTTGAAGGAGTGTGTCTGTTCAAAATGGATACAAAGAATAATCTTGGGTCAGTGCAGCAGTGATGGACTACCAGTTTCAGTGCTGTGCCTAAAACCAATAAACCAATAAACCAAATGTCAGTGACACTTTTTTATTAAGCATCCTAACCAGTGTGTTTTTTCCGTGTACGTTAGCTTCTGTGGTGGTCTGTACCGGGACATAAAGCGGAAATTGCCATGGCTGCCTAGTGATATCTATGAGGGTTTCCACATTCAGTCCATCTCCGCAGTGCTCTTCATCTACTTGGGCTGCATCACCAACGCCATCACCTTCGGTGGTCTGCTGGGAGATGCTACCGACAACTACCAGGTAAAATAGAATGAGAGCTCAAGAAAGTGATTTATGTAAACTTGGTTTATGAATTAGATTTGCACTTCTGACACAAAGGGTTCTATACATGCTGTCAGGCTGTGTTCTTCTGGCTTTACATCATAGCATAAATCATGGCTTTGTCCAAGATAAACCATACAAAAAGAAAAATGTGAAAAAACACCAAGTTGCAGTTGTTTGGGGGGGTTATATGTGTTTTCTTGGATGGGAGCAGTCACTTCCTGTAGTCTTATGGTCAATTTGAGGTTGTCGGGCATCCAGCAAAGACTTCAGGACGTCACTGCTCCTAAGTAGTCCAGCATATAACCCGCCGTAAATCCAGAGTTTGCCCTTTTATATTTGTTTTTTTCTACGTATTAAACAAATTATATAAAATATGTTAATTTGTCAGCTTCAGGTGCTGGTAGGCTGTTTGTCTTACCATTGGACAGAGCCAGGCTGGTCATTTCCCTCTGCTTCCAGTTGTTGTGCTAAGCTATTTAGCTGCTCCACAGCTTCATATTTATTGCACCAAGAAAGCAAATAAGCATATTTTACAAAATGTCAAACTATTCCTTTAATAGAAAACAAGAAAATCCAGCTACAGCAGCAATTATTTGAGATGTCACAATTTTTGTATGCAATACATATTAGTTAAGCATGCATGATCCTTGATACTAAGTCTGATTGTCCTTGACGCATATAGGTGTCCAGTGCCAAAGCATGCCTAGACAATATTGCTGTAGCACACAAGCAAGTAGCAGCCCTAGATTAAAATCAACTGGTGTCATTTAAGGAAGTTTAATTTGTGTGTCATATTTATCAGGTTACATAAGATATATTTACGGTCTTGACCTATGCACTGCTAGTTTGACATACGTTTTCCTGTTTTAATTAAAATTGTATTTGTGCTGAATTAAAACTATATTTTCAGCATTTCAGTCATCTCAATGTGTTTGCATATTTGAACAATTGAGAAAAACTACAAGACATTATCGTTAATTCAATTTAAACTTCTCAGTCATAAAACAGTGATAGCCTACTGTTGACTCTCTAATATGAACTTCCCCTTGCCAGAGAGTGTCTGGCTTCATAAATCTGCCTCAGGCTCCACTGCACTGTGAAGTCAGAGTATTTTTAGCTCATTGTGGTTTTGCATCAGACTAGGTCTCCTTCTTCCTATTCCTGTACCTTTGCACCAATACAAGCATTGACACACTCGTGCACACAAACACACAGATGCACACAGGAATAATTTCAGATAAGTGCTTTGACTGGCACTCGTTCACTCCTTTCACTGTCAAGTTGAAATAAACCATCTTGTTTAATGTCTGACGCACTAACACACCGCAGTCACTTCCACGCCACACCCTCCAAAACACACACACCACAACATTTTTTTTTCAAATCAGTCCCAACTCTCCCTGCTATTTTCAGCGTCACTTTTATTTCCCACCAACTTGATCTGTGAGTCTCATTCCACAACAATGTGTATATTAACTCCCCCCTGTTCCCTATCTCTTTCCCTTCCGACAGGGTGTGATGGAGAGTTTCTTGGGAACAGCTCTGGCTGGCACTGTCTTCTGTCTCTTCAGCGGTCAGCCCCTCATCATCCTCAGTTCCACTGGACCCATCCTCATATTTGAAAAGCTCCTTTTTGAATTCAGCAAGTGAGCTTCTTGAGAGCCAAATGATCTTGCCGTAGCCAGACAAAGTGGGAGCACTGTACCTGACACCCTTCTTAGTGTAATTTAGAGGATTATTATATAATCCCATTATAAAGAAAAAACACGACTGAATCTCCTGCTCTACAGTGTATGACCCCTCTTCTTGATAATGATACATATGTACCGGTTTTCAAAGTCTATACACTTGGAATAGGTTGCTGCATTTGTTATATTTTTCCGTATGTTCATGTTATAGATACATATGATATATGTGCAGAAGACTAGCAGGATGTTTGTGTTGGTTGTATACATGAATTCCCTTCATCAATGCATTCACCATGCTTCTCTGACTTCTCACTGCCAAAGGAACAACAGCATAGATTACATGGAGCTGCGTCTATGGATCGGCATGCACTCCTGCCTGCAGTGTTTCATCCTGGTAGCTACGGATGCCAGTTACATCATTAAATACATGACACGCTTCACCGAGGAGGGCTTCTCAAGCCTCATCTCCTTCATCTTCATCTCTGATGCCATCAAGAAGATGGTGGGCTCCTTCAAATATTACCCCATCAACACCGACTTTAAGCCTGACTACGTCACCACCTACAAGTGTGAATGCCTGGCTCCAGACATGAGTGAGTTCACCCCTTGGCTCAGGGAGATGCAGGGGCCTTATCTTTTGTGTGATTTGTGTCAGTTTGTCTTGATTTTAATGTCACTTACTGTTATTAATCCAGTCTTTGTTTGCATGACTGCTTATCTGCTGTATGTGCAGCACTTTGGGCAACCTTTGTTGTGTTTTAAAAGTGCTATACAAATACATTTTGATTGATTGATTGATTTTGATTATCCACAAGGTGGCAGTGTGGCTACAAGTGGCTCTTTTTGGGCTCACTAGTATTGTATTTATTTTGTAGGAACCAAGCATGTTATTGAACATCACTATAAAATACAAGATAAAACCTGCCGGAGTTAGCAAGAATGCTAATTTACATCCGAGGCAGGTAGGTTGTAGAGGAGACTAAAAACGCCCGTATTCACTTTACCAAACCTTTGGTTGTGGAGAACATTTTCCCACTTTTCATGAGCGACACTTTCTCATCTGAGTATAGAGTCAGAAAGTCCACAAAAGACAGATGGGATGGGAGGATTGGATGGGTCAAACAAGCCCCGTGTGAAACCAAGTCAGTCGAGTTGGGAGTGAGAATGTTTTGTCATGACATTAAAGCCTAGTTGTCGGAGAGTGTTGGAAAAAACTGTTAATTTTCAAGCTTCACTAAACAGATTTTTTATCAACATTTATCATATCAGCCTACGTATAAATGTAGTGCTGCATCTAAGAAGAAAGTCCAGTTCTCATTAGTGAAGGGTGGTAGCCTTCCTTTTCCAAATCAAATGATGCCGCCAATTACATACTAATTACTACCAAACATTTTCTAGAGCAGTTTATGAGTTAATTTCCTGCCATACCTCTACAGTATAATACTAACTTGAAGAGTCATTTGAGATCCATCACAGTGACAATATTTAATTGGGTTGAAACAGTTGCAAGCAGAAGCTGCTTTGTAAACTGTCCCTTTTGGTGCATTCGAGGACAAGAGTGAACAGTCAGCAGCAGAATGGCAAACTATTGACAAAATTGACAAACATCTTTTTCCCAATTATTCATGTTTACTCATTGCTCTGGGTATGAGTTCATCATCCAACAGGTGCCTCTTAAATCCATTTTAGGAAGCCAATGGTGATGTCAGATTAAAGAAAAATATAAATTCATAGTTTTACTGGTGTAAGTATAACTACATTTTTGCATTTATCTGTGTTTACTGTTGGCCAGGACAATATACTGTATTGACTGCTATTAGCTTATACAGATATACAATATTGGCTTGTATGCCGGCAAATAAGTAACACAAAATTGCAGTACAGAAATGTCAAGTATATGTTTAAACTAGTGTAGTTTAACAGTTTCACCATTACATAGTTTGTCCACCAGAGAACTCTCACTAAGATTATTTTTCAACTATAAAATGTACCGTTCAGTACATACCTCTAATAACCAAATAGAAGGTGTCCTTTTAATAAAACATTGTTCATGTGTTTGTGTAAAAAGATATATTTTTTATTTCTCTTGGGCTTGCATGGTAATTTAATTTAAATGAGATTCCTTCATTGTACCAATTCACAGATGTTATGTAATCTGTTGACTATCTTTGAAAATGGCAGCGATTTGCAGTCATTTTTGTAAACATTGATTTCTGTAACTGACTTGTCTCTTGTTTGTTTTCGCCCTGCACAAACAATTTGGCAACCGTCTCTTGGAAGTGAGTATCTCTTTGTTTGTCTGAGTGAGCCTCGAGTGCTCTCTGCAATGCCCAGCCGCTGGATTCTCATTGTGTTTTTTCTTACTTTTGTTTCCCTCCTCACCCCCTCTTCCTTTGCTGTCTCATTACCTCCCTGTTTCTGCCTGTCTCTCTCCCATTCATAAACAGTGGCTGCAATGATCTTCAATGGTTTAGTTCCAATACCAGATAACAGCTCTAGTGTCTCTGGGGTAAGTACTTGTTTTCATTCCCTTTTCATTTTGTTGCCTCTATATACAACCCTGTCTCCTTCAAAAATATGTTCCCATACAACTAAACTGCACCCTCAATTACGAAAACATTTTCTTCTGGACGGAACAATTGCAGTTTTAAATCTTTCAAACATGTGGTAAACAAACAATGCAAGACAGAAAAAATTATACAAAACTACTTAGTTAGTTGAGTAAAAAACATCATAGTTTGGCTTAAAATGCTTACTAAATTTAAACAAAACAAAACAAAAAAACGCAACAAAAGTACTTGGTTATGTTTACATAAGTTCACACAGGGCACAAACGGCAGTCTTCTGGGTTAAAGACCTCTGTCTTGTGGTCCATCCATCACTCCGACCTCGTCCTTGCGAGGACGTCCGTGGACTAATTTAAAATGTATTTGTGATTTGTCCAAAATAAACGTAATCCACGACAAAATATGTTTCCCTCAAAACGCAAATCACAATGCAGTTTCGTTGTATGAGAACGTAATTTTTAGGAGACAGAGCTGCTATTTTGGTGCATTGTCGTTCAAGCTGAAGGTTTAAAGGGTCGGAAACATCAGCTTTTCCCAGAATTAATTACTGGGGCTGTATTTAAGCCCATATGATAGCAATGTTAGAAAAGAGCTACCTGTTTTGTTTACAGCCAAACCAAGTATTATCAACTCTGTCTGATAAAGAAGTCGCTTTATTCTCCTCTTTCTCTCCTTTCTTTGTTTCTTTCATCGAACCCGTCGTCTCGTCTCACTCTGGATCACAACTTCACATCTGTGATGACAATGTTTTACTCTGTCCGTGTTTCCTTTTTTCTCTACGTCTGTGTCAAAACACTTCACTCTTCTTCATCCTCTCCTGTCTCCCCACCGCTGCCAACCACCACCCCAGTTGAATGTGACAGGTTTGGACTGGAGCCAGCTGAGCAAGAAGGAGTGTCTTAAGTACGGAGGCTCTCTGGTGGGAATGACCTGCAAGTTCGTCCCTGATCTGGCCCTCATGTCCTTCATCCTCTTCTTCGGCACCTATTCCATGACTGTCACCCTCAAGAAGTTCAAGTTCAGTCGCTACTTCCCCACCAAGGTGACAATATGATCTGTCAGTCTATCTGTGTATTTTCTTAAATGAATAAAACATATATATTACAACATATTTTGCAGAATAAGTAAGATGAGTCTAGTTTAAATTATACTGGACTCATCGCCTCATCGCACTTGAGTGGAATTGGACTTGAGTGAAATTGGACTCACTAAATCCTCTCAACAAACTCTGTCAGGCTGCCTGTTCCGCTCTATTTGTGGCCAAATTTATTCACAAAAAACTTACCAAATTAAAAAGAAAACTCAAGTTTCAAGTCCTATTGTCAAAAATCAGCTAGTTTGACTCACCAGACGATGGTAATTGCTTTAATGAAATACAAAAAAACTAGGGTGCTTTAATCCTCTCTGAGAATGAGAATGTCAAGAAACAAAATCAAGTAATCCAAAAAGAAACTAACCGTCAAATTTCTCAGTAAACTGGCAAGTCATGATGATGACATTATGAACTACAGAATATTCATTTTACATTAAGTTTATTTTAAGTGTTCCATTCACGTTTGCTATAGCTTGGGTAGAGCGGGTTGTCCTTCAACCACAAAGTCAGCGCTTCGATCCCCGACTCCTACTGTCAGAAGGTCTGTCCTTAAGCGAGACACTGAACCTCAAGTTGCTCCCTCCGGCACTTCAAAGCAGCCTACTGCTCCTAAAAAGGCTTACGACTTCTAATTGACTCATTGTCACGTTTGATAGTTAATGTACTGTTGTTGATTGTATAGCTGCTGACATCTGTCCTGTTTCTGATCTCTAACAGAAAATGGAAGGTCAAACAGACACACACAAGGATGATACTTTGATTCAAGTGAAGCAAGCACTAGCTCGGCTTTTTATATATGAGTTGCTTCTTATCAGTCTGTGTGTCTCTCTGCTAAGAAACGTTTATTTTTCTATTTTTCAAATTTTGTTTTTTCTCTGTCTGTTGTCAGTTGAGGAAACTCATCAGTGACTTCTCTATCTTCATGGCCATCATGACGTTCGTGGGGCTTGATATGTTGTTGGGACTCAAAACTCCCAAGCTAATCGTCCCCACAGAATTTAAGGTACCTATTTTCAAACTCTTTTCAAAATAAGATTACATTTGTTAATGAATTAGCTATATGAATTAGCTGCTCTCACAAAGTGTTTGACAGCACAAACTAAAGCAAGTCATTGTCATGTATTTATTTTAGTTGACAAACAAGTGCTTTCCCAGACTGGATGATCCATGCTATGAAGGAATAGTTATCAGCAAGAAAGCATATAAGTATATATGCTTTCTTGCTGATAATTAGATGAGAAGATCTATACCTCTCTAATGTCTGTCCATTAAATATGAAGCTAAGGCCAGGAGACAGTTAGCTTATCTTAGCGTACGCTCATTCCAAAGAAAAAAACTAAATCTACCTACCAGCACCTATAAATTAAACTCTCTGCAAGGAAGCAGATGTCTGTCCCAAAATGTTGAATGATTCCATTATAGATAGTGATTTCTGTCTAAAATGTGCCCGTACCTCTGTGGAGATGGGCTGCTCAGTTGTTGAAGTAAAGTGACCTCTGATCTCCCACTAGCCAACTCGGCCGGGTCGTGGCTGGCTGGTGATGCCATTCGGTAAGAATCCGTGGTGGGTTTACGTGGCCAGCTTTGTCCCTGCGCTCCTCGTCACTATCCTCATCTTCATGGACCAGCAGATCAGCGCCGTCATTGTTAACCGCAAGGAGAACAAACTCAAGGTAGGGCATATTTACGGATGATACATATCTTTCATTTTTATCATAAAGTGGTATTATTGCATGTTTCCACCTTCTGATATATCGCACTTTGTTTGATTGAATCAATTCATCAATAAAATGTATTTCTTAAAGAAAAAACATTACAGCCAGTGTAACATTCAAACAACAACAAATCAAATTTCCCTTGCAGAAAGGCTGTGGCTATCACCTGGATCTGTTCTGGGTGGGCGTCCTGATGGCCGTCTGCTCCTTCATGGGCCTGCCCTGGTACGTCGCTGCCACCGTCATCTCCATTGCTCACATCGACTCTCTGAAGATGGAGAGTGAGTCAAGCGCTCCCGGAGAGCAGCCTCAGTTCCTCGGGGTCAGGTCGGTCCTCAATAAGATAGAAACACAGAAAAACAAATAAAACTGTGACTTAATCCCTCGATGCTGCCACTGGCAATATCACAGTATGAGAGACACATTTTGTTAAGTCTTTTGTAGTTTGAAAGAGAGAAGCCTTGTGAAATTAACTTGATCTCTTGTGTGTAATTCCTCAATGTTCAATATACAGAGAACAAAGAATGACAGGGATTTTGGTGTTTGCCCTAACTGGAGTCTCCATCTTCCTCGCTCCAGTGCTTAAGGTATGAAGTATATAGTGGATGAATCACGTGTTTGTTCAGATACTCAACCATCTAAATATAGTTTACATTTTAACAAATACTTTCCTGAAAATAAAACTGTTTAGTGGCCTTTGTTTTTGTTTTTTTTAAGATCCTCTGGAGGTCAAGTTAATCCTTATTATTGTTTCCATTACATCACGATGGAACCCTAAAGTATTCAATATTAAATAAATAAATGAGACGGTTAAATATATGAATGAACAAACAAATGTTTTTTTATTCAAAGTGATTAAAATGACATGTATGTAAATGAAATGTTATTTTGTGTCTGTGTACTACTGTATTTATTTACAGCTAGTTCGTTGATTCAGACTTACTTTAGCATTGTTGTTGCTCTAGCTAACAGGCTTAATTTGGTAGCATTTGTTGAGCTTGCTAGCTTAATTAAGTGGGACATGTGATTGGCTGAAAAGTGACATTATGAAATACAATGTGACATGAAATGAGTCATTAGGAAAAGTGCCATTGTGACAAAAAGAAAAACTTGATTAATTTATATATATTATAAAAAGTATTAATTGGTTGATTTTATTTCATAAATCTTTTTTCAATTTTATACATTTAACTCATTGAGGCTCCATTCTACTGAAGCCTTGAGAGGCAAGTTTTAAAAGTTTTTTCAGGATCATTTTTCTAAGTTTTTAAAAAGAAAATGTTGGCAGGTGAAATTTTTCTTTGGTCAGGATCATTTCAGAGTTCGTTGTAGTAATACTCCTATTGGCTGAAGTGCCCCAGGCCAAAATTATTATTACAACAAATGTGACAGATCATGTGACACTTGATCAACAACAGGTGGACTTTATTTAACTAATTATGTGACTTGTGAAGGTGATTGATACCACCAGATCTTATTTTGGGGCTTCATGGCGAAGAGGGTGAATACATATGCTGCCACCAATTTATAGTTTTATATTTTTTATATATTATCGGAAAATAAATTGACCATTTTTTGTAGGTCTATGACATAAAATCCCCAAAAAATCATTAAAATTAAAAAATAAATTACTTAGAAAAATGATCCTGGCAAAAGACAACAACAATAAAACCTGTTTAATGAATCATGTTTTTTTTAAGGAACTTTGAAATATTATCCGGCAAAAAAAAAAGTTTTCACCTGTTCTTAAGTCATTAACACAGGAGAGAAAACAACTTAGTTCAGACTTCTTGCCTCTCAGAGCTTATGTAACACACATCACTGCCAATCGTGTTATCAATCTAGAAACCTGTCTGAATTGTGTAATAACATGTTTTCTGGCCTTCTTGCTGCTTGTAGTTCATCCCCATGCCTGTGCTGTACGGTGTCTTCCTCTACATGGGCGTAGCTTCCCTCAGTGGAATCCAGGTACACTGTGTGGCAGCTGTTGATGTTGTTTATCATAATAAATTGAGTTATTGTGCCTGGACATCTTACTTATTGCATTTCTGACAGCAGGCGGGAAGCAGCTTATTAAAGCTGCCAAGTAAACAAACAAGCAGGCCGGCAGACGGGATCCGTTGTGTCCTTACACATAGCAGAGAAAGCAGAATTACAAGGGGGATAAAAAAAAGGATTTGTTTTAAGCTCCCAAATTTTGTAAATGTGGAATGGATAAACAAGAGATATCAAACCCTGGGTTGAATACATAAACTGTACCTGCGGGTGGCTGTACTGAATGAGTCAGTGTATGCTTCTGATGGCCAGGTATCTTAATATAATAACCAATATCTAGAGTAACAATTTTACAAATACATTCAGATGAGTTCAAAAAACGATATCTTGGGACTCAGTGAGTTTGTGCTGGAGCAGGTGCTCCATATGTAACTTTCCTCCAACTTGAGGAAGCTGACGCATACAAATACTTTGTGATTAATCATTCATGGAGCTCTGCATGTATAAGTAACCTGTGCTATTCAGACATTTTTTCTCATCCATTTTCCCTCTTTGTCTGACCTTCGTCTACAGTTCTGGGACAGGATTAAGTTGTACATGATGCCGTCCAAGCACCAGCCCGACTTCTCTTACCTCCGTCATGTTCCTCTGAGGAAGGTGCACCTGTTCACACTGATCCAGATCATATGCCTGGCTGTACTCTGGACCCTCAAATCCACCTTCTTGGCCATCATCTTCCCTGTTATGGTATGTGACAAAATGCTCACATTTGTAAGCACAGCATTTGATAAATCCTGTGTTGTTGTATCTTGGGTGGAGGAAGAGAGGCCCACGGAGGTAAAGATCTAACCAGTATTTTCAAATAATATATCCATTTCAAAATGTATTGTTCGGATGTTAGTGAATGTAAAGAAACATAACAGAGGCATCATGTCACCTTTAAGAGTCTAACTATTAACTATTATGAAGAGGAGTGTGTACCAGTGATACATGTTAATGTCATTTACAAAGCCATCCAGCTAAATCCTAATCAGACCATAACTTGGATGTGAGATGAATGTTAATGGGAGTTCAAATTAGGCTTGTGTCTCAGTGTATCTCTGTGTTGAACCCTTCAGATTCTGGGTCTGCTGCTCGTCCGAAAGATGCTGGACATGGTCTTCTCCCAGCACGACCTGGCTTGGCTAGACGACCTCCTTCCCGGGAAAGATAAGAAGAAGAAGAAGGATGACGATAAGAAGAAGGGGAAGGACAAGGAGAAGAAGAAGGACAAGGAGAAGAAGAAGTCCAAACCAGACGACAGTGAGGAGGAGGAGGTGAGGAACAAGAGCTTCTGCTGCCCCCTGCAGTAAAAAATGGATCATGACACACGTTTCTGATGATTTGGCTCTCTATTGTGTGTTTGTGTTTGCTTGCAGGACAAGTGTCACGCCTACTCCAACCACTCAGCCAGCCCAGATTCAGACTTGGATCGCAGGTACTGTGTCCTTAAACTGCACATCCCCTACAAAGATCTTGTCTCTCCTGATGTTGCACAGTCTCAGTGGGGAGCGTACTGCCAGGCTGCTGCTACACGCAGTGGTCTTTAACACACACACACACACACGTGTGCATGGGAAAAGTTTGTCATACACAGTAAATGTGCACAGATTAAAGGGTCAGTTCACACAAATTCCAAAAAGACAAAAAGGTACTTAGTAAATCTAGTTGTAGTTATATCCAACTAGAATATTATGTGAATGTATAATACAAGGAAACACCAGGCGAGGAGGAGGCCAGCGATAATAATCCCCCCCCCCCCCCCCCCCTGGAGGACTTTAGAGCCTACGGGGGGATGCCGGGGTTGAAGTGAGATTTCAAGTGAGCAGTGTGGCAGTGGGCATGGCAGTAAAAGAGCAATCAGAGCACTGATGATTTGAGTACATTACCATGATTAAAGGGATGCTTTAGTGTGACGAGTGTAGTATGTGAGTGTAGCAGCAACCTCCAGTTGCTTGCAGACTTTATTTGCAGAGGTTTTGATATAAAAAGCTTCTGAGCTTTGTGTCTGTCGGCAGCGATGCAGATTTGGAACAGTTGCAGCACTTTTTTAAAAAAAAGGTTTGAATAGATCAGTTAGGCAATTTTTTTTTTTAAATGTAATTTCTTATGATGTGAGCACCACAAACTGAATTCCATTCACCTCCATTGTAATGAGGAGGCAGCAGAAATCTATGTGGCGCATATTTAATAACCAGCAACTCAAACTCAAAATGTCTGCATGGCTCGATACCACTGCGGGTGAGTTGTAATATGTTTTTTTTTTGTTCTTGTGGTGAACTGACTGACCCTTTAAGAATATGCCCAAATCGACATATTTTAATTGAATGACTTATTAAAAGCCTCAAATAGTTAAATGATCACAGCAAACACGGATACAGAGGGAGACACTGTAGCATGGATGTAGTCCATAAAAGCCCTTCTTCTGGCATATTATTGCATTGCATTATATTATGGTGTCTTTTCCCATGAAAAACAAACTATATGCCTGAATGAGCTGTGTGTACTGTGTTGTTTACTTCCAAATTAATCAATTATTTTATGACAAGCCATCTAATAATTCAATGCCCTTGTTACTTTCATATTCCTTCATTCATTCTTTGTCTGGTTTTAAGAATAATTGGACCTAAAACTTAGCTGAATTTCAGGAGCAGGACCACACCTCAGCCACTCCCCCACTTCCGGCCACACTCCTATATACACCCACCCACTCTAAACCTCGGCTTGCTCACGTTTTCCGCATGGGACTGCTCGCGCTTTCCGCACTCGCAACCAGAACGCCGCGCAGGAATTCACGTCTCATTCAGCCAGTCTAACCCTAGTCTCCGCCACGCCTACCAAATCTACACTCGCCACAGCTCCAACGACCTGCGCAACGGGCAGGCAGCCTTGCTTCCTTGGGAGGGCTTCTTGGGGGTCTGCAAGGCCCGGGAGCCGCAGCGGACCCTCAACCTAGCCTTTCCCCCAAACCGCTTCATCCAGGCTAATCTCGACCAACCACTCCCCAAACGCTGAGGTGGGGCCCTAAGCTAGTTAATTGGAGCTAAAACTTAGCTGAATTTCAGGAGCAGGACCACACCTCAGCCACTCCCCCACTTCCGGTAACACTCCTATATATACCCACCCACTCTAAACCTCGGCTTGCTCGTGTTTTCCGCATCCCACCCTCCCTCCCTCTTGTTAAACCATTTCACTCAGGTTATCTTCCCCCATAGTCACCATCCTCCTGTTCCACATGGACACCGGGGGGTCTGCAAGGCCCAGGAGCCGCAGTGGACCCTCAACCTAGCCTTTCCCCAAACCGCTTCATCCAGGCTAATCTCGACCAACCACTCCCCGACGCTGAGGTGGGGCCCTAAGCTAGTTAAATATGAATTTAGAAAATTGTCACTTTTGTTGGCAGACATTTTCATTTACAATTGCAGACAGATTATTTACACGTAACAACTGTATCATAGTCCAGTTTCCCCTCATTGTCATGTTTGAGCTCAGTCTCCTCTCCATGCACTTTAAGGCAATGCAGATCGCTGTGATGTTATTAACTGCATACTCCTGCTGCTACTCTTCCTGTGTCATGTGCCAAAGCCAAATGTCTTACAGTATGTGCACTGCGCTATACAACTCAGCATTTTGTAATTCTTCATTGATGTGTGTTGTTAGTTTTGAAGTTTTCTGAAAGGCAGTGACTTTGAGGTTAAGGGTGAAGACCTGACATGCATGCTGTATAGTTTGCTCTGTGTCACAAAGCCATTGGTCAGGGTTCTTTGTTTGGATATATATATATATGTGTGGTATATTAAGCCTGTTGTATAGTACATGGAAAGGATTTAGTTTGTCTACAAATGTATAATTATCAACATGCAGCAAGCATCATTGTTTTGGTTGTTTCTTTTTCCTCCGTGTGATGAATCACTTTCGCAAATCAGTCTTTGATGCTCACACCTGCATGTGAAATGTAGCCTGACCCTCGCTTTTTTGCTCTCTGAACTACCTTCACCTGGAGCTGCAGCAGTTTCAATGGAGATGTTTGCATTGTAAAAAGCAGCTGGTGAGGCTGTTTCTGGTAACTTCTTCTCAATCAGCTGAACATTTAACCACAAATACTGAGTTTGACCCTGGTTCTTTCCCTTTGTGGGAGATTCAGAATTTCTAAATTGTGCTTTATGTCTGCATTGCTTTGAAAGAGGCATGGTTTGGAATTGACTGTGTAATATATTATTGATTAATTTGAATTTGTTTCGCAAGATGTTGTCAACTGTGGATTAAGATGAAGAAGATGTTGCTATGTGATTCTCTTTTATGCGTTTATACCTTCCTTAAATGCATTTCTTTCACCAAAATCCATCTGTTTTGAAACAGTTTAAAAATAAAACAAAAAAAATATCGCCTTCAAATAAGGTTCTGCATTCAGTCATGTTACAACATGTACTGACTTAAACAGTGTAAATGGTGTAAGGTTGAATACAAATTTGCTTAGAGGGAAACTTCAAAGTCTTGTTGGATGTCAGACTCAAAGTGAAATCTGTAGTTTTGTTTTGTGAACTATTGAAGATTTATATATAAAAAAAAACAGGATTTGCTCATTTAATAAAGTGTAGTCATTTAGTCAAGATACTGTAGGTTACATTTTTCTTTTATCACTATTTACATCACATTGTCTTGATAATATAAGGGTCCATTTACTTTTGGCATCAGAACTTCCTCAGTTTCCAGTATACATGAAGGTCATAAGGTAGAAATGGACACTAAAATACTCTCAGCTCCATTGTAATATTAAACGTGTCTCTCTTGTAGTGAAGGTTTGCAAACGGCCACAACAAACGGATTCCCATGTTCATGGTATAAATTATTTCCCTGCCTTAAAGTTACCTTTGCCAGTCACCAGTCCCAGTCTTAACCATTAAGGCGTTGTGGCCACAGACAACCACTACAGCAGCTCATTTCACTCATCAGTCATTGTTCTCCTGCTTATCACTGACATGAGCTGTTGTAGTGGGAGTCATGATGCCACTGAGGCTGAGCTCCTCCACCCTCCCCGTTCTCCTCCTTCAGCCCCTCATTGCTTTTGTCTGTGGGTGTGTTTGGTAACTGGAGCTTGCCCTTCCTCAGCATCACCCTCCACCTGAAGATCTCCTGCCCGTCGTCTCCGGCCGTGCCTATGGGCCGAGGAATGGCCTGCCCGGTGCCCCAGGTCAAGATCGAGATGGAGTCGGACTACGACTCAGACACCGACCACCACCGCCCTCGGGACATTAGCAGTGAGACCACGTTATGAAGCTCAGACTCTACGTCTTGTTGACAGAACAACGCACGACTCAGTGTGGGCAAACTACTCAACGCAGCCAGTGCTGCCCCACCGACAGTACAAGGTTGCGGCTGTGAGCAAACTGACTCCTTTAACAGACCGACTGAAATGGGACTGATCCAATCAATGCAGCTTGAGAAGTTTAAGGTTTAGCTTCGTCTGCTTTTAAATTGGTGCAGTTTTGACAGATTTAGCTTTGAATAATATATTAAATACAACATTTATTTGTTTACTTGTATAATGTAAATGGCCACAATACCAGAGGAATTATTTATTTGTATGTGCTGTATAGGATTATATATTGAATGTGAAAATATTTATCTTTATACATTTAGCTATGTATTGATATTGTGCTATTAATGTAGTTACTCCAAATCCAAACTAATCTTGAAATTGGTACAATGTCAAAACTCATTGTACAATCATCAGTCCGTGTGTACGGGCTTTGATTTTGAGGCAGGAAATG
This sequence comes from Leptoclinus maculatus, assembly GCA_032191485.1. Classification (NCBI taxonomy): domain Eukaryota; kingdom Metazoa; phylum Chordata; class Actinopteri; order Perciformes; family Stichaeidae; genus Leptoclinus; species Leptoclinus maculatus. Next base: position 28,601,633 of record JAVDOI010000005.1, read on the forward strand.
TGAAAACAAGCACCATTTTAGTGACAGAACTATTTACCATGAGGTTGTAAAGTCTACTGTCTTTTACTATATGGTAGCATTTGCATATTTGTGTTTTGGTGTTTGTTTGAATATGCTGTAGGGTGCCTCTGACCCCAGAGAACCAACTCTCCTTTCCCTGTTTCCCGCCAGTGCAACACTCCATATTGGCACATTAACCTGGAACAAAAAGAAACAACCAAAAACTCCTGATGTTGTTGAAAAGGATCGATTTATTATGCATGATGCATCGTACGGGTTTATATTTGTGTTTTTACTCTCGAAGACTCTGTATTAAAACATAATTAACTTCCACCACAACACTTCATGCATATGTCAATAACAAAAAAATGACAGATATAATGTAATTAAAATACAGTTACTCCAAAAGCATGTGGTTTGTCTTGTGTTGAACACAGGGGCTTAAACACACATCATCACAAAAGTGTGTTCACATCTATTCTTCCTGATCTACCAAATTTTGCAAAAATAGTAAACACAGTTGATCAAATTGAAAACACAAGATTACAGCCAGCCATTAAAAATATGCACAAAACAAGCACATTATACGGGTTTGTATTATCAATGTTGACTTCTGGATTTCTGGCGCCAAAATGAACCTAATTAAGTGGATCGGGCATCGGCCAGATCATGTGACCAATCCACCATATCACATGATTAAAGGTTTCCTGTGGAGTTTGCTTCTAAACAAACAATGTTTATTTTAAATGTTTCTCTCCAAAATGCATTGTGTGCATCCTTGTTGTTTTAAATCCTCCATTGTTTTCATCCATGTTAGCTAGCCGGGACGTTTCCTCATCACAATTGCACGTCAGCTCACGGACAACCGCAAGGATGGTCGCACGGACGAGGATTATGACAAGACAATATTTTTTTTTTTTATACTGGTACTGGCAAACCGACATTCTAAAAGCTCCTCAAAGCTCCTCCATTTTCTCTGCCCATCCAGGTCCACATAAACATCGAACTAAAAGTTCGGAAATTTGTGTTTGGTAGATTATTTCTCTGTTGTAACAATGCTTCCTGGCAATAAATCTTATACCGTTGGAAAGCCTGTTTAGTTCCCTTTTCAACGGAATTTTTGTAAGGAACATGCATTTGTGGGATGAGCAGCACAGCTGAGCATGTGGGTTGCGCCCATGAAAAATTTGCCAAATCTTCACACAAATTTCCGAACTTTTTGCTCGATGTTTAGTTAGAAACCGCGTTGGCAAAAACCTGCCACACGGAAACCCGTGTCTTATGGTGTGACGTCACTTTGGCCCTGCGGACACTCGCGACGCTCACGGATACTGCAAGCATTAATCAAGCTTAAGGAAACGGAGCAGTGAATGTGTAAAGTAAGCCGAACTCAAACATCAATTGTAAATAATTGTCCGAACTCAGCCGGGTCGGGTATCCACACTCTACAGATACAAACAAAACAGGGACCTACTCTTAAAAGCATTGTGAATGCCTCAGCAATCCCTGGCCTCATGTACAGATTTTGGGTGTTTGGTAATGAAAGAGATACATTCAGAGTGGTTTATCCCCAATATTTTATTCTTTGGCAGAAAATATAGTACAATCATACTGTTTATAAAGACGGGGGCTTGACCAGTATGGGTTGTTTGATAATATTGGAGTAATATTTGAGACAATAAAGTCACAAAATAAGACTCTACACCAAACGTCTGAAACACAGAATTTGAGTACCATTAATAATAGTACAAACAATAAATATTAATATTATTCCAATTTGGAATACACTCAAAATGTGTAATTTACTCTACAACGACAAACGTAAATCATTTTCAAAGTCATTTGAAATTTAAAGTGGCTAATTTCCAATCCTACGGCGGCTTTATTAAACGCCGATAGCAGCGTCACGTCAACACACATGAAGGGTTCAGCAGAGCATCGGAGTGTTTGGTGAACCCGTCAGCGAAGCCCTCCCCTTCCACCAGCGTCGGCCTCCGGTTGCACATGGGGCACAGTTTGTTGCGTTCCTGTGAGGCTCTCATCCAGATGATGAGGTTCCAGCGCTGGCCGGAGGAGATGGGCAGGGCCCCGTGCATGTGTTGGCCCCGGTGGAGGAGGCCCTCGGTCACCCTGTGTTGAACCTCCGAACACTCCATCTCACTTAAAGGCACCTGCAGGGGGGACACAACCGCTAACTTTAGACATGATTTAGCTGTTTTGTATGGAAATGACATCACCATTACGGCTGTTATAATACATTTAAAATATTAGGTTGTTTAGTTTTAATGAGATGCAATTACAGTAGCTCTAAACTGCCAGAAAACTTGTATCAGGCTTTCTTATCTTAGAAACTAAAGGCAATTCCTCTAAGAAAAAAAACTAAAGGATTCAAAATACACAAAGAAGCATTGAAGTAAAGAACTTTTGCGTCATAATCTTAACTACAGGAAAATCTTTTCAGTCTAAACTAAATAGTTTTCTCTTCTATTTTATGGTTATATTTGTGACTCAGGAACAGGTGGTAATTTTTCTAAGTTGCTTGTTTTTAGTTTGTGAATACAGACAGAAAAGACTGTCAGTATAATCTTTTAAAGTGTTTGTTGTTGTAATACTCGTTTTGGCCACAAGAGGCCAAAATGCCCCAAAAGCATTCATGTTTTGTTCCAGGTGATTTTTAATTTACATAACTTGCTAACACACAATATTATTATGTTACTTGTGTTTAGAGTGCATTGAGAAATCAAGTATATCCTGCAAAACCTTTCTTCACCTGCTTTTAAATCGTAAACACAGTAGAGAAAACTATTAAGATCAGAAAAATGAAAAACTGAATTTTATTTTCTCACTTGCCTTTTAGAGCTTCAGCATAGATAACCTAGTGGAGGTTGTATGTATGCTAATAGTACTAATAACAGCTGCAGTAGTAATAGTATCATAGTATAGTATTATACCTGTCTCATATCACCAAAATAAAGGTTGCCCTCGGTGAAGTCCCTGCCCAGGGAAACATTAAGGGTGACCTCTGCATTGTCGTAATGGTAGCTCAGGTCCAGGTCTTCATTCATGTCATATTTAACAACAAAGGCCTTGTGGCTGTCCAGACAGCGTCCCCCACAGTCCGGGTACAGCAGGGAGGTGAGCGGATGCAGGTAGAGCTCACGGAAGGGTGTGATGAAGCCCTCGTCAAAACCCAGTTCATTCAGGAGGATCTGGAAGAGAGAAAATGAGACGAATATCATGAATATTAGAACGTATAACTCATGTTTTATTTCCTGACCTTCTTTACGACCATACATATTTAAGTTAGACCTCTTTCGTGGCTTCAACATTTTAGATCTTCCTAATGTAAGGTTTCAGCTGCAGCGCTCCATCTTGGCTAAAAAAAGATATAATGCACTGAATATTTAAATGTAACTGTGAAATGACCTTTGAATTTCCCTGACTTATTTAAACAATCCATTCCTGCAAGTACCTGCTTGGAATACACCTCTCGTATTTTACAGAGTTCTACATATTTCATGGCTGAGGGACCACGGTAGGCCAAGGATCCAAATGTCATGGCAGAATAAAGACGAAATGTGAATGACCTGAGTGCTTTTTCAGGGGTTTCTGCCTGTAGAAACACATACATTACCCCATAATGGTTCATGGTGTTGGGTCTTCCTTTAGGGGCGGAGGACTGCTCAAAGTGCTCCAGCTCCTCCATCAGCTCCTCACAGAAGCGTTTCTCAAACACAGGGAAGCGATAAACCCTTGCAGCTTCAACAGAAAGACGGGAATCACTTAAATATGCACCGTGTGGCATTTTAGTACATCAATATATTGTTATCTAACTGGGATGATGTGGTGCAATCAATACGAACAAATGAGAGCAGTCCTCATTGTCCTGAGTCAAAGTTTAGGACCATTCTTAAGTCCACTTCCTAGAGGTTTTATACATCCTTGTACGCTAATATGAGGTGTCTGTATGGCATTATGGGTACTCTTTGATGTCAACCCAAAACTGAGAGGAAATGAAAACACCCTCCAGCTAACCTGCCTCTTCCTCCAACATGTCTCCGAGACCTTCTTCCCTGATGTTGCTGCTTCGACAAAACTCGACAATCTGCTTGAACTTTGGTGCGAGGAAGGACTCCTGAGGAGAGGTGGTGTGCAAAGTGTGTCTCAGCAAAGTGTTGTTAACACATTATTAAAGACGCTATTAGCTGTGGCTGATGCAGAAGGTATACCTGCAGATGGTAGACGTGAGGATGAAGAGGCTGGTACATGTCTTTAATGGCAACGGCTCTCTCAGCAGAAGTCACACTTAGACGCCTCCGCCTGTCCACTTCCTGTGAAATCTAAATGGAGTAGTCGTACAGTTAAAGGCAGGGTTGGTAATCTAAAAATGTTAAAGACATTTTTGATATTTGTTTGTTTTTTTAATTCTCATTAAATCCTGAACTCGTCTTGTTCTGTAAGACCAACAGTAAACAGTAAAACCCAGAGATATTAGGTTAAGAAAACAAATATTCACTTTGAAGAGCCAAAAACTAGAAAATTTAGAGCATTTTATTTAGAAAAATAACTCAAACAATTATCAAGTATCATCACAAAAAAAGGATTATCAAAATATATTCAGATGAATTCTCTGTTGATCAATTTATCACTTCATCTAATTGTTGGAGCTCCGTGGGGGCGCGTTTCAAATGTATGTGGGTTCATAAAGTCAGTGAAATGTTTGAGGTTTATGTCACACTTAAAATGAAGCGAACCAACCAAATGTAAATCATGTCAGTACTTTAAAAGTGTGTTGGTATTGTTACTCACTTAAACACACAAACAGACACACAGTTTAAACACACCAACACTCTTCCTCACTTTGTTGAGCACATCCTCAAACTGTTGGTCCGTCACGCAGCCAAGCCTCCGAAGTATCTGCGCAGCAATAATTAAACACAACAATACACACAACAGAGTTCACAAACCGGACATTTCACTCCAAATATAATTTTTGTTTTAAAAACGTAACTAAGATCCACTCACGGATTGGTAGTCCAGTCTGAACTGCTGCTCGGATGAAAAGCGGACATGGAGCTTGTAGTCCTCCAGGAACACATTATCAGTGGTGAAACAGTTACAGGTGTAAAACCGGCGACTTCCGTCTTCCTTGTTTGTCATTACTACCAGTTTGAAAAAGGAAACGCGTCAATCAAACACACAGACGTGTAATAAACGTAGTAATACCATCAAGACTGTTTACTAACAAGCTACACGGCTGATTCTGTGTTCACGCTAGTTAGACAGCAGCAACAGACACACATAACACTTCCGGTTCGAAGTCTTTAATAATAAAAGTGTAATTTCCTCAAATCCTAAATTGACGAACGTTGCACACCTTTTTCTTTTTTTTTTGCTGAAGAAAAATAGTAGCCATTAACATTAGACTTTATATTTATATTCTCCGTGTACTTGTACTGATGTTGGTATTGACAAATTGGCAGCTGCGTTTACAAACTGTGACCACTAGATGGCAGACTCGCGCTATTTTTTTTACTATTTTTCTCTATTTAAAAAAGAAAAGAAAAACGCAACGCAATGAATTCACCACGGCAACTTTTGAGGGATTGACGGCAGGTAATCAAAAATAAAAAATGTTCCGAAAAAATACACATTACAAAGTCCGGTGGCAGTATTCATAATGAGAGATATTTCCCATATAACTAGAAATTGTTTTAATCGACTGGCAGGAAGTACCAGTCGTTGTCCACAAGAGGGCGCTAGTTATATAATGGATACCAAACACATAAATACAAACGTAGAAGAAGAGAACGAATACAGGCACAAGCGTTGTAGCTTCTTTACGAGTGTTTTTGTTGTGGATTATTTGCTATTTGTCTTCGATAGGAGTAGCTAGCACTGCTGCTAAATATGCCGATTGGCAGTTAGCATATTTTTTTAGTTTATTGAGAATACAAACGTTGTGCTGCTTTGGAAAGTCTAAAGCGGAAATGTTAAGCGTGGAGTCGTTGCAAGTGGCTGAGGAGGAGGTGGTTGAATCCAGCTCCAATAAACTCGGTGACATTTACACTTTTGTGGCGAAAGGCTGCTTTCCTCAGACGATGAATCCCTTACGAAAGAAGAATCTAAAAAGATACGCCCAGAAATTTATGATCGATGGTAAGGTTTATTTTAAAAACCTTAAAAACACTGAGAATGCACTGCTTTCATCACGCACTTCCATTTCAAAAACCCTGCAAATTTCAAATCGCTTTTCTTCTCATCAAGTGTGTACCATGTAGGACATAACGTATTGTATCAAATGCATCTGTAGGAGCCTTTAGAAATGATTCACTAAAACCTGCACTCATAAACCGGCTCTAGTACTTGTTCAGGTACTTGTGCTTTGTTGGAAGATAATTTATTGGAATAACAATCATTTTGGGGCGTTTGGTACATAATGCAAACTGATAGACTAAATACTACTAAGTATGGTGGGACGTTCTCTCCATTCTCCACAAGTCAGAATAACACAAGTAATTCACAGCATGTCCCACTTTTAATTCGTTTCTACATTCAAGAGGGCAAGCTGTACTATGTGGGACCCAAGAAAGAAGAGAAGAGGGAGGTGGTGATAGAGGCGGAGAGGAAGAGGCAGGTTTTTCTCGACTGCCACTTCAATGACATCGGTCATCACCTGGGCCAAAAGAAGACCGTCCACAGGATCCAGAGCAAGTACTACTGGCTGGGGATCATCAAGGACGTAGTGGATTGGGTACTTACATCTTTATGACTACATTTTTATGTTAACATCAGTGAGACATGATGATAGTAAAGTTGAACCTTCTGCGATAACTGTTTCAGATAAAAGTCTGTGAGACCTGTCAGCACACAGAGAGGAATAAAAACCTGTCACGGATTGTTCGGCCTATAAAAGTGGACGCACCTTGGGATATTGTTGGGATTGACATAACAGGTTTCAGCCTCAATTCATTTGATCACATTTTTTATATTCTGTATCATTTCTTTCCACCCGTTGAGACCGGCTGCCTGTTTTTCTCTCCTCTTCTCTTAACCAGGGCCTTTCCCAGAGACGCAGCAAGGCAACACCAGTGTTACAGTCCTCATTGATTATTTTAGTAAATGGCCAGAAGCTTTTCCAGTGCAAAAGACAGACGCTCTCTCTGTTGCGAAATGTATTTCCAAATGCATATACAGGTAGAAGCATTTCACAAAATCTTCAATATTCATGTTTAGGTTGAAACAAAGTTGTTACCGATATAATCTGCTGATGTCTCTGTGCTCTATATATTTTAAAGCTGGAATATAACTTATTCTGATCTCTGTTCAATCAGGTTTGGTGCCCCTAAAGTAATAGTGTGTACACAGAATGCTGACTTCTGTGATGAGGTGAGATGTGAGTCGCAAAGTCAATTAGAATAAACCGATCAATTAAAGGATTAGATATTGTAACACTGTCGTGGACCAGTTTTATCAGTGCCTGTATTGGTGTTTTCTAGGTGACAAAGCTGCTGTGCGGCAGGTGGAGCATTGTGCAGAAGGTGTCTCCTCTGGATCAACCTCAGCTCAACCCGCTCCACGACTGCACGAGTCCTTTACTGAAGAAAGCCATTTTGCAGATGGTAACTGAGAAGCAGGCGGAATGGGACGACTTCTTGGACCCAGTGCTGTTTCTCTTCAGGACGTCCACCAACCCCACGACCAAGTTCAGCCCTTACTCCCTCATGTTCAACAGGAAAGCTAATTTACCAAACGAGGTAGGACTCCATTGTCAAGAAAAGCAAATCTAACTCTGTGGTTTGTTTTTGCTTACTAATTTGACTTCCTTTGCTCCAGACTACTTTGAGCCTGCTCGGTTATGACGACCAAGAGCAGGATATGTATTCCACAAAGGAGAAGGCCTCGGCATATATGACCATAATGCAGGAGCAGCAGAACTCTGTGAAGCAGCTGGTAATTGTTTTGTCTTACTCTATTACAATGGATGTTGGTGGTGGAGCTAGTTCTTTGTTTATCTGATTGTCACATGCACATCATCCGCTGCTTTCTGGGTTTTGACACAAAACCCACAAATGGGGGTTGTCTATATACAGACTGCATATAAGAAGTAAACGTAGTCCCCCATTAGTTTGTGGACTGACGTTTTACAGCCTCGAGTTTGAGATTTTGGTCCGTCACCATCTTGATTTTTATCTGTTGCCATCTTGGTTTTTTGCAACCTAAAGTGACACAAGACAGTGGAGCAAAGTACAACTCAACGCTAAATAAAGCATCTATAAGCGTCCAAAACGGTGCCATTTAACTTTTTTCATGAATTGAAAACACACAGTGAAAGGGTTAAAGATGAAAGAAGAAAACACAGACGACACCAAATAACGCCATGGTAGCGACCTGTCAATCACAAGGTAGTCACGCCCTAAAGTATACCCTGCTTCATTGTCTTATTTGACTCTAAATGGGACCATGAATTACAAAATGAACATCATACTGCATCGAAGAAGACTTGAAACTAGCGATTTAGGCCATAAACTCAAGTTTACAATATTTACTGAGGTAATATATCAAATGTGTTTGATCAAGTGTTATGCAACAACAAACTTGTCAAAACAATATTCACAAATGCACACATTTATGGGATTAATTGTTAAACTCATAAACATAACTGGCTGTGTGTAGCATATGGTAGATGTGGAGAGAAATTATTCAGCTCAGATGTTTTATATTTATTTTGTTCTTTTTAAACTAAAACAACTAACCCTTCTGTTTTGTGTCTGAATGTGTTTCTTCCACTTCCAGGTGATCGCCAATATGAACGCTGCCTACAAACAAGAGAAGAAGAAGAACACCAAGCGGAGAACACATAACATGCGCTCGATGACTTTTAAAATCGCAGATCCTCTTTTCTGTGCAGGAGACTTGCCCTCCCCGAAAAAACTGAAAGACGGTATATATTTATCTTTTCCTGTTGAGACGGTGCTGGCCACCGAGCAAAGCAGCTCAGAGGACATGAAGACTGAGTTAGAATACCACTTAGCTGAGTCTGACGTCCACTGAGGAGGACTGGGAAGAGAATTGTAGAGTGGACAGATCAGTGGAGCATGACGAGATGTTGTCACGAGCTGCCTGAAGTCTTGGACAGACGATGGAGATCCAGATGTCGGTGAAATGAGTTTGATGCTTATTGCTGCTAACCGAACGTCCGTCGGTTGATATTTCACTGGTGTTTAGAACCAGAATACACGGAGCAAAGAAATTGCTGTGAACATTGACCCACATTAATTGTTGAGTTTTTACCCGATTTCCCGACAAACATTGTTTCCCATAAAAATGATGTTAACTTATTTTTTTCTATCTGTGTCATACGATAGATTTTTAAGCTGCAATACTTTAAAATAGAAGTATTGTTTGATTGGCGTAGCCTTGGTGTATAGTCATTACCTGATGGGAAATCAGATATTGTTTATGAGGATTTGTTAAATAAATGAGTCGGATGCATTTGCAATAGTGGAGTTTCATTTTCCAAATGTTGGCTAAAATTGTAGTTTCTTTACTTTACTTTAGTTTGTTCTTTTTTTTTAAAAGTTGAAAAAGAAGTCATAGTTTAACATGTTAAAAAAAATGTCATTAAAAAGTCATGCTATACTATGACTTTTTAATGATATTTTTTTAAGATGTTAAACTATGACTTCTTTTTTTTTTTTTTTACTTTTGTCCACATACTATATTACCTTTTTATAACTTTTTTCCAACACACCATAGCATATTGAAATTCATAGTATAATACATTGAAAAAAGTCATAAATCCATAATATAGTATGTCAAAAAAAGCTAGAAACAAGTCACAGAATAGGTTGTCAAAAAAGTCATAGAATAGAATTTCCCCAAAAAGTTATGGAAAAAAGTAATAAAAAGTAATAGAATAGCATATTGAAAAAAAGTCATGAAAGTCATAGTATAGTATTTAGAAAAATGTAATAAAAAAGTCATAGCATATTGAATAAAGTCACAGTATTGTATAACAAAAGAAGTCATGGTATAGCATGTCATTAAAAAGTCATAGTATAGTACGTCAAAAATGTAATAGTGTATGTTTTATTAATTAAAAACAATTATGTACAGGGTATTGAAAAAAAGTCATAAAGAAATCATAGTACAGTATGTTACAAAAGTCAATGTATAGTAAGTCAAAAAAAGTTATAGAATAGTATGTGGAAAAAAAAGTTATACTATAACAGAAAGTCATGATATAGCATGTCGAACTAAGTCATAGTATAGCAAATCAAAAATAATAAAAGAAATTGCAGTATATGGCAAAACAAAGTCCTAGTATATCATCTCAACAAAAAGTCATAAAGGGTCATAGTAAAGAATGTCGAAAAAAGTCATAATGTAGTGTGTTGAAAAAAGTAATTTATGGAATAATAGGTCTGAAAAGGTCATAGAAGAGTATGTTACAAACTACAGAAGTCACAACATGGTCTCTCTAATAATTCATTAAATAAGTCCTAGAATATTAGTTAGTTCCAAGTACGCCTGGCATTGGTGGCGTCGTTGGTTAGTTAGTTTAAAATGCACCAGTACTGGGTTTTGTAGATATAGAAGGAAGGGGTTATTGAACAGATAACCACCCATTTCAATTAAATCTTTTTATCAAAAACCCCTCTGAGTACATTCATAAGGTAAAAGAAGACAACGAAGACATGGTTAAGTTGAGTGAAGTAACTTGTTCATCCTCAGTTTAACTCCGCAATCATCTGGGAAGAAGAGAAGGACATAAGAATTTGAGTCACATTCATATACATTCGTGCCTACGACTACAACAACACCTTTTACAACTACTACTGTAACGTCAAATACAACTGCTACTACAACTACAACGGCTACTGCAACAGGCTTTCCAAAGGTTTCGATAACTAATTTCCAATTAAGGGAGCCAGCATATGATTTAGGGTCGCACATGAAAAGTGTATTATGACATATTTTTATGAAACACTATACTATAAAGAGTTATGAGCTTTTTTTTTTCCCCCTCCCCACCAGCGATGAGTCCAATGAGGGTGGTGTCATCCACAAACTTCAGGAGCTTGAAGGACTGGTGACTGGAGGTGCAGCTGTGGGTGTAGAATGAGAAGAATGCAGCCTTGAGGGGAACCGGTGCTGATTGTCTGAGAGATTGAGACGTGCTGCTTCCTGTCAGACCTGTCTGTGATCCACTTGCAGCTGGGAGAGCTTGTCCTGCAGCATTGCTCAGTGGGGGAAGTGCTTCAATCCACAAAGGAAAGGAAATGTGGAACTCTTTAATAAACTACGACTTGTAAATGACAGATGTGTTTTTTGTTACTTCGCATATATTGATTTTGCATTAAATATAATATAAGAAAAAAGTCGGAAGCAATCAAACTGTTTTAGTAGAAATACCAGTGTAATGGTGTATTCAAAATTATAATTAAAAGAACGTAAGTACAAACAAATGATGTTGAAAGTAACAAAACGTTTATTCATGAACACAATGCCACATAATTCCATGATATTTAAATATTTGGGGATAAAAGGTGGTGAAGTGTATGTGGTAGTCTTAGTTTCGTTCATCAAACTGCATCTAGATCAGTGTTTTGCTGATTGCAAACTGAAACTACCAACAACAAAAACACAAGATGCTGGTCTTTTGAAAAATATAAATGTATTGCATTTTGGCAAATGCTCTTATCCATACAACAATCACTCATCCACACACTGGTATGTTCTGGAAAAGGGATACGGGTTTGTTCCACTTAGCATCATATTCTTTCAAATCAACTGGAAACTAATTTGGTATGAGATCAATCATCTGTCATTTCACGGAAATGCCAAAAATGTGGACAGACATAAGACGGGAAGTGTTTAAAAATAGCAAAAAGAAGGCACATTCACATTTCATAGGAGATCTCGTATCGTATAAAAAAGTGATGTCATTCACTCTCAATTATAAATCTGACCTCTTGCAAAGATGTGCAAGTGGATTCATAGAACTATCAAATATTACAAGATGTACATCGATTTTAAGACCATATTAAACTTTAAACTAAAAGTGATCCCAACATACATAAATAGACATTAAAATCCCACCATTAAAAGCCGCTACTGTACACTCACACGCCGTACGGTACAGAAATAGTCACATGAAGGGAAACTTTACAATAAGATATTGCCACATCATACATTCAGTTACAGAGATGAAGCAGCTGCACAAAGTATGTAAATCAGTTAGTAAACATGTCTCCACAGGAGTTTCTGCTCAATGCTTTCTCCCGTGTGTGTGCTGCTAAGTTAACGGCTTCTCCCCAGTGTGGGCCCTTCTCATGTGAGCCAACAAGCCAATGTTTTTTCTGAAATCTCTTCCACAAGTTGTGCACGAATATGACTTCTCGACTGCGTGGGTTTTCATGTGACTCTTCAACGATGATCCCCGAATGAATGCTTTCCCACATGTTTCGCAAGAATGTGGCTTCTCACCTGTGTGGATTTTCATGTGCCTTATCAATGGTGAAATATCACAGAATTTTTTCTCGCAAGTCTTGCAACTGTACGGTTTCTCGCCTGTGTGGGTTCTCATATGAATTGTCAAGTCACTAGCACACTTGAAACCTTTCCCACATGTTTTACAAGAATATGGCTTCTCACCTGTGTGGGTTCTTATGTGAATCTTTAATGATGATAAATGATTGAATCTCTTCCCACATGTTTTGCAAGAATGTGGCTTCTCACCTGTGTGGGTTCTCATATGACCCTTAAATATGGAGGACTCACGGAATCTTTTCCCACATGTTTTGCAAACAAAGGGCTTCTCACCTGTGTGGATTCTCGTGTGAACTTTCAAGGCAGTGCTACGACTGAAGTCTTTCCCACATGCTTTGCATGCATAGGGCTTCTCACCTGTGTGGACGCCCATGTGTCTCTGCAACTCTGACTTATACTTAAACTCTTTTCCACATGTATCGCATTTGTTAGTCTGTTTACCTGTGTGAGTAATATCGTGACTATCTAAGACGTTGGAGTTGTTAACATTGTTTCTTCTTCTGCTGCTTTTCTGTTGTCTTTTCTTTGGCTCTGAATCGCTAGTTGATTCTGAGTCTTCATGCTCGCTTCCTTTCTGATCTTGGCTCTCAGCTACATGAGAGTTGTTGGAGAGGAGCTGGTGGTCTCTTGTTGGTTCTGGTTCACTGTGGTTACTTTCCTCATGAATAGGAGTCAACATGAAGGTCTCAGTCTCCTGCTTCAGTTCGAGTTCCTCCTGTTCCTCTTTAATCTGTGGAGGATCTGGGTCCTCTTGGTCCAGACTGGAGTTCCTCTCCTGAATACAGAGCTGCTGGTCAGAGAGAACCTCCTCCTCCTTACAGACATGTTGATGTGGGAGCTCTGGAGGAAGAAAGAGCAACATAAATAGGATACGACTGTGATGACAGAAAAACAGATAGAAAAATGTGTATTTAAATCATTAGGATCCTTTATTCATTTACAGGTCATATTGCCCTGGTGTTTTTTTACAGACCATATAAGTTGTACTCACCTATCCTGTGTAACTTTATTTCCGGTTTCCAAAAAATATTCAACAGTTTGCTCTGACGGTTGATCTCTTCCTGGTACTCGACGATAGTTTTTTCAAAAACTCCGAATATTTCTTCAGCAGCAGCAGATAGTCGCTCGTTGACAAACTTTCTCAAACACACAACTGACGACATTGCTGCTTAATTACAATTAAGGTGCATCTTTTTAAGTTTGACTGATGTATACTTCCTTCACGCGACTAGCGCCCGTCTTCTGTTTACTTCCGCTAGATGTCACGCTGTTAAGTTCCGACAGTGGAATGTCTTCTTCTTCTTCTTCTTTTGAGGTTCATTGGCGGTTGGCAAACAATTCATTGGTGCATTACCGCCACCAACTGGTATGGAGTGTTGATCAGGATGTCTAGTACTTACATTGTTTCATACAAATAAAAAAATAAAAAGCTCCATTCATTAAACTACCAAACGGTATCACATCAAACTTATAATTTAACCTCCAGCCAGCGAGCAGCAACATCAAAACACCTCTTGCATGTTAAAGCTGACCTGAACACTTTTCTTCACTAAAACTACTTTTTCTTTTGAAGACAGTCACACACATCTGCAGACTCAATGAAAATAAATTGTTTGTAACTTCAGATTTCAGCATGAATCTGGTATTCTTACACATCACCATATGCAGCTTTATTCTTAGAATACATAAATGAGATCAAATAACAGCAGATGTAGAACATCAACAATTTATGTGTGCTTCATTTCTAAAGTCCCCTAAAACAAGACATATATCAAGTTGAACCAATTACAAAAAAAAAACAATACATCAACATATAAAATAAAATGGCATGCTGCAAACAGAAAAGACAATGCTCTCGTTGACAGGATGACAACACGTCACCCAACACCACTAGAGAGTTAACAACCCACTCATATAATCCATTCTTGCAACAATGTGTAGGAGGCTTCATATAGAACGGTCAAATACTACTTGAGGTACATGCATCTTGAGTTCTTGTTGAATATTACACTAAAAGTGAACTGATACACCTCATGAATTGACATTCATTGCAACCAACAAGATCCCACCATTAACAGCAACCACTGTGAAAGTAACACGTTTCCTTGCTTTAAGAGATTACAATTGTTCGTCCCTTACATGAAACATTGAAATACATTTTCCTGCAGATTTTTCAAAATTACAGTTTTAAACCATTGTGTGGATTATCATGTGGACTGTCAAGTCACGACTAAGTCTGAAATCTTTCCCACATATTTTGCAAGAATATAGTTTCTCACCTGTATGGATTGTTGTATGAGTGTTCAGTGAAGATTTCTGATTGAATCTTTTCCCACATGTTTTGCAAACAAAGGGCTTCTCACCTGTGTGGATTCTCATGTGAACTTTCAAGGAGAAGCTACAACTGAAATCTTTCCCACATGCTTTGCATGCATAGGGCTTTTCACCTGTGTGTTCTCTCATGTGGATTGTCAAGTCACGAGCACACTTGAAACCTTTCCCGCATGTTTTACAAGAATATGGCTTCTCATCTGTGTGGATTCTTATGTGAATCTTTAATAATGATAATTGATTGAATCTCTTCCCACATGTTTTGCAAGAATGTGGCTTCTCACCTGTGTGGATTCTCATGTGATCTTTCAAGGTGGTGCTACGACTGAAGTCTTTCCCACATGCTTTGCATGCATAGGGCTTCTCACCTGTGTGGACGCCCATGTGTCTCTGCAACTCTGACTTATACTTAAACTCTTTTCCACATGTATCGCATTTGTTAGTCTGTTTACCTGTGTGAGTAATATCGTGACTATCTAAGACGTTGGAATTGTTAACATTGTTTCTTCTTCTTCTGCTTTTCTGTTGTCTTTTCTTTGACTCTGAATCGCTAGTTGATTCCGAGTCTTCATGCACGCTTCCTTTCTGATCTTGGCTCTCAGCTACATGAGAGTTGTTGGAGAGGAGCTGGTGGTCTCTTGTTGGTTCTGGTTCAGTGTGGTCACTTTCCTCATAGGTAGGAGTCAACATGAAGGTCTCAGTCTCCTGCTTCAGCTCAAGCTGCTCTCCCTCCTGACTGGTGCAGAGTTCCTCCTGTTCCTCTTTAATCTGTGGAGGATCTGGGTCCTCTTGGTCCAGACTGGAGATCCTCTCCTGAATACAGAGCTGCTGGTCAGAGAGAACCTCCTCCTCCTTACAGACATGTTGCTGTGGGAGCTCTGGAGGGACAGAGAGCAACATGAATAGGATACTGTGATGACAGAAAAACAGATATTAAGCAGAAAAATACTAGTAACGTTTTGTATTTAAATCATTAGGATCCTTTATTCAGTTACAGGTCATATTGCACTGTTGTTTTTTTACAGACCATATAAGTTGTACTCACCTATCCTGTGTAACTTTATTTCCGGTTTCCAAAAATTATCCAACAGTTTGCTCTGACGGTTGATCTCTTCCTGGTACTCGACGATCGTTTTTTCAAAAACTCCGAATATTTCTTCAGCAGCAGCAGATAGTCGCTCGTTGACAAACTTTCTCAAACACACAACTGACGACATTGCTGCTTAATTACAATTAAGGTGACTCTTTTTAAGTTTGACTGATGTGTACTTCTTTCATGCGAGTAGCGCCCGTCTTCTGTTTACTTCCGCTAGATGTCATGCTGTTAAGTTCCGACAGTGGAATGTCTTCTTATTATTATTTTGAGGTTTATTGGCGGTTGGCAAACAATTAATTGGTGCATTACCGCCACCAACTGGTATGGAGTGTTGATCAGGATGTCGAGTACTTACATTGTTTCATACAAATAAAAAAATAAAAAGCTCCATTCATTAAACTACCAAACGGTATCACATCAAACTTATAATTTAACCTCCAGCCAGCGAGCAGCAACATCAAAACACCTCTTGCATGTTAAAGCTGACCTGAACACTTTTCTTCACTAAGACCCAGTGGCGGCTGGTGGAAAATGTTCTTGGTAGGGCTGTGCCACATCCAATCAATTTCAGCAAACATCCCAGAATGATTTAATGCAAACAAATTAAGGTATCAAACGCGCATTACTACTTTGCAGTTAAATATTTAACATTTATTCCAACACGAAAAAAAGCAGTAAATAACACTTTCACAAACTCTTATTTTAGTCACCCTCACAGGGAATTCAGTATAATATAATATATATAACATATAATAATATTCTGTATAATATAATAATATATATATATATATATCATATAATATTCTGTATAATATAATAATATATATATCATATAATATTCTGTATAATATAATAATATATATGTCATATAATAATATTCACTATAATATAAAACACACACACACATATATATATATATATATATATATATATATATATATATATATATATATATATATATATATATAACTATATATCCATTTCTCAGACAGGTGCTTCATGTCCCTCACTCCCTAACTGTCCATGCTGGATCTGTCCCCGTTGTTTTAAAAAGATAAATAAGTTATTATCATGACGTCATCCAGCTAGTCAAACCTGTCTGGTGTACAGCTAGTAGAGAAGCTTCATGTACTGCTTCTCTTTCCTGCTAGTCTGCTGTCTGATTGTGAGGTCAGGCTGATCTGGGATCAGCTCTTTCAGTAGTTTCTCCTCTCAGTTCTCCTCTCAAACGGGTCTTGGAGGAGTAGTGCTCACACTGGCGCTCTCCTGTAGAGACTTCTCCTGACGAGAACGCGCAGCTTGGGGCAGGAAAAAAACTGCCCCAAGCTGAATCTATTTGAGGACGCTGATTGGCTGAATTGTATGTCACTCATTTATATCTTTACTCAGCATTGGCTAAACTGCTTTATAGACCCGCCTCTTTGGGGCAGTTTTTCCAGCGCCCCAGCCAGCTGAGACGTGCACACACAGAGAGGAAGAGCAGACAGGCAGAGAGGACAAGCAGGAAAAGCATATATTTACCGCAGATATCATATTTTACACATATTACTGGGTGATTCCATGTTTCAAAAACACAAATATTGACAATTTGTATAGTTTATTTTTATTTTAAATTTTATTTTTATTTTTATTTTTATTTTTATTTTTTGTAGCTCTAGGGGGGGCGGCGCCCTAGCGCCCTCTATGGACCAGCCGCCACTGCTAAGACCACTTTTTCTTTTGAAGACAGTCACACACACATCTGCATACTTGATGAAAATAAATTGTTTATAACTTTAGACTTCAGCATGAATCTGGTATTCTTACATCACCACCATATGCAGCTTTATTAGAATACATACATGAGATCAAATAACAGCAGATGTACATCATCGACAATTTATGTGTGCGTCATTTCTAAAGTTCCCTAAAACAAATCATATCAAGTTGAACCAATTACAAAAAAAACTATACATCAACATATAAAATAAATGAAACTTAAACAAAAAAGAAAAGTTGTCTATTGTACTGATGACAAAATGACTGACTCAACAATACAGAGAGGCTCTCAGTCTAAACATCACTGTTCACAATCTACTCCGATTACTGAAGTAAATACATTTTAAAAACAAAAGAAAAATCAAATTGGTCAAACATTTGCAGGAACTATGAACACAAGAACTGAATTGTCTACTATGTATTTTGCAAATCCAAGGCTACTTGTCTGTATGCAATCTTTAATGCTTTGACAATTGATGGCAATCACAGTATGTCTTCCCGCAGTTCTTGTAGAGTTACGGCTCCTCCCCAGTGTGGGCTCTTCTCATGTGAAGTAACATGGCACCTCTGAGTCTGAACTCTTTTCCACATGTTTTGCAAGAATACGGCTTCTCACCTGTGTGTGTTCCCATGTGAATCATCAAGTGACTACTTTGTCCAAAATCTTTTCCACATGTTTTGCAAGAATACGGCTTCTCACCTGTGTGTGTTCTCATGTGTTCTATCAAGTGACTACTTTGTCCAAAATCTTTTCCACATGTTTTGCAAGAATACGGCTTCTCACCTGTGTGTGTTCTCATGTGGACCATCAAGTGACAACTATGTCGAAAATCTTTTCCACATGTTTTGCAAGAATACGGCTTCTCACCTGTGTGGATTTTCATGTGGGCAATCAAGTGACTACTTTGTCCAAAATCTTTTCCACATGTTTTGCAAGAATACGGCTTCTCACCTGTGTGTGTTCTCATGTGGACCATCAAGCTACTACTACATCGAAAATCTTTTCCACATGTTTTGCAAGAATGCAGCTTGTCACTTGTGTGGAGTTTTATATGAGTCTTCAATGAGGATATCTTACTGAATCTTTTCTCACAGAAGCTGCAAGAATGTGACTTCTCATCTGAGTGGGTTCTCAGGTGTTTGTCAAAATGCGACCTGAACTTGAAAGCTTCTCCACACGTGTCACATTGGAAAAGTGCTTTACCTGTTTGAGGATCACTGCAAGTCTTTAACAAGTTGTTAATATCGTTACAGTGACTTCTGCTTTTCTGTTGTCTTTTCTTTGGTTCTGGCTCTGAATTGCTAGTTGATTCTGAGTCTTCATGCTTGCTTCCTTTCTGATCTTGGCTCTCAGCTACATGAGAGTTGTTGGAGAGGAGCTGGTGGTCTCTTGTTGGTTCTGGTTCACTGTGGTTACTTTCCTCATGAATAGGAGTCAACATGAAGGTCTCAGTCTCCTGCTGCAGTTCAAGCTGCTCTCCCTCCTGACTGGTGCAGAGTTCCTCCTGTTCCTCTTTAATCTGTGGAGGATCTGAGTCCTCTTGGTCCAGACTGGAGTTCCTCTCCTGAATACAGAGCTGCTGGTCAGAGAGAACCTCCTCCTCCTTACAGACATGTTGCTGTGGGAGCTCTGGAGGGACAGAGAGCAACATAAATAGGATACGACTGTGATGGTAAAGGAAAAATGCAAACAGTCCATTCACATGAAACCAGGCATACAGCACACCGGACAGGACGGTAAAATGAGGTGAACCCGGAAGAGAATACCGGCATCTGTTTTGGATTAAATAGAATTTACAACCGAATGTTACGTAGCTCCCTCACACTGGAGATAGATGCTTACGTTTGCAAAAGATTATTAAGAGAAAGCACATTTTCTAGCTATATAACGCTTCAGTCTGTGAATAATTAAATAAAATAGTCACGAAATAGGTGTACCAAATATATCTTATTGCATCATGACAGAAATATCTGATTTGCTGTCTACCATCTGCCTGAATCCACGTGAATGCAGCATTGATTAATACCAGTACACATTTAAACAATTTGGATTCAGTGGAATTTCTCTGTTTAGTGGTATTAAAATGATGAAGTTGTACAAACCTATCCTGTGTAACTTTATTACAGGTTTCCAAACGATATCAAACAGTCTGCGCTGACGGTCGATCTCTTCCTGGTACTCGAGGATAGTTTTTTCAAAAACTCCAAATATTTCTTCAGCAGCAGCAGATAGTCGCTCGTTGACAAACTCTCTGAAATACTCAACTGAAGACATTGTAGTTTACTCTCAAATGGAATAATTACCTCCGCAACGACTATGATATCGTTTACCAGCCAACTCCACACGTGCGAGCAGCTAACGCTGCAAGCGGCTGTGTTGTTTACTTCCGCTGGATGTCACACTGATAAGTTCCGACTGTGGAAGCGAGTTGAGACAAATCCCAATGTCCCCCCTTACGACTCGCGGACTTTGAGGCGCGCTCCCACGAAGTCCGTGAGGGTTTAGGGATGTCCCACTGTCAAATCGTCAAGTGTTTGAGGGCTCTCTCGCAGACATTTTGAGCCCTTTATGAACTCTTTCCATAAGGGCCTTTCTCAATATGCGTACTTCTCTGTACTTGTGAACTCGTGGACTTTTGAAACGTCATCAGTCTCAGCCCAAGTACTGTTGCAATTCAAAGTTCACATCAAGCCAAGCACGGTCCAAATGCCCGGATGTGGCTCGCTCCGCCCATTTTACCGGGCATGCATCGGAGTAGACTTGTCTGTACTTGGGACAGCCAAATATCCCAGAATGCATTTCACTCCAGCAACAGGAAACAATAGCGGAGGAGAAATCACACAACTGGAAGTTGAAACGTTCTAAATACTACTGTTGTTAAGTCACAGAAAGTAATTTTAGGATGTTTTTAGGCGAGAAGTTAGTTGTTTAAGCATCAAATCTGTGGTCGGTTTGTCAAGATTCAGCCGATTTAAAAATCTGATCCGACGATTTCGGAGATGTGAGGTGTTGCTAGCGGGACCGGCAGTAAACCAGCACCGGGGGCTCAGCGCTCATGTTACCCGGCTAGAACTGCCTGATCTCGGCAGTAAACCCCGCCAGCACCGGGGTCTCAGCGCTCACGGTGACCGCCTAGTACAGCCTGATATCGGCGAGTCTTTTTGAAACTTGCCGCTGGTATTGAAGTCTCTGTAGCGTTTTCCTCGTCGGCGAAGAGTACAGCAATCCGGATCTGATCCACATACATATATACGTATATATATATATATATATATATATATATGTATATATATATATATTACTTTCTATATATATATATATATATATATATATATATATATATATATATATATATATATATATACATACAATTACAATTATATATACATGTATAAATACATATATATACAATTATATATATATATATTGTGACGACCCCTCCCTTCCACCAGGGGTCTGTGTCCTGGTTGCTGCCTTCTGTCTTTCAGGATGTTGATCAGCAGCTAATGAGCCACACCTGAGCCTGATGGGGTGATGGATGTATAAATCCACAGCGCAACAAGGATCGGGGCCTCCCCTCTCTGACTCTGGTGTAGAGGACCTGGTGGCGAGGTGCCCCCTCTCGGCTCCTCTCCTCCCTGCCTCCCGTGTGGAGGACCTGGCTGTTTGTTTGTTTGTTTGTTTAGTTATTGGTTCATTAAATAAATGTGTATTTATTACTTTTAACTTGTCTTGTCTCCCTCATGTTGCGGCCTTTTGAGCCGGGTCGTGACAATATGCATATATAAATACATATAATTGTGTGTGTGTGTGTGTGTGTGTGTGTATATATATATATATACATATACATATACATATACATATATATATATATATATATATATATGCAGTGGCGGCTGGTGGAAAATGTTCTTGGTAGGGCTGTGCCACATCCAATCAATTTCAGCAAACATCCCAGAATGATTTAATGCAAACAAATTAAGGTATCAAACGCGCATTACTACTTTGCAGTTAAATATTTAACATTTATTCCAACACGAAAAAAAGCAGTAAATAACACTTTCACAAACTCTTATTTTAGTCACCCTCACAGGGAATTCAGTATAATATAATATATATAACATATAATAATATTCTGTATAATATAATAATATATATATATATATATCATATAATATTCTGTATAATATAATAATATATATGTCATATAATAATATTCACTATAATATAAAACACACACACACATATATATATATATATATATATATATATATATATATATATATATATATATATATATATATATAACTATATATCCATTTCTCAGACAGGTGCTTCATGTCCCTCACTCCCTAACTGTCCATGCTGGATCTGTCCCCGTTGTTTTAAAAAGATAAATAAGTTATTATCATGACGTCATCCAGCTAGTCAAACCTGTCTGGTGTACAGCTAGTAGAGAAGCTTCATGTACTGCTTCTCTTTCCTGCTAGTCTGCTGTCTGATTGTGAGGTCAGGCTGATCTGGGATCAGCTCTTTCAGTAGTTTCTCCTCTCAGTTCTCCTCTCAAACGGGTCTTGGAGGAGTAGTGCTCACACTGGCGCTCTCCTGTAGAGACTTCTCCTGACGAGAACGCGCAGCTTGGGGCAGGAAAAAAACTGCCCCAAGCTGAATCTATTTGAGGACGCTGATTGGCTGAATTGTATGTCACTCATTTATATCTTTACTCAGCATTGGCTAAACTGCTTTATAGACCCGCCTCTTTGGGGCAGTTTTTCCAGCGCCCCAGCCAGCTGAGACGTGCACACACAGAGAGGAAGAGCAGACAGGCAGAGAGGACAAGCAGGAAAAGCATATATTTACCGCAGATATCATATTTTACACATATTACTGGGTGATTCCATGTTTCAAAAACACAAATATTGACAATTTGTATAGTTTATTTTTATTTTAAATTTTATTTTTATTTTTATTTTTATTTTTATTTTTATTTTTATTTTTATTTTTATTTTTATTTTTATTTTTATTTTTATTTTTATTTTTATTTTTATTTTTATTTTTATTTTTATTTTTATTTTTATTTTTATTTTTATTTTTATTTTTATTTTTATTTTTATTTTTATTTTTATTTTTATTTTTATTTTTATTTTTATTTTTATTTTTATTTTTATTTTTATTTTTATTTTTATTTTTATTTTTATTTTTATTTTTATTTTTATTTTTATTTTTATTTTTATTTTTATTTTTATTTTTATTTTTTGTAGCTCTAGGGGGGGCGGCGCCCTAGCGCCCTCTATGGACCAGCCGCCACTGATATATATATATATATATGTGTGTGTGTGTGTATATATATATAATACACTTATATGATAATATATCCTTTTTTTATTTTAAATGAAAACGAAAAAAGCAGGGTTGTCATATTTAGTTTGATTGTAAAAATACTTTACAGTAAAAAACGGATTAAACTCATTACCAAGACCAGCTGAGGTGGTGATGTCATGAAGTACGCTGCTGTTCCAATTGTCCGTACTGCGTTCTCTGTACTTGAAGTCTGGACTTGGAGTCCAGACTCCAAGTCCATACTCGAAAAGTTCACCAGTCCGTACTTGTGAACTTGGGTATTGAGAAAGGCCCTTAGCCTCAGGGAATTACCTACAAATCATTGCAATGTGACGTTAAAAACGGGGTAACTAGTGGACACATGGAGACGTAAAAAAAAAGGTTAACAAAGAGGACGGATCACGTGTGTTCAGCCTGGAGTATTACATTTACTCAGAAACATTAAGGTTTAAAGATGGAACAAAAAATAAACATGAAATCAGAAGATATTTATTCATCAAATATTTGATTTTGTCATTGAAGCTGTTTTGACAAAAACGAGTAAAAAGATTATATGAAGTTACATCTCATCTTGTGAGGAACGAGCCTGGAAGACGTTCAAATCAGGGAGTACAGAGTATAAAATAAATACCTAGTTACACATCATATTTTTTGTCGTTTTCACGGTAACGTGATATGTTGCAGCAAAATGCTGTCCCATTCCTATTTTTCACCATCTTAAGCCCTCACAGTCTCACAATCAATCACTTACCAGGTGACGTCAATTAAGTCCTTGAGGGTTCAGGGCTTAGGGTTTAGGGGGGACATTGGGATTTGGCCTTGCTTTTTTAATGTTGTGCTCCTTCTTCTCTCGGTTACAATAGTGGATATCAAACGGATAGCAGGTGCATACCGCCGCCTACTGCACGGGGGTTTGAAACACCATATTTATTATATTCTACCCACAACCCCTGTGGTGTATAAAGAGGAAAACATGAGAAACACGTGAAAGCCTGTAATTCTCACCATCCACCATAAGAGAAAAGTCAAAGCTATGTGCCTATAGATACAAGGGCTGCAGGAACATTACCTAGTTTGTTGATTGAGTGGAAGGGTTTTTCAAATATTACATATATATATATATAAATAAGTGTTATGTTGTTCTTGCAGATAGTAATGGTGGAGGTATTTCATTTTTACTAGGTTCACACACTGACACATCATTTAACAAGAGATCATATTTAATGCTCTATACATTTTTGTTTGTAAAACTCTTAATCAGCAAATAACTTTAGCTGTCAAATAAATGTAGTGGAATAAAAAGTACAATATTTGCCTGTAAAGTAGAAGTATATGTAACATGAAATGAAAGTAGGCAGAATGAAAGTACAAATACCTCGATTTTTTTTAATGTTCACTATTTCATGTGTAATTTCCATGAAATCTTAGCCATCTGAGGACAAAACGTTGTACATCAATACAGTATTTAGGTAAATGTAGTTACATTCCACCACAGCTTGTTCAACATGAGGCAGCTCCACTGATCAAACTATCAGTATCCATCAGCTACGGTATTAAATCATTAATTAACAATCTACAGACGGTGAGATGAAACATTGAAACACCTCTCACATGGTATAACTCACTCGTACAATAACTATTCTTCACTATGACTACTTTTACTTTCGAGGTCAGTGAGACACATCTGCGGCCTTGATGAACAGAATATACGTAAAGCTTTAGACCTCAGTGTGAATCTGGTATTCTTACATCATCACCTCCCAACGCTTTATTGTTAGAATACATACATGAGATCAAAAAAGAGCATTTTGTAGCTCACTTCCCTTTGAGCCCTGATCCTTACTGTTCATTCAATTTTCCTTACTATTGCTGAGGCTGATTCTTTCACAGCACCATGTAGCACACCATCTATAATTTGTGTTTGTGTGCCACCTCTAAAATCCAAAACAATTTCATCAAGTTGATGCGATTACAAAATACATAAAATATGAAATAAATGAAACGTAGACAAGAAAGAAAAGTTGTCTATTGTACTGATGACAAAATTACTACCTCAACAATACAGAGAGGCTCTCAGCCTAAACATCACTGTTCACAATCTACTCAGATTACTGAAGTAAACACATTCTAAAAACAAAAGAACAATCTAATTGGTCAAACATTTGCAGGAACTATGAACTCAAGAACTGAATTGTCTCCCATGTATTTTGCAAATCCAAGGCTACTTGTCTGTATGCAATCTTTTATGCTTTGCCAATTGATGGCAATCACAGTATGTCTTCCCGCAGTTCTTGCAGAGTTACGGCTCCTCCCCAGTGTGGGCTCTTCTCATGTGAACCAACATGGCAGCTCTGAGTCTGAACTCTTGTCCACATGTTTTGCAAGAATACGGCTTCTCACCTGTGTGGATTCTCATGTGGAGCATCAAGTGACAACTACGTCCAAAATCTTTTCCACATATTTTGCAAGAATACGGCTTCTCACCTGTGTGTGTTCTCATGTGGAGCATCAGGCGACCACTACGTCCAAAATCTTTTCCACATGTTTTGCAAGAATACGGCTTCTCACCTGTGTGGATTCTCATGTGGAGCATCAAGTGACTACTACGTCCAAAAGCTTTTCCACATATTTTGCAAGAATACGGCTTCTCACCTGTGTGTGTTCTCATGTGGGCCATCAAGTGACTACTAGATCCAAAATCTTTTCCACATGTTTTGCAAGAATAAGGCTTCTCACCCGTGTGGATTCTCATGTGTTCTTTCAAACTACCACTACGTCCAAAATCTTTTCCACATGTTGTGCAAGAATGCGGCTTCTCACCTGTGTGTGTTCTCATGTGGGCCATCAAGTGACTACTACATCGAAAATCTTTTCCACATGTTTTGCAAGAATGCGGCTTGTCACTTGTGTGGATTTTTATATGAGTCTTCAATGAGGATATCTTACTGAATCTTTTCTCACAGAAGCTGCAAGAATGTGACTTCTCATCTGAGTGGGTTCTCAGGTGTTTGTCGAAATGCGACCTGAACTTGAAAGCTTCTCCACACGTGTCACATTGGAAAAGTGCTTTACCTGTTTGAGGATCACTGTCAGTCTTTGACAAGTTGTTAATATCGTTACAGTGACTTCTGTTTTTCTGATGTCTTTTCTTTGGTTCTGGCTCTGAATCGCGAGTTGATTCTGAGTCTTCATGCACGCTTCCTTTCTGATCTTGGCTCTCAGCTACATGAGAGTTGTTGGAGAGGAGCTGGTGGTCTCTTGTTGGTTCTGGTTCAGTGTGGTTACTTTCCTCATGAGTAGGAGTCAACATGAAGGTCTCAGTCTCCTGCTTCAGTTCAAGCTGCTCTCCCTCCTGACTGGTGCAGAGTTCCTCCTGTTCCTCTTTGATCTGTGGAGGATCTGGGTCCTCTTGCTCCAGACTGGAGTTCCTCTCCTGAATACAGAGCTGCTGGTCAGAGAGAACCTCCTCCTCCTTACAGACATGTTGCTGTGGGAGCTCTGGAGGGACAGAGAGCAACATGAATAAGATACTACAGTGATGATAGAAAAACAGATATTAAGCAGAAAAATACTAGTAACGTTTTGTATTTAAATCATTAGGATAATTTTTTCATTTACAGGTCATATTGCACTGGTGTTGTTGTTTTTACCATATAAGTTGTACTCACCTATCCTGTGTAACTTTATTTCGGGTTTCCAAAAAATATTCAACAGTTTGCTCTGACGGTTGATCTCTTTCTGGTACTTGTCTTTAAATTACAGCTTTAAACCATTGTGGGGTCTTCTCATGTGGACTGCTAGGTCACCACTAAGTCTGAACGTTTTCCCACATAAGAGGCAGGTAAATGGCTTCTCACCTGTGTGGATTCTCACGTGGACTGTCAAGTCACCACTAAGTCTGAAATCTTTCCCACATATTTTGCAAGAATACGTTTTTTCACCTGTATGGATTGTTAGATGAGTGTTCAATGCTGATTTGTGACTGAATCTATTACCACACGTTTTGCAAGAAAATGGTTTCTCACCTGAGTGAGTTCTCAGGTGAATGATCAAGCTTGACGGACAGATAAATTCTTTTCCACACGTGTCACATTTAAAAGTCTTATATGAATGAGGCCATTCACCTGTGTGTACTATCAGATGCCTCTGCAAATGTGACTGATACTTAAAACTTTTGTTACACATGGCACATTGGAGAGTCTTTTTACCCGTGTGAGTATTACTGTCAATCTTTGATGTAGTCGGGTTAGATTGACTCTTTGTGAGACTCTTCCTTTTGCAACGTCTTTTCTTAACTTTCGGCTCTGCATGTTCAGTTGATCCTGAGTCTCCCTTCTTGCCTTGTTTGTGATCTTGGCTCTCAGCTGTATGAGAGTTGTGTGAGGGGAGCTGGTGGTCACTTTCTGGTCCTGATACCACAGAGCTTATAACGGGTAAGTTGATAGTGTCATCAGGATTGAGGTTTGGAGTCTCATCTTCACTGTGGTCACTTTCCTCATGAGTAGGAGTCAACATGAAGGTCTCAGTCTCCTGCTTCAGCTCAAGCTGCTCTCCCTCCTGACTGGTGCACAGTTCCTCCTGTTCCTTTTTGATCTGTGGAGGATCTGGGTCCTCTTGGTCCAGACTGGAGTTCCTCTCCTGAATACAGAGCTGCTGGTCAGAGAGAACCTCCTCCTCCTTACAGACATGTTGCTGTGGGAGCTCTGGAGGAACAAGGAGCATACATAAACAGGATACTACTGTGATGTTGAAGGAAAAATGCGGACATGCGAGCATTTAAACAATTCATATTTTCTTTGTTGTACAAACCTATCCTGTGTAACTGTATTACGGGTTTCCAAACGATATCCAACAGTCTGCGCTGACGGTCGATCTCTTCCTCGTACTCGACGATCGCATTTTTAAAAACTCCGAATATTTCTTCAGCAGCAGCAGATAGTCGCTCGTTGACAAACTCTCTGAAATACTCAACTGAAGACATTGTAGTTTACTCTCAAATGGAATAATTACCTCCGCAACGACTACGATATCGTTTACCAGCCAACTCCACACGTGCGAGCAGCTAACGTTGCAGGCGGCTGTGTTGTTTACTTCCGCTGGATGTCACACTGATAAGTTCCGACTGTGGAAGCGAGTTACTTTTTTATTGTTGTGCTCCGTCTTCTCTCGGTTTGAATAGTGGATATCAAACTGATAGCAGGTGCTTACCGCCGCCTACTGCACGGGGGTTTGAAACACCATATTTATTATATCCTACCCACCAGCCCTGTGTTGTATAACAAGGAAAACGTGAGAAACACGTGAAAGCCTGTAATTCTCACCATCCACCATAAGAGAAAAGTCAAAGCTATGTGCCTATAGCTAAAAGGGCTGCAGAACATCACCTGGTTTGTTTGATTGAGTGGAAGGGTTTTTCAAATATTACATATATATATATATATATATATAAATAAGTGTTATATTGTTCTTGCAGATAGTAATGGTGGAGGTATTTCATTTTTACTAGGTTCACACACTGACACATCATTTAACAAGAGATCATATTTAATGCACTATACAATTTTGTTTGTAAAAATCTTAATCAGCAAATAACTTTAGCTGTCAAATAAATGTAGTGGACTAAAAAGTACAATATTTGCCTGTAAAGTAGAAGTATATGTAACATGAAATGAAAGTAGGCAGAATGAAAGTACAAATACCTTGATTTTTTTTAATGTTCACTATTTCATGTGTAATTTCCATGAAATCTTAGCCATCTGAGGACAAAACATTGTACATCAATACAGTATTTAGGTAAATGTAGTTACATTCCACCACAGCTTGTTCAACGTGAGGCAGCTCCACTGATCAAACTATCAATATCCATCAGCTACGGTATTAAATCATTAATTAACAATCTACAGCCAGTGAGATGAAACATTGAAACACCTCTCACATGGTATAACTCACTCGTACAATAACTATTCTTCACTATGACTACTTTTACTTTCGAGGTCAGTGAGACACATCTGCAGCCTTGATGAACAGAATATACGTAAAGCTTTAGACCTCAGTGTGAATCTGGTATTCTTACATCATCACCTCCCAACGCTTTATTGTTAGAATACAAACATGAGAACAAAAAAAGAGCATTTTGTAGCTCACTTCCCTTTGAGCCCTGATCCTAACTGTTCATTCACTTTTCCTTACTATTGCTGAGGCTGATTCTTTCACAGCACCATGTAGCACACCATCTACAATTTGTGTTTGTGTGCCACCTCTAAAATCCAAAACAATTTCATCAAGTTGATGAGATTACAAGATACATACAAATATAAAATAAATGAAACGTAGACAAGAAAGAAAAGTTGTCTATTGTACTGATGACAAAATGACTGACTCAACAATACAGAGAGGCTCTCAGCCTAAACATCACTGTTCACAATCTACTCAGATTACTGAAGTAAATACATTCTAAAAACAATAGAAAAATCAAATTGGTCAAACATTTGCAGGAACTATGAACTCAAGAACTGAATTGTCTCCCATGTATTTTGCAAATACAAGGCTACTTGTCTGTATGCAATCTTTTATGCCTTGCCAATTGATGGCAATCACAGTATGTCTTCCCGCAGTTCTTGCAGAGTTACGGCTCCTCCCCAGTGTGGGCTCTTCTCATGTGAACCAACATGGCACCTCTGTGTCTGAACTCTTGTCCACAGGTTTTGCAACAATATGGCTTCTCACCTGTGTGGATTCTCATGTGAACCAACATGGCAGCTTTGTGTCTGAACTCTTGTCGACATGTTTTGCAAGGAAATGGCTTCTCACCTGTGTGTGTTCTCATGTGTTCTATCAAGTGACTACTTTGTCCAAAATCTTTTCCACATGTTTTGCAAGAATACGGCTTCTCACCCGTGTGGATTTTCATGTGGGCAATCAAGTGACCACTACGTCCAAAATCTTTTCCACATGTTGTGCAAGAATGCGGCTTCTCACCTGTGTGGATTTTCATGTGGACCATCAAGCTACCACTTTGACCAAAATCTTTTCCACATGTTTTGCAAGAATACGGCTTCTCACCTGTGTGTGTTCTCATGTGGGTCATCAAGTGACTACTATATCCAAAATCTTTTCCACATGTTTTGCAAGAATACGGCTTCTCACCTGTGTGTGTTCTCATGTGGGCCATCAAGTGACCACTACGTCCAAAATCTTTTCCACATGTTGTGCAAGAATGCGGCTTCTCACCTGTGTGGATTTTCATGTGGACCATCAAGCTACTACTTTGACCAAAATCTTTTCCACATGTTTTGCAAGAATACGGCTTCTCACCTGTGTGTGTTCTCATGTGGGTCATCAAGTGACTACTACATCCAAAATCTTTTCCACATGTTTTGCAAGAATAAGGCTTCTCACCCGTGTGGATTCTCATGTGTTCTTTCAAATTACCACTACGTCCAAAATCTTTTCCACATGTTGTGCAAGAATGCGGCTTCTCACCTGTGTGGATTTTCATGTGGGCCATCAAGTGACCACTTTGACCAAAATCTTTTCCACATGTTTTGCAAGAATACGGCTTCTCACCTGTGTGTGTTCTCATGTGGGCCATCAATTGACTACTATATCGAAAATCTTTTCCACATGTTTTGCAAGAATGCGGGTTCTCACCTGTATGGATTTTCATATGAGTCTTCAATGAGGATATCTTACTGAATCTTTTCTCACAGAAGCTGCAAGAATGTGACTTCTCATCTGAGTGGGTTCTCAGGTGTTTGTCGAAATGCGACCGGAACTTGAAAGCTTCTCCAAACGTGTCACATTGGAAAAGTGCTTTACCTGCTTGAGGATCACTGTCAGTCTTTGACAAGTTGTTAATATCGTTACAGTGACTTCTGTTTTTCTGATGTCTTTTCTTTGGTTCTGGCTCTGAATCGCTAGTTGATTCTGAGTCTTCATGCTCGCTTCCTTTCTGATCTTGGCTCTCAGCTACATGAGAGTTGTTGGAGAGGAGCTGGTGGTCTCTTGTTGGTTCTGGTTCAGTGTGGTTACTTTCCTCATAAGTAGGAGTCAACATGAAGGTCTCAGTCTCCTGCTTCAGTTCAAGCTGCTCTCCCTCCTGACTGGTGCACAGTTCCTCCTGTTCCTCTTTGATCTGTGGAGGATCTGGGTCCTCTTGGTCCAGACTGGAGTTCCTCTCCTGAATACAGAGCTGCTGGTCAGAGAGAACCTCCTCCTCCTTACAGACATGTTGCTGTGGGAGCTCTGGAGGGACAGAGAGCAACATAAATAAGATACTACAGTGATGATAGAAAAACAGATATTAAGCAGAAAAATACTAGTAACGTTTTGTATTTAAATCATTAGGATAATTTTTTCATTTACAGGTCATATTGCCCTGGTGTTGTTGTTTTTACCATACAAGTTGTACTCACCTATCCTGTGTAACTTTATTTCGGGTTTCCAAAAAATATTCAACAGTTTGCTCTGACGGTTGATCTCTTTCTGGTACTTGTCTTTAAATTACAGCTTTAAACCATTGTGGGGTCTTCTCATGTGGACTGCTAGGTCACCACTAAGTCTGAACGTTTTCCCACATAAGAGGCAGGTAAATGGCTTCTCACCTGTGTGGATTCTCATGTGGACTGTCAAGTCACCACTAAGTCTGAAATCTTTCCCACATATTTTGCAAGAATACGGTTTTTCACCTGTATGGATTGTTAGATGAGTGTTCAATGCTGATTTGTGACTGAATCCATTACCACAGGTTTTGCAAGAAAATGGTTTCTCACCTGAGTGAGTTCTCAGGTGAATGATCAAGCTTGACGGACAGATAAATTCTTTTCCACACGTGTCACATTTAAAAGTCTTATATGAATGAGGCCATTCACCTGTGTGTACTATCAGATGCCTCTGCAAATGTGACTGATACTTAAAACTTTTGTTACACATGGCACATTGGAGAGTCTTTTTACCCGTGTGAGTATTACTGTCAATCTTTGACGTAGTCGGGTTAGATTGACTCTTTGTGAGACTCTTCCTTTTGCAACGTCTTTTCTTAACTTTCGGCTCTGCATGTTCAGTTGATCCTGAGTATCCCTTCTTGCCTTGTTTGTGATCTTGGCTCTCAGCTGTATGAGAGTTGTGTGAGGGGAGCTGGTGGTCACTTTCTGGTCCTGATACCACAGAGCTTATAACGGGTAAGTTGATAGTGTCATCAGGATTGAGGTTTGGAGTCTCATCTTCACTGTGGTCACTTTCCTCATAAGTAGGAGTCAACATGAAGGTCTCAGTCTCCTGCTTCAGCTCAAGCTGCTCTCCCTCCTGACTGGTGCACAGTTCCTCCTGTTCCTCTTTGATCTGTGGAGGATCTGGGTCCTCTTGGTCCAGACTGGAGTTCCTCTCCTGAATACAGAGCTGCTGGTCAGAGAGAACCTCCTCCTCCTTACAGACATGTTGCTGTGGGAGCTCTGGAGGAACAGAGAGCAACATAAATAGGATACTACTGTGATGTTGAAGGAAAAATGCGGATATGCGAGCATTTAAACAATTCATATTTTCTTTGTTGTACAAACCTATCCTGTGTAACTGTATTACGGGTTTCCAAACGATATCCAACAGTCTGCGCTGACGGTCGATCTCTTCCTCGTACTCGACGATCGCATTTTTAAAAACTCCGAATATTTCTTCAGCAGCAGCAGATAGTCGCTCGTTGACAAACTCTCTGAAATACTCAACTGAAGACATTGTAGTTTACTCTCAAATGGAATAATTACCTCCGCAACGACTACGATATCGTTTACCAGCCAACTCCACACGTGCGAGCAGCTAACGCTGCAAGCGGCTGTGTTGTTTACTTCCGCTGGATGTCACACTGATAAGTTCCGACTGTGGAAGCGAGTTACTTTTTTATTGTTGTGCTCCGTCTTCTCTCGGTTTGAATAGTGGATATCAAACTGATAGCAGGTGCTTACCGCCGCCTACTGCACGGGGGTTTGAAACACCATATTTATTATATTCTACCCACCAGCCCTGTGTTGTATAACAAGGAAAACGTGAGAAACACGTGAAAGCCTGTAATTCTCACCATCCACCATAAGAGAAAAGTCAAAGCTATGTGCCTATAGATACAAGGGCTGCAGAACATCACCTGGTTTGTTTGATTGAGTGGAAGAGTTATTTAAATATATTTTATATATAAGTGTTATATTGTTCTTGCAGATAGTTATGGTGGAGCTATTTAATTTTTACTAGGTTCACACACTGACACATCATTTAACAAGAGATCATATTTAATGCACTATACATTTTGGTTCATAAAAATCTTAATCAGCAAATAACTATAGCTGTCAAATAAATGTAGTCTAAAAAGTACAATATTTCCCTGTAAAGTAGAAGTATATGTAACATAAAATGAAAGTAGGCAGAATCAAAGTACAAATACCTCCAAATTTATTTTTATTTTTTAATGTACAATATTTCATGTGTAATTTCCATGAAATCTTAGCCATCTGAGGGCAAAACATTGTACATCAATACAGTATTTAGGTAAATGTAGTTACATTCCACCACAGCTTGTTCAACATGAGGCAGCTCCACTGATCAAACTATCAGTATCCATCAGCTACGGTATTAAATCATAAATTAACAATCTACAGCCAGTGAGATGAAACATTGAAACACCTCTCACATGGTATAACTCACTCGTACAATAACTATTCTTCACTATGACTACTTTTACTCTCGAGGTCAGTGAGACACATCTGCAGCCTTGATGAACAGAATATACGTAAAGCTTTAGACCTCAGTGTGAATCTGGTATTCTTGCATCATCACCTCCCAACGCTTTATTGTTAGAATACATATATGAGATCAAAAAAGAGCATTTTGTTGCTCACTTCCCTTTGAGCCCTGATCCTTACTGTTCATTGACTTTTCCTTACTATTGCTGAGGCTGATTCTTTCACAGCACCATGTAGCACACCGTCTACAATTGGTGTTTGTGTGCCACCTCTAAAATCCAAAACAATTTCATCAAGTTGATGCGATTACAAAATACATAAAATATAAAATAAATGAAACGTAGACAAGAAAGAAAAGTTGTCTATTGTACTGATGACAAAATTACTACCTCAACAATACAGAGAGGCTCTCAGCCTAAACATCACTGTTCACAATCTACTCAGATTACTGAAGTAAACACATTCTAAAAACAAAAGAACAATCTAATTGGTCAAACATTTGCAGGAACTATGAACTCAAGAACTGAATTGTCTCCCATGTATTTTGCAAATCCAAGGCTACTTGTCTGTATGCAATCTTTTATGCTTTGCCAATTGATGGCAATCACAGTATGTCTTCCCGCAGTTCTTGCAGAGTTACGGCTCCTCCCCAGTGTGGGCTCTTCTCATGTGAACCAACATGGCAGCTCTGAGTCTGAACTCTTGTCCACATGTTTTGCAAGAATACGGCTTCTCACCTGTGTGGATTCTCATGTGGAGCATCAAGTGACAACTACGTCCAAAATCTTTTCCACATATTTTGCAAGAATACGGCTTCTCACCTGTGTGTGTTCTCATGTGGAGCATCAGGCGACCACTACGTCCAAAATCTTTTCCACATGTTTTGCAAGAATACGGCTTCTCACCTGTGTGGATTCTCATGTGGAGCATCAAGTGACTACTACGTCCAAAAGCTTTTCCACATATTTTGCAAGAATACGGCTTCTCACCTGTGTGTGTTCTCATGTGGGCCATCAAGTGACTACTAGATCCAAAATCTTTTCCACATGTTTTGCAAGAATAAGGCTTCTCACCCGTGTGGATTCTCATGTGTTCTTTCAAACTACCACTACGTCCAAAATCTTTTCCACATGTTGTGCAAGAATGCGGCTTCTCACCTGTGTGTGTTCTCATGTGGGCCATCAAGTGACTACTACATCGAAAATCTTTTCCACATGTTTTGCAAGAATGCGGCTTGTCACTTGTGTGGATTTTTATATGAGTCTTCAATGAGGATATCTTACTGAATCTTTTCTCACAGAAGCTGCAAGAATGTGACTTCTCATCTGAGTGGGTTCTCAGGTGTTTGTCGAAATGCGACCTGAACTTGAAAGCTTCTCCACACGTGTCACATTGGAAAAGTGCTTTACCTGTTTGAGGATCACTGTCAGTCTTTGACAAGTTGTTAATATCGTTACAGTGACTTCTGTTTTTCTGATGTCTTTTCTTTGGTTCTGGCTCTGAATCGCGAGTTGATTCTGAGTCTTCATGCACGCTTCCTTTCTGATCTTGGCTCTCAGCTACATGAGAGTTGTTGGAGAGGAGCTGGTGGTCTCTTGTTGGTTCTGGTTCAGTGTGGTTACTTTCCTCATGAGTAGGAGTCAACATGAAGGTCTCAGTCTCCTGCTTCAGTTCAAGCTGCTCTCCCTCCTGACTGGTGCAGAGTTCCTCCTGTTCCTCTTTGATCTGTGGAGGATCTGGGTCCTCTTGCTCCAGACTGGAGTTCCTCTCCTGAATACAGAGCTGCTGGTCAGAGAGAACCTCCTCCTCCTTACAGACATGTTGCTGTGGGAGCTCTGGAGGGACAGAGAGCAACATGAATAAGATACTACAGTGATGATAGAAAAACAGATATTAAGCAGAAAAATACTAGTAACGTTTTGTATTTAAATCATTAGGATAATTTTTTCATTTACAGGTCATATTGCACTGGTGTTGTTGTTTTTACCATATAAGTTGTACTCACCTATCCTGTGTAACTTTATTTCGGGTTTCCAAAAAATATTCAACAGTTTGCTCTGACGGTTGATCTCTTTCTGGTACTTGTCTTTAAATTACAGCTTTAAACCATTGTGGGGTCTTCTCATGTGGACTGCTAGGTCACCACTAAGTCTGAACGTTTTCCCACATAAGAGGCAGGTAAATGGCTTCTCACCTGTGTGGATTCTCACGTGGACTGTCAAGTCACCACTAAGTCTGAAATCTTTCCCACATATTTTGCAAGAATACGTTTTTTCACCTGTATGGATTGTTAGATGAGTGTTCAATGCTGATTTGTGACTGAATCTATTACCACACGTTTTGCAAGAAAATGGTTTCTCACCTGAGTGAGTTCTCAGGTGAATGATCAAGCTTGACGGACAGATAAATTATTTTCCACACGTGTCACATTTAAAAGTCTTATATGAATGAGGCCATTCACCTGTGTGTACTATCAGATGCCTCTGCAAATGTGACTGATACTTAAAACTTTTGTTACACATGGCACATTGGAGAGTCTTTTTACCCGTGTGAGTATTACTGTCAATCTTTGATGTAGTCGGGTTAGATTGACTCTTTGTGAGACTCTTCCTTTTGCAACGTCTTTTCTTAACTTTCGGCTCTGCATGTTCAGTTGATCCTGAGTATCCCTTCTTGCCTTGTTTGTGATCTTGGCTCTCAGCTGTATGAGAGTTGTGTGAGGGGAGCTGGTGGTCACTTTCTGGTCCTGATACCACAGAGCTTATAACGGGTAAGTTGATAGTGTCATCAGGATTGAGGTTTGGAGTCTCATCTTCACTGTGGTCACTTTCCTCATAAGTAGGAATCAACATGAAGGTCTCAGTCTCCTGCTTCAGCTCAAGCTGCTCTCCCTCCTGACTGGTGCAGAGTTCCTCCTGTTCCTCTTTGATCTGTGGAGGATCTGGGTCCTCTTGGTCCAGACTGGAGTTCCTCTCCTGAATACAGAGCTGCTGGTCAGAGAGAACCTCCTCCTCCTTACAGACATGTTGCTGTGGGAGCTCTGGAGGAACAAGGAGCAACATAAATAGGATACTACTGTGATGTTGAAGGAAAAATGCGGACATGCGAGCATTTAAACAATTCATATTTTCTTTGTTGTACAAACCTATCCTGTGTAACTGTATTACGGGTTTCCAAACGATATCCAACAGTCTGCGCTGACGGTCGATCTCTTCCTCGTACTCGACGATCGCATTTTGAAAAACTCTGAATATTTCTTCAGCAGCAGCAGATAGTCGCTCGTTGACAAACTCTCTGAAATACTCAACTGAAGACATTGGTGCTTAGTTACAAACGACTGCAACTAGTGGAGGCACTTCCTGTTGCAAGCTGTGCCGCGGCAGTTTACTCGTTTTTATTAGCAAGCTAATGTAGGCTAACATCAGTTGGCAATTGTTGCCATGGTAACTACACCAGCAGACTAAACTGGGGTGGATGAACGGCTATGGTGACGAATTTCATTACACAATGGATTTATAAATTCAGAAAAATATATTTTCAAAAAGAAACAGAGGAAAACATCGCTCTACCTGTGGTGATAAATAAAACATAAGTATGTGCCCTGCATTAGTTTACTGCTGACAGAAGCGTTCACTTAAAGGTAAACTCCCTCTGGTGGACAAATGGGTCAATGACGCTGGTCTTCAATATGTACTATCCCTGGGTGCAGACAACTGGAGAACAGTCACTATTTTGTAAACTACAACACCACATGAACAATAAATATGTTGGCAACCAGTACACACTTTAGGTCATGCTATGGAGCTTTAATGAGATTCAATTAAATTAAATTAAATAACATATATGTTGGGCTGGCTTCTTGCCATTAACTTTGAACTTCTTGTCCTAACATATACATTTGACTACAGTACATATTGAAATCATTATATTTCTCCTTTTTATGAGGCCAGTGCGTCTCTCAAAAAAGTCAAACATCCATCTCGCTCCTCTACCTTTCCCTTCATGCTCTACAACACTTACTACTGATATTTCTGTCAATCCCTTTTTGCTTATTTCAGTTATCACTTCTCTTTCTTCCCCCAAAACAAACTGGGACTGTCCAGAGGGACAGGTAATCACAGAGCAGTAACTTGGTGCATTAATACTTAGTGCATGTGCCTTCATAATAATTTGTATGTAAAAACAGTCTTAACCGTTAAAGCATAAATTAAGTTCTGTATAGTTCCTCATGTGACCTAATATGTTCCTCTCTGTGGACATCTGATTTAAAATATGTGGAGTTTATGACTATAACTTCTCTAGGCAACCATGTGCTCAGAAACTATGACACATTTTTCATAGAGTACTATAATAACAGAAACTACCACATTTACAAACCAGCAGTGACTAATATGTACATTTAATGATACTGTAATCTAGATTATTTGTTATTCTGGCTACTTAAATTGTAATGTAATCCAACCTGCATGTGCTATTTTGTGCGTGATTTGAGGGGTTGTTCATAGCGTTTCCACAACATAACCGAGAGCAGCCAGTTCAATACTCTGGTCCATAAACTACCAGTTGAACTGAAATAGGAGCCTGAACATAACTTTTCTCTTTAAGGTGGCAATGTTATCCATTTTGTGGAGCTCTGATGGATATCCTTGTAATTCATTCTCAGCTAAAGGAACATAAGATAACGTTGAAATAATTTTCCAGGACATTTTATTTTTCCTCTTATTTTCAATGACTGGGAACGTGGTCAACTTTTTAACATATATTTTCAGGTGTTCAAGGACGTGTGGAAACCCTGATTGTCTGCTTAGAATCTCATTTGTATGCCATCTATCATTTATATTACTGCTACTGAATATTGAAAGAGCTTTACTTACATAATCTACAGTTGACATGTTGCAGACGAAAAGAAAGAAAAGACTAGTTGACAAGAAGGCAACATAAAGTGACCCAACACCACAAGAGAGAGAGAGACTTCCTCAGATTCAACAGAGTTCACAATCAACTCATATATCTGGGGTGGTGTATAAACATTGTAAAAAGATAATAATTTAACAGGTCAAACATTTGTAAGAACTATGCAATCATTGTGCAACAAAGTTATAGTAATATGAAGGAAAAAAACAAGATTAGTTCAACAAAGCTTGATGGCATTGTTCATAATCTACTACTTCATTACAATAACATATTGTGACCTCTTCTCAATTGGAAAAACGGGTGTTTGATCATGAACCACGAGAACTGAATTGTCTCCCACACGTTTACCGCAGAGGGACGGCTTCTCACCAGTGGGCTCTTCTCATGTGGACCAAGCAGCCACTGGGCCTACCTACGCCGTGTGGAATCTGCTTTGTTTGTTTGTCGTCATGTTTTGTGAGAAAGTGCCTTCTCACCTGTGTGGATTCTTTTATGAGTGTTCAATGATAATGACTTACTGAATCTTTTCCCACCTGAACACTTTTCTTCACTAAGACCACTTTTTCTTTTGAAGACAGTCACACACATCTGCATACTTGATGAAAATAAATTGTTTATAACTTTAAATTTCAGCATGAATCTGGTATTCTTACATCACCACCGTATGCAGCTTTATTGTTAGAATACATACATGAGATCAAATAACAGCAGATGTAGAACAACATCGACAATTTATGTGTGCGTCATTTCTAAAGTCCCCTAAAACAAAACATATATCAAGTTGAACCAATTACAAAAAAAACAATACATCAACATATAAAATAAAATGGCATGCTGCAAACAGAAAAGACAATACTCTCGTTGACAGGATGACAACACAAGTCACCCAACACCACTAGAGAGTTAACAACCCACTCATATAATCCATTCTTGCAACAATGTGTAGGAGGCTTCATATAGAACGGTCAAATACTACTTGAGGTACATGCATCTTGAGTTCTTGTTGAATATTACACTAAAAGTGAACTGATACACCTCGTGAATTGACATTCATTGCAACCAACAAGATCCCACCATTAACAGCAACCACTGTGAAAGTAACACGTTTCCTTGCTTTAGGAGATTATAATTGTTTAAAGAAAATACTGTTTGCTAACAGAAATGTCAGTAATATAGTTGAATAAAGGAATCATTTTGATTAAGATATGGTCATCTCAAGGTTATTTAAAACATTTTACATTTTTACAGAGATGTAGTTATTGCAAAAGTGTATTTCATTCAGTTAGTGAACACGTCTCTACGGGAGTTTCAACTCGATGGTTTCTCCTGTTTGTTGATCCTCAGGTGTTTTTTTTAACAATGTGATTGGAGTAAAATTCTTCCCTCAAGTGCTGCAATTATGTGGCTCCTCATTTCTGAGTTCTTGTGTGTTTTGAGCATTAAGCACTAGAATCGTCTCCCACATATTTGACAAATACAAGGCTACTTGCCTGTCGTCTTCGTCCCTTATATGACACGTTAAAATACTTTTCCTTGCAGATTTTGCAAAATTACAGCTTTAAACCGTTGTGTGGATTCTATTGTGGACTGTCAAGTCACCATTATTAAGTCTGAAATCTTTCCCACATATTTTGCAAGAATATGGTTTCTCACCTGTGTGGATTGTTGTATGAGTGTTCAGTGAAGACTTCTGACTGAATCTGTTCCCACATGTTTTGCAAACAAAGGGCTTCTCACCTGTGTGGATTCTCATGTGAACTTTCAAGGTGTTTCTACAACTGAAATCTTTCCCACATGCTTTGCAAGAATACGGCTTCTCACCTGTGTGTGTTCTCATGTGGACCATCAAGTGACAACTATGTCGAAAATCCTTTCCACATGTTTTGCAAGAATGCAGCTTGTCACTTGTGTGGATTTTTATATGAGTCTTCAATGAGGATATCTTACTGAAACTTTTCTCACAGAAGCTGCAAGAATGTGACTTCTCATCTGAGTGGGTTCTCAGGTGTTTGTCGAAAAGCGACCTGAACGTGAAAGCTTCTCCACACTCAAATTAACTCAGTTTGACATCTCTGTGTTCTTGGCTGGTTAAATTCTTAATTTTATGGCTCTGCTTTTCTTGTTTGCTCTGATGCATTTGTAATGGTAAAATATGTATCAGCATCATGGAAAGTTTTGAAAGATGTTGTACAAATGATGGAAAAGTACAGAGACACAGAAACTAAAAAAACACAGCAAGCTGAAGTAGTTAATCAGCTCATGAACTCAGTGTCCTGTCTTTCACGGTTGATCACATGCACCCACACAAGAGAAAGAAGCAGAAACAGATTGTTTTCTGTCTCGGTATGGCAGGCTAAGAAGGACCTTGAAACCGTAACTGACTCCCAGTTGAACGCACCTGAAAGAAACCAGATAACAGCAGAAAAGACAGCCTGTGTCAAAAAACCTCTACTCCCTATGTATGATTCATATGGGGAGGGAACCTCTGTATGTATAAAATGATGGTGTGTCTCATACTTTGTTGAAGCATTCACACAGACTACTGAATACGTATCTGTTGTGCATTTTTCCCTTGCAAGCGAATAAACAGACAAAAACAACTTTGAATCTTCTGAAGACTTTATTGATTTGTAAATAAAACTCTCTTCTACCGATTAACATAGAAATCTTCCATAACACGTTATGTCCACATTGTGTATTTTTACCTCATGGCAACATCACAAACATCTGCCTCGTTAATTTGCAGAGATACAAAGACCTTTTGAATTGTCAGATTTCAAAAAGGCGCCCATTTGTTTCGGATACCAGCTGTATTCTAAAGTGCTCTGAAGAACACGGCAGAGTGCTCCATGGTAAACGCGCAGTGTGGTCACAAGTTGATCTGTCGGCCCTCTGCTCTTAGGAGCGACTACTGACGGCGTTGTACGTTGTTTAACTTTAGTCTACGAGCCAACACACTATGCTGATGGTGGCGTATTATACAGTATTTAGGTAAATGTAGTTACATTCCACCACAGCTTGTTCAACATGAGGCAGCTCCACTGATCAAACTATCAGTATCCATCAGCTACGGTATTAAATCATTAATTAACAATCTACAGCCAGTGAGATGAAACATTGAAACACCTCTCACATGGTATAACTCACTCATAAAATAACTATTCTTCACTATGACTACTTTTACTCTCGAGGTCAGTGAGACACATCTGCAGCCTTGATGAACAGAATATACGTAAAGCTTTAGACCTCAGTGTGAATCTGGTATTCTTGCATCATCACCTCCCAACGCTTTATTGTTAGAATACATACATGAGATCAAAAAAGAGCATTTTGTAGCTCACTTCCCTTTGAGCCCTGATCCTTACTGTTCATTCACTTTTCCTTACTATTGCTGAGGCTGATTCTTTCACAGCACCATGTAGCACACCGTCTACAATTGGTGTTTGTGTGCCACCTCTAAAATCCAAAACAATTTCATCAAGTTGATGCGATTACAAGATACATAAAATATAAAATAAATGAAACGTAGACAAAAAACAAAAGTTGTCTATTGTACTGATGACAAAATGACTGACTCAACAATACAGAGAGGCTCTCAGCCTAAACATCACTGTTCACAATCTACTCAGATTACTGAAGTAAATACATTTTAAAAACAAAAGAAAAATCTAATTGGTCAAACATTTGCAGGAACTATGAACTCAAGAACTGAATTGTCTCCCATGTATTTTGCAAATCCAAGGCTACTTGTCTGTATGCAATCTTTTATGCCAATCACAGTATGTCTTCCCGCAGGTCTTGCAGAGTTACGGCTCCTCCCCAGTGTGGGCTCTTCTCATGTGAACCAACATGCCAGCTCTGTGTCTGAACTCTTGTCCACATGTTTTGCAAGAATACGGCTTCTCACCTGTGTGGATTCTCATGTGTTCTATCAAGTGACTACTATGTCCAAAATCTTTTCCACATGTTTTGCAAGAATACGGCTTCTCACCTGTGTGTGTTCTCATGTGGGAAATCAAGTGACAACTATATCGAAAATGTTTTACACACGTTTTGCAAGAATGCGGCTTGTCACTTGTGTGGATTTTTATATGAGTCTTCAATGAGGATATCTTACTGAATCTTTTCTCACAGAAGCTGCAAGAATGTGACTTCTCATCTGAGTGGGTTCTCAGGTGTTTGTCGAAATGCGACCTGAACTTGAAAGCTTCTCCACACGTGTCACATTGGAAAAGTGGTTTACCTGTTTGAGGATCACTGCAAGTCTTTAACAAGTTGTTAATATCGTTACAGTGACTTCTGCTTTTCTGTTGTCTTTTCTTTGGTTCTGGCTCTGAATCGCTAGTTGATTCTGAGTCTTCATGCTCGCTTCCTTTCTGATCTTGGCTCTCAGCTACATGAGAGTTGATGGAGAGGAGCTGGTGGTCTCTTGTTGGTTCTGGTTCACTGTGGTTACTTTCCTCATGAGTAGGAGTCAACATGAAGGTCTCAGTCTCCTGCTTCAGTTCAAGCTGCTCTCCCTCCTGACTGGTGCAGAGTTCCTCCTGTTCCTCTTTGTTCTGTGGAGGATCTGGGTCCTCTTGGTCCAGACTGGAGTTCCTCTCCTGAATACAGAGCTGCTGGTCAGAGAGAACCTCCTCCTCCTTACAGACATGTTGCTGTGGGAGCTCTGGAGGGACAGAGAGCAACATGAATAAGATACGACTGTGATGGTGAAGGAAAAATGCAAACAGTGCATTCACATGAAACCAGGCATACAGCACACCGGATATCATGACAGTGGACGAGGACAGGGAGGGAAAATGAGGTGAACCCGGAAGAGAATACCGGCATCGGTTTTGGATTAAATAGAATTTACAACCGAATGTTACGTAGCTCCCTCACACTGCAGATAGATGCTTAAGTTTGCAATAGATTATTAAGAGAAAGCACATTTTTTAGCCATATAACGCTACAGTCTGTGAATAATTGAATAAAATAGTCACGAAATAGTTGGACCAAATATATCTTATTCCATCATGACAGAAATATCTGATTTGCTGTCTACCATCTGCCTGAATCCACGTGAATGCAGCATTGATTAATACCAGTACACATTTAAACAATTTGGTTTAAGTGGAATTCCTCTGTTTAGTGGTATTAAAATGATGAAGTTGTACAAACCTATCCTGTGTAACTTTATTACAGGTTTCCAAACGATATCCAACAGTCTGCGCTGACGGTCGATCTCTTCCTGGTACTCGAAGATAGTTTTTTCAAAAACTCCAAATATTTCTTCAGCAGCAGCAGATAGTCGCTCGTTGACAAACTCTCTGAAATACTCAACTGAAGACATTGTAGTTTACTCTCAAATGGAATAATTACCTCCGCAACGACTACGATATCGTTTACCAGCCAACTCCACACGTGCGAGCAGCTAACGCTGCAAGCGGCTGTGTTGTTTACTTCCGCTGGATGTCACACTGATAAGTTCCGACTGTGGAAGCGAGTTGCTTTTTTAATGTTGTGCTCCGTCTTCTCTCGGTTTGAATAGTGGATATCAAACTGATAGCAGGTGCTTACCTCCGCCTACTGCACGGGTGTTTGAAACACCATATTTATTATATTCTACCCACCAGCCCTGTGTTGTATGAAAAGGAAAACGTGAGAAACACGTGAAAGCCTGTAATTCTCACCATCCACCATAAGAGAAAAGTCAAAGCTATGTGCCTATAGCTAAAAGGGCTGCAGAACATCACCTGGTTTGTTTGATTGAGTGGAAGAGTTATTTAAATATCTTTCATATATAAGTGTTATATCGTTCTTGCAGATAGTTATGGTGGAGCTATTTAATTTTTACTAGGTTCACACACTGACACATCATTTAACAAGAGATCATATTTAATGCACTATACATTTTGGTTCATACAAATCTTAATCAGCAAATAACTATAGCTGTCAAATAAATGTAATGGACTAAAAAGTACAATATTTG
Organism: Leptoclinus maculatus; assembly: GCA_032191485.1. NCBI lineage: Eukaryota > Metazoa > Chordata > Actinopteri > Perciformes > Stichaeidae > Leptoclinus > Leptoclinus maculatus. The sequence continues at coordinate 28,646,323 of JAVDOI010000005.1, forward strand.
CCTGTAAAGTATATGTAACATAAAATGAAAGTAGGCAGAATCAAAGTACAAATACCTTCAAATTGATTTTTATTTTTTTATGTTCAATATTTCATGTGTAATTTCCATGAAATCATAGCCATCTGAGGGCAAAACATTGTACATCAATACAGTATTTAGGTAAATGTAGTTACATTCCACCACAGCTTGTTCAACATGAGGCAGCTCCACTGATCAAACTATCAGTATCCATCAGCTACGGTATTAAATCATTAATTAACAATCTACAGCCAGTGAGATGAAACATTGAAACACCTCTCACATGGTATAACTCACTCGTACAATAACTATTCTTCACTATGACTACTTTTACTTTCGAGGTCAGTGAGACACATCTGCGGCCTTGATGAACAGAATATACGTAAAGCTTTAGACCTCAGTGTGAATCTGGTATTCTTGCATCATCACCTCCCAACGCTTTATTGTTAGAATACATACATGAGATCAAAAAAGAGCATTTTGTAGCTCACTTCCCTTTGAGCCCTGATCCTTACTGTTCATTCACTTTTCCTTACTATTGCTGAGGCTGATTCTTTCACAGCACCATGTAGCACACCGTCTACAATTTGTGTTTGTGTGCCACCTCTAAAATCCAAAACAATTTCATCAAGTTGATGCGATTACAAAATACATAAAATATAAAATAAATGAAACATAGACAAAAAAGAAAAGTTGTCTATTGTACTGATGACAAAATTACGACCTCAACAATACAGAGAGGCTCTCAGCCTAAACATCACTGTTCACAATCTACTCAGATTACTGAAGTAAATACATTCTAAAAACAAAAGAACAATCTAATTGGTCAAACATTTGCAGGAACTATGAACTCAAGAACTGAATTGTCTCCCATGTATTTTGCAAATACAAGGCTACTTGTCTGTATGCAATCTTTTATGCCTTGCCAATTGATGGCAATCACAGTATGTCTTCCCGCAGTTCTTGCAGAGTTACGGATCCTCCCCAGTGTGGGCTCTTCTCATGTGAACCAACATGGCACCTCTGAGTCTGAACTCTTGTCCACGTTTTGCAAGAATACGGCTTCTCACCTGTGTGTGTTCTCATGTGAACCAACATGGCAGCTCTGTGTCTGAACTCTCGTCCACATGTTTTGCAAGAATACGGCTTCTCACCTGTGTGTGTTCTCATGTGTTCTATCAAGTGACTACTTTGTCCAAAATCTTTTCCACATGTTTTGCAAGAATAAGGCTTCTCACCCGTGTGGATTCTCATGTGGACCATCAAGTGACTACTACATCGAAAATCTTTTCCACATGTTGTGCAAGAATGCGGCTTCTCACCTGTGTGGATTTTCATGTGGACCATCAAGTGACTACTACATCGAAAATCTTTTCCACATGTTGTGCAAGAATACGGCTTCTCACCTGTGTGTGTTCTCATGTGTTCTATCAGGTGACTACTTTGTCCAAAATCTTTTCCACATGTTTTGCAAGAATAAGGCTTCTCACCCGTGTGGATTCTCATGTGGACCATCAAGTGACTACTACATCGAAAATCTTTTCCACATGTTGTGCAAGAATGCGGCTTCTCACCTGTGTGGATTTTCATGTGGACCATCAAGTGACTACTACATCGAAAATCTTTTCCACATGTTGTGCAAGAATGCGGCTTCTCACCTGTGTGGATTTTCATATGAGTCTTCAATGAGGATATCTTACTGAATCTTTTCTCACAGAAGCTGCAAGAATGTGACTTCTCATCTGAGTGGGTTCTCAGGTGTTTGTCGAAATGCGACCTGAACTTGAAAGCTTCTCCAAACGTGTCACATTGGAAAAGTGCTTTACCTGTTTGAGGATCACTGTCAGTCTTTGACAAGTTGTTAATATCGTTACAGTGACTTCTGTTTTTCTTTTGTCTTTTCTTTGGTTCTGGCTCTGAATCGCTAGTTGATTCTGAGTCTTCATGCTCGCTTCCTTTCTGATCTTGGCTCTCAGCTACATGAGAGTTGTTGGAGAGGAGCTGGTGGTCTCTTGTTGGTTCTGGTTCAGTGTGGTTACTTTCCTCATAAGTAAGAGTCAACATGAAGGTCTCAGTCTCCTGCTTCAGTTCATGCTGCTCTCCCTCCTGACTGGTCCAGAGTTCCTCCTGTTCCTCTTTGATCTGTGGAGGATCTGGGTCCTCTTGGTCCAGACTGGAGTTCCTCTCCTGAATACAGAGCTGCTGGTCAGAGAGAACCTCCTCCTCCTTACAGACATGTTGCTGTGGGAGCTCTGGAGGAACAAGGAGCAACATAAATAGGATACTACTGTGATGTTGACGGAAAAATGCGGACATGCGAGCATTTAAACAATTCATATTTTCTTTGTTGTACAAACCTATCCTGTGTAACTGTATTACGGGTTTCCAAACGATATCCAACAGTCTGCGCTGACGGTCGATCTCTTCCTCGTACTCGACGATCGCATTTTTAAAAACTCCAAATATTTCTTCAGCAGCAGCAGATAGTCGCTCGTTGACAAACTCTCTGAAATACTCAACTGAAGACATTGTAGTTTACTCTCAAATGGAATAATTACCTCCGCAACGACTACGATATCGTTTACCAGCCAACTCCACACGTGCGAGCGGCTGTGTTGTTTACTTCCGCTGGATGTCACACTGATAAGTTCCGACTGTGGAAGCGAGTTACTTTTTCATTGTTGTGCTCCGTCTTCTCTCGGTTTGAACAGTGGATATCAAACTGATAGCATATGCTTACCGCCGCCTACTGCACGGGTGTTTGAAACACCATATTTATTATATTCTACCCACCAGCCCTGTGTTGTATGAAAAGGAAAACGTGAGAAACACGTGAAAGCCTGTAATTCTCACCATCCACCATAAGAGAAAAGTCAAAGCTATGTGCCTATAGCTAAAAGGGCTGCAGAACATCACCTGGTTTGTTTGATTGAGTGGAAGAGTTATTTAAATATCTTTTATATATAAGTGTTATATTGTTCTTGCAGATAGTTATGGTGGAGCTATTTAATTTTTACTAGGTTCACACACTGACACATCATTTAACAAGAGATCATATTCAATGCTCTATACAGTTTGGTTCATAAAAATCTTAATCAGCAAATAACTATAGCTGTCAAATAAATGTAGTCTAAAAAGTACAATATTTCCCTGTAAAGTAGAAGTATATGTAACATAAAATGAAAGTAGGCAGAATCAAAGTACAAATACCTTCAAATTGATTTTTATTTTTTAATGTACAATATTTCATGTGTAATTTCCATGAAATCTTAGCCATCTGAGGGCAAAACATTGTACATCAATACAGTATTTAGGTAAATGTAGTTACATTCCACCACAGCTTGTTCAACATGAGGCAGCTCCACTGATCAAACTATCAGTATCCATCAGCTACGGTATTAAATCATAAATTAACAATCTACAGCCAGTGAGATGAAACATTGAAACACCTCTCACATGGTATAACTCACTCGTACAATAACTATTCTTCACTATGACTACTTTTACTTTCGAGGTCAGTGAGACACATCTGCGGCCTTGATGAACAGAATATACGTAAAGCTTTAGACCTCAGTGTGAATCTGGTATTCTTACTTCATCACCTCCCAACGCTTTATTGTTAGAATACATACATGAGATCAAAAAAGAGCATTTTGTAGCTCACTTCCCTTTGAGCCCTGATCCTTACTGTTCATTGACTTTTCCTTACTATTGCTGAGGCTGATTCTTTCACAGCACCATGTAGCACACCATCTACAATTGGTGTTTGTGTGCCACCTCTAAAATCCAAAACAATTTCATCAAGTTGATGCGATTACAAGATACATAAAATATAAAATAAATGAAACGTAGACAAAAAAGAAAAGTTGTCTATTGTACTGATGACAAAATGACTGACTCAACAATACAGAGAGGCTCTCAGCCTAAACATCACTGTTCACAATCTACTCAGATTACTGAAGTAAACACATTCTAAAAACAAAAGAACAATCTAATTGGTCAAACATTTGCAGGAACTATGAACTCAAGAACTGAATTGTCTCCCATGTATTTTGCAAATACAAGGCTACTTGTCTGTATGCAATCTTTTATGCCTTGCCAATTGATGGCAATCACAGTATGTCTTCCCGCAGTTCTTGCAGTTACGGTTCCTCCCCAGTGTGGGCTCTTCTCATGTGAACCAACATGGCAGCTCTGTGTCTGAACTCTTGTCCACATGTTTTGCAAGAATACGGCTTCTCACCTGTGTGTGTTCTCATGTGTTCTATCAAGTGACTACTTTGTCCAAAATCTTTTCCACATGTTTTGCAAGAATACGGCTTCTCACCTGTGTGTGTTCTCATGTGGACCATCAAGTGACTACTATATCCAAAATCTTTTCCACATGTTTTGCAAGAATAAGGCTTCTCACCTGTGTGTGTTCTCATGTGAACCAACATGGCAGCTCTGTGTCTGAACTCTCGTCCACATGTTTTGCAAGAATACGGCTTCTCACCTGTGTGTGTTCTCATGTGGACCATCAAGTTACTACTACATCCAAAATCTTTTCCACATGTTTTGCAAGAATAAGGCTTCTCACCCGTGTGGATTCTCATGTGTTCTATCAAGTGACCACTTTGTCCAAAATCTTTTCCACATGTTTTGCAAGAATACGGCTTCTCACCCGTGTGGATTCTCATGTGGACCATCAAGTGACTACTACATCGAAAATCTTTTCCACATGTTGTGCAAGAATAAGGCTTCTCACCCGTGTGGATTCTCATGTGGACCATCAAGTGACTACTACATCGAAAATCTTTTCCACATGTTGTGCAAGAATGCGGCTTCTCACCTGTATGGATTTTCATATGAGTCTTCAATGAGGATATCTTACTGAATCTTTTCTCACAGAAGCTGCAAGAATGTGACTTCTCATCTGAGTGGGTTCTCAGGTGTTTGTCGAAATGCGACCTGAACTTGAAAGCTTCTCCAAACGTGTCACATTGGAAAAGTGCTTTACCTGTTTGAGGATCACTGTCAGTCTTTGACAAGTTGTTAATATCGTTACAGTGACTTCTGTTTTTCTGATGTCTTTTCTTTGGTTCTGGCTCTGAATCGCTAGTTGATTCTGAGTCTTCATGCTCGCTTCCTTTCTGATCTTGGCTCTCAGCTACATGAGAGTTGTTGGAGAGGAGCTGGTGGTCTCTTGTTGGTTCTGGTTCAGTGTGGTTACTTTCCTCATAAGTAAGAGTCAACATGAAGGTCTCAGTCTCCTGCTTCAGTTCAAGCTGCTCTCCCTCCTGACTGGTGCACAGTTCCTCCTGTTCCTCTTTGATCTGTGGAGGATCTGGGTCCTCTTGGTCCAGACTGGAGTTCCTCTCCTGAATACAGAGCTGCTGGTCAGAGAGAACCTCCTCCTCCTTACAGACATGTTGCTGTGGGAGCTCTGGAGGGACAGAGAGCAACATGAATAAGATACTACAGTGATGATAGAAAAACAGATATTAAGCAGAAAAATACTAGTAACGTTTTGTATTTAAATCATTAGGATAATTTTTTCATTTACAGGTCATATTGCCCTGGTGTTGTTGTTTTTACCATACAAGTTGTACTCACCTATCCTGTGTAACTTTATTTCGGGTTTCCAAAAAATATTCAACAGTTTGCTCTGACGGTTGATCTCTTTCTGGTACTTGTCTTTAAATTACAGCTTTAAACCATTGTGGGGTCTTCTCATGTGGACTGCTAGGTCACCACTAAGTCTGAACGTTTTCCCACATAAGAGGCAGGTAAATGGCTTCTCACCTGTGTGGATTCTCACGTGGACTGTCAAGTCACCACTAAGTCTGAAATCTTTCCCACATATTTTGCAAGAATACGTTTTTTCACCTGTATGGATTGTTAGATGAGTGTTCAATGCTGATTTGTGACTGAATCTATTACCACACGTTTTGCAAGAAAATGGTTTCTCACCTGAGTGAGTTCTCAGGTGAATGATCAAGCTTGACGGACAGATAAATTCTTTTCCACACGTGTCACATTTAAAAGTCTTATATGAATGAGGCCATTCACCTGTGTGTACTATCAGATGCCTCTGCAAATGTGACTGATACTTAAAACTTTTGTTACACATGGCACATTGGAGAGTCTTTTTACCCGTGTGAGTATTACTGTCAATCTTTGACGTAGTCGGGTTAGATTGACTCTTTGTGAGACTCTTCCTTTTGCAACGTCTTTTCTTAACTTTCGGCTCTGCATGTTCAGTTGATCCTGAGTATCCCTTCTTGCCTTGTTTGTGATCTTGGCTCTCAGCTGTATGAGAGTTGTGTGAGGGGAGCTGGTGGTCACTTTCTGGTCCTGATACCACAGAGCTTATAACGGGTAAGTTGATAGTGTCATCAGGATTGAGGTTTGGAGTCTCATCTTCACTGTGGTCACTTTCCTCATAAGTAGGAGTCAACATGAAGGTCTCAGTCTCCTGCTTCAGCTCAAGCTGCTCTCCCTCCTGACTGGTGCACAGTTCCTCCTGTTCCTCTTTGATCTGTGGAGGATCTGGGTCCTCTTGGTCCAGACTGGAGTTCCTCTCCTGAATACAGAGCTGCTGGTCAGAGAGAACCTCCTCCTCCTTACAGACATGTTGCTGTGGGAGCTCTGGAGGAAGAAGGAGCAACATAAATAGGATACTACTGTGATGTTGAAGGAAAAATGCGGATATGCGAGCATTTAAACAATTCATATTTTCTTTGTTGTACAAACCTATCCTGTGTAACTGTATTACGGGTTTCCAAACGATATCCAACAGTCTGCGCTGACGGTCGATCTCTTCCTCGTACTCGACGATCGCATTTTTAAAAACTCCGAATATTTCTTCAGCAGCAGCAGATAGTCGCTCGTTGACAAACTCTCTGAAATACTCAACTGAAGACATTGTAGTTTACTCTCAAATGGAATAATTACCTCCGCAACGACTACGATATCGTTTACCAGCCAACTCCACACGTGCGAGCAGCTAACGCTGCAAGCGGCTGTGTTGTTTACTTCCGCTGGATGTCACACTGATAAGTTCCGACTGTGGAAGCGAGTTACTTTGTTATTGTTGTGCTCCGTCTTCTCTCGGTTTGAATAGTGGATATCAAACTGATAGCAGGTGCTTACCGCCGCCTACTGCACGGGGGTTTGAAACACCATATTTATTATATTCTACCCACCAGCCCTGTGTTGTATGAAAAGGAAAACGTGAGAAACACGTGAAAGCCTGTAATTCTCACCATCCACCATAAGAGAAAAGTCAAAGCTATGTGCCTATAGCTAAAAGGGCTGCAGAACATCACCTGGTTTGTTTGATTGAGTGGAAGAGTTATTTAAATATCTTTTATATATATAAGTGTTATATTGTTCTTGCAGATAGTTATGGTGGAGCTATTTAATTTTTACTAGGTTCACACACTGACACATCATTTAACAAGAGATCATATTTAATGCACTATACATTTTGGTTCATAAAAATCTTAATCAGCAAATAACTATAGCTGTCAAATAAATGTAGTCTAAAAAGTACAATATTTCCCTGTAAAGTAGAAGTATATGTAACATAAAATGAAAGTAGGCAGAATCAATGTACAAATACCTCCAAATTGATTTTTATTTTTTAATGTACAATATTTCATGTGTAATTTCCATGAAATCTTAGCCATCTGAGGGCAAAACATTGTACATCAATACAGTATTTAGGTAAATGTAGTTACATTCCACCACAGCTTGTTCAACATGAGGCAGCTCCACTGATCAAACTATCAGTATCCATCAGCTACGGTATTAAATCATAAATTAACAATCTACAGCCAGTGAGATGAAACATTGAAACACCTCTCACATGGTATAACTCACTCGTACAATAACTATTCTTCACTATGACTACTTTTACTCTCGAGGTCAGTGAGACACATCTGCAGCCTTGATGAACAGAATATACGTAAAGCTTTAGACCTCAGTGTGAATCTGGTATTCTTGCATCATCACCTCCCAACGCTTTATTGTTAGAATACATATATGAGATCAAAAAAGAGCATTTTGTTGCTCACTTCCCTTTGAGCCCTGATCCTTACTGTTCATTCAATTTTCCTTACTATTGCTGAGGCTGATTCTTTCACAGCACCATGTAGCACACCGTCTACAATTGGTGTTTGTGTGCCACCTCTAAAATCCAAAACAATTTCATCAAGTTGATGCGATTACAAAATACATAAAATATAAAATAAATGAAACATAGACAAAAAAGAAAAGTTGTCTATTGAACTGATGACAAAATTACTACCTCAACAATACAGAGAGGCTCTCAGCCTAAACATCACTGTTCACAATCTACTCAGATTACTGAAGTAAATACATTCTAAAAACAAAAGAACAATCTAATTGGTCAAACATTTGCAGGAACTATGAACTCAAGAACTGAATTGTCTCCCATGTATTTTGCAAATACAAGGCTACTTGTCTGTATGCAATCTTTTATGCCTTGCCAATTGATGGCAATCACAGTATGTCTTCCCGCAGTTCTTGTAGAGGTACGGCTCCTCCCCTGTGTGGGCTCTTCTCATGTGAACCAACATGGCAGCTCTGTGTCTGAACTCTTGTCCACATGTTTTGCAAGAATACGGCTTCTCACCTGTGTGGATTCTCATGTGTTCTATCAAGTGACTACTATGTCCAAAATCTTTTCCACATGTTTCGCAAGAACACGGCTTCTCACCTGTGTGTGTTCTCATGTGGGAAATCAAGTGACAACTATATCGAAAATCTTTTCCACATGTTTTGCAAGAATGCGGCTTGTCACTTGTGTGGATTTTTATATGAGTCTTCAATGAGGATATCTTACTGAATCTTTTCTCACAGAAGCTGCAAGAATGTGACTTCTCATCTGAGTGGGTTCTCAGGTGTTTGTCGAAATGCGACCTGAACTTGAAAGCTTCTCCACACGTGTCACATTGGAAAAGTGCTTTACCTGTTTGAGGATCACTGTCAGTCTTTGACAAGTTGTTAATATCGTTACAGTGACTTCTGTTTTTCTTTTGTCTTTTCTTTGGTTCTGGCTCTGAATCGCTAGTTGATTCTGAGTCTTCATGCTCGCTTCCTTTCTGATCTTGGCTCTCAGCTACATGAGAGTTGTTGGAGAGGAGCTGGTGGTCTCTTGATGGTTCTGGTTCACTGTGGTTACTTTCCTTATAAGTAGGAGTCAACATGAAGGCAGTGGCGGCTGGTCCATAGAGGGCGCTAGGGCGCCGCCCCCCCTAGAGCTACAAAAAATAAAAATAAAAATAAAAATAAAATTTAAAATAAAAATAAACTATACTAATTGTCAATATTTGTGTTTTTGAAACATGGAATCACCCAGTAATATGTGTAAAATATGATATCTGCGGTAAATATATGCTTTTCCTGCTTGTCCTCTCTGCCTGTCTGCTCTTCCTCTCCTCATGTGCACGTCTCAGCTGGCTGGGGCGCTGGAAAAACTGCCCCAAAGAGGCGGGTCTATAAAGCAGTTTAGCCAATGCTGAGTAAAGATATAAATGAGTGACATACAATTCAGCCAATCAGCGTCCTCAAATAGATTCAGTTTGGGGCAGTTTTAATTCTGCCCCAAGCTGCGCGTTCTCGTCAGGAGAAGTCTCTACAGGAGAGCGCCAGTGTGAGCACTACTCCTCCAAGACCCGTTTGAGAGGAGAACTGAGAGGAGAAACTACTGAAAGAGCTGATCCCAGATCAGCCTGACCTCACAATCAGACAGCAGACTAGCAGGAAAGAGAAGCAGTACATGACGCTTCTCTACTAGCTGTACACCAGACAGGTTTGACTCGCTGGATGATGACATAATAATAACTTATTTATCTTTTTAAAACAACGGGGACAGAACCAGCATGGACAGTTAGGGAGTGAGGGACATGAAGCACCTGTCTGAGAAATGGATATATAGTTATATAGTTATATATATATATATATATATATTATTATATATATATATATGTGTGTGTGTGTGTGTGTTTTATATTATATGACATATATATTATTATATTATACAGAATATTATATGATATATATATTATTATATTATACAGAATATTATATGATATATATATTATTATATTATACAGAATATTATATGATATATATATTATTATATTATACAGAATATTATTATATGTTATATATATTATATTATACTGAATTGCCTGTGAGGGTGACTAAAATAAGATGTCCTGACGTGTTTGTGAAAGTGTTATTTACTGCTTTTTTTCGTGTTGGAATAAATGTTAAATATTTAACTGCAAAGTAGTCATGCGCGTTTGATACCTTAATTTTTTTGCATTAAATCATTCTGGGATGTTTGCTGAAATTGATTGGATGTGGCACAGCCCTACCAAGAACATTTTCCACCAGCCGCCACTGCATGAAGGTCTCAGTCTCCTGCTTCAGTTCAAGCTGCTCTCCCTCCTGACTGGTGCAGAGTTCCTCCTGTTCCTCTTTGATCTGTGGAGGATCTGGGTCCTCTTGGTCCAGACTGGAGTTCCTCTCCTGAATACAGAGCTGCTGGTCAGAGAACCTCCTCCTCCTTACAGACATGTTGCTGTGGGAGCTCTGGAGGAACAGAGAGCAACATAAATAGGATACTACTGTGATGTTGAAGGAAAAATGCGGACATGCGAGCATTTAAACAATTCATATTTTCTTTGTTGTACAAACCTATCCTGTGTAACTGTATTACGGGTTTCCAAACGATATCCAACAGTCTGCGCTGACGGTCGATCTCTTCCTCGTACTCGACGATCGCATTTTTAAAAACTCCGAATATTTCTTGAGCAGCAGCAGATAGTCGCTCGTTGACAAACTCTCTGAAATACTCAACTGAAGACATTGTAGTTTACTCTCAAATGGAATAATTACCTCCGCAACGACTACGATATCGTTTACCAGCCAACTCCACACGTGCGAGCAGCTCACGCTGCAAGCGGCTGTGTTGTTTACTTCCGCTGGATGTCACACTGATAAGTTCCGACTGTGGAAGCGAGTTACTTTTTTATTGTTGTGCTCCGTCTTCTCTCGGTTTGAACAGTGGATATCAAACTGATAGCAGGTGCTTACCGCCGCCTACTGCACGGGGGTTTGAAACACCATATTTATTATATTCTACCCACCAGCCCTGTGTTGTATAACAAGGAAAACGTGAGAAACACGTGAAAGCCTGTAATTCTCACCATCCACCATAAGAGAAAATTCAAAGCTATGTGCCTATAGATACAAGGGCTGCAGAACATCACCTGGTTTGTTTGATTGAGTGGAAGAGTTATTTAAATATCTTTTATATATAAGTGTTATATTGTTCTTGCAGATAGTTATGGTGGAGCTATTTAATTTTTACTAGGTTCACACACTGACACATCATTTAACAAGAGATCATATTTAATGCACTATACATTTTGGTTCATAAAAATCTTAATCAGCAAATAACTATAGCTGTCAAATAAATGTAATGGACTAAAAAGTACAATATTTCCCTGTAAAGTAGAAGTATATGTAACATAAAATGAAAGTAGGCAGAATCAAAGTACAAATACCTTCAAATAGATTTTTATTTTTTAATGTACAATATTTCATGTGTAATTTCCATGAAATCTTAGCCATCTGAGGGCAAAACATTGTACATCAATACAGTATTTGGGTAAATGTAGTTACATTCCACCACAGCTTGTTCAACATGAGGCAGCTCCACTGATCAAACTATCAGTATCCATCAGCTACGGTATTAAATCATTAATTAACAATCTACAGCCAGTGAGATGAAACATTGAAACACCTCTCACATGGTATAACTCACTCGTACAATAACTATTCTTCACTATGACTACTTTTACTCTCGAGGTCAGTGAGACACATCTGCAGCCTTGATGAACAGAATATACGTAAAGCTTTAGACCTCAGTGTGAATCTGGTATTCTTGCATCATCACCTCCCAACGCTTTATTGTTAGAATACATACATGAGATCAAAAAAGAGCATTTTGTAGCTCACTTCCCTTTGAGCCCTGATCCTTACTGTTCATTGACTTTTCCTTACTATTGCTGAGGCTGATTCTTTCACAGCACCATGTAGCACACCATCTACAATTGGTGTTTGTGTGCCACCTCTAAAATCCAAAACAATTTCATCAAGTTGATGCGATTACAAGATACATAAAATATAAAATAAATGAAACGTAGACAAAAAAGAAAAGTTGTCTATTGTACTGATGACAAAATGACTGACTCAACAATACAGAGAGGCTCTCAGCCTAAACATCACTGTTCACAATCTACTCAGATTACTGAAGTAAATACATTTTAAAAACAAAAGAAAAATCAAATTGGTCAAACATTTGCAGGAACTATGAACTCAAGAACTGAATTGTCTCCCATGTATTTTGCAAATACAAGGCTACTTGTCTGTATGCAATCTTTTATGCCTTGCCAATTGATGGCAATCACAGTATGTCTTCCCGCAGTTCTTGCAGTTACGGTTCCTCCCCAGTGTGGGCTCTTCTCATGTGAACCAACATGGCAGCTCTGTGTCTGAACTCTTGTCCACATGTTTTGCAAGAATATGGCTTCTCACCTGTGTGTGTTCTCATGTGGACCATCAAGCTACTACTTTGACCAAAATCTTTTCCACATGTTTTGCAAGAATAAGGCTTCTCACCTGTGTGTGTTCTCATGTGAACCAACATGGCAGCTCTTTGTCTGAACTCTCGTCCACATGTTTTGCAAGAATACGGCTTCTCACCTGTGTGTGTTCTCATGTGGACCATCAAGTAACTACTACATCCAAAATCTTTTCCACATGTTGTGCAAGAATGCGGCTTCTCACCTGTGTGTGTTCTCATGTGAACCAACATGGCAGCTCTTTGTCTGAACTCTCGTCCACATGTTTTGCAAGAATACGGCTTCTCACCTGTGTGTGTTCTCATGTGGACCATCAAGTTACTACTACATCCAAAATCTTTTCCACATGTTTTGCAAGAATAAGGCTTCTCACCCGTGTGGATTCTCATGTGTTCTATCAAGTGACCATTTTTTCCAAAATCTTTTCCACATGTTGTGCAAGAATGCGGCTTCTCACCTGTGTGTGTTCTCATGTGAACCAACATGGCAGCTCTGTGTCTGAACTCTCGTCTACATGTTTTGCAAGAATACGGCTTCTCACCTGTGTGTGTTCTCATGTGGACCATCAAGTTACTACTACATCGAAAATCTTTTCCACATGTTTTGCAAGAATACGGCTTCTCACCCGTGTGGATTCTCATGTGTTCTATCAAGTGACTACTATGTCGAAAATCTTTTCCACACGTTTTGCAAGAACACGGCTTCTCACCTGTGTGTGTTCTCATGTGGAGCATCAAGTGACTACTATATCGAAAATCTTTTCCACATGTTTTGCAAGAATGCGGCTTGTCACTTGTGTGGATTTTTATATGAGTCTTCAATGAGGATATCTTACTGAATCTTTTCTCACAGAAGCTGCAAGAATGTGACTTCTCATCTGAGTGGATTCTCATGTGTTCTTTCAAGTGACCACTTTGTCGAAAATCTTTTCCACATGTTTTGCAAGAATACGGCTTCTCACCTGTGTGGATTCTCATGTGTTCTATCAAGTGACTACTACATCGAAAATCTTTTCCACATGTTTTGCAAGAATGCGGCTTGTCACTTGTGTGGATTTTTATATGAGTCTTCAATGAGGATATCTTACTGAATCTTTTCTCACAGAAGCTGCAAGAATGTGACTTCTCATCTGAGTGGGTTTTCAGGTGTTTGTCGAAATGCGACCTGAACTTGAAAGCTTCTCCACACGTGTCACATTGGAAAAGTGCTTTACCTGTTTGAGGATCACTGTCAGTCTTTGACAAGTTGTTAATATCGTTACAGTGACTTCTGTTTTTCTGTTGTCTTTTCTTTGGTTCTGGCTCTGAATCGCTAGTTGATTCTGAGTCTTCATGCACGCTTCCTTTCTGATCTTGGCTCTCAGCTACATGAGAGTTGTTGGAGAGGAGCTGGTGGTCTCTTGTTGGTTCTGGTTCAGTGTGGTTACTTTCCTCATAAGTAGGAGTCAACATGAAGGTCTCAGTCTCCTGCTTCAGTTCAAGCTGCTCTCCCTCCTGACTGGTGCACAGTTCCTCCTGTTCCTCTTTGATCTGTGGAGGATCTGGGTCCTCTTGGTCCAGACTGGAGTTCCTCTCCTGAATACAGAGCTGCTGGTCAGAGAGAACCTCCTCCTCCTTACAGACATGTTGCTGTGGGAGCTCTGGAGGGACAGAGAGCAACATGAATAAGATACTACAGTGATGATAGAAAAACAGATATTAAGCAGAAAAATACTAGTAACGTTTTGTATTTAAATCATTAGGATCCTTTTTTCATTTACAGGTCATATTGCCCTGGTGTTGTTGTTTTTACCACATAAGTTGTACTCACCTATCCTGTGTAACTTTATTTCGGGTTTCCAAAAAATATTCAACAGTTTGCTCTGACGGTTGATCTCTTTCTGGTACTTGTCTTTAAATTACAGCTTTAAACCATTGTGGGGTCTTCTCATGTGGACTGCTAGGTCACCACTAAGTCTGAACGTTTTCCCACATAAGAGGCAGGTAAATGGCTTCTCACCTGTGTGGATTCTCACGTGGACTGTCAAGTCACCACTAAGTCTGAAATCTTTCCCACATATTTTGCAAGAATACGTTTTTTCACCTGTATGGATTGTTAGATGAGTGTTCAATGCTGATTTGTGACTGAATCTATTACCACACGTTTTGCAAGAAAATGGTTTCTCACCTGAGTGAGTTCTCAGGTGAATGATCAAGCTTGACGGACAGATAAATTCTTTTCCACACGTGTCACATTTAAAAGTCTTATATGAATGAGGCCATTCACCTGTGTGTACTATCAGATGCCTCTGCAAATGTGACTGATACTTAAAACTTTTGTTACACATGGCACATTGGAGAGTCTTTTTACCCGTGTGAGTATTACTGTCAATCTTTGACGTAGTCGGGTTAGATTGACTCTTTGTGAGACTCTTCCTTTTGCAACGTCTTTTCTTAACTTTCGGCTCTGCATGTTCAGTTGATCCTGAGTATCCCTTCTTGCCTTGTTTGTGATCTTGGCTCTCAGCTGTATGAGAGTTGTGTGAGGGGAGCTGGTGGTCACTTTCTGGTCCTGATACCACAGAGCTTATAACGGGTAAGTTGATAGTGTCATCAGGATTGAGGTTTGGAGTCTCATCTTCACTGTGGTCACTTTCCTCATAAGTAGGAATCAACATGAAGGTCTCAGTCTCCTGCTTCAGCTCAAGCTGCTCTCCCTCCTGACTGGTGCACAGTTCCTCCTGTTCCTCTTTGATCTGTGGAGGATCTGGGTCCTCTTGGTCCAGACTGGAGTTCCTCTCCTGAATACAGAGCTGCTGGTCAGAGAGAACCTCCTCCTCCTTACAGACATGTTGCTGTGGGAGCTCTGGAGGAACAAGGAGCAACATAAATAGGATACTACTGTGATGTTGAAGGAAAAATGCGGACATGCGAGCATTTAAACAATTCATATTTTCTTTGTTGTACAAACCTATCCTGTGTAACTGTATTACGGGTTTCCAAACGATATCCAACAGTCTGCGCTGACGGTCGATCTCTTCCTCGTACTCGACGATCGCATTTTTAAAAACTCTGAATATTTCTTCAGCCGCAGCAGATAGTCGCTCGTTGACAAACTCTCTGAAATACTCAACTGAAGACATTGGTGCTTAGTTACAAACGACTGCAACTAGTGGAGGCACTTCCTGATGCAAGCTGTGCCGCGGCAGTTTACTCGTTTTTATTAGCAAGCTAATGTAGGCTAACATCAGTTGGCACATGTTGCCATGGTAACTACACCAGCAGACTAAACTGGGGTGGATGAACGGCTATGCTGACGAATTTCATTACACAATGGATTTATAAATTCAGAAAAATATATTTTCAAAAAGAAACAGAGGAAAACATCGCTCTACCTGTGGTGATAAATAAAACATAAGTATGTGCCCTGCATTAGTTTACTGCTGACAGAAGCGTTCACTTAAAGGTAAACTCCCTCTGGTGGACAAATGGGTCAATGACGCTGGTCTTCAATATGTACTATCCCTGGGTGCAGACAACTGGAGAACAGTCACTATTTTGTAAACTACAACACCACATGAACAATAAATATGTTGGCAACCAGTACACACTTTAGGTCATGCTATGGAGCTTTAATGAGATTCAATTAAATGAAATTAAATAACATATATGTTGGGCTGGCTTCTTGCCATTAACTTTGAACTTCTTGTCCTAACATATACATTTGACTACAGTACATATTGAAATCATTATATTTCTCCTTTTTATGAGGCCAGTGCGTCTCTCAAAAAAGTCAAACATCCATCTCGCTCCTCTACCTTTCCCTTCATGCTCTACAACACTTACTACTGATATTTCTGTCAATCCCTTTTTGCTTATTTCAGTTATCACTTCTCTTTCTTCCCCCAAAACAAACTGGGACTGTCCAGAGGGACAGGTAATCACAGAGCAGTAACTTGGTGCATTAATACTTAGTGCATGTGCCTTCATAATAATTTGTATGTAAAAACAGTCTTAACCGTTAAAGCATAAATTAAGTTCTGTATAGTTCCTCATGTGACCTAATATGTTCCTCTCTGTGGACATCTGATTTAAAATATGTGGAGTTTATGACTATAACTTCTCTAGGCAACCATGTGCTCAGAAACTATGACACATTTTTCATAGAGTACTATAATAACAGAAACTACCACATTTACAAACCAGCAGTGACTAATATGTACATTTAATGATACTGTAATCTAGATTATTTGTTATTCTGGCTACTTAAATTGTAATGTAATCCAACCTGCATGTGCTATTTTGTGCGTGATTTGAGGGGTTGTTCATAGCGTTTCCACAACATAACCGAGAGCAGCCAGTTCAATACTCTGGTCCATAAACTACCAGTTGAACTGAAATAGGAGCCTGAACATAACTTTTCTCTTTAAGGTGGCAATGTTATCCATTTTGTGGAGCTCTGATGGATATCCTTGTAATTCATTCTCAGCTAAAGGAACATAAGATAACGTTGAAATAATTTTCCAGGACATTTTATTTTTCCTCTTATTTTCAATGACTGGGAACGTGGTCAACTTTTTAACATATATTTTCAGGTGTTCAAGGACGTGTGGAAACCCTGATTGTCTGCTTAGAATCTCATTTGTATGCCATCTATCATTTATATTACTGCTACTGAATATTGAAAGAGCTTTACTTACATAATCTACAGTTGACATGTTGCAGACGAAAAGAAAGAAAAGACTAGTTGACAAGAAGGCAACATAAAGTGACCCAACACCACAAGAGAGAGAGAGACTTCCTCAGATTCAACAGAGTTCACAATCAACTCATATATCTGGGGTGGTGTATAAACATTGTAAAAAGATAATAATTTAACAGGTCAAACATTTGTAAGAACTATGCAATCATTGTGCAACAAAGTTATAGTAATATGAAGGAAAAAAAACAAGATTAGTTCAACAAAGCTTGATGGCATTGTTCATAATCTACTACTTCATTACAATAACATATTGTGACCTCTTCTCAATTGGAAAAACGGGTGTTTGATCATGAACCACGAGAACTGAATTGTCTCCCACACGTTTACCGCAGAGGGACGGCTTCTCACCAGTGGGCTCTTCTCATGTGGACCAAGCAGCCACTGGGCCTACCTACGCCGTGTGGAATCTGCTTTGTTTGTTTGTCGTCATGTTTTGTGAGAAAGTGCCTTCTCACCTGTGTGGATTCTTTTATGAGTGTTCAATGATAATGACTTACTGAATCTTTTCCCACCTGAACACTTTTCTTCACTAAGACCACTTTTTCTTTTGAAGACAGTCACACACATCTGCATACTTGATGAAAATAAATTGTTTATAACTTTAAATTTCAGCATGAATCTGGTATTCTTACATCACCACCGTATGCAGCTTTATTGTTAGAATACATACATGAGATCAAATAACAGCAGATGTAGAACAACATCGACAATTTATGTGTGCGTCATTTCTAAAGTCCCCTAAAACAAAACATATATCAAGTTGAACCAATTACAAAAAAAACAATACATCAACATATAAAATAAAATGGCATGCTGCAAACAGAAAAGACAATACTCTCGTTGACAGGATGACAACACAAGTCACCCAACACCACTAGAGAGTTAACAACCCACTCATATAATCCATTCTTGCAACAATGTGTAGGAGGCTTCATATAGAACGGTCAAATACTACTTGAGGTACATGCATCTTGAGTTCTTGTTGAATATTACACTAAAAGTTAACTGATACACCTCATGAATTGACATTCATTGCAACCAACAAGATCCCACCATTAACAGCAACCACTGTGAAAGTAACACGTTTCCTTGCTTTAGGAGATTATAATTGTTTAAAGAAAATACTGTTTGCTAACAGAAATGTCAGTAATATAGTTGAATAAAGGGATCATTTTGATTAAGATATGGTCATCTCAAGGTTATTTAAAACATTTTACATTGTTACAGAGATGTAGTTATTGCAAAAGTGTATTTCATTCAGTTAGTGAACACGTCTCTACGGGAGTTTCAACTCGATGGTTTCTCCTGTTTGTTGATCCTCAGGTGTTTTTTTTAACAATGTGATTGGAGTAAAATTCTTCCCTCAAGTGCTGCAATTATGTGGCTCCTCATTTCTGAGTTCTTGTGTGTTTTGAGCATTAAGCACTAGAATCGTCTCCCACATATTTGACAAATACAAGGCTACTTGCCTGTCGTCTTCGTCCCTTATATGACACGTTAAAATACTTTTCCTTGCAGATTTTGCAAAATTACAGCTTTAAACCGTTGTGTGGATTCTCATGTGGACTGTCAAGTCACCATTATTAAGTCTGAAATCTTTCCCACATATTTTGCAAGAATATGGTTTCTCACCTGTGTGGATTGTTGTATGAGTGTTCAGTGAAGACTTCTGACTGAATCTGTTCCCACATGTTTTGCAAACAAAGGGCTTCTCACCTGTGTGGATTCTCATGTGAACTTTCAAGGTGTTTCTACAACTGAAATCTTTCCCACATGCTTTGCAAGAATACGGCTTCTCACCTGTGTGTGTTCTCATGTGGACCATCAAGTGACAACTATGTCGAAAATCCTTTCCACATGCTTTGCAAGAATGCAGCTTGTCACTTGTGTGGATTTTTATATGAGTCTTCAATGAGGATATCTTACTGAAACTTTTCTCACAGAAGCTGCAAGAATGTGACTTCTCATCTGAGTGGGTTCTCAGGTGTTTGTCGAAATGCGACCTGAACGTGAAAGCTTCTCCACACTCAAATTAACTCAGTTTGACATCTCTGTGTTCTTGGCTGGTTAAATTCTTAATTTTATGGCTCTGCTTTTCTTGTTTGCTCTGATGCATTTGTAATGGTAAAATATGTATCAGCATCATGGAAAGTTTTGAAAGATGTTGTACAAATGATGGAAAAGTACAGAGACACAGAAACTAAAAAAACACAGCAAGCAGAAGTAGTTAATCAGCTCATGAACTCAGTGTCCTGTCTTTCACGGTTGATCACATGCACCCACACAAGAGAAAGAAGCAGAAACAGATTGTTTTCTGTCTCGGTATGGCAGGCTAAGAAGGACCTTGAAACCGTAACTGACTCCCAGTTGAACGCACCTGAAAGAAACCAGATAACAGCAGAAAAGACAGCCTGTGTCAAAAAACCTCTACTCCCTATGTATGATTCATATGGGGAGGGAACCTCTGTATGTATAAAATGATGGTGTGTCTTATACTTTGTTGAAGCATTCACACAGACTACTGAATACGTATCTGTTGTGCATTTTTCCCTTGCAAGCGAATAAACAGACAAAAACAACTTTGAATCTTCTGAAGACTTTATTGATTTGTAAATAAAACTCTCTTCTACCGATTAACATAGAAATCTTCCATAACACGTTATGTCCACATTGTGTATTTTTACCTCACGGCAACATCACAAACATCTGCCTTGTTAATTTGCAGAGATACAAAGACCTTTTGAATTGTCAGATTTCAAAAAGGCGCCCATTTGTTTCGGATACCAGCTGTATTCTAAAGTGCTCTGAAGAACACGGCAGAGTGCTCCATGGTAAACGCGCAGTGTGGTCACAAGTTGATCTGTCGGCCCTCTGCTCTTAGGAGCGACTACTGACGGTGTTGTACGTTGTTTAACTTTAGTCTACGAGCCAACACACTATGCTGATGGTGGCGTATTATACAGTATTTAGGTAAATGTAGTTACATTCCACCACAGCTTGTTCAACATGAGGCAGCTCCACTGATCAAACTATCAGTATCCATCAGCTACGGTATTAAATCATTAATTAACAATCTACAGCCAGTGAGATGAAACATTGAAACACCTCTCCCATGGTATAACTCACTCGTACAATAACTATTCTTCACTATGACTACTTTTACTCTCGAGGTCAGTGAGACACATCTGCAGCCTTGATGAACAGAATATACGTAAAGCTTTAGACCTCAGTGTGAATCTGGTATTCTTGCATCATCACCTCCCAACGCTTTATTGTTAGAATACAAACATGAGATCAAAAAAGAGCATTTTGTAGCTCACTTCCCTTTGAGCCCTGATCCTTACTGTTCATTGACTTTTCCTTACTATTGCTGAGGCTCATTCTTTCACAGCACCATGTAGCACACCATCTACAATTTGTGTTTGTGTGCCACCTCTAAAATCCAAAACAATTTCATCAAGTTGATGCGATTACAAGATACATAAAATATAAAATAAATGAAACGTAGACAAAAAAGAAAAGTTGTCTATTGTACTGATGACAAAATGACTGACTCAACAATACAGAGAAGCTCTCAGCCTAAACATCACTGTTCACAATCTACTCAGATTACTGAAGTAAATACATTTTAAAAACAATAGAAAAATCAAATTGGTCAAACATTTGCAGGAACTATGAACTCAAGAACTGAATTGTCTCCCATGTATTTTGCAAATACAAGGCTACTTGTCTGTATGCAATCTTTTATGCCTTGCCAATTGATGCCAATCACAGTATGTCTTCCTGCAGGTCTTGCAGAGTTACGGCTCCTCCCCAGTGTGGGCTCTTCTCATGTGAACCAACATGGCAGCTCTGTGTCTGAACTCTTGTCCACATGTTTTGCAACAATATGGCTTCTCACCTGTGTGTGTTCTCATGTGAACCAACATGGCAGCTTTGTGTCTGAACTCTTGTCGACATGTTTTGCAAGGAAATGGCTTCTCACCTGTGTGTGTTCTCATGTGAACCAACATGGCAGCTCTGTGTCTGAACTCTCGTCCACATGTTTTGCAAGAATACGGCTTCTCACCTGTGTGTGTTCTCATGTGTTCTATCAAGTGACCACTTTGTCCAAAATCTTTTCCACATGTTTTGCAAGAATACGGCTTCTCACCTGTGTGTGTTCTCATGTGGACCATCAAGTAACTACTACATCCAAAATCTTTTCCACATGTTTTGCAAGAATAAGGCTTCTCACCCGTGTGGATTCTCATGTGTTCTATCAAGTGACCACTTTGTCCAAAATCTTTTCCACATGTTTTGCAAGAATATGGCTTCTCACCTGTGTGTGTTCTCATGTGGACCATCAAGTGACTACTATATCGAAAATCTTTTCCACATGTTTTGCAAGAATGCAGCTTGTCACTTGTGTGGATTTTTATATGAGTCTTCAATGAGGATATCTTACTGAATCTTTTCTCACAGAAGCTGCAAGAATGTGACTTCTCATCTGAGTGGGTTTTCAGGTGTTTGTCGAAATGCGACCTGAACTTGAAAGCTTCTCCACACGTGTCACATTGGAAAAGTGGTTTACCTGTTTGAGGATCACTGTCAGTCTTTGACAAGTTGTTAATATCGTTACAGTGACTTCTGTTTTTCTTTTGTCTTTTCTTTGGTTCTGACTCTGAATCGCTAGTTGATTCTGAGTCTTCATGCACGCTTCCTTTCTGATCTTGGCTCTCAGCTACATGAGAGTTGTTGGAGAGGAGCTGGTGGTCTCTTGTTGGTTCTGGTTCAGTGTGGTTACTTTCCTCATAAGTAGGAGTCAACATGAAGGTCTCAGTCTCCTGCTTCAGCTCAAGCTGCTCTCCCTCCTGACTGGTGCACAGTTCCTCCTGTTCCTCTTTGATCTGTGGAGGATCTGGGTCCTCTTGGTCCAGACTGGAGTTCCTCTCCTGAATACAGAGCTGCTGGTCAGAGAGAACCTCCTCCTCCTTACAGACATGTTGCTGTGGGAGCTCTGGAGGAACAGAGAGCAACATAAATAGGATACTACTGTGATGTTGAAGGAAAAATGCGGACATGCGAGCATTTAAACAATTCATATTTTCTTTGTTTTACAAACCTATCCTGTGTAACTGTATTACGGGTTTCCAAACGATATCCAACAGTCTGCGCTGACGGTCGATCTCTTCCTCGTACTCGACGATCGCATTTTTAAAAACTCCGAATATTTCTTGAGCAGCAGCAGATAGTCGCTCGTTGACAAACTCTCTGAAATACTCAACTGAAGACATTGTAGTTTACTCTCAAATGGAATAATTACCTCCGCAACGACTACGATATCGTTTACCAGCCAACTCCACACGTGCGAGCAGCTAACGCTGCAAGCGGCTGTGTTGTTTACTTCCGCTGGATGTCACACTGATAAGTTCCGACTGTGGAAGCGAGTTACTTTTTTATTGTTGTGCTCCGTTTTCTCTCGGTTTGAACAGTGGATATCAAACTGATAGCAGGTGCTTACCGCCGCCTACTGCACGGCGGTTTGAAACACCATATTTATTATATTCTACCCACCAGCCCTGTGTTGTATAACAAGGAAAACGTGAGAAACACGTGAAAGCCTGTAATTCTCACCATCCACCATAAGAGAAAAGTCAAAGCTATGTGCCTATAGATACAAGGGCTGCAGAACATCACCTGGTTTGTTTGATTGAGTGGAAGAGTTATTTAAATATCTTTTATATATAAGTGTTATATTGTTCTTGCAGATAGTTATGGTGGAGCTATTTAATTTTTACTAGGTTCACACACTGACACATCATTTAACAAGAGATCATATTTAATGCACTATACATTTTGGTTCATAAAAATCTTAATCAGCAAATAACTATAGCTGTCAAATAAATGTAATGGACTAAAAAGTACAATATTTCCCTGTAAAGTAGAAGTATATGTAACATAAAATGAAAGTAGGCAGAATCAAAGTACAAATACCTTCAAATAGATTTTTATTTTTTAATGTACAATATTTCATGTGTAATTTCCATGAAATCTTAGCCATCTGAGGGCAAAACATTGTACATCAATACAGTATTTGGGTAAATGTAGTTACATTCCACCACAGCTTGTTCAACATGAGGCAGCTCCACTGATCAAACTATCAGTATCCATCAGCTACGGTATTAAATCATTAATTAACAATCTACAGCCAGTGAGATGAAACATTGAAACACCTCTCACATGGTATAACTCACTCGTACAATAACTATTCTTCACTATGACTACTTTTACTCTCGAGGTCAGTGAGACACATCTGCAGCCTTGATGAACAGAATATACGTAAAGCTTTAGACCTCAGTGTGAATCTGGTATTCTTACATCATCACCTCCCAACGCTTTATTGTTAGAATACATACATGAGATCAAAAAAGAGCATTTTGTAGCTCACTTCCCTTTGAGCCCTGATCCTTACTGTTCATTGACTATTCCTTACTATTGCTGAGGCTGATTCTTTCACAGCACCATGTAGCACACCATCTACAATTGGTGTTTGTGTGCCACCTCTAAAATCCAAAACAATTTCATCAAGTTGATGCGATTACAAGATACATAAAATATAAAATAAATGAAACGTAGACAAAAAAGAAAAGTTGTCTATTGTACTGATGACAAAATGACTGACTCAACAATACAGAGAGGCTCTCAGCCTAAACATCACTGTTCACAATCTACTCAGATTACTGAAGTAAATACATTTTAAAAACAAAAGAAAAATCAAATTGGTCAAACATTTGCAGGAACTATGAACTCAAGAACTGAATTGTCTCCCATGTATTTTGCAAATACAAGGCTACTTGTCTGTATGCAATCTTTTATGCCTTGCCAATTGATGGCAATCACAGTATGTCTTCCCGCAGTTCTTGCAGTTACGGTTCCTCCCCAGTGTGGGCTCTTCTCATGTGAACCAACATGGCAGCTCTGTGTCTGAACTCTTGTCCACAGGTTTTGCAAGAATATGGCTTCTCACCTGTGTGTGTTCTCATGTGTTCTATCAAGTGACTACTTTGTCCAAAATCTTTTCCACATGTTTTGCAAGAATACAACTTCTCACCTGTGTGTGTTCTCATGTGGGCCATCAAGTGACTACTACATCCAAAATCTTTTCCACATGTTTTGCAAGAATACGGCTTCTCACCTGTGTGTGTTCTCATGTGGGCCATCAAGTAACTACTACATCCAAAATCTTTTCCACATGTTTTGCAAGAATAAGGCTTCTCACCCGTGTGGATTCTCATGTGTTCTTTCAAACTACCACTACGTCCAAAATCTTTTCCACATGTTGTGCAAGAATGCGGCTTCTCACCTGTGTGGATTTTCATGTGGGCAATCAAGTGACCACTTTGACCAAAATCTTTTCCACATGTTTTGCAAGAATACGGCTTCTCACCTGTGTGTGTTCTCATGTGAACCATCAAGTGACTACTATATCCAAAATCTTTTCCACATGTTTTGCAAGAATAAGGCTTCTCACCTGTGTGTGTTCTCATGTGAACCAACATGGCAGCTTTGTGTCTGAACTCTTGTCCACAGGTTTTGCAACAATATGGCTTCTCACCTGTGTGGATTCTCATGTGAACCAACATGGCAGCTTTGTGTCTGAACTCTTGTCGACATGTTTTGCAAGGAAATGGCTTCTCACCTGTGTGTGTTCTCATGTGGACCATCAAGTGACTACTATATCCAAAATCTTTTCCACATGTTTTGCAAGAATAAGGCTTCTCACCTGTGTGTGTTCTCATGTGAACCAACATGGCAGCTTTGTGTCTGAACTCTTGTCGACATGTTTTGCAAGGAAATGGCTTCTCACCTGTGTGTGTTCTCATGTGAACCAACATGGCAGCTCTGTGTCTGAACTCTCGTCCACATGTTTTGCAAGAATACAACTTCTCACCTGTGTGTGTTCTCATGTGGGCCATCAAGTGACTACTACATCCAAAATCTTTTCCACATGTTTTGCAAGAATAAGGCTTCTCACCCGTGTGGATTCTCATGTGTTCTATCAAGTGACCACTTTGTCCAAAATCTTTTCCACATGTTTTGCAAGAATGCAGCTTGTCACTTGTGTGGATTTTTATATGAGTCTTCAATGAGGATATCTTACTGAATCTTTTCTCACAGAAGCTGCAAGAATGTGACTTCTCATCTGAGTGGGTTTTCAGGTGTTTGTCGAAATGCGACCTGAACTTGAAAGCTTCTCCACACGTGTCACATTGGAAAAGTGCTTTACCTGTTTGAGGATCACTGTCAGTCTTTGACAAGTTGTTAATATCGTTACAGTGACTTCTGTTTTTCTTTTGTCTTTTCTTTGGTTCTGGCTCTGAATCGCTAGTTGATTCTGAGTCTTCATGCACGCTTCCTTTCTGATCTTGGCTCTCAGCTACATGAGAGTTGTTGGAGAGGAGCTGGTGGTCTCTTGTTGGTTCTGGTTCAGTGTGGTTACTTTCCTCATAAGTAGGAGTCAACATGAAGGTCTCAGTCTCCTGCTTCAGTTCAAGCTGCTCTCCCTCCTGACTGGTGCACAGTTCCTCCTGTTCCTCTTTGATCTGTGGAGGATCTGGGTCCTCTTGGTCCAGACTGGAGTTCCTCTCCTGAATACAGAGCTGCTGGTCAGAGAGAACCTCCTCCTCCTTACAGACATGTTGCTGTGGGAGCTCTGGAGGGACAGAGAGCAACATGAATAAGATACTACAGTGATGATAGAAAAACAGATATTAAGCAGAAAAATACTAGTAACGTTTTGTATTTAAATCATTAGGATCCTTTTTTCATTTACAGGTCATATTGCCCTGGTGTTGTTGTTTTTACCACATAAGTTGTACTCACCTATCCTGTGTAACTTTATTTCGGGTTTCCAAAAAATATTCAACAGTTTGCTCTGACGGTTGATCTCTTTCTGGTACTTGTCTTTAAATTACAGCTTTAAACCATTGTGGGGTCTTCTCATGTGGACTGCTAGGTCACCACTAAGTCTGAACGTTTTCCCACATAAGAGGCAGGTAAATGGCTTCTCACCTGTGTGGATTCTTACGTGGACTGTCAAGTCACCACTAAGTCTGAAATCTTTCCCACATATTTTGCAAGAATACGTTTTTTCACCTGTATGGATTGTTAGATGAGTGTTCAATGCTGATTTGTGACTGAATCTATTACCACACGTTTTGCAAGAAAATGGTTTCTCACCTGAGTGAGTTCTCAGGTGAATGATCAAGCTTGACGGACAGATAAATTATTTTCCACACGTGTCACATTTAAAAGTCTTATATGAATGAGGCCATTCACCTGTGTGTACTATCAGATGCCTCTGCAAATGTGACTGATACTTAAAACTTTTGTTACACATGGCACATTGGAGAGTCTTTTTACCCGTGTGAGTATTACTGTCAATCTTTGATGTAGTCGGGTTAGATTGACTCTTTGTGAGACTCTTCCTTTTGCAACGTCTTTTCTTAACTTTCGGCTCTGCATGTTCAGTTGATCCTGAGTATCCCTTCTTGCCTTGTTTGTGATCTTGGCTCTCAGCTGTATGAGAGTTGTGTGAGGGGAGCTGGTGGTCACTTTCTGGTCCTGATACCACAGAGCTTATAACGGGTAAGTTGATAGTGTCATCAGGATTGAGGTTTGGAGTCTCATCTTCACTGTGGTCACTTTCCTCATAAGTAGGAATCAACATGAAGGTCTCAGTCTCCTGCTTCAGCTCAAGCTGCTCTCCCTCCTGACTGGTGCAGAGTTCCTCCTGTTCCTCTTTGATCTGTGGAGGATCTGGGTCCTCTTGGTCCAGACTGGAGTTCCTCTCCTGAATACAGAGCTGCTGGTCAGAGAGAACCTCCTCCTCCTTACAGACATGTTGCTGTGGGAGCTCTGGAGGAACAAGGAGCAACATAAATAGGATACTACTGTGATGTTGAAGGAAAAATGCGGACATGCGAGCATTTAAACAATTCATATTTTCTTTGTTGTACAAACCTATCCTGTGTAACTGTATTACGGGTTTCCAAACGATATCCAACAGTCTGCGCTGACGGTCGATCTCTTCCTCGTACTCGACGATCGCATTTTTAAAAACTCTGAATATTTCTTCAGCAGCAGCAGATAGTCGCTCGTTGACAAACTCTCTGAAATACTCAACTGAAGACATTGGTGCTTAGTTACAAACGACTGCAACTAGTGGAGGCACTTCCTGTTGCAAGCTGTGCCGCGGCAGTTTACTCGTTTTTATTAGCAAGCTAATGTAGGCTAACATCAGTTGGCACTTGTTGCCATGGTAACTACACCAGCAGACTAAACTGGGGTGGATAAACGGCTATGCTGACGAATTTCATTACACAATGGATTTATAAATTCAGAAAAATATATTTTCAAAAAGAAACAGAGGAAAACATCGCTCTACCTGTGGTGATAAATAAAACATAAGTATGTGCCCTGCATTAGTTTACTGCTGACAGAAGCGTTCACTTAAAGGTAAACTCCCTCTGGCGGACAAATGGGTCAATGACGCTGGTCTTCAATATGTACTATCCCTGGGTGCAGACAACTGGAGAACAGTCACTATTTTGTAAACTACAACACCACATGAACAATAAATATGTTGGCAACCAGTACACACTTTAGGTCATGCTATGGAGCTTTAATGAGATTCAATTAAATGAAATTAAATAACATATATGTTGGGCTGGCTTCTTGCCATTAACTTTGAACTTCTTGTCCTAACATATACATTTGACTACAGTACATATTGAAATCATTATATTTATCCTTTTTATGAGGCCAGTGCGTCTCTCAAAAAAGTCAAACATCCATCTCGCTCCTCTACCTTTCCCTTCATGCTCTACAACACTTACTACTGATATTTCTGTCAATCCC
Source organism: Leptoclinus maculatus (assembly GCA_032191485.1). Classification (NCBI taxonomy): domain Eukaryota; kingdom Metazoa; phylum Chordata; class Actinopteri; order Perciformes; family Stichaeidae; genus Leptoclinus; species Leptoclinus maculatus. Next base: position 28,674,648 of record JAVDOI010000005.1, read on the forward strand.
TTTTTGCTTATTTCAGTTATCACTTCTCTTTCTTCCCCCAAAACAAACTGGGACTGTCCAGAGGGACAGGTAATCACAGAGCAGTAACTTGGTGCATTAATACTTAGTGCATGTGCCTTCATAATAATTTGTATGTAAAAACAGTCTTAACCGTTAAAGCATAAATTAAGTTCTGTATAGTTCCTCATGTGACCTAATATGTTCCTCTCTGTGGACATCTGATTTAAAATATGTGGAGTTTATGACTATAACTTCTCTAGGCAACCATGTGCTCAGAAACTATGACACATTTTTCATAGAGTACTATAATAACAGAAACTACCACATTTACAAACCAGCAGTGACTAATATGTACATTTAATGATACTGTAATCTAGATTATTTGTTATTCTGGCTACTTAAATTGTAATGTAATCCAACCTGCATGTGCTATTTTGTGCGTGATTTGAGGGGTTGTTCATAGCGTTTCCACAACATAACCGAGAGCAGCCAGTTCAATACTCTGGTCCATAAACTACCAGTTGAACTGAAATAGGAGCCTGAACATAACTTTTCTCTTTAAGGTGGCAATGTTATCCATTTTGTGGAGCTCTGATGGATATCCTTGTAATTCATTCTCAGCTAAAGGAACATAAGATAACGTTGAAATAATTTTCCAGGACATTTTATTTTTCCTCTTATTTTCAATGACTGGGAACGTGGTCAACTTTTTAACATATATTTTCAGGTGTTCAAGGACGTGTGGAAACCCTGATTGTCTGCTTAGAATCTCATTTGTATGCCATCTATCATTTATATTACTGCTACTGAATATTGAAAGAGCTTTACTTACATAATCTACAGTTGACATGTTGCAGACGAAAAGAAAGAAAAGACTAGTTGACAAGAAGGCAACATAAAGTGACCCAACACCACAAGAGAGAGAGAGACTTCCTCAGATTCAACAGAGTTCACAATCAACTCATATATCTGGGGTGGTGTATAAACATTGTAAAAAGATAATAATTTAACAGGTCAAACATTTGTAAGAACTATGCAATCATTGTGCAACAAAGTTATAGTAATATGAAGGAAAAAAAACAAGATTAGTTCAACAAAGCTTGATGGCATTGTTCATAATCTACTACTTCATTACAATAACATATTGTGACCTCTTCTCAATTGGAAAAACGGGTGTTTGATCATGAACCACGAGAACTGAATTGTCTCCCACACGTTTACCGCAGAGGGACGGCTTCTCACCAGTGGGCTCTTCTCATGTGGACCAAGCAGCCACTGGGCCTACCTACGCCGTGTGGAATCTGCTTTGTTTGTTTGTCGTCATGTTTTGTGAGAAAGTGCCTTCTCACCTGTGTGGATTCTTTTATGAGTGTTCAATGATAATGACTTACTGAATATTTTCCCACCTGAACACTTTTCTTCACTAAGACCACTTTTTCTTTTGAAGACAGTCACACACATCTGCATACTTGATGAAAATAAATTGTTTATAACTTTAAATTTCAGCATGAATCTGGTATTCTTACATCACCACCGTACGCAGCTTTATTGTTAGAATACATACATGAGATCAAATAACAGCAGATGTAGAACAACATCGACAATTTATGTGTGCGTCATTTCTAAAGTCCCCTAAAACAAAACATATATCAAGTTGAACCAATTACAAAAAAAAACAATACATCAACATATAAAATAAAATGGCATGCTGCAAACAGAAAAGACAATACTCTCGTTGACAGGATGACAACACAAGTCACCCAACACCACTAGAGAGTTAACAACCCACTCATATAATCCATTCTTGCAACAATGTGTAGGAGGCTTCATATAGAACGGTCAAATACTACTTGAGGTACATGCATCTTGAGTTCTTGTTGAATATTACACTAAAAGTGAACTGATACACCTCGTGAATTGACATTCATTGCAACCAACAAGATCCCACCATTAACAGCAACCACTGTGAAAGTAACACGTTTCCTTGCTTTAGGAGATTATAATTGTTTAAAGAAAATACTGTTTGCTAACAGAAATGTCAGTAATATAGTTGAATAAAGGGATCATTTTGATTAAGATATGGTCATCTCAAGGTTATTTAAAACATTTTACATTGTTACAGAGATGTAGTTATTGCAAAAGTGTATTTCATTCAGTTAGTGAACACGTCTCTACGGGAGTTTCAACTCGATGGTTTCTCCTGTTTGTTGATCCTCAGGTGTTTTTTTTAACAATGTGATTGGAGTAAAATTCTTCCCTCAAGTGCTGCAATTATGTGGCTCCTCATTTCTGAGTTCTTGTGTGTTTTGAGCATTAAGCACTAGAATCGTCTCCCACATATTTGACAAATACAAGGCTACTTGCCTGTCGTCTTCGTCCCTTATATGACACGTTAAAATACTTTTCCTTGCAGATTTTGCAAAATTACAGCTTTAAACCGTTGTGTGGATTCTCATGTGGACTGTCAAGTCACCATTATTAAGTCTGAAATCTTTCCCACATATTTTGCAAGAATATGGTTTCTCACCTGTGTGGATTGTTGTATGAGTGTTCAGTGAAGACTTCTGACTGAATCTGTTCCCACATGTTTTGCAAACAAAGGGCTTCTCACCTGTGTGGATTCTCATGTGAACTTTCAAGGTGTTTCTACAACTGAAATCTTTCCCACATGCTTTGCAAGAATACGGCTTCTCACCTGTGTGTGTTCTCATGTGGACCATCAAGTGACAACTATGTCGAAAATCCTTTCCACATGCTTTGCAAGAATACGGCTTGTCACTTGTGTGGATTTTTATATAAGTCTTCAATGAGGATATCTTACTGAAACTTTTCTCACAGAAGCTGCAAGAATGTGACTTCTCATCTGAGTGGGTTCTCAGGTGTTTGTCGAAAAGCGACCTGAACGTGAAAGCTTCTCCACACTCAAATTAACTCAGTTTGACATCTCTGTGTTCTTGGCTGGTTAAATTCTTAATTTTATGGCTCTGCTTTTCTTGTTTGCTCTGATGCATTTGTAATGGTAAAATATGTATCAGCATCATGGAAAGTTTTGAAAGATGTTGTACAAATGATGGAAAAGTACAGAGACACAGAAACTAAAAAAACACAGCAAGCAGAAGTAGTTAATCAGCTCATGAACTCAGTGTCCTGTCTTTCACGGTTGATCACATGCACCCACACAAGAGAAAGAAGCAGAAACAGATTGTTTTCTGTCTCGGTATGGCAGGCTAAGAAGGACCTTGAAACCGTAACTGACTCCCAGTTGAACGCACCTGAAAGAAACCAGATAACAGCAGAAAAGACAGCCTGTGTCAAAAAACCTCTACTCCCTATGTATGATTCATATGGGGAGGGAACCTCTGTATGTATAAAATGATGGTGTGTCTTATACTTTGTTGAAGCATTCACACAGACTACTGAATACGTATCTGTTGTGCATTTTTCCCTTGCAAGCGAATAAACAGACAAAAACAACTTTGAATCTTCTGAAGACTTTATTGATTTGTAAATAAAACTCTCTTCTACCGATTAACATAGAAATCTTCCATAACACGTTATGTCCACATTGTGTATTTTTACCTCATGGCAACATCACAAACATCTGCCTCGTTAATTTGCAGAGATACAAAGACCTTTTGAATTGTCAGATTTCAAAAAGGCGCCCATTTGTTTCGGATACCAGCTGTATTCTAAAGTGCTCTGAAGAACACGGCAGAGTGCTCCATGGTAAACGCGCAGTGTGGTCACAAGTTGATCTGTCGGCCCTCTGCTCTTAGGAGCGACTACTGACGGTGTTGTACGTTGTTTAACTTTAGTCTACGAGCCAACACACTATGCTGATGGTGGCGTATTATACAGTATTTAGGTAAATGTAGTTACATTCCACCACAGCTTGTTCAACATGAGGCAGCTCCACTGATCAAACTATCAGTATCCATCAGCTACGGTATTAAATCATTAATTAACAATCTACAGCCAGTGAGATGAAACATTGAAACACCTCTCACATGGTATAACTCACTCATAAAATAACTATTCTTCACTATGACTACTTTTACTCTCGAGGTCAGTGAGACACATCTGCAGCCTTGATGAACAGAATATACGTAAAGCTTTAGACCTCAGTGTGAATCTGGTATTCTTGCATCATCACCTCCCAACGCTTTATTGTTAGAATACAAACATGAGATCAAAAAAGAGCATTTTGTAGCTCACTTCCCTTTGAGCCCTGATCCTTACTGTTCATTGACTTTTCCTTACTATTGCTGAGGCTGATTCTTTCACAGCACCATGTAGCACACCATCTACAATTTGTGTTTGTGTGCCACCTCTAAAATCCAAAACAATTTCATCAAGTTGATGCGATTACAAGATACATAAAATATAAAATAAATGAAACGTAGACAAAAAAGAAAAGTTGTCTATTGTACTGATGACAAAATGACTGACTCAACAATACAGAGAAGCTCTCAGCCTAAACATCACTGTTCACAATCTACTCAGATTACTGAAGTAAATACATTTTAAAAACAATAGAAAAATCAAATTGGTCAAACATTTGCAGGAACTATGAACTCAAGAACTGAATTGTCTCCCATGTATTTTGCAAATACAAGGCTACTTGTCTGTATGCAATCTTTTATGCCTTGCCAATTGATGGCAATCACAGTATGTCTTCCTGCAGGTCTTGCAGAGTTACGGCTCCTCCCCAGTGTGGGCTCTTCTCATGTGAACCAACATGGCAGCTCTGTGTCTGAACTCTTGTCCACATGTTTTGCAACAATATGGCTTCTCACCTGTGTGTGTTCTCATGTGAACCAACATGGCAGCTCTGTGTCTGAACTCTCGTCCACATGTTTTGCAAGAATACGGCTTCTCACCTGTGTGTGTTCTCATGTGGACCATCAAGTAACTACTACATCCAAAATCTTTTCCACATGTTTTGCAAGAATAAGGCTTCTCACCCGTGTGGATTCTCATGTGTTCTATCAAGTGACCACTTTGTCCAAAATCTTTTCCACATGTTTTGCAAGAATACGGCTTCTCACCTGTGTGTGTTCTCATGTGAACCAACATGGCAGCTCTGTGTCTGAACTCTCGTCCACATGTTTTGCAAGAATACGGCTTCTCACCTGTGTGTGTTCTCATGTGGACCATCAAGTGACCACTACATCCAAAATCTTTTCCACATGTTTTGCAAGAATAAGGCTTCTCACCCGTGTGGATTCTCATGTGTTCTATCAAGTGACCACTTTGTCCAAAATCTTTTCCACATGTTTTGCAAGAATACGGCTTCTCACCTGTGTGTGTTCTCATGTGGACCATCAAGTTACTACTACATCCAAAATCTTTTCCACATGTTTTGCAAGAATACGGCTTCTCACCTGTGTGTGTTCTCATGTGGACCATCAAGTGACTACTACATCGAAAATCTTTTCCACATGTTTTGCAAGAATGCAGCTTGTCACTTGTGTGGATTTTTATATGAGTCTTCAATGAGGATATCTTACTGAATCTTTTCTCACAGAAGCTGCAAGAATGTGACTTCTCATCTGAGTGGGTTTTCAGGTGTTTGTCGAAATGCGACCTGAACTTGAAAGCTTCTCCACACGTGTCACATTGGAAAAGTGCTTTACCTGTTTGAGGATCACTGTCAGTCTTTGACAAGTTGTTAATATCGTTACAGTGACTTCTGTTTTTCTGTTGTCTTTTCTTTGGTTCTGACTCTGAATCGCTAGTTGATTCTGAGTCTTCATGCACGCTTCCTTTCTGATCTTGGCTCTCAGCTACATGAGAGTTGTTGGAGAGGAGCTGGTGGTCTCTTGTTGGTTCTGGTTCAGTGTGGTTACTTTCCTCATAAGTAGGAGTCAACATGAAGGTCTCAGTCTCCTGCTTCAGTTCAAGCTGCTCTCCCTCCTGACTGGTGCACAGTTCCTCCTGTTCCTCTTTAATCTGTGGAGGATCTGGGTCCTCTTGGTCCAGACTGGAGTTCCTCTCCTGAATACAGAGCTGCTGGTCAGAGAGAACCTCCTCCTCCTTACAGACATGTTGCTGTGGGAGCTCTGGAGGGACAGAGAGCAACATGAATAAGATACGACTGTGATGGTGAAGGAAAAATGCAAACAGTGCATTCACATGAAACCAGGCATACAGCACACCGGATATCATGACAGTGGACGAGGACAGGGAGGGAAAATGAGGTGAACCCGGAAGAGAATACCGGCATCGGTTTTGGATTAAATAGAATTTACAACCGAATGTTACGTAGCTCCCTCACACTGCAGATAGATGCTTAAGTTTGCAATAGATTATTAAGAGAAAGCACATTTTTTAGCCATATAACGCTACAGTCTGTGAATAATTGAATAAAATAGTCACGAAATAGTTGGACCAAATATATCTTATTCCATCATGACAGAAATATCTGATTTGCTGTCTACCATCTGCCTGAATCCACGTGAATGCAGCATTGATTAATACCAGTACACATTTAAACAATTTGGTTTAAGTGGAATTCCTCTGTTTAGTGGTATTAAAATGATGAAGTTGTACAAACCTATCCTGTGTAACTTTATTACAGGTTTCCAAACGATATCCAACAGTCTGCGCTGACGGTCGATCTCTTCCTGGTACTCGAAGATAGTTTTTTCAAAAACTCCAAATATTTCTTCAGCAGCAGCAGATAGTCGCTCGTTGACAAACTCTCTGAAATACTCAACTGAAGACATTGTAGTTTACTCTCAAATGGAATAATTACCTCCGCAACGACTACGATATCGTTTACCAGCCAACTCCACACGTGCGAGCAGCTAACGTTGCAGGCGGCTGTGTTGTTTACTTCCGCTGGATGTCACACTGATAAGTTCCGACTGTGGAAGCGAGTTGCTTTTTTAATGTTGTGCTCCGTCTTCTCTCGGTTTGAATAGTGGATATCAAACTGATAGCAGGTGCTTACCTCCGCCTACTGCACGGGTGTTTGAAACACCATATTTATTATATTCTACCCACCAGCCCTGTGTTGTATGAAAAGGAAAACGTGAGAAACACGTGAAAGCCTGTAATTCTCACCATCCACCATAAGAGAAAAGTCAAAGCTATGTGCCTATAGATACAAGGGCTGCAGAACATCACCTGGTTTGTTTGATTGAGTGGAAGAGTTATTTAAATATCTTTCATATATAAGTGTTATATCGTTCTTGCAGATAGTTATGGTGGAGCTATTTCATTTTTACTAGGTTCACACACTGACACATCATTTAACAAGAGATCATATTTAATGCACTATACATTTTGGTTCATACAAATCTTAATCAGCAAATAACTATAGCTGTCAAATAAATGTAATGGACTAAAAAGTACAATATTTGCCTGTAAAGTATATGTAACATAAAATGAAAGTAGGCAGAATCAAAGTACAAATACCTTCAAATTGATTTTTATTTTTTTATGTTCAATATTTCATGTGTAATTTCCATGAAATCATAGCCATCTGAGGGCAAAACATTGTACATCAATACAGTATTTAGGTAAATGTAGTTACATTCCACCACAGCTTGTTCAACATGAGGCAGCTCCACTGATCAAACTATCAGTATCCATCAGCTACGGTATTAAATCATAAATTAACAATCTACAGCCAGTGAGATGAAACATTGAAACACCTCTCACATGGTATAACTCACTCGTACAATAACTATTCTTCACTATGACTACTTTTACTTTCGAGGTCAGTGAGACACATCTGCGGCCTTGATGAACAGAATATACGTAAAGCTTTAGACCTCAGTGTGAATCTGGTATTCTTACATCATCACCTCCCAACGCTTTATTGTTAGAATACATACATGAGATCAAAAAAGAGCATTTCGTTGCTCACTTCCCTTTGAGCCCTGATCCTTACTGTTCATTGACTTTTCCTTACTATTGCTGAGGCTGATTCTTTCACAGCACCATGTAGCACACCGTCTACAATTTGTGTTTGTGTGCCACCTCTAAAATCCAAAACAATTTCATCAAGTTGATGCGATTACAAAATACATAAAATATAAAATAAATGAAACATAGACAAAAAAGAAAAGTTGTCTATTGTACTGATGACAAAATTACGACCTCAACAATACAGAGAGGCTCTCAGCCTAAACATCACTGTTCACAATCTACTCAGATTACTGAAGTAAATACATTCTAAAAACAAAAGAACAATCTAATTGGTCAAACATTTGCAGGAACTATGAACTCAAGAACTGAATTGTCTCCCATGTATTTTGCAAATACAAGGCTACTTGTCTGTATGCAATCTTTTATGCCTTGCCAATTGATGGCAATCACAGTATGTCTTCCCGCAGTTCTTGCAGAGTTACGGATCCTCCCCAGTGTGGGCTCTTCTCATGTGAACCAACATGGCACCTCTGAGTCTGAACTCTTGTCCACGTTTTGCAAGAATACGGCTTCTCACCTGTGTGTGTTCTCATGTGAACCAACATGGCAGCTCTGTGTCTGAACTCTCGTCCACATGTTTTGCAAGAATACGGCTTCTCACCTGTGTGTGTTCTCATGTGTTCTATCAGGTGACTACTTTGTCCAAAATCTTTTCCACATGTTGTGCAAGAATACGGCTTCTCACCCGTGTGGATTCTCATGTGGACCATCAAGTGACTACTACATCGAAAATCTTTTCCACATGTTGTGCAAGAATGCGGCTTCTCACCTGTATGGATTTTCATATGAGTCTTCAATGAGGATATCTTACTGAATCTTTTCTCACAGAAGCTGCAAGAATGTGACTTCTCATCTGAGTGGGTTCTCAGGTGTTTGTCGAAATGCGATCTGAACTTGAAAGCTTCTCCAAACGTGTCACATTGGAAAAGTGCTTTACCTGTTTGAGGATCACTGTCAGTCTTTGACAAGTTGTTAATATCGTTACAGTGACTTCTGTTTTTCTGATGTCTTTTCTTTGGTTCTGGCTCTGAATCGCTAGTTGATTCTGAGTCTTCATGCTCGCTTCCTTTCTGATCTTGGCTCTCAGCTACATGAGAGTTGTTGGAGAGGAGCTGGTGGTCTCTTGTTGGTTCTGGTTCAGTGTGGTTACTTTCCTCATAAGTAAGAGTCAACATGAAGGTCTCAGTCTCCTGCTTCAGTTCAAGCTGCTCTCCCTCCTGACTGGTGCAGAGTTCCTCCTGTTCCTCTTTGATCTGTGGAGGATCTGGGTCCTCTTGGTCCAGACTGGAGTTCCTCTCCTGAATACAGAGCTGCTGGTCAGAGAGAACCTCCTCCTCCTTACAGACATGTTGCTGTGGGAGCTCTGGAGGGACAGAGAGCAACATAAATAAGATACTACAGTGATGATAGAAAAACAGATATTAAGCAGAAAAATACTAGTAACGTTTTGTATTTAAATCATTAGGATAATTTTTTCATTTACAGGTCATATTGCCCTGGTGTTGTTGTTTTTACCATATAAGTTGTACTCACCTATCCTGTGTAACTTTATTTCGGGTTTCCAAAAAATATTCAACAGTTTGCTCTGACGGTTGATCTCTTTCTGGTACTTGTCTTTAAATTACAGCTTTAAACCATTGTGGGGTCTTCTCATGTGGACTGCTAGGTCACCACTAAGTCTGAACGTTTTCCCACATAAGAGGCAGGTAAATGGCTTCTCACCTGTGTGGATTCTCACGTGGACTGTCAAGTCACCACTAAGTCTGAAATCTTTCCCACATATTTTGCAAGAATACGGTTTTTCACCTGTATGGATTGTTAGATGAGTGTTCAATGCTGATTTGTGACTGAATCTATTACCACACGTTTTGCAAGAAAATGGTTTCTCACCTGAGTGAGTTCTCAGGTGAATGATCAAGCTTGACGGACAGATAAATTCTTTTCCACACGTGTCACATTTAAAAGTCTTATATGAATGAGGCCATTCACCTGTGTGTACTATCAGATGCCTCTGCAAATGTGACTGATACTTAAAACTTTTGTTACACATGGCACATTGGAGAGTCTTTTTACCCGTGTGAGTATTACTGTCAATCTTTGACGTAGTCGGGTTAGATTGACTCTTTGTGAGACTCTTCCTTTTGCAACGTCTTTTCTTAACTTTCGGCTCTGCATGTTCAGTTGATCCTGAGTATCCCTTCTTGCCTTGTTTGTGATCTTGGCTCTCAGCTGTATGAGAGTTGTGTGAGGGGAGCTGGTGGTCACTTTCTGGTCCTGATACCACAGAGCTTATAACGGGTAAGTTGATAGTGTCATCAGGATTGAGGTTTGGAGTCTCATCTTCACTGTGGTCACTTTCCTCATAAGTAGGAGTCAACATGAAGGTCTCAGTCTCCTGCTTCAGTTCAAGCTGCTCTCCCTCCTGACTGGTGCAGAGTTCCTCCTGTTCCTCTTTGATCTGTGGAGGATCTGGGTCCTCTTGGTCCAGACTGGAGTTCCTCTCCTGAATACAGAGCTGCTGGTCAGAGAGAACCTCCTCCTCCTTACAGACATGTTGCTGTGGGAGCTCTGGAGGAACAAGGAGCATACATAAATAGGATACTACTGTGATGTTGACGGAAAAATGCGGACATGCGAGCATTTAAACAATTCATATTTTCTTTGTTGTACAAACCTATCCTGTGTAACTGTATTACGGGTTTCCAAACGATATCCAACAGTCTGCGCTGACGGTCGATCTCTTCCTCGTACTCGACGATCGCATTTTTAAAAACTCCAAATATTTCTTCAGCAGCAGCAGATAGTCGCTCGTTGACAAACTCTCTGAAATACTCAACTGAAGACATTGTAGTTTACTCTCAAATGGAATAATTACCTCCGCAACGACTACGATATCGTTTACCAGCCAACTCCACACGTGCGAGCGGCTGTGTTGTTTACTTCCGCTGGATGTCACACTGATAAGTTCCGACTGTGGAAGCGAGTTACTTTTTCATTGTTGTGCTCCGTCTTCTCTCGGTTTGAACAGTGGATATCAAACTGATAGCATATGCTTACCGCCGCCTACTGCACGGGTGTTTGAAACACCATATTTATTATATTCTACCCACCAGCCCTGTGTTGTATGAAAAGGAAAACGTGAGAAACACGTGAAAGCCTGTAATTCTCACCATCCACCATAAGAGAAAAGTCAAAGCTATGTGCCTATAGTTAAAAGGGCTGCAGAACATCACCTGGTTTGTTTGATTGAGTGGAAGAGTTATTTAAATATCTTTTATATATAAGTGTTATATTGTTCTTGCAGATAGTTATGGTGGAGCTATTTAATTTTTACTAGGTTCACACACTGACACATCATTTAACAAGAGATCATATTCAATGCTCTATACAGTTTGGTTCATAAAAATCTTAATCAGCAAATAACTATAGCTGTCAAATAAATGTAGTCTAAAAAGTACAATATTTCCCTGTAAAGTAGAAGTATATGTAACATAAAATGAAAGTAGGCAGAATCAAAGTACAAATACCTTCAAATTGATTTTTATTTTTTAATGTACAATATTTCATGTGTAATTTCCATGAAATCTTAGCCATCTGAGGGCAAAACATTGTACATCAATACAGTATTTAGGTAAATGTAGTTACATTCCACCACAGCTTGTTCAACATGAGGCAGCTCCACTGATCAAACTATCAGTATCCATCAGCTACGGTATTAAATCATTAATTAACAATCTACAGCCAGTGAGATGAAACATTGAAACACCTCTCACATGGTATAACTCACTCGTACAATAACTATTCTTCACTATGACTACTTTTACTTTCGAGGTCAGTGAGACACATCTGCGGCCTTGATGAACAGAATATACGTAAAGCTTTAGACCTCAGTGTGAATCTGGTATTCTTACATCATCACCTCCCAACGCTTTATTGTTAGAATACATACATGAGATCAAAAAAGAGCATTTTGTAGCTCACTTCCCTTTGAGCCCTGATCCTTACTGTTCATTCACTTTTCCTTACTATTGCTGAGGCTGATTCTTTCACAGCACCATGTAGCACACCATCTACAATTTGTGTTTGTGTGCCACCTCTAAAATCCAAAACAATTTCATCAAGTTGATGCGATTACAAAATACATAAAATATGAAATAAATGAAACGTAGACAAAAAAGAAAAGTTGTCTATTGTACTGATGACAAAATTACTGACTCAACAATACAGAGAGGCTCTCAGCCTAAACATCACTGTTCACAATCTACTCAGATTACTGAAGTAAACACATTCTAAAAACAAAAGAACAATCTAATTGGTCAAACATTTGCAGGAACTATGAACTCAAGAACTGAATTGTCTCCCATGTATTTTGCAAATCCAAGGCTACTTGTCTGTATGCAATCTTTTATGCCAATCACAGTATGTCTTCCCGCAGGTCTTGCAGAGTTACGGCTCCTCCCCAGTGTGGGCTCTTCTCATGTGAACCAACATGCCAGCTCTGTGTCTGAACTCTTGTCCACATGTTTTGCAAGAATACGGCTTCTCACCTGTGTGGATTCTCATGTGTTCTATCAAGTGACTACTATGTCCAAAATCTTTTCCACATGTTTTACAAGAATACGGCTTCTCACCTGTGTGTGTTCTCATGTGGGAAATCAAGTGACAACTATATCGAAAATGTTTTACACACGTTTTGCAAGAATGCGGCTTGTCACTTGTGTGGATTTTTATATGAGTCTTCAATGAGGATATCTTACTGAATCTTTTCTCACAGAAGCTGCAAGAATGTGACTTCTCATCTGAGTGGGTTCTCAGGTGTTTGTCGAAATGCGACCTGAACTTGAAAGCTTCTCCACATGTGTCACATTGGAAAAGTGCTTTACCTGTTTGAGGATCACTGCAAGTCTTTAACAAGTTGTTAATATCGTTACAGTGACTTCTGCTTTTCTGTTGTCTTTTCTTTGGTTCTGGCTCTGAATCGCTAGTTGATTCTGAGTCTTCATGCTCGCTTCCTTTCTGATCTTGGCTCTCAGCTACATGAGAGTTGTTGGAGAGGAGCTGGTGGTCTCTTGTTGGTTCTGGTTCAGTGTGGTTACTTTCCTCATAAGTAGGAGTCAACATGAAGGTCTCAGTCTCCTGCTTCAGTTCAAGCTGCTCTCCCTCCTGACTGGTGCAGAGTTCCTCCTGTTCCTCTTTAATCTGTGGAGGATCTGGGTCCTCTTGGTCCAGACTGGAGTTCCTCTCGTGAATACAGAGCTGCTGGTCAGAGAGAACCTCCTCCTCCTTACAGACATGTTGCTGTGGGAGCTCTGGAGGGACAGAGAGCAACATGAATAAGATACGACTGTGATGGTGAAGGAAAAATGCAAACAGTGCATTCACATGAAACCAGGCATACAGCACACCGGATATCATGACAGTGGACGAGGACAGGGAGGGAAAATGAGGTGAACCCGGAAGAGAATACCGGCATCGGTTTTGGATTAAATAGAATTTACAACCGAATGTTACGTAGCTCCCTCACACTGCAGATAGATGCTTAAGTTTGCAATAGATTATTAAGAGAAAGCAAATTTTTTAGCCATATAACGCTACAGTCTGTGAATAATTGAATAAAATAGTCACGAAATAGTTGGACCAAATATATCGTATTCCATCATGACAGAAATATCTGATTTGCTGTCTACCATCTGCCTGAATCCACGTGAATGCAGCATTGATTAATACCATTACACATTTAAACAATTTGGTTTAAGTGGAATTCCTCTGTTTAGTGGTATTAAAATGATGAAGTTGTACAAACCTATCCTGTGTAACTTTATTACAGGTTTCCAAACGATATCCAACAGTCTGCGCTGACGGTCGATCTCTTCCTGGTACTCGAAGATAGTTTTTTCAAAAACTCCAAATATTTCTTCAGCAGCAGCAGATAGTCGCTCGTTGACAAACTCTCTGAAATACTCAACTGAAGACATTGTAGTTTACTCTCAAATGGAATAATTACCTCCGCAACGACTACGATATCGTTTACCAGCCAACTCCACACGTGCGAGCAGCTAACGCTGCAAGCGGCTGTGTTGTTTACTTCCGCTGGATGTCACACTGATAAGTTCCGACTGTGGAAGCGAGTTACTTTTTTATTGTTGTGCTCCGTCTTCTCTCGGTTTGAATAGTGGATATCAAACTGATAGCAGGTGCTTACCGCCGCCTACTGCACGGGTGTTTGAAACACCATATTTATTATATTCTACCCACCAGCCCTGTGTTGTATGAAAAGGAAAACGTGAGAAACACGTGAAAGCCTGTAATTCTCACCATCCACCATAAGAGAAAAGTCAAAGCTATGTGCCTATAGCTACAAGGGCTGCAGAACATCACCTGGTTTGTTTGATTGAGTGGAAGAGTTATTTAAATATCTTTTATATATAAGTGTTATATCGTTCTTGCAGATAGTTATGGTGGAGCTATTTAATTTTTACTAGGTTCACACACTGACACATCATTTAACAAGAGATCATATTTAATGCACTATACATTTTGGTTCATACAAATCTTAATCAGCAAATAACTATAGCTGTCAAATAAATGTAATGGACTAAAAAGTACAATATTTGCCTGTAAAGTATATGTAACATAAAATGAAAGTAGGCAGAATCAAAGTACAAATACCTTCAAATTGATTTTTATTTTTTAATGTTCGATATTTCATGTGTAATTTCCATGAAATCATAGCCATCTGAGGGCAAAACATTGTACATCAATACAGTATTTGGGTAAATGTAGTTACATTCCACCACAGCTTGTTCAACATGAGGCAGCTCCACTGATCAAACTATCAGTATCCATCAGCTACGGTATTAAATCATTAATTAACAATCTACAGCCAGTGAGATGAAACATTGAAACACCTCTCACATGGTATAACTCACTCGTACAATAACTATTCTTCACTATGACTACTTTTACTCTCGAGGTCAGTGAGACACATCTGCAGCCTTGATGAACAGAATATACGTAAAGCTTTAGACCTCAGTGTGAATCTGGTATTCTTGCATCATCACCTCCCAACGCTTTATTGTTAGAATACATACATGAGATCAAAAAAGAGCATTTTGTAGCTCACTTCCCTTTGAGCCCTGATCCTTACTGTTCATTCACTTTTCCTTACTATTGCTGAGGCTGATTCTTTCACAGCACCATGTAGCACACCATCTACAATTTGTGTTTGTGTGCCACCTCTAAAATCCAAAACAATTTCATCAAGTTGATGCGATTACAAAATACATAAAATATAAAATAAATGAAACATAGACAAAAAAGAAAAGTTGTCTATTGTACTGATGACAAAATTACTACCTCAACAATACAGAGAGGCTCTCAGCCTAAACATCACTGTTCACAATCTACTCAGATTACTGAAGTAAATACATTCTAAAAACAAAAGAACAATCTAATTGGTCAAACATTTGCAGGAACTATGAACTCAAGAACTGAATTGTCTCCCATGTATTTTGCAAATACAAGGCTACTTGTCTGTATGCAATCTTTTATGCCTTGCCAATTGATGGCAATCACAGTATGTCTTCCCGCAGTTCTTGCAGAGTTACGGCTCCTCCCCAGTGTGGGCTCTTCTCATGTGAACCAACATGGCACCTCTGAGTCTGAACTCTTTTCCACATGTTTTGCAAGAATATGGCTTCTCACCTGTGTGTGTTCTCATGTGTTCTATCAAGTGACTACTTTGTCCAAAATCTTTTCCACATGTTTTGCAAGAATAAGGCTTCTCACCCGTGTGGATTCTCATGTGAACCAACATGGCAGCTTTGTGTCTGAACTCTTGTCGACATGTTTTGCAAGGAAATGGCTTCTCACCTGTGTGTGTTCTCATGTGTTCTATCAAGTGACTACTATATCCAAAATCTTTTCCACATGTTTTGCAAGAATACGGCTTCTCACCTGTGTGTGTTCTCATGTGGGCCATCAAGTGACTACTATATCCAAAATCTTTTCCACATGTTTTGCAAGAATAAGGCTTCTCACCCGTGTGGATTCTCATGTGTTCTTTCAAACTACCACTACGTCCAAAATCTTTTCCACATGTTGTGCAAGAATGCGGCTTATCACCTGTGTGGATTTTCATGTGGACCATCAAGCTACTACTTTGACCAAAATCTTTTCCACATGTTTTGCAAGAATACGGCTTCTCACCTGTGTGTGTTCTCATGTGGGTCATCAAGTGACTACTACATCCAAAATCTTTTCCACATGTTTTGCAAGAATAAGGCTTCTCACCCGTGTGGATTCTCATGTGTTCTTTCAAACTACCACTACGTCCAAAATCTTTTCCACATGTTGTGCAAGAATGCGGCTTCTCACCTGTGTGGATTTTCATGTGGGCCATCAAGTGACCACTTTGACCAAAATCTTTTCCACATGTTTTGCAAGAATACGGCTTCTCACCTGTGTGTGTTCTCATGTGGGCCATCAATTGACTACTATATCGAAAATCTTTTCCACATGTTTTACAAGAATGCGGGTTCTCACCTGTATGGATTTTCATATGAGTCTTCAATGAGGATATCTTACTGAATCTTTTCTCACAGAAGCTGCAAGAATGTGACTTCTCATCTGAGTGGGTTCTCAGGTGTTTGTCGAAATGCGACCGAAACTTGAAAGCTTCTCCAAACGTGTCACATTGGAAAAGTGCTTTACCTGTTTGAGGATCACTGTCAGTCTTTGACAAGTTGTTAATATCGTTACAGTGACTTCTGTTTTTCTGTTGTCTTTTCTTTGGTTCTGGCTCTGAATCGCTAGTTGATTCTGAGTCTTCATGCTCGCTTCCTTTCTGATCTTGGCTCTCAGCTACATGAGAGTTGTTGGAGAGGAGCTGGTGGTCTCTTGTTGGTTCTGGTTCAGTGTGGTTACTTTCCTCATAAGTAAGAGTCAACATGAAGGTCTCAGTCTCCTGCTTCAGTTCAAGCTGCTCTCCCTCCTGACTGGTGCAGAGTTCCTCCTGTTCCTCTTTGATCTGTGGAGGATCTGGGTCCTCTTGGTCCAGACTGGAGTTCCTCTCCTGAATACAGAGCTGCTGGTCAGAGAGAACCTCCTCCTCCTTACAGACATGTTGCTGTGGGAGCTCTGGAGGGACAGAGAGCAACATGAATAAGATACTACAGTGATGATAGAAAAACAGATATTAAGCAGAAAAATACTAGTAACGTTTTGTATTTAAATCATTAGGATAATTTTTTCATTTACAGGTCATATTGCCCTGGTGTTGTTGTTTTTACCATATAAGTTGTACTCACCTATCCTGTGTAACTTTATTTCGGGTTTCCAAAAAATATTCAACAGTTTGCTCTGACGGTTGATCTCTTTCTGGTACTTGTCTTTAAATTACAGCTTTAAACCATTGTGGGGTCTTCTCATGTGGACTGCTAGGTCACCACTAAGTCTGAACGTTTTCCCACATAAGAGGCAGGTAAATGGCTTCTCACCTGTGTGGATTCTCATGTGGACTGTCAAGTCACCACTAAGTCTGAAATCTTTCCCACATATTTTGCAAGAATACGGTTTTTCACCTGTATGGATTGTTAGATGAGTGTTCAATGCTGATTTGTGACTGAATCTATTACCACACGTTTTGCAAGAAAATGGTTTCTCACCTGAGTGAGTTCTCAGGTGAATGATCAAGCTTGACGGACAGATAAATTCTTTTCCACACGTGTCACATTTAAAAGTCTTATATGAATGAGGCCATTCACCTGTGTGTACTATCAGATGCCTCTGCAAATGTGACTGATACTTAAAACTTTTGTTACACATGGCACATTGGAGAGTCTTTTTACCCGTGTGAGTATTACTGTCAATCTTTGACGTAGTCGGGTTAGATTGACTCTTTGTGAGACTCTTCCTTTTGCAACGTCTTTTCTTAACTTTCGGCTCTGCATGTTCAGTTGATCCTGAGTATCCCTTCTTGCCTTGTTTGTGATCTTGGCTCTCAGCTGTATGAGAGTTGTGTGAGGGGAGCTGGTGGTCACTTTCTGGTCCTGATACCACAGAGCGTACAACGGGTAAGTTGATAGTGTCATCAGGATTGAGGTTTGGAGTCTCATCTTCACTGTGGTCACTTTCCTCATAAGTAGGAGTCAACATGAAGGTCTCAGTCTCCTGCTTCAGCTCAAGCTGCTCTCCCTCCTGACTGGTGCAGAGTTCCTCCTGTTCCTCTTTGATCTGTGGAGGATCTGGGTCCTCTTGGTCCAGACTGGAGTTCCTCTCCTGAATACAGAGCTGCTGGTCAGAGAGAACCTCCTCCTCCTTACAGACATGTTGCTGTGGGAGCTCTGGAGGAACAGAGAGCAACATAAATAGGATACTACTGTGATGTTGAAGGAAAAATGCGGACATGCGAGCATTTAAACAATTCATATTTTCTTTGTTGTACAAACCTATCCTGTGTAACTGTATTACGGGTTTCCAAACGATATCCAACAGTCTGCGCTGACGGTCGATCTCTTCCTCGTACTCGACGATCGCATTTTTAAAAACTCCGAATATTTCTTGAGCAGCAGCAGATAGTCGCTCGTTGACAAACTCTCTGAAATACTCAACTGAAGACATTGTAGTTTACTCTCAAATGGAATAATTACCTCCGCAACGACTACGATATCGTTTACCAGCCAACTCCACACGTGCGAGCAGCTCACGCTGCAAGCGGCTGTGTTGTTTACTTCCGCTGGATGTCACACTGATAAGTTCCGACTGTGGAAGCGAGTTACTTTTTTATTGTTGTGCTCCGTCTTCTCTCGGTTTGAACAGTGGATATCAAACTGATAGCAGGTGCTTACCGCCGCCTACTGCACGGGGGTTTGAAACACCATATTTATTATATTCTACCCACCAGCCCTGTGTTGTATAACAAGGAAAACGTGAGAAACACGTGAAAGCCTGTAATTCTCACCATCCACCATAAGAGAAAAGTCAAAGCTATGTGCCTATAGATACAAGGGCTGCAGAACATCACCTGGTTTGTTTGATTGAGTGGAAGAGTTATTTAAATATCTTTTATATATAAGTGTTATATTGTTCTTGCAGATAGTTATGGTGGAGCTATTTAATTTTTACTAGGTTCACACACTGACACATCATTTAACAAGAGATCATATTTAATGCACTATACATTTTGGTTCATAAAAATCTTAATCAGCAAATAACTATAGCTGTCAAATAAATGTAATGGACTAAAAAGTACAATATTTCCCTGTAAAGTAGAAGTATATGTAACATAAAATGAAAGTAGGCAGAATCAAAGTACAAATACCTTCAAATAGATTTTTATTTTTTAATGTACAATATTTCATGTGTAATTTCCATGAAATCTTAGCCATCTGAGGGCAAAACATTGTACATCAATACAGTATTTGGGTAAATGTAGTTACATTCCACCACAGCTTGTTCAACATGAGGCAGCTCCACTGATCAAACTATCAGTATCCATCAGCTACGGTATTAAATCATTAATTAACAATCTACAGCCAGTGAGATGAAACATTGAAACACCTCTCACATGGTATAACTCACTCGTACAATAACTATTCTTCACTATGACTACTTTTACTCTCGAGGTCAGTGAGACACATCTGCAGCCTTGATGAACAGAATATACGTAAAGCTTTAGACCTCAGTGTGAATCTGGTATTCTTGCATCATCACCTCCCAACGCTTTATTGTTAGAATACATACATGAGATCAAAAAAGAGCATTTTGTAGCTCACTTCCCTTTGAGCCCTGATCCTTACTGTTCATTGACTTTTCCTTACTATTGCTGAGGCTGATTCTTTCACAGCACCATGTAGCACACCATCTACAATTGGTGTTTGTGTGCCACCTCTAAAATCCAAAACAATTTCATCAAGTTGATGCGATTACAAGATACATAAAATATAAAATAAATGAAACGTAGACAAAAAAGAAAAGTTGTCTATTGTACTGATGACAAAATGACTGACTCAACAATACAGAGAGGCTCTCAGCCTAAACATCACTGTTCACAATCTACTCAGATTACTGAAGTAAATACATTTTAAAAACAAAAGAAAAATCTAATTGGTCAAACATTTGCAGGAACTATGAACTCAAGAACTGAATTGTCTCCCATGTATTTTGCAAATACAAGGCTACTTGTCTGTATGCAATCTTTTATGCCTTGCCAATTGATGGCAATCACAGTATGTCTTCCCGCAGTTCTTGCAGTTACGGTTCCTCCCCAGTGTGGGCTCTTCTCATGTGAACCAACATGGCAGCTCTGTGTCTGAACTCTTGTCCACATGTTTTGCAAGAATATGGCTTCTCACCTGTGTGTGTTCTCATGTGGACCATCAAGCTACTACTTTGACCAAAATCTTTTCCACATGTTTTGCAAGAATAAGGCTTCTCACCTGTGTGTGTTCTCATGTGAACCAACATGGCAGCTCTTTGTCTGAACTCTCGTCCACATGTTTTGCAACAATATGGCTTCTCACCTGTGTGGATTCTCATGTGAACCAACATGGCAGCTTTGTGTCTGAACTCTTGTCGACATGTTTTGCAAGGAAATGGCTTCTCACCTGTGTGTGTTCTCATGTGTTCTTTCAAACTACCACTACGTCCAAAATCTTTTCCACATGTTGTGCAAGAATGCGGCTTCTCACCTGTGTGGATTTTCATGTGGGCAATCAAGTGACTACTTTGTCCAAAATCTTTTCCACATGTTTTGCAAGAATGCGGCTTCTCACCTGTGTGGATTTTCATGTGGGCAATCAAGTGACTACTTTGTCCAAAATCTTTTCCACATGTTTTGCAAGAATAAGGCTTCTCACCCGTGTGGATTCTCATGTGTTCTTTCAAACTACCACTACGTCCAAAATCTTTTCCACATGTTGTGCAAGAATGCGGCTTCTCACCTGTGTGGATTCTCATGTGAACCAACATGGCAGCTTTGTGTCTGAACTCTTGTCGACATGTTTTGCAAGGAAATGGCTTCTCACCTGTGTGTGTTCTCATGTGTTCTTTCAAACTACCACTACGTCCAAAATCTTTTCCACATGTTGTGCAAGAATGCGGCTTCTCACCTGTGTGGATTTTCATGTGGGCAATCAAGTGACCACTTTGACCAAAATCTTTTCCACATGTTTTGCAAGAATAAGGCTTCTCACCTGTGTGTGTTTTCATGTGAACCAACATGGCAGCTCTGTGTCTGAACTCTCGTCCACATGTTTTGCAAGAATACGGCTTCTCACCTGTGTGTGTTCTCATGTGGACCATCAAGTGACTACTACATCCAAAATCTTTTCCACATGTTTTGCAAGAATGCAGCTTGTCACTTGTGTGGATTTTTATATGAGTCTTCAATGAGGATATCTTACTGAATCTTTTCTCACAGAAGCTGCAAGAATGTGACTTCTCATCTGAGTGGGTTCTCAGGTGTTTGTCGAAATGCGACCTGAACTTGAAAGCTTCTCCACACGTGTCACATTGGAAAAGTGCTTTACCTGTTTGAGGATCACTGTCAGTCTTTGACAAGTTGTTAATATCGTTACAGTGACTTCTGTTTTTCTGTTGTCTTTTCTTTGGTTCTGGCTCTGAATCGCTAGTTGATTCTGAGTCTTCATGCACGCTTCCTTTCTGATCTTGGCTCTCAGCTACATGAGAGTTGTTGGAGAGGAGCTGGTGGTCTCTTGTTGGTTCTGGTTCAGTGTGGTTACTTTCCTCATAAGTAGGAGTCAACATGAAGGTCTCAGTATCCTGCTTCAGTTCAAGCTGCTCTCCCTCCTGACTGGTGCACAGTTCCTCCTGTTCCTCTTTGATCTGTGGAGGATCTGGGTCCTCTTGGTCCAGACTGGAGTTCCTCTCCTGAATACAGAGCTGCTGGTCAGAGAGAACCTCCTCCTCCTTACAGACATGTTGCTGTGGGAGCTCTGGAGGGACAGAGAGCAACATGAATAAGATACTACAGTGATGATAGAAAAACTGATATTAAGCAGAAAAATACTAGTAACGTTTTGTATTTAAATCATTAGGATCCTTTTTTCATTTACAGGTCATATTGCCCTGGTGTTGTTGTTTTTACCACATAAGTTGTACTCACCTATCCTGTGTAACTTTATTTCGGGTTTCCAAAAAATATTCAACAGTTTGCTCTGACGGTTGATCTCTTTCTGGTACTTGTCTTTAAATTACAGCTTTAAACCATTGTGGGGTCTTCTCATGTGGACTGCTAGGTCACCACTAAGTCTGAACGTTTTCCCACATAAGAGGCAGGTAAATGGCTTCTCACCTGTGTGGATTCTCACGTGGACTGTCAAGTCACCACTAAGTCTGAAATCTTTCCCACATATTTTGCAAGAATACGTTTTTTCACCTGTATGGATTGTTAGATGAGTGTTCAATGCTGATTTGTGACTGAATCTATTACCACACGTTTTGCAAGAAAATGGTTTCTCACCTGAGTGAGTTCTCAGGTGAATGATCAAGCTTGACGGACAGATAAATTCTTTTCCACACGTGTCACATTTAAAAGTCTTATATGAATGAGGCCATTCACCTGTGTGTACTATCAGATGCCTCTGCAAATGTGACTGATACTTAAAACTTTTGTTACACATGGCACATTGGAGAGTCTTTTTACCCGTGTGAGTATTACTGTCAATCTTTGACGTAGTCGGGTTAGATTGACTCTTTGTGAGACTCTTCCTTTTGCAACGTCTTTTCTTAACTTTCGGCTCTGCATGTTCAGTTGATCCTGAGTATCCCTTCTTGCCTTGTTTGTGATCTTGGCTCTCAGCTGTATGAGAGTTGTGTGAGGGGAGCTGGTGGTCACTTTCTGGTCCTGATACCACAGAGCTTATAACGGGTAAGTTGATAGTGTCATCAGGATTGAGGTTTGGAGTCTCATCTTCACTGTGGTCACTTTCCTCATAAGTAGGAATCAACATGAAGGTCTCAGTCTCCTGCTTCAGCTCAAGCTGCTCTCCCTCCTGACTGGTGCACAGTTCCTCCTGTTCCTCTTTGATCTGTGGAGGATCTGGGTCCTCTTGGTCCAGACTGGAGTTCCTCTCCTGAATACAGAGCTGCTGGTCAGAGAGAACCTCCTCCTCCTTACAGACATGTTGCTGTGGGAGCTCTGGAGGAACAAGGAGCAACATAAATAGGATACTACTGTGATGTTGAAGGAAAAATGCGGACATGCGAGCATTTAAACAATTCATATTTTCTTTGTTGTACAAACCTATCCTGTGTAACTGTATTACGGGTTTCCAAACGATATCCAACAGTCTGCGCTGACGGTCGATCTCTTCCTCGTACTCGACGATCGCATTTTTAAAAACTCTGAATATTTCTTCAGCCGCAGCAGATAGTCGCTCGTTGACAAACTCTCTGAAATACTCAACTGAAGACATTGGTGCTTAGTTACAAACGACTGCAACTAGTGGAGGCACTTCCTGATGCAAGCTGTGCCGCGGCAGTTTACTCGTTTTTATTAGCAAGCTAATGTAGGCTAACATCAGTTGGCACATGTTGCCATGGTAACTACACCAGCAGACTAAACTGGGGTGGATGAACGGCTATGCTGACGAATTTCATTACACAATGGATTTATAAATTCAGAAAAATATATTTTCAAAAAGAAACAGAGGAAAACATCGCTCTACCTGTGGTGATAAATAAAACATAAGTATGTGCCCTGCATTAGTTTACTGCTGACAGAAGCGTTCACTTAAAGGTAAACTCCCTCTGGCGGACAAATGGGTCAATGACGCTGGTCTTCAATATGTACTATCCCTGGGTGCAGACAACTGGAGAACAGTCACTATTTTGTAAACTACAACACCACATGAACAATAAATATGTTGGCAACCAGTACACACTTTAGGTCATGCTATGGAGCTTTAATGAGATTCAATTAAATGAAATTAAATAACATATATGTTGGGCTGGCTTCTTGCCATTAACTTTGAACTTCTTGTCCTAACATATACATTTGACTACAGTACATATTGAAATCATTATATTTATCCTTTTTATGAGGCCAGTGCGTCTCTCAAAAAAGTCAAACATCCATCTCGCTCCTCTACCTTTCCCTTCATGCTCTACAACACTTACTACTGATATTTCTGTCAATCCCTTTTTGCTTATTTCAGTTATCACTTCTCTTTCTTCCCCCAAAACAAACTGGGACTGTCCAGAGGGACAGGTAATCACAGAGCAGTAACTTGGTGCATTAATACTTAGTGCATGTGCCTTCATAATAATTTGTATGTAAAAACAGTCTTAACCGTTAAAGCATAAATTAAGTTCTGTATAGTTCCTCATGTGACCTAATATGTTCCTCTCTGTGGACATCTGATTTAAAATATGTGGAGTTTATGACTATAACTTCTCTAGGCAACCATGTGCTCAGAAACTATGACACATTTTTCATAGAGTACTATAATAACAGAAACTACCACATTTACAAACCAGCAGTGACTAATATGTACATTTAATGATACTGTAATCTAGATTATTTGTTATTCTGGCTACTTAAATTGTAATGTAATCCAACCTGCATGTGCTATTTTGTGCGTGATTTGAGGGGTTGTTCATAGCGTTTCCACAACATAACCGAGAGCAGCCAGTTCAATACTCTGGTCCATAAACTACCAGTTGAACTGAAATAGGAGCCTGAACATAACTTTTCTCTTTAAGGTGGCAATGTTATCCATTTTGTGGAGCTCTGATGGATATCCTTGTAATTCATTCTCAGCTAAAGGAACATAAGATAACGTTGAAATAATTTTCCAGGACATTTTATTTTTCCTCTTATTTTCAATGACTGGGAACGTGGTCAACTTTTTAACATATATTTTCAGGTGTTCAAGGACGTGTGGAAACCCTGATTGTCTGCTTAGAATCTCATTTGTATGCCATCTATCATTTATATTACTGCTACTGAATATTGAAAGAGCTTTACTTACATAATCTACAGTTGACATGTTGCAGACGAAAAGAAAGAAAAGACTAGTTGACAAGAAGGCAACATAAAGTGACCCAACACCACAAGAGAGAGAGAGACTTCCTCAGATTCAACAGAGTTCACAATCAACTCATATATCTGGGGTGGTGTATAAACATTGTAAAAAAATAATAATTTAACAGGTCAAACATTTGTAAGAACTATGCAATCATTGTGCAACAAAGTTATAGTAATATGAAGGAAAAAAAACAAGATTAGTTCAACAAAACTTGATGGCATTGTTCATAATCTACTACTTCATTACAATAACATATTGTGACCTCTTCTCAATTGGAAAAACGGGTGTTTGATCATGAACCACGAGAACTGAATTGTCTCCCACACGTTTACCGCAGAGGGACGGCTTCTCACCAGTGGGCTCTTCTCATGTGGACCAAGCAGCCACTGGGCCTACCTACGCCGTGTGGAATCTGCTTTGTTTGTTTGTCGTCATGTTTTGTGAGAAAGTGCCTTCTCACCTGTGTGGATTCTTTTATGAGTGTTCAATGATAATGACTTACTGAATCTTTTCCCACCTGAACACTTTTCTTCACTAAGACCACTTTTTCTTTTGAAGACAGTCACACACATCTGCATACTTGATGAAAATAAATTGTTTATAACTTTAAATTTCAGCATGAATCTGGTATTCTTACATCACCACCGTATGCAGCTTTATTGTTAGAATACATACATGAGATCAAATAACAGCAGATGTAGAACAACATCGACAATTTATGTGTGCGTCATTTCTAAAGTCCCCTAAAACAAAACATATATCAAGTTGAACCAATTACAAAAAAAACAATACATCAACATATAAAATAAAATGGCATGCTGCAAACAGAAAAGACAATACTCTCGTTGACAGGATGACAACACAAGTCACCCAACACCACTAGAGAGTTAACAACCCACTCATATAATCCATTCTTGCAACAATGTGTAGGAGGCTTCATATAGAACGGTCAAATACTACTTGAGGTACATGCATCTTGAGTTCTTGTTGAATATTACACTAAAAGTTAACTGATACACCTCATGAATTGACATTCATTGCAACCAACAAGATCCCACCATTAACAGCAACCACTGTGAAAGTAACACGTTTCCTTGCTTTAGGAGATTATAATTGTTTAAAGAAAATACTGTTTGCTAACAGAAATGTCAGTAATATAGTTGAATAAAGGGATCATTTTGATTAAGATATGGTCATCTCTAGGTTTTTTAAAACATTTTACATTGTTACAGAGATGTAGTTATTGCAAAAGTGTATTTCATTCAGTTAGTGAACACGTCTCTACGGGAGTTTCAACTCGATGGTTTCTCCTGTTTGTTGATCCTCAGGTGTTTTTTTTAACAATGTGATTGGAGTAAAATTCTTCCCTCAAGTGCTGCAATTATGTGGCTCCTCATTTCTGAGTTCTTGTGTGTTTTGAGCATTAAGCACTAGAATCGTCTCCCACATATTTGACAAATACAAGGCTACTTGCCTGTCGTCTTCGTCCCTTATATGACACGTTAAAATACTTTTCCTTGCAGATTTTGCAAAATTACAGCTTTAAACCGTTGTGTGGATTCTCATGTGAACTGTCAAGTCACCATTATTAAGTCTGAAATCTTTCCCACATATTTTGCAAGAATATGGTTTCTCACCTGTGTGGATTGTTGTATGAGTGTTCAGTGAAGACTTCTGACTGAATCTGTTCCCACATGTTTTGCAAACAAAGGGCTTCTCACCTGTGTGGATTCTCATGTGAACTTTCAAGGTGTTTCTACAACTGAAATCTTTCCCACATGCTTTGCAAGAATACGGCTTCTCACCTGTGTGTGTTCTCATGTGGACCATCAAGTGACAACTATGTCGAAAATCCTTTCCACATGCTTTGCAAGAATACGGCTTGTCACTTGTGTGGATTTTTATATGAGTCTTCAATGAGGATATCTTACTGAAACTTTTCTCACAGAAGCTGCAAGAATGTGACTTCTCATCTGAGTGGGTTCTCAGGTGTTTGTCGAAAAGCGACCTGAACGTGAAAGCTTCTCCACACTCAAATTAACTCAGTTTGACATCTCTGTGTTCTTGGCTGGTTAAATTCTTAATTTTATGGCTCTGCTTTTCTTGTTTGCTCTGATGCATTTGTAATGGTAAAATATGTATCAGCATCATGGAAAGTTTTGAAAGATGTTGTACAAATGATGGAAAAGTACAGAGACACAGAAACTAAAAAAACACAGCAAGCAGAAGTAGTTAATCAGCTCATGAACTCAGTGTCCTGTCTTTCACGGTTGATCACATGCACCCACACAAGAGAAAGAAGCAGAAACAGATTGTTTTCTGTCTCGGTATGGCAGGCTAAGAAGGACCTTGAAACCGTAACTGACTCCCAGTTGAACGCACCTGAAAGAAACCAGATAACAGCAGAAAAGACAGCCTGTGTCAAAAAACCTCTACTCCCTATGTATGATTCATATGGGGAGGGAACCTCTGTATGTATAAAATGATGGTGTGTCTTATACTTTGTTGAAGCATTCACACAGACTACTGAATACGTATCTGTTGTGCATTTTTCCCTTGCAAGCGAATAAACAGACAAAAACAACTTTGAATCTTCTGAAGACTTTATTGATTTGTAAATAAAACTCTCTTCTACCGATTAACATAGAAATCTTCCATAACACGTTATGTCCACATTGTGTATTTTTACCTCATGGCAACATCACAAACATCTGCCTCGTTAATTTGCAGAGATACAAAGACCTTTTGAATTGTCAGATTTCAAAAAGGCGCCCATTTGTTTCGGATACCAGCTGTATTCTAAAGTGCTCTGAAGAACACGGCAGAGTGCTCCATGGTAAACGCGCAGTGTGGTCACAAGTTGATCTGTCGGCCCTCTGCTCTTAGGAGCGACTACTGACGGTGTTGTACGTTGTTTAACTTTAGTCTACGAGCCAACACACTATGCTGATGGTGGCGTATTATACAGTATTTAGGTAAATGTAGTTACATTCCACCACAGCTTGTTCAACATGAGGCAGCTCCACTGATCAAACTATCAGTATCCATCAGCTACGGTATTAAATCATTAATTAACAATCTACAGCCAGTGAGATGAAACATTGAAACACCTCTCACATGGTATAACTCACTCATAAAATAACTATTCTTCACTATGACTACTTTTACTCTCGAGGTCAGTGAGACACATCTGCAGCCTTGATGAACAGAATATACGTAAAGCTTTAGACCTCAGTGTGAATCTGGTATTCTTGCATCATCACCTCCCAACGCTTTATTGTTAGAATACAAACATGAGATCAAAAAAGAGCATTTCGTTGCTCACTTCCCTTTGAGCCCTGATCCTTACTGTTCATTGACTTTTCCTTACTATTGCTGAGGCTGATTCTTTCACAGCACCATGTAGCACACCATCTACAATTTGTGTTTGTGTGCCACCTCTAAAATCCAAAACAATTTCATCAAGTTGATGCGATTACAAGATACATAAAATATAAAATAAATGAAACGTAGACAAAAAAGAAAAGTTGTCTATTGTACTGATGACAAAATGACTGACTCAACAATACAGAGAAGCTCTCAGCCTAAACATCACTGTTCACAATCTACTCAGATTACTGAAGTAAATACATTTTAAAAACAATAGAAAAATCAAATTGGTCAAACATTTGCAGGAACTATGAACTCAAGAACTGAATTGTCTCCCATGTATTTTGCAAATACAAGGCTACTTGTCTGTATGCAATCTTTTATGCCTTGCCAATTGATGGCAATCACAGTATGTCTTCCTGCAGGTCTTGCAGAGTTACGGCTCCTCCCCAGTGTGGGCTCTTCTCATGTGAACCAACATGGCAGCTCTGTGTCTGAACTCTTGTCCACATGTTTTGCAACAATATGGCTTCTCACCTGTGTGTGTTCTCATGTGAACCAACATGGCAGCTCTGTGTCTGAACTCTCGTCCACATGTTTTGCAAGAATACGGCTTCTCACCTGTGTGGATTCTCATGTGTTCTATCAAGTGACTACTTTGTCCAAAATCTTTTCCACATGTTTTGCAAGAATACGGCTTCTCACCTGTGTGTGTTCTCATGTGGACCATCAAGTAACTACTACATCCAAAATCTTTTCCACATGTTTTGCAAGAATAAGGCTTCTCACCCGTGTGGATTCTCATGTGTTCTATCAAGTGACCACTTTGTCCAAAATCTTTTCCACATGTTTTGCAAGAATACGGCTTCTCACCTGTGTGTGTTCTCATGTGAACCAACATGGCAGCTCTGTGTCTGAACTCTCGTCCACATGTTTTGCAAGAATACGGCTTCTCACCTGTGTGTGTTCTCATGTGGACCATCAAGTGACTACTACATCCAAAATCTTTTCCACATGTTTTGCAAGAATAAGGCTTCTCACCCGTGTGGATTCTCATGTGTTCTATCAAGTGACCACTTTGTCCAAAATCTTTTCCACATGTTTTGCAAGAATACGGCTTCTCACCTGTGTGTGTTCTCATGTGGACCATCAAGTGACTACTACATCGAAAATCTTTTCCACATGTTTTGCAAGAATGCAGCTTGTCACTTGTGTGGATTTTTATATGAGTCTTCAATGAGGATATCTTACTGAATCTTTTCTCACAGAAGCTGCAAGAATGTGACTTCTCATCTGAGTGGGTTTTCAGGTGTTTGTCGAAATGCGACCTGAACTTGAAAGCTTCTCCACACGTGTCACATTGGAAAAGTGCTTTACCTGTTTGAGGATCACTGTCAGTCTTTGACAAGTTGTTAATATCGTTACAGTGACTTCTGTTTTTCTTTTGTCTTTTCTTTGGTTCTGGCTCTGAATCGCTAGTTGATTCTGAGTCTTCATGCTCGCTTCCTTTCTGATCTTGGCTCTCAGCTACATGAGAGTTGTTGGAGAGGAGCTGGTGGTCTCTTGTTGGTTCTGGTTCAGTGTGGTTACTTTCCTCATAAGTAGGAGTCAACATGAAGGTCTCAGTCTCCTGCTTCAGTTCAAGCTGCTCTCCCTCCTGACTGGTGCACAGTTCCTCCTGTTTCTCTTTGATCTGTGGAGGATCTGGGTCCTCTTGGTCCAGACTGGAGTTCCTCTCCTGAATACAGAGCTGCTGGTCAGAGAGAACCTCCTCCTCCTTACAGACATGTTGCTGTGGGAGCTCTGGAGGGACAGAGAGCAACATGAATAAGATACTACAGTGATGATAGAAAAACAGATATTAAGCAGAAAAATACTAGTAACGTTTTGTATTTAAATCATTAGGATCCTTTTTTAATTTACAGGTCATATTGCCCTGGTGTTGTTGTTTTTACCACATAAGTTGTACTCACCTATCCTGTGTAACTTTATTTCGGGTTTCCAAAAAATATTCAACAGTTTGCTCTGACGGTTGATCTCTTTCTGGTACTTGTCTTTAAATTACAGCTTTAAACCATTGTGGGGTCTTCTCATGTGGACTGCTAGGTCACCACTAAGTCTGAACGTTTTCCCACATAAGAGGCAGGTAAATGGCTTCTCACCTGTGTGGATTCTCACGTGGACTGTCAAGTCACCACTAAGTCTGAAATCTTTCCCACATATTTTGCAAGAATACGTTTTTTCACCTGTATGGATTGTTAGATGAGTGTTCAATGCTGATTTGTGACTGAATCTATTACCACACGTTTTGCAAGAAAATGGTTTCTCACCTGAGTGAGTTCTCAGGTGAATGATCAAGCTTGACGGACAGATAAATTCTTTTCCACACGTGTCACATTTAAAAGTCTTATATGAATGAGGCCATTCACCTGTGTGTACTATCAGATGCCTCTGCAAATGTGACTGATACTTAAAACTTTTGTTACACATGGCACATTGGAGAGTCTTTTTACCCGTGTGAGTATTACTGTCAATCTTTGACGTAGTCGGGTTAGATTGACTCTTTGTGAGACTCTTCCTTTTGCAACGTCTTTTCTTAACTTTCGGCTCTGCATGTTCAGTTGATCCTGAGTATCCCTTCTTGCCTTGTTTGTGATCTTGGCTCTCAGCTGTATGAGAGTTGTGTGAGGGGAGCTGGTGGTCACTTTCTGGTCCTGATACCACAGAGCTTATAACGGGTAAGTTGATAGTGTCATCAGGATTGAGGTTTGGAGTCTCATCTTCACTGTGGTCACTTTCCTCATAAGTAGGAGTCAACATGAAGGTCTCAGTCTCCTGCTTCAGCTCATGCTGCTCTCCCTCCTGACTGGTCCAGAGTTCCTCCTGTTCCTCTTTGATCTGTGGAGGATCTGGGTCCTCTTGGTCCAGACTGGAGTTCCTCTCCTGAATACAGAGCTGCTGGTCAGAGAGAACCTCCTCCTCCTTACAGACATGTTGCTGTGGGAGCTCTGGAGGAACAAGGAGCATACATAAATAGGATACTACTGTGATGTTGACGGAAAAATGCGGACATGCGAGCATTTAAACAATTCATATTTTCTTTGTTGTACAAACCTATCCTGTGTAACTGTATTACGGGTTTCCAAACGATATCCAACAGTCTGCGCTGACGGTCGATCTCTTCCTCGTACTCGACGATCGCATTTTTAAAAACTCCAAATATTTCTTCAGCAGCAGCAGATAGTCGCTCGTTGACAAACTCTCTGAAATACTCAACTGAAGACATTGTAGTTTACTCTCAAATGGAATAATTACCTCCGCAACGACTACGATATCGTTTACCAGCCAACTCCACACGTGCGAGCGGCTGTGTTGTTTACTTCCGCTGGATGTCACACTGATAAGTTCCGACTGTGGAAGCGAGTTACTTTTTCATTGTTGTGCTCCGTCTTCTCTCGGTTTGAACAGTGGATATCAAACTGATAGCATATGCTTACCGCCGCCTACTGCACGGGTGTTTGAAACACCATATTTATTATATTCTACCCACCAGCCCTGTGTTGTATGAAAAGGAAAACGTGAGAAACACGTGAAAGCCTGTAATTCTCACCATCCACCATAAGAGAAAAGTCAAAGCTATGTGCCTATAGCTAAAAGGGCTGCAGAACATCACCTGGTTTGTTTGATTGAGTGGAAGAGTTATTTAAATATCTTTTATATATAAGTGTTATATTGTTCTTGCAGATAGTTATGGTGGAGCTATTTAATTTTTACTAGGTTCACACACTGACACATCATTTAACAAGAGATCATATTCAATGCTCTATACAGTTTGGTTCATAAAAATCTTAATCAGCAAATAACTATAGCTGTCAAATAAATGTAGTCTAAAAAGTACAATATTTCCCTGTAAAGTAGAAGTATATGTAACATAAAATGAAAGTAGGCAGAATCAAAGTACAAATACCTTCAAATAGATTTTTATTTTTTAATGTACAATATTTCATGTGTAATTTCCATGAAATCTTAGCCATCTGAGGGCAAAACATTGTACATCAATACAGTATTTAGGTAAATGTAGTTACATTCCACCACAGCTTGTTCAACATGAGGCAGCTCCACTGATCAAACTATCAGTATCCATCAGCTACGGTATTAAATCATAAATTAACAATCTACAGCCAGTGAGATGAAACATTGAAACACCTCTCACATGGTATAACTCACTCGTACAATAACTATTCTTCACTATGACTACTTTTACTTTCGAGGTCAGTGAGACACATCTGCGGCCTTGATGAACAGAATATACGTAAAGCTTTAGACCTCAGTGTGAATCTGGTATTCTTACATCATCACCTCCCAACGCTTTATTGTTAGAATACATACATGAGATCAAAAAAGAGCATTTTGTAGCTCACTTCCCTTTGAGCCCTGATCCTTACTGTTCATTCACTTTTCCTTACTATTGCTGAGGCTGATTCTTTCACAGCACCATGTAGCACACCATCT
The DNA here is from genome assembly GCA_032191485.1 of Leptoclinus maculatus. NCBI lineage: Eukaryota > Metazoa > Chordata > Actinopteri > Perciformes > Stichaeidae > Leptoclinus > Leptoclinus maculatus. Next base: position 28,707,518 of record JAVDOI010000005.1, read on the forward strand.
ACAATTTGTGTTTGTGTGCCACCTCTAAAATCCAAAACAATTTCATCAAGTTGATGCGATTACAAAATACATAAAATATGAAATAAATGAAACGTAGACAAAAAAGAAAAGTTGTCTATTGTACTGATGACAAAATTACTGACTCAACAATACAGAGAGGCTCTCAGCCTAAACATCACTGTTCACAATCTACTCAGATTACTGAAGTAAACACATTCTAAAAACAAAAGAACAATCTAATTGGTCAAACATTTGCAGGAACTATGAACTCAAGAACTGAATTATCTCCCATGTATTTTGCAAATACAAGGCTACTTGTCTGTATGCAATCTTTTATGCTTTGCCAATTGATGGCAATCACAGTATGTCTTCCCGCAGTTCTTGCAGAGTTACGGCTCCTCCCCAGTGTGGGCTCTTCTCATGTGAACCAACATGGCAGCTCTTTGTCTGAACTCTCGTCCACATGTTTTGCAAGAATACGGCTTCTCACCTGTGTGTGTTCTCATGTGGACCATCAAGTTACTACTACATCCAAAATCTTTTCCACATGTTTTGCAAGAATACGGCTTCTCACCTGTGTGGATTCTCATGTGTTCTTTCAAACTACCACTATGTCCAAAATCTTTTCCACATGTTTTGCAAGAATACAACTTCTCACCTGTGTGTGTTCTCATGTGGGCCATCAAGTGACTACTACGTCCAAAATCTTTTCCACATGTTGTGCAAGAATGCGGCTTCTCACCTGTGTGGATTTTCATGTGGTCAATCAAGTGACCACTTTGACCAAAATCTTTTCCACATGTTTTGCAAGAATACGGCTTCTCACCTGTGTGTGTTTTCATGTGGGAATTCAAGTTACTGCTACGTCCAAAATCTTTTCCACATGTTTTGCAAGAATACGGCTTCTCACCTGTGTGTGTTCTCATGTGGGTTATCAGGTGACTACTAGATCCAAAATCTTTTCCACATGTTTTGCAAGAATAAGGCTTCTCACCTGTGTGTGTTCTCATGTGTTCTTTCAAACTACCACTACGTCCAAAATCTTTTCCACATGTTTTGCAAGAATACGGCTTCTCACCTGTGTGTGTTCTCATGTGTTCTTTCAAACTACCACTAGATCCAAAATCTTTTCCACATGTTTTGCAAGAATAAGGCTTCTCACCTGTGTGGATTCTCATGTGTCCTTTCAAGTGACCACTTTGTCGAAAATCTTTTCCACATGTTTTGCAAGAATACGGCTTCTCACCTGTGTGTGTTCTCATGTGTTCTATCAACTGACTACTATGTCGAAAATCTTTTCCACATGTTTTGCAAGAATACGGCTTCTCACCTGTGTGTGTTCTCATGTGGACCATCAAGTAACTACTAGATCCAAAATCTTTTCCACATGTTTTGCAAGAATAAGGCTTCTCACCCGTGTGGATTCTCATGTGTTCTATCAAGTGACCACTTTGTCCCAAATCTTTTCCACATGTTTTGCAAGAATACGGCTTCTCACCTGTGTGTGTTCTCATGTGGACCATCAAGTTACTACTACATCGAAAATCTTTTCCACATGTTTTGCAAGAATGCAGCTTGTCACTTGTGTGGATTTTTATATGAGTCTTCAATGAGGATATCTTACTGAATCTTTTCTCACAGAAGCTGCAAGAATGTGACTTCTCATCTGAGTGGGTTTTCAGGTGTTTGTCAAAATGCGACCTGAACTTGAAAGCTTCTCCACACGTGTCACATTGGAAAAGTGCTTTACCTGTTTGAGGATCACTGTCAGTCTTTGACAAGTTGTTAATATCGTTACAGTGACTTCTGTTTTTCTTTTGTCTTTTCTTTGGTTCTGGCTCTGAATCGCTAGTTGATTCTGAGTCTTCATGCACGCTTCCTTTCTGATCTTGGCTCTCAGCTACATGAGAGTTGTTGGAGAGGAGCTGGTGGTCTCTTGTTGGTTCTGGTTCAGTGTGGTTACTTTCCTCATGAGTAGGAGTCAACATGAAGGTCTCAGTCTCCTGCTTCAGTTCAAGCTGCTCTCCCTCCTGACTGGTGCACAGTTCCTCCTGTTCCTCTTTGATCTGTGGAGGATCTGGGTGCTCTTGGTCCAGACTGGAGTTCCTCTCCTGAATACAGAGCTGCTGGTCAGAGAGAACCTCCTCCTCCTTACAGACATGTTGCTGTGGGAGCTCTGGAGGGACAGAGAGCAACATGAATAAGATACTACAGTGATGATAGAAAAACAGATATTAAGCAGAAAAATACTAGTAACGTTTTGTATTTAAATCATTAGGATAATTTTTTCATTTACAGGTCATATTGCCCTGGTGTTGTTGTTTTTACCACATAAGTTGTACTCACCTATCCTGTGTAACTTTATTTCGGGTTTCCAAAAAATATTCAACAGTTTGCTCTGACGGTTGATCTCTTTCTGGTACTTGTCTTTAAATTACAGCTTTAAACCATTGTGGGGTCTTCTCATGTGGACTGCTAGGTCACCACTAAGTCTGAACGTTTTCCCACATAAGAGGCAGGTAAATGGCTTCTCACCTGTGTGGATTCTCATGTGGACTGTCAAGTCACCACTAAGTCTGAAATCTTTCCCACATATTTTGCAAGAATACGGTTTTTCACCTGTATGGATTGTTAGATGAGTGTTCAATGCTGATTTGTGACTGAATCTATTACCACACGTTTTGCAAGAAAATGGTTTCTCACCTGAGTGAGTTCTCAGGTGAATGATCAAGCTTGACGGACAGATAAATTCTTTTCCACACGTGTCACATTTAAAAGTCTTATATGAATGAGGCCATTCACCTGTGTGTACTATCAGATGCCTCTGCAAATGTGACTGATACTTAAAACTTTTGTTACACATGGCACATTGGAGAGTCTTTTTACCCGTGTGAGTATTACTGTCAATCTTTGACGTAGTCGGGTTAGATTGACTCTTTGTGAGACTCTTCCTTTTGCAACGTCTTTTCTTAACTTTCGGCTCTGCATGTTCAGTTGATCCTGAGTATCCCTTCTTGCCTTGTTTGTGATCTTGGCTCTCAGCTGTATGAGAGTTGTGTGAGAGGAGCTGGTGGTCACTTTCTGGTCCTGATACCACAGAGCTTATAACGGGTAAGTTGATAGTGTCATCAGGATTGAGGTTTGGAGTCTCATCTTCACTGTGGACACTTTCCTCATAAGTAGGAGTCAACATGAAGGTCTCAGTCTCCTGCTTCAGCTCAAGCTGCTCTCCCTCCTGACTGGTGCAGAGTTCCTCCTGTTCCTCTTTGATCTGTGGAGGATCTGGGTCCTCTTGGTCCAGACTGGAGTTCCTCTCCTGAATACAGAGCTGCTGGTCAGAGAGAACCTCCTCCTCCTTACAGACATGTTGATGTGGGAGCTCTGGAGGAACAGAGAGCAACATAAATAGGATACTACTGTGATGTTGAAGGAAAAATGCGGACATGCGAGCATTTAAACAATTCATATTTTCTTTGTTGTACAAACCTATCCTGTGTAACTGTATTACGGGTTTCCAAACGATATCCAACAGTCTGCGCTGACGGTCGATCTCTTCCTCGTACTCGACGATCGCATTTTTAAAAACTCCGAATATTTCTTGAGCAGCAGCAGATAGTCGCTCGTTGACAAACTCTCTGAAATACTCAACTGAAGACATTGTAGTTTACTCTCAAATGGAATAATTACCTCCGCAACGACTATGATATCGTTTACCAGCCAACTCCACACGTGCGAGCAGCTAACGCTGCAAGCGGCTGTGTTGTTTACTTCCGCTGGATGTCACACTGATAAGTTCCGACTGTGGAAGCGAGTTACTTTTTTATTGTTGTGCTCCGTCTTCTCTCGGTTTGAACAGTGGATATCAAACTGATAGCAGGTGCTTACCGCCGCCTACTGCACGGCGGTTTGAAACACCATATTTATTATATTCTACCCACCAGCCCTGTGTTGTATAACAAGGACCTATAGATACAAGGGCTGCAGAACATCACCTGGTTTGTTTGATTGAGTGGAAGAGTTATTTAAATATCTTTTATATATAAGTGTTATATTGTTCTTGCAGATAGTTATGGTGGAGCTATTTAATTTTTACTAGGTTCACACACTGACACATCATTTAACAAGAGATCATATTTCATGCACTATACATTTTGGTTCATAAAAATCTTAATCAGCAAATAACTATAGCTGTCAAATAAATGTAATGGACTAAAAAGTACAATATTTCCCTGTAAAGTAGAAGTATATGTAACATAAAATGAAAGTAGGCAGAATCAAAGTACAAATACCTTCAAATAGATTTTTATTTTTTAATGTACAATATTTCATGTGTAATTTCCATGAAATCTTAGCCATCTGAGGGCAAAACATTGTACATCAATACAGTATTTGGGTAAATGTAGTTACATTCCACCACAGCTTGTTCAACATGAGGCAGCTCCACTGATCAAACTATCAATATCCATCAGCTACGGTATTAAATCATTAATTAACAATCTACAGCCAGTGAGATGAAACATTGAAACACCTCTCACATGGTATAACTCACTCGTACAATAACTATTCTTCACTATGACTACTTTTACTCTCGAGGTCAGTGAGACACATCTGCAGCCTTGATGAACAGAATATACGTAAAGCTTTAGACCTCAGTGTGAATCTGGTATTCTTACATCATCACCTCCCAACGCTTTATTGTTAGAATACATACATGAGATCAAAAAAGAGCATTTTGTAGCTCACTTCCCTTTGAGCCCTGATCCTTACTGTTCATTCACTTTTCCTTACTATTGCTGAGGCTGATTCTTTCACAGCACCATGTAGCACACCATCTACAATTGGTGTTTGTGTGCCACCTCTAAAATCCAAAACAATTTCATCAAGTTGATGCGATTACAAGATACATAAAATATAAAATAAATGAAACGTAGACAAAAAAGAAAAGTTGTCTATTGTACTGATGACAAAATGACTGACTCAACAATACAGAGAGGCTCTCAGCCTAAACATCACTGTTCACAATCTACTCAGATTACTGAAGTAAATACATTTTAAAAACAAAAGAAAAATCAAATTGGTCAAACATTTGCAGGAACTATGAACTCAAGAACTGAATTGTCTCCCATGTATTTTGCAAATACAAGGCTACTTGTCTGTATGCAATCTTTTATGCCTTGCCAATTGATGGCAATCACAGTATGTCTTCCCGCAGTTCTTGCAGTTACGGTTCCTCCCCAGTGTGGGCTCTTCTCATGTGAACCAACATGGCAGCTCTGTGTCTGAACTCTTGTCCACAGGTTTTGCAAGAATATGGCTTCTCACCTGTGTGTGTTCTCATGTGTTCTATCAAGTGACTACTTTGTCCAAAATCTTTTCCACATGTTTTGCAAGAATACAACTTCTCACCTGTGTGTGTTCTCATGTGGGCCATCAAGTGACTACTACATCCAAAATCTTTTCCACATGTTTTGCAAGAATAAGGCTTCTCACCCGTGTGGATTCTCATGTGTTCTTTCAAACTACCACTACGTCCAAAATCTTTTCCACATGTTGTGCAAGAATGCGGCTTCTCACCTGTGTGGATTTTCATGTGGGCAATCAAGTGACCACTTTGACCAAAATCTTTTCCACATGTTTTGCAAGAATACGGCTTCTCACCTGTGTGTGTTCTCATGTGAACCATCAAGTGACTACTATATCCAAAATCTTTTCCACATGTTTTGCAAGAATAATGCTTCTCACCTGTGTGTGTTCTCATGTGAACCAACATGGCAGCTTTGTGTCTGAACTCTTGTCGACATGTTTTGCAAGGAAATGGCTTCTCACCTGTGTGTGTTCTCATGTGGACCATCAAGTGACTACTATATCCAAAATCTTTTCCACATGTTTTGCAAGAATAAGGCTTCTCACCTGTGTGTGTTCTCATGTGAACCAACATGGCAGCTCTGTGTCTGAACTCTCGTCCACATGTTTTGCAAGAATACGGCTTCTCACCTGTGTGGGTTCTCATGTGGACCATCAAGTTACTACTACATCCAAAATCTTTTCCACATGTTTGGCAAGAATAAGGCTTCTCACCCGTGTGGATTCTCATGTGTTCTATCAAGTGACCACTTTGTCCAAAATCTTTTCCACATGTTTTGCAAGAATACGGCTTCTCACCTGTGTGTGTTCTCATGTGGACCATCAAGTTACTACTACATCCAAAATCTTTTCCACATGTTTTGCAAGAATACGGCTTCTCACCTGTGTGTGTTCTCATGTGGACCATCAAGTGACTACTACATCGAAAATCTTTTCCACATGTTTTGCAAGAATGCAGCTTGTCACTTGTGTGGATTTTTATATGAGTCTTCAATGAGGATATCTTACTGAATCTTTTCTCACAGAAGCTGCAAGAATGTGACTTCTCATCTGAGTGGGTTTTCAGGTGTTTGTCGAAATGCGACCTGAACTTGAAAGCTTCTCCACACGTGTCACATTGGAAAAGTGCTTTACCTGTTTGAGGATCACTGTCAGTCTTTGACAAGTTGTTAATATCGTTACAGTGACTTCTGTTTTTCTTTTGTCTTTTCTTTGGTTCTGGCTCTGAATCGCTAGTTGATTCTGAGTCTTCATGCACGCTTCCTTTCTGATCTTGGCTCTCAGCTACATGAGAGTTGTTGGAGAGGAGCTGGTGGTCTCTTGTTGGTTCTGGTTCAGTGTGGTTACTTTCCTCATAAGTAGGAGTCAACATGAAGGTCTCAGTCTCCTGCTTCAGTTCAAGCTGCTCTCCCTCCTGACTGGTGCACAGTTCCTCCTGTTCCTCTTTGATCTGTGGAGGATCTGGGTCCTCTTGGTCCAGACTGGAGTTCCTCTCCTGAATACAGAGCTGCTGGTCAGAGAGAACCTCCTCCTCCTTACAGACATGTTGCTGTGGGAGCTCTGGAGGGACAGAGAGCAACATGAATAAGATACTACAGTGATGATAGAAAAACAGATATTAAGCAGAAAAATACTAGTAACGTTTTGTATTTAAATCATTAGGATCCTTTTTTCATTTACAGGTCATATTGCCCTGGTGTTGTTGTTTTTACCACATAAGTTGTACTCACCTATCCTGTGTAACTTTATTTCGGGTTTCCAAAAAATATTCAACAGTTTGCTCTGACGGTTGATCTCTTTCTGGTACTTGTCTTTAAATTACAGCTTTAAACCATTGTGGGGTCTTCTCATGTGGACTGCTAGGTCACCACTAAGTCTGAACGTTTTCCCACATAAGAGGCAGGTAAATGGCTTCTCACCTGTGTGGATTCTTACGTGGACTGTCAAGTCACCACTAAGTCTGAAATCTTTCCCACATATTTTGCAAGAATACGTTTTTTCACCTGTATGGATTGTTAGATGAGTGTTCAATGCTGATTTGTGACTGAATCTATTACCACACGTTTTGCAAGAAAATGGTTTCTCACCTGAGTGAGTTCTCAGGTGAATGATCAAGCTTGACGGACAGATAAATTATTTTCCACACGTGTCACATTTAAAAGTCTTATATGAATGAGGCCATTCACCTGTGTGTACTATCAGATGCCTCTGCAAATGTGACTGATACTTAAAACTTTTGTTACACATGGCACATTGGAGAGTCTTTTTACCCGTGTGAGTATTACTGTCAATCTTTGATGTAGTCGGGTTAGATTGACTCTTTGTGAGACTCTTCCTTTTGCAACGTCTTTTCTTAACTTTCGGCTCTGCATGTTCAGTTGATCCTGAGTATCCCTTCTTGCCTTGTTTGTGATCTTGGCTCTCAGCTGTATGAGAGTTGTGTGAGGGGAGCTGGTGGTCACTTTCTGGTCCTGATACCACAGAGCTTATAACGGGTAAGTTGATAGTGTCATCAGGATTGAGGTTTGGAGTCTCATCTTCACTGTGGTCACTTTCCTCATAAGTAGGAATCAACATGAAGGTCTCAGTCTCCTGCTTCAGCTCAAGCTGCTCTCCCTCCTGACTGGTGCAGAGTTCCTCCTGTTCCTCTTTGATCTGTGGAGGATCTGGGTCCTCCTGGTCCAGACTGGAGTTCCTCTCCTGAATACAGAGCTGCTGGTCAGAGAGAACCTCCTCCTCCTTACAGACATGTTGCTGTGGGAGCTCTGGAGGAACAAGGAGCAACATAAATAGGATACTACTGTGATGTTGAAGGAAAAATGCGGACATGCGAGCATTTAAACAATTCATATTTTCTTTGTTGTACAAACCTATCCTGTGTAACTGTATTACGGGTTTCCAAACGATATCCAACAGTCTGCGCTGACGGTCGATCTCTTCCTCGTACTCGACGATCGCATTTTTAAAAACTCTGAATATTTCTTCAGCCGCAGCAGATAGTCGCTCGTTGACAAACTCTCTGAAATACTCAACTGAAGACATTGGTGCTTAGTTACAAACGACTGCAACTAGTGGAGGCACTTCCTGTTGCAAGCTGTGCCGCGGCAGTTTACTCGTTTTTATTAGCAAGCTAATGTAGGCTAACATCAGTTGGCACTTGTTGCCATGGTAACTACACCAGCAGACTAAACTGGGGTGGATGAACGGCTATGCTGACGAATTTCATTACACAATGTATTTATAAATTCAGAAAAATATATTTTCAAAAAGAAACAGAGGAAAACATCGCTCTACCTGTGGTGATAAATAAAACATAAGTATGTGCCCTGCATTAGTTTACTGCTGACAGAAGCGTTCACTTAAAGGTAAACTCCCTCTGGCGGACAAATGGGTCAATGACGCTGGTCTTCAATATGTACTATCCCTGGGTGCAGACAACTGGAGAACAGTCACTATTTTGTAAACTACAACACCACATGAACAATAAATATGTTGGCAACCAGTACACACTTTAGGTCATGCTATGGAGCTTTAATGAGATTCAATTAAATGAAATTAAATAACATATATGTTGGGCTGGCTTCTTGCCATTAACTTTGAACTTCTTGTCCTAACATATACATTTGACTACAGTACATATTGAAATCATTATATTTATCCTTTTTATGAGGCCAGTGCGTCTCTCAAAAAAGTCAAACATCCATCTCGCTCCTCTACCTTTCCCTTCATGCTCTACAACACTTACTACTGATATTTCTGTCAATCCCTTTTTGCTTATTTCAGTTATCACTTCTCTTTCTTCCCCCAAAACAAACTGGGACTGTCCAGAGGGACAGGTAATCACAGAGCAGTAACTTGGTGCATTAATACTTAGTGCATGTGCCTTCATAATAATTTGTATGTAAAAACAGTCTTAACCGTTAAAGCATAAATTAAGTTCTGTATAGTTCCTCATGTGACCTAATATGTTCCTCTCTGTGGACATCTGATTTAAAATATGTGGAGTTTATGACTATAACTTCTCTAGGCAACCATGTGCTCAGAAACTATGACACATTTTTCATAGAGTACTATAATAACAGAAACTACCACATTTACAAACCAGCAGTGACTAATATGTACATTTAATGATACTGTAATCTAGATTATTTGTTATTCTGGCTACTTAAATTGTAATGTAATCCAACCTGCATGTGCTATTTTGTGCGTGATTTGAGGGGTTGTTCATAGCGTTTCCACAACATAACCGAGAGCAGCCAGTTCAATACTCTGGTCCATAAACTACCAGTTGAACTGAAATAGGAGCCTGAACATAACTTTTCTCTTTAAGGTGGCAATGTTATCCATTTTGTGGAGCTCTGATGGATATCCTTGTAATTCATTCTCAGCTAAAGGAACATAAGATAACGTTGAAATAATTTTCCAGGACATTTTATTTTTCCTCTTATTTTCAATGACTGGGAACGTGGTCAACTTTTTAACATATATTTTCAGGTGTTCAAGGACGTGTGGAAACCCTGATTGTCTGCTTAGAATCTCATTTGTATGCCATGTATCATTTATATTACTGCTACTGAATATTGAAAGAGCTTTACTTACATAATCTACAGTTGACATGTTGCAGACGAAAAGAAAGAAAAGACTAGTTGACAAGAAGGCAACATAAAGTGACCCAACACCACAAGAGAGAGAGAAGACTTCCTCAGATTCAACAGAGTTCACAATCAACTCATATATCTGGGGTGGTGTATAAACATTGTAAAAAAATAATAATTTAACAGGTCAAACATTTGTAAGAACTATGCAATCATTGTGCAACAAAGTTATAGTAATATGAAGGAAAAAAAACAAGATTAGTTCAACAAAACTTGATGGCATTGTTCATAATCTACTACTTCATTACAATAACATATTGTGACCTCTTCTCAATTGGAAAAACGGGTGTTTGATCATGAACCACGAGAACTGAATTGTCTCCCACACGTTTACTGCAGAGGGACGGCTTCTCACCAGTGGGCTCTTCTCATGTGGACCAAGCAGCCACTGGGCCTACCTACTCCGTGTGGAATCTGCTTTGTTTGTTTGTCGTCATGTTTTGTGAGAAAGTGCCTTCTCACCTGTGTGGATTCTTTTATGAGTGTTCAATGATAATGACTTACTGAATCTTTTCCCACCTGAACACTTTTCTTCACTAAGACCACTTTTTCTTTTGAAGACAGTCACACACATCTGCATACTTGATGAAAATAAATTGTTTATAACTTTAAATTTCAGCATGAATCTGGTATTCTTACATCACCACCATATGCAGCTTTATTGTTAGAATACATACATGAGATCAAATAACAGCAGATGTAGAACAACATCGACAATTTATGTGTGCGTCATTTCTAAAGTCCCCTAAAACAAAACATATATCAAGTTGAACCAATTACAAAAAAAACAATACATCAACATATAAAATAAAATGGCATGCTGCAAACAGAAAAGACAATACTCTCGTTGACAGGATGACAACACAAGTCACCCAACACCACTAGAGAGTTAACAACCCACTCATATAATCCATTCTTGCAACAATGTGTAGGAGGCTTCATATAGAACGGTCAAATACTACTTGAGGTACATGCATCTTGAGTTCTTGTTGAATATTACACTAAAAGTGAACTGATACACCTCATGAATTGACATTCATTGCAACCAACAAGATCCCACCATTAACAGCAACCACTGTGAAAGTAACACGTTTCCTTGCTTTAGGAGATTATAATTGTTTAAAGAAAATACTGTTTGCTAACAGAAATGTCAGTAATATAGTTGAATAAAGGGATCATTTTGATTAAGATATGGTCATCTCAAGGTTATTTAAAACATTTTACATTGTTACAGAGATGTAGTTATTGCAAAAGTGTATTTCATTCAGTTAGTGAACACGTCTCTACGGGAGTTTCAACTCGATGGTTTCTCCTGTTTGTTGATCCTCAGGTGTTTTTTTTAACAATGTGATTGGAGTAAAATTCTTCCCTCAAGTGCTGCAATTATGTGGCTCCTCATTTCTGAGTTCTTGTGTGTTTTGAGCATTAAGCACTAGAATCGTCTCCCACATATTTGACAAATACAAGGCTACTTGCCTGTCGTCTTCGTCCCTTATATGACACGTTAAAATACTTTTCCTTGCAGATTTTGCAAAATTACAGCTTTAAACCGTTGTGTGGATTCTCATGTGGACTGTCAAGTCACCATTATTAAGTCTGAAATCTTTCCCACATATTTTGCAAGAATATGGTTTCTCACCTGTGTGGATTGTTGTAGGAGTGTTCAGTGAAGATTTCTGACTGAATCTGTTCCCACATGTTTTGTAAACAAAGGGCTTCTCACCTGTGTGGATTCTCATGTGAACTTTCAAGGTGTTTCTACAACTGAAATCTTTCCCACATGCTTTGCAAGAATACGGCTTCTCAACTGTGTGTGTTCTCATGTGGACCATCAAGTGACAACTATGTCGAAAATCCTTTCCACATGCTTTGCAAGAATGCAGCTTGTCACTTGTGTGGATTTTTATATGAGTCTTCAATGAGGATATCTTACTGAAACTTTTCTCACAGAAGCTGCAAGAATGTGACTTCTCATCTGAGTGGGTTCTCAGGTGTTTGTCGAAATGCGACCTGAACGTGAAAGCTTCTCCACACTCAAATTAACTCAGTTTGACATCTCTGTGTTCTTGGCTGTTTACATTCTTAATTTTATGGCTCTGCTTTTCTTGTTTGCTCTGATGCATTTGTAATGGTAAAATATGTATCAGCATCATGGAAAGTTTTGAAAGATGTTGTACAAATGATGGAAAAGTACAGAGACACAGAAACTAAAAAAACACAGCAAGCTGAAGTAGTTAATCAGCTCATGAACTCAGTGTCCTGTCTTTCACGGTTGATCACATGCACCCACACAAGAGAAAGAAGCAGAAACAGATTGTTTTCTGTCTCGGTATGGCAGGCTAAGAAGGACCTTGAAACCGTAACTGACTCCCAGTTGAACGCACCTGAAAGAAACCAGATAACAGCAGAAAAGACAGCCTGTGTCAAAAAACCTCTACTCCCTATGTATGATTCATATGGGGAGGGAACCTCTGTATGTATAAAATGATGGTGTGTCTCATACTTTGTTGAAGCATTCACACAGACTACTGAATACGTATCTGTTGTGCATTTTTCCCTTGCAAGCGAATAAACAGACAAAAACAACTTTGAATCTTCTGAAGACTTTATTGATTTGTAAATAAAACTCTCTTCTACCGATTAACATAGAAATCTTCCATAACACGTTATGTCCACATTGTGTATTTTTACCTCATGGCAACATCACAAACATCTGCCTCGTTAATTTGCAGAGATACAAAGACCTTTTGAATTGTCAGATTTCAAAAAGGCGCCCATTTGTTTCGGATACCAGCTGTATTCTAAAGTGCTCTGAAGAACACGGCAGAGTGCTCCATGGTAAACGCGCAGTGTGGTCACAAGTTGATCTGTCGGCCCTCTGCTCTTAGGAGCGACTACTGACGGCGTTGTACGTTGTTTAACTTTAGTCTACGAGCCAACACACTATGCTGATGGTGGCGTATTATACAGTATTTAGGTAAATGTAGTTACATTCCACCACAGCTTGTTCAACATGAGGCAGCTCCACTGATCAAACTATCAGTATCCATCAGCTACGGTATTAAATCATTAATTAACAATCTACAGCCAGTGAGATGAAACATTGAAACACCTCTCACATGGTATAACTCACTCGTACAATAACTATTCTTCACTATGACTACTTTTACTTTCGAGGTCAGTGAGACACATCTGCGGCCTTGATGAACAGAATATACGTAAAGCTTTAGACCTCAGTGTGAATCTGGTATTCTTACATCATCACCTCCCAACGCTTTATTGTTAGAATACATACATGAGATCAAAAAAGAGCATTTCGTTGCTCACTTCCCTTTGAGCCCTGATCCTTACTGTTCATTGACTTTTCCTTACTATTGCTGAGGCTGATTCTTTCACAGCACCATGTAGCACACCATCTACAATTTGTGTTTGTGTGCCACCTCTAAAATCCAAAACAATTTCATCAAGTTGATGCGATTACAAAATACATAAAATATAAAATAAATGAAACATAGACAAAAAAGAAAAGTTGTCTATTGTACTGATGACAAAATTACGACCTCAACAATACAGAGAAGCTCTCAGCCTAAACATCACTGTTCACAATCTACTCAGATTACTGAAGTAAATACATTCTAAAAACAAAAGAACAATCTAATTGGTCAAACATTTGCAGGAACTATGAACTCAAGAACTGAATTGTCTCCCATGTATTTTGCAAATACAAGGCTACTTGTCTGTATGCAATCTTTTATGCCTTGCCAATTGATGCCAATCACAGTATGTCTTCCCGCAGTTCTTGCAGAGTTACGGATCCTCCCCAGTGTGGGCTCTTCTCATGTGAACCAACATGGCACCTCTGAGTCTGAACTCTTGTCCACATGTTTTGCAAGAATACGGCTTCTCACCTGTGTGTGTGTTCTATCAAGTGACTACTTTGTCCAAAATCTTTTCCACATGTTTTGCAAGAATAAGGCTTCTCACCCGTGTGGATTCTCATGTGGACCATCAAGTGACTACTACATCGAAAATCTTTTCCACATGTTGTGCAAGAATGCGGCTTCTCACCTGTATGGATTTTCATATGAGTCTTCAATGAGGATATCTTACTGAATCTTTTCTCACAGAAGCTGCAAGAATGTGACTTCTCATCTGAGTGGGTTCTCAGGTGTTTGTCGAAATGCGACCTGAACTTGAAAGCTTCTCCACACGTGTCACATTGGAAAAGTGCTTTACCTGTTTGAGGATCACTGTCAGTCTTTGACAAGTTGTTAATATCGTTACAGTGACTTCTGTTTTTCTTTTGTCTTTTCTTTGGTTCTGGCTCTGAATCGCTAGTTGATTCTGAGTCTTCATGCTCGCTTCCTTTCTGATCTTGGCTCTCAGCTACATGAGAGTTGTTGGAGAGGAGCTGGTGGTCTCTTGATGGTTCTGGTTCACTGTGGTTACTTTCCTTATAAGTAGGAGTCAACATGAAGGTCTCAGTCTCCTGCTTCAGTTCAAGCTGCTCTCCCTCCTGACTGGTGCAGAGTTCCTCCTGTTCCTCTTTGATCTGTGGAGGATCTGGGTCCTCTTGGTCCAGACTGGAGTTCCTCTCCTGAATACAGAGCTGCTGGTCAGAGAACCTCCTCCTCCTTACAGACATGTTGCTGTGGGAGCTCTGGAGGAACAGAGAGCAACATAAATAGGATACTACTGTGATGTTGAAGGAAAAATGCGGACATGCGAGCATTTAAACAATTCATATTTTCTTTGTTGTACAAACCTATCCTGTGTAACTGTATTACGGGTTTCCAAACGATATCCAACAGTCTGCGCTGACGGTCGATCTCTTCCTCGTACTCGACGATCGCATTTTTAAAAACTCCGAATATTTCTTGAGCAGCAGCAGATAGTCGCTCGTTGACAAACTCTCTGAAATACTCAACTGAAGACATTGTAGTTTACTCTCAAATGGAATAATTACCTCCGCAACGACTACGATATCGTTTACCAGCCAACTCCACACGTGCGAGCAGCTCACGCTGCAAGCGGCTGTGTTGTTTACTTCCGCTGGATGTCACACTGATAAGTTCCGACTGTGGAAGCGAGTTACTTTTTTATTGTTGTGCTCCGTCTTCTCTCGGTTTGAACAGTGGATATCAAACTGATAGCAGGTGCTTACCGCCGCCTACTGCACGGGGGTTTGAAACACCATATTTATTATATTCTACCCACCAGCCCTGTGTTGTATAACAAGGAAAACGTGAGAAACACGTGAAAGCCTGTAATTCTCACCATCCACCATAAGAGAAAATTCAAAGCTATGTGCCTATAGATACAAGGGCTGCAGAACATCACCTGGTTTGTTTGATTGAGTGGAAGAGTTATTTAAATATCTTTTATATATAAGTGTTATATTGTTCTTGCAGATAGTTATGGTGGAGCTATTTAATTTTTACTAGGTTCACACACTGACACATCATTTAACAAGAGATCATATTTAATGCACTATACATTTTGGTTCATAAAAATCTTAATCAGCAAATAACTATAGCTGTCAAATAAATGTAATGGACTAAAAAGTACAATATTTCCCTGTAAAGTAGAAGTATATGTAACATAAAATGAAAGTAGGCAGAATCAAAGTACAAATACCTTCAAATAGATTTTTATTTTTTAATGTACAATATTTCATGTGTAATTTCCATGAAATCTTAGCCATCTGAGGGCAAAACATTGTACATCAATACAGTATTTGGGTAAATGTAGTTACATTCCACCACAGCTTGTTCAACATGAGGCAGCTCCACTGATCAAACTATCAGTATCCATCAGCTACGGTATTAAATCATTAATTAACAATCTACAGCCAGTGAGATGAAACATTGAAACACCTCTCACATGGTATAACTCACTCGTACAATAACTATTCTTCACTATGACTACTTTTACTCTCGAGGTCAGTGAGACACATCTGCAGCCTTGATGAACAGAATATACGTAAAGCTTTAGACCTCAGTGTGAATCTGGTATTCTTGCATCATCACCTCCCAACGCTTTATTGTTAGAATACATACATGAGATCAAAAAAGAGCATTTTGTAGCTCACTTCCCTTTGAGCCCTGATCCTTACTGTTCATTGACTTTTCCTTACTATTGCTGAGGCTGATTCTTTCACAGCACCATGTAGCACACCATCTACAATTGGTGTTTGTGTGCCACCTCTAAAATCCAAAACAATTTCATCAAGTTGATGCGATTACAAGATACATAAAATATAAAATAAATGAAACGTAGACAAAAAAGAAAAGTTGTCTATTGTACTGATGACAAAATGACTGACTCAACAATACAGAGAGGCTCTCAGCCTAAACATCACTGTTCACAATCTACTCAGATTACTGAAGTAAATACATTTTAAAAACAAAAGAAAAATCAAATTGGTCAAACATTTGCAGGAACTATGAACTCAAGAACTGAATTGTCTCCCATGTATTTTGCAAATACAAGGCTACTTGTCTGTATGCAATCTTTTATGCCTTGCCAATTGATGGCAATCACAGTATGTCTTCCCGCAGTTCTTGCAGTTACGGTTCCTCCCCAGTGTGGGCTCTTCTCATGTGAACCAACATGGCAGCTCTGTGTCTGAACTCTTGTCCACATGTTTTGCAAGAATATGGCTTCTCACCTGTGTGTGTTCTCATGTGGACCATCAAGCTACTACTTTGACCAAAATCTTTTCCACATGTTTTGCAAGAATAAGGCTTCTCACCTGTGTGTGTTCTCATGTGAACCAACATGGCAGCTCTTTGTCTGAACTCTCGTCCACATGTTTTGCAAGAATACGGCTTCTCACCTGTGTGTGTTCTCATGTGGACCATCAAGTAACTACTACATCCAAAATCTTTTCCACATGTTGTGCAAGAATGCGGCTTCTCACCTGTGTGTGTTCTCATGTGAACCAACATGGCAGCTCTTTGTCTGAACTCTCGTCCACATGTTTTGCAAGAATACGGCTTCTCACCTGTGTGTGTTCTCATGTGGACCATCAAGTTACTACTACATCCAAAATCTTTTCCACATGTTTTGCAAGAATAAGGCTTCTCACCCGTGTGGATTCTCATGTGTTCTATCAAGTGACCATTTTTTCCAAAATCTTTTCCACATGTTGTGCAAGAATGCGGCTTCTCACCTGTGTGTGTTCTCATGTGAACCAACATGGCAGCTCTGTGTCTGAACTCTCGTCTACATGTTTTGCAAGAATACGGCTTCTCACCTGTGTGTGTTCTCATGTGGACCATCAAGTTACTACTATATCGAAAATCTTTTCCACATGTTTTGCAAGAATACGGCTTCTCACCCGTGTGGATTCTCATGTGTTCTATCAAGTGACTACTATGTCGAAAATCTTTTCCACACGTTTTGCAAGAACACGGCTTCTCACCTGTGTGTGTTCTCATGTGGAGCATCAAGTGACTACTATATCGAAAATCTTTTCCACATGTTTTGCAAGAATGCGGCTTGTCACTTGTGTGGATTTTTATATGAGTCTTCAATGAGGATATCTTACTGAATCTTTTCTCACAGAAGCTGCAAGAATGTGACTTCTCATCTGAGTGGATTCTCATGTGTTCTTTCAAGTGACCACTTTGTCGAAAATCTTTTCCACATGTTTTGCAAGAATACGGCTTCTCACCTGTGTGGATTCTCATGTGTTCTATCAAGTGACTACTACATCGAAAATCTTTTCCACATGTTTTGCAAGAATGCGGCTTGTCACTTGTGTGGATTTTTATATGAGTCTTCAATGAGGATATCTTACTGAATCTTTTCTCACAGAAGCTGCAAGAATGTGACTTCTCATCTGAGTGGGTTTTCAGGTGTTTGTCGAAATGCGACCTGAACTTGAAAGCTTCTCCACACGTGTCACATTGGAAAAGTGCTTTACCTGTTTGAGGATCACTGTCAGTCTTTGACAAGTTGTTAATATCGTTACAGTGACTTCTGTTTTTCTGTTGTCTTTTCTTTGGTTCTGGCTCTGAATCGCTAGTTGATTCTGAGTCTTCATGCACGCTTCCTTTCTGATCTTGGCTCTCAGCTACATGAGAGTTGTTGGAGAGGAGCTGGTGGTCTCTTGTTGGTTCTGGTTCAGTGTGGTTACTTTCCTCATAAGTAGGAGTCAACATGAAGGTCTCAGTCTCCTGCTTCAGTTCAAGCTGCTCTCCCTCCTGACTGGTGCACAGTTCCTCCTGTTCCTCTTTGATCTGTGGAGGATCTGGGTCCTCTTGGTCCAGACTGGAGTTCCTCTCCTGAATACAGAGCTGCTGGTCAGAGAGAACCTCCTCCTCCTTACAGACATGTTGCTGTGGGAGCTCTGGAGGGACAGAGAGCAACATGAATAAGATACTACAGTGATGATAGAAAAACAGATATTAAGCAGAAAAATACTAGTAACGTTTTGTATTTAAATCATTAGGATCCTTTTTTCATTTACAGGTCATATTGCCCTGGTGTTGTTGTTTTTACCACATAAGTTGTACTCACCTATCCTGTGTAACTTTATTTCGGGTTTCCAAAAAATATTCAACAGTTTGCTCTGACGGTTGATCTCTTTCTGGTACTTGTCTTTAAATTACAGCTTTAAACCATTGTGGGGTCTTCTCATGTGGACTGCTAGGTCACCACTAAGTCTGAACGTTTTCCCACATAAGAGGCAGGTAAATGGCTTCTCACCTGTGTGGATTCTTACGTGGACTGTCAAGTCACCACTAAGTCTGAAATCTTTCCCACATATTTTGCAAGAATACGTTTTTTCACCTGTATGGATTGTTAGATGAGTGTTCAATGCTGATTTGTGACTGAATCTATTACCACACGTTTTGCAAGAAAATGGTTTCTCACCTGAGTGAGTTCTCAGGTGAATGATCAAGCTTGACGGACAGATAAATTATTTTCCACACGTGTCACATTTAAAAGTCTTATATGAATGAGGCCATTCACCTGTGTGTACTATCAGATGCCTCTGCAAATGTGACTGATACTTAAAACTTTTGTTACACATGGCACATTGGAGAGTCTTTTTACCCGTGTGAGTATTACTGTCAATCTTTGATGTAGTCGGGTTAGATTGACTCTTTGTGAGACTCTTCCTTTTGCAACGTCTTTTCTTAACTTTCGGCTCTGCATGTTCAGTTGATCCTGAGTATCCCTTCTTGCCTTGTTTGTGATCTTGGCTCTCAGCTGTATGAGAGTTGTGTGAGGGGAGCTGGTGGTCACTTTCTGGTCCTGATACCACAGAGCTTATAACGGGTAAGTTGATAGTGTCATCAGGATTGAGGTTTGGAGTCTCATCTTCACTGTGGTCACTTTCCTCATAAGTAGGAATCAACATGAAGGTCTCAGTCTCCTGCTTCAGCTCAAGCTGCTCTCCCTCCTGACTGGTGCAGAGTTCCTCCTGTTCCTCTTTGATCTGTGGAGGATCTGGGTCCTCTTGGTCCAGACTGGAGTTCCTCTCCTGAATACAGAGCTGCTGGTCAGAGAGAACCTCCTCCTCCTTACAGACATGTTGCTGTGGGAGCTCTGGAGGAACAAGGAGCAACATAAATAGGATACTACTGTGATGTTGAAGGAAAAATGCGGACATGCGAGCATTTAAACAATTCATATTTTCTTTGTTGTACAAACCTATCCTGTGTAACTGTATTACGGGTTTCCAAACGATATCCAACAGTCTGCGCTGACGGTCGATCTCTTCCTCGTACTCGACGATCGCATTTTTAAAAACTCTGAATATTTCTTCAGCAGCAGCAGATAGTCGCTCGTTGACAAACTCTCTGAAATACTCAACTGAAGACATTGGTGCTTAGTTACAAACGACTGCAACTAGTGGAGGCACTTCCTGTTGCAAGCTGTGCCGCGGCAGTTTACTCGTTTTTATTAGCAAGCTAATGTAGGCTAACATCAGTTGGCACTTGTTGCCATGGTAACTACACCAGCAGACTAAACTGGGGTGGATGAACGGCTATGCTGACGAATTTCATTACACAATGGATTTATAAATTCAGAAAAATATATTTTCAAAAAGAAACAGAGGAAAACATCGCTCTACCTGTGGTGATAAATAAAACATAAGTATGTGCCCTGCATTAGTTTACTGCTGACAGAAGCGTTCACTTAAAGGTAAACTCCCTCTGGCGGACAAATGGGTCAATGACGCTGGTCTTCAATATGTACTATCCCTGGGTGCAGACAACTGGAGAACAGTCACTATTTTGTAAACTACAACACCACATGAACAATAAATATGTTGGCAACCAGTACACACTTTAGGTCATGCTATGGAGCTTTAATGAGATTCAATTAAATGAAATTAAATAACATATATGTTGGGCTGGCTTCTTGCCATTAACTTTGAACTTCTTGTCCTAACATATACATTTGACTACAGTACATATTGAAATCATTATATTTATCCTTTTTATGAGGCCAGTGCGTCTCTCAAAAAAGTCAAACATCCATCTCGCTCCTCTACCTTTCCCTTCATGCTCTACAACACTTACTACTGATATTTCTGTCAATCCCTTTTTGCTTATTTCAGTTATCACTTCTGTTTCTTCCCCCAAAACAAACTGGGACTGTCCAGAGGGACAGGTAATCACAGAGCAGTAACTTGGTGCATTAATACTTAGTGCATGTGCCTTCATAATAATTTGTATGTAAAAACAGTCTTAACCGTTAAAGCATAAATTAAGTTCTGTATAGTTCCTCATGTGACCTAATATGTTCCTCTCTGTGGACATCTGATTTAAAATATGTGGAGTTTATGACTATAACTTCTCTAGGCAACCATGTGCTCAGAAACTATGACACATTTTTCATAGAGTACTATAATAACAGAAACTACCACATTTACAAACCAGCAGTGACTAATATGTACATTTAATGATACTGTAATCTAGATTATTTGTTATTCTGGCTACTTAAATTGTAATGTAATCCAACCTGCATGTGCTATTTTGTGCGTGATTTGAGGGGTTGTTCATAGCGTTTCCACAACATAACCGAGAGCAGCCAGTTCAATACTCTGGTCCATAAACTACCAGTTGAACTGAAATAGGAGCCTGAACATAACTTTTCTCTTTAAGGTGGCAATGTTATCCATTTTGTGGAGCTCTGATGGATATCCTTGTAATTCATTCTCAGCTAAAGGAACATAAGATAACGTTGAAATAATTTTCCAGGACATTTTATTTTTCCTCTTATTTTCAATGACTGGGAACGTGGTCAACTTTTTAACATATATTTTCAGGTGTTCAAGGACGTGTGGAAACCCTGATTGTCTGCTTAGAATCTCATTTGTATGCCATCTATCATTTATATTACTGCTACTGAATATTGAAAGAGCTTTACTTACATAATCTACAGTTGACATGTTGCAGACGAAAAGAAAGAAAAGACTAGTTGACAAGAAGGCAACATAAAGTGACCCAACACCACAAGAGAGAGAGAAGACTTCCTCAGATTCAACAGAGTTCACAATCAACTCATATATCTGGGGTGGTGTATAAACATTGTAAAAAAATAATAATTTAACAGGTCAAACATTTGTAAGAACTATGCAATCATTGTGCAACAAAGTTATAGTAATATGAAGGAAAAAAAACAAGATTAGTTCAACAAAGCTTGATGGCATTGTTCATAATCTACTACTTCATTACAATAACATATTGTGACCTCTTCTCAATTGGAAAAACGGGTGTTTGATCATGAACCACGAGAACTGAATTGTCTCCCACACGTTTACCGCAGAGGGACGGCTTCTCACCAGTGGGCTCTTCTCATGTGGACCAAGCAGCCACTGGGCCTACCTACGCCGTGTGGAATCTGCTTTGTTTGTTTGTCGTCATGTTTTGTGAGAAAGTGCCTTCTCACCTGTGTGGATTCTTTTATGAGTGTTCAATGATAATGACTTACTGAATCTTTTCCCACCTGAACACTTTTCTTCACTAAGACCACTTTTTCTTTTGAAGACAGTCACACACATCTGCATACTTGATGAAAATAAATTGTTTATAACTTTAAATTTCAGCATGAATCTGGTATTCTTACATCACCACCGTATGCAGCTTTATTGTTAGAATACATACATGAGATCAAATAACAGCAGATGTAGAACAACATCGACAATTTATGTGTGCGTCATTTCTAAAGTCCCCTAAAACAAAACATATATCAAGTTGAACCAATTACAAAAAAAACAATACATCAACATATAAAATAAAATGGCATGCTGCAAACAGAAAAGACAATACTCTCGTTGACAGGATGACAACACAAGTCACCCAACACCACTAGAGAGTTAACAACCCACTCATATAATCCATTCTTGCAACAATGTGTAGGAGGCTTCATATAGAACGGTCAAATACTACTTGAGGTACATGCATCTTGAGTTCTTGTTGAATATTACACTAAAAGTGAACTGATACACCTCATGAATTGACATTCATTGCAACCAACAAGATCCCACCATTAACAGCAACCACTGTGAAAGTAACACGTTTCCTTGCTTTAGGAGATTATAATTGTTTAAAGAAAATACTGTTTGCTAACAGAAATGTCAGTAATATAGTTGAATAAAGGGATCATTTTGATTAAGATATGGTCATCTCAAGGTTATTTAAAACATTTTACATTGTTACAGAGATGTAGTTATTGCAAAAGTGTATTTCATTCAGTTAGTGAACACGTCTCTACGGGAGTTTCAACTCGATGGTTTCTCCTGTTTGTTGATCCTCAGGTGTTTTTTTTAACAATGTGATTGGAGTAAAATTCTTCCCTCAAGTGCTGCAATTATGTGGCTCCTCATTTCTGAGTTCTTGTGTGTTTTGAGCATTAAGCACTAGAATCGTCTCCCACATATTTGACAAATACAAGGCTACTTGCCTGTCGTCTTCGTCCCTTATATGACACGTTAAAATACTTTTCCTTGCAGATTTTGCAAAATTACAGCTTTAAACCGTTGTGTGGATTCTCATGTGGACTGTCAAGTCACCATTATTAAGTCTGAAATCTTTCCCACATATTTTGCAAGAATATGGTTTCTCACCTGTGTGGATTGTTGTATGAGTGTTCAGTGAAGACTTCTGACTGAATCTGTTCCCACATGTTTTGCAAACAAAGGGCTTCTCACCTGTGTGGATTCTCATGTGAACTTTCAAGGTGTTTCTACAACTGAAATCTTTCCCACATGCTTTGCAAGAATACGGCTTCTCACCTGTGTGTGTTCTCATGTGGACCATCAAGTGACAACTATGTCGAAAATCCTTTCCACATGCTTTGCAAGAATGCAGCTTGTCACTTGTGTGGATTTTTATATGAGTCTTCAATGAGGATATCTTACTGAAACTTTTCTCACAGAAGCTGCAAGAATGTGACTTCTCATCTGAGTGGGTTCTCAGGTGTTTGTCGAAATGCGACCTGAACGTGAAAGCTTCTCCACACTCAAATTAACTCAGTTTGACATCTCTGTGTTCTTGGCTGGTTAAATTCTTAATTTTATGGCTCTGCTTTTCTTGTTTGCTCTGATGCATTTGTAATGGTAAAATATGTATCAGCATCATGGAAAGTTTTGAAAGATGTTGTACAAATGATGGAAAAGTACAGAGACACAGAAACTAAAAAAACACAGCAAGCTGAAGTAGTTAATCAGCTCATGAACTCAGTGTCCTGTCTTTCACGGTTGATCACATGCACCCACACAAGAGAAAGAAGCAGAAACAGATTGTTTTCTGTCTCGGTATGGCAGGCTAAGAAGGACCTTGAAACCGTAACTGACTCCCAGTTGAACGCACCTGAAAGAAACCAGATAACAGCAGAAAAGACAGCCTGTGTCAAAAAACCTCTACTCCCTATGTATGATTCATATGGGGAGGGAACCTCTGTATGTATAAAATGATGGTGTGTCTCATACTTTGTTGAAGCATTCACACAGACTACTGAATACGTATCTGTTGTGCATTTTTCCCTTGCAAGCGAATAAACAGACAAAAACAACTTTGAATCTTCTGAAGACTTTATTGATTTGTAAATAAAACTCTCTTCTACCGATTAACATAGAAATCTTCCATAACACGTTATGTCCACATTGTGTATTTTTACCTCACGGCAACATCACAAACATCTGCCTTGTTAATTTGCAGAGATACAAAGACCTTTTGAATTGTCAGATTTCAAAAAGGCGCCCATTTGTTTCGGATACCAGCTGTATTCTAAAGTGCTCTGAAGAACACGGCAGAGTGCTCCATGGTAAACGCGCAGTGTGGTCACAAGTTGATCTGTCGGCCCTCTGCTCTTAGGAGCGACTACTGACGGTGTTGTACGTTGTTTAACTTTAGTCTACGAGCCAACACACTATGCTGATGGTGGCGTATTATACAGTATTTAGGTAAATGTAGTTACATTCCACCACAGCTTGTTCAACATGAGGCAGCTCCACTGATCAAACTATCAGTATCCATCAGCTACGGTATTAAATCATTAATTAACAATCTACAGCCAGTGAGATGAAACATTGAAACACCTCTCACATGGTATAACTCACTCGTACAATAACTATTCTTCACTATGACTACTTTTACTTTCGAGGTCAGTGAGACACATCTGCAGCCTTGATGAACAGAATATACGTAAAGCTTTAGACCTCAGTGTGAATCTGGTATTCTTGCATCATCACCTCACAACGCTTTATTGTTAGAATACAAACATGAGATCAAAAAAGAGCATTTTGTAGCTCACTTCCCTTTGAGCCCTGATCCTTACTGTTCATTGACTTTTCCTTACTATTGCTGAGGCTGATTCTTTCACAGCACCATGTAGCACACCGTCTACAATTGGTGTTTGTGTGCCACCTCTAAAATCCAAAACAATTTCATCAAGTTGATGCGATTACAAGATACATAAAATATAAAATAAATGAAACGTAGACAAAAAAGAAAAGTTGTCTATTGTACTGATGACAAAATGACTGACTCAACAATACAGAGAGGCTCTCAGCCTAAACATCACTGTTCACAATCTACTCAGATTACTGAAGTAAATACATTTTAAAAACAATAGAAAAATCAAATTGGTCAAACATTTGCAGGAACTATGAACTCAAGAACTGAATTGTCTCCCATGTATTTTGCAAATACAAGGCTACTTGTCTGTATGCAATCTTTTATGCCTTGCCAATTGATGGCAATCACAGTATGTCTTCCCGCAGTTCTTGCAGAGTTACGGCTCCTCCCCAGTGTGGGCTCTTCTCATGTGAACCAACATGGCAGCTCTGTGTCTGAACTCTTGTCCACAGGTTTTGCAACAATATGGCTTCTCACCTGTGTGGATTCTCATGTGAACCAACATGGCAGCTTTGTGTCTGAACTCTTGTCGACATGTTTTGCAAGGAAATGGCTTCTCACCTGTGTGTGTTCTCATGTGGACCATCAAGTGACTACTATATCCAAAATCTTTTCCACATGTTTTGCAAGAATAAGGCTTCTCACCTGTGTGTTCTCATGTGAACCAACATGGCAGCTTTGTGTCTGAACTCTTGTCGACATGTTTTGCAAGGAAATGGCTTCTCACCTGTGTGTGTTCTCATGTGAACCAACATGGCAGCTCTGTGTCTGAACTCTCGTCCACATGTTTTGCAAGAATACGGCTTCTCACCTGTGTGGGTTCTCATGTGGACCATCAAGTTACTACTACATCCAAAATCTTTTCCACATGTTTTGCAAGAATAAGGCTTCTCACCCGTGTGGATTCTCATGTGTTCTATCAAGTGACCACTTTGTCCAAAATCTTTTCCACATGTTTTGCAAGAATGCAGCTTGTCACTTGTGTGGATTTTTATATGAGTCTTCAATGAGGATATCTTACTGAATCTTTTCTCACAGAAGCTGCAAGAATGTGACTTCTCATCTGAGTGGGTTTTCAGGTGTTTGTCGAAATGCGACCTGAACTTGAAAGCTTCTCCACACGTGTCACATTGGAAAAGTGCTTTACCTGTTTGAGGATCACTGTCAGTCTTTGACAAGTTGTTAATATCGTTACAGTGACTTCTGTTTTTCTTTTGTCTTTTCTTTGGTTCTGGCTCTGAATCGCTAGTTGATTCTGAGTCTTCATGCTCGCTTCCTTTCTGATCTTGGCTCTCAGCTACATGAGAGTTGTTGGAGAGGAGCTGGTGGTCTCTTGTTGGTTCTGGTTCAGTGTGGTTACTTTCCTCATAAGTAGGAGTCAACATGAAGGTCTCAGTCTCCTGCTTCAGTTCAAGCTGCTCTCCCTCCTGACTGGTGCACAGTTCCTCCTGTTCCTCTTTGATCTGTGGAGGATCTGGGTCCTCTTGGTCCAGACTGGAGTTCCTCTCCTGAATACAGAGCTGCTGGTCAGAGAGAACCTCCTCCTCCTTACAGACATGTTGCTGTGGGAGCTCTGGAGGGACAGAGAGCAACATGAATAAGATTAGGGCTGCAACTAACGATTATTTTAATAATCGATTAATCTGTCGATTATTTTTACGATTTTTACGATTTTCACGATTAATCGATGAATCGGATAAAAAAAAAGCATTAATTTCCAACCCTTTATTCAAAAACAGTATGCTTTATGCTTTACATCTGCCAATTATATCGTTTTTTTTTAAATAAAGTGCACAAAAATATGTATATTTTAGTTTAAAGGGACCTGAGCTGTCAGAACAATAAATCATTTATAAAAAATAAAGAAAAATACAAATCAGAAAACTTAACAGGATTTGTTTGAACGTCAGAACTTGTTCTCTACACTACACTCACAGATGCACACACTCACAAACTCACACTCACACACTCTCACACTCAGACACACGCACACACACTCAAGTTCACTTGAAGCTTATTCATTAAATTATTACCATCATTGTAGTAAGTGCAAGTTAAGTTAATTTATACACCACATTTAAACACAGTTTAAGATGACCAAGTGCTATAAAAAAAAATTAAAAAGTACAACACACACAAATATATTTGTCAACAATAACCGATATGGGACAAAGCACAGAATATATATACATGACAACAGATTGAAAAATGAATGGGCCAAAAAAGGCGAGTGAATAAAAACGTGTCTTTAGTCCTGCTTTACTACTGTTATTAACGAGCTAACGCTAACTTGTCATGCTTGTCAAACTGGATAACGAGTAAACACCGGCACCAGAAGAGCTACTGGAGGGACGTTACGTCCCTGATAGCAGTCGACTCCGGGGCGGCTGATCCGCCGTACTGTCGCACTCGGTTCGGCCATGCACGCCGGATACGCTCCGCCTACGGATCGCGCACCGTCAAACATCGTTACGGGTCTCCGGTGGTCTTTCCTCTACCTCCGCTCTGCTCCGCGCTCAACTCAACTTTTTTTTTTAAATCTCAAACATCTCCGCGACTTATTGAGTGGCGTAATAATCGCGCGACACAACGAATCGATAATGAAATTCGTTGCCAACTCTTTTAATAATCGAATTTTATCGATTTTATCGATTCGTTGTTGCAGCCCTAAATAAGATACTACAGTGATGATAGAAAAACAGATATTAAGCAGAAAAATACTAGTAACGTTTTGTATTTAAATCATTAGGATCCTTTTTTAATTTACAGGTCATATTGCCCTGGTGTTGTTGTTTTTACCACATAAGTTGTACTCACCTATCCTGTGTAACTTTATTTCGGGTTTCCAAAAAATATTCAACAGTTTGCTCTGACGGTTGATCTCTTTCTGGTACTTGTCTTTAAATTACAGCTTTAAACCATTGTGGGGTCTTCTCATGTGGACTGCTAGGTCACCACTAAGTCTGAACGTTTTCCCACATAAGAGGCAGGTAAATGGCTTCTCACCTGTGTGGATTCTCACGTGGACTGTCAAGTCACCACTAAGTCTGAAATCTTTCCCACATATTTTGCAAGAATACGTTTTTTCACCTGTATGGATTGTTAGATGAGTGTTCAATGCTGATTTGTGACTGAATCTATTACCACACGTTTTGCAAGAAAATGGTTTCTCACCTGAGTGAGTTCTCAGGTGAATGATCAAGCTTGACGGACAGATAAATTCTTTTCCACACGTGTCACATTTAAAAGTCTTATATGAATGAGGCCATTCACCTGTGTGTACTATCAGATGCCTCTGCAAATGTGACTGATACTTAAAACTTTTGTTACACATGGCACATTGGAGAGTCTTTTTACCCGTGTGAGTATTACTGTCAATCTTTGACGTAGTCGGGTTAGATTGACTCTTTGTGAGACTCTTCCTTTTGCAACGTCTTTTCTTAACTTTCGGCTCTGCATGTTCAGTTGATCCTGAGTATCCCTTCTTGCCTTGTTTGTGATCTTGGCTCTCAGCTGTATGAGAGTTGTGTGAGGGGAGCTGGTGGTCACTTTCTGGTCCTGATACCACAGAGCTTATAACGGGTAAGTTGATAGTGTCATCAGGATTGAGGTTTGGAGTCTCATCTTCACTGTGGTCACTTTCCTCATAAGTAGGAGTCAACATGAAGGTCTCAGTCTCCTGCTTCAGCTCATGCTGCTCTCCCTCCTGACTGGTCCAGAGTTCCTCCTGTTCCTCTTTGATCTGTGGAGGATCTGGGTCCTCTTGGTCCAGACTGGAGTTCCTCTCCTGAATACAGAGCTGCTGGTCAGAGAGAACCTCCTCCTCCTTACAGACATGTTGCTGTGGGAGCTCTGGAGGAACAAGGAGCATACATAAATAGGATACTACTGTGATGTTGACGGAAAAATGCGGACATGCGAGCATTTAAACAATTCATATTTTCTTTGTTGTACAAACCTATCCTGTGTAACTGTATTACGGGTTTCCAAACGATATCCAACAGTCTGCGCTGACGGTCGATCTCTTCCTCGTACTCGACGATCGCATTTTTAAAAACTCCAAATATTTCTTCAGCAGCAGCAGATAGTCGCTCGTTGACAAACTCTCTGAAATACTCAACTGAAGACATTGTAGTTTACTCTCAAATGGAATAATTACCTCCGCAACGACTACGATATCGTTTACCAGCCAACTCCACACGTGCGAGCGGCTGTGTTGTTTACTTCCGCTGGATGTCACACTGATAAGTTCCGACTGTGGAAGCGAGTTACTTTTTCATTGTTGTGCTCCGTCTTCTCTCGGTTTGAACAGTGGATATCAAACTGATAGCATATGCTTACCGCCGCCTACTGCACGGGTGTTTGAAACACCATATTTATTATATTCTACCCACCAGCCCTGTGTTGTATGAAAAGGAAAACGTGAGAAACACGTGAAAGCCTGTAATTCTCACCATCCACCATAAGAGAAAAGTCAAAGCTATGTGCCTATAGCTAAAAGGGCTGCAGAACATCACCTGGTTTGTTTGATTGAGTGGAAGAGTTATTTAAATATCTTTTATATATAAGTGTTATATTGTTCTTGCAGATAGTTATGGTGGAGCTATTTAATTTTTACTAGGTTCACACACTGACACATCATTTAACAAGAGATCATATTCAATGCTCTATACAGTTTGGTTCATAAAAATCTTAATCAGCAAATAACTATAGCTGTCAAATAAATGTAGTCTAAAAAGTACAATATTTCCCTGTAAAGTAGAAGTATATGTAACATAAAATGAAAGTAGGCAGAATCAAAGTACAAATACCTTCAAATAGATTTTTATTTTTTAATGTACAATATTTCATGTGTAATTTCCATGAAATCTTAGCCATCTGAGGGCAAAACATTGTACATCAATACAGTATTTAGGTAAATGTAGTTACATTCCACCACAGCTTGTTCAACATGAGGCAGCTCCACTGATCAAACTATCAGTATCCATCAGCTACGGTATTAAATCATAAATTAACAATCTACAGCCAGTGAGATGAAACATTGAAACACCTCTCACATGGTATAACTCACTCGTACAATAACTATTCTTCACTATGACTACTTTTACTTTCGAGGTCAGTGAGACACATCTGCGGCCTTGATGAACAGAATATACGTAAAGCTTTAGACCTCAGTGTGAATCTGGTATTCTTACATCATCACCTCCCAACGCTTTATTGTTAGAATACAAACATGAGATCAAAAAAGAGCATTTTGTAGCTCACTTCCCTTTGAGCCCTGATCCTTACTGTTCATTCACTTTTCCTTACTATTGCTGAGGCTGATTCTTTCACAGCACCATGTAGCACACCATCTACAATTTGTGTTTGTGTGCCACCTCTAAAATCCAAAACAATTTCATCAAGTTGATGCGATTACAAAATACATAAAATATGAAATAAATGAAACGTAGACAAAAAAGAAAAGTTGTCTATTGTACTGATGACAAAATTACTGACTCAACAATACAGAGAGGCTCTCAGCCTAAACATCACTGTTCACAATCTACTCAGATTACTGAAGTAAACACATTCTAAAAACAAAAGAACAATCTAATTGGTCAAACATTTGCAGGAACTATGAACTCAAGAACTGAATTATCTCCCATGTATTTTGCAAATACAAGGCTACTTGTCTGTATGCAATCTTTTATGCTTTGCCAATTGATGGCAATCACAGTATGTCTTCCCGCAGTTCTTGCAGAGTTACGGCTCCTCCCCAGTGTGGGCTCTTCTCATGTGAACCAACATGGCAGCTCTTTGTCTGAACTCTTGTCCACATGTTTTGCAAGAATACGGCTTCTCACCTGTGTGTGTTCTCATGTGGACCATCAAGTTACTACTACATCCAAAATCTTTTCCACATGTTTTGCAAGAATACGGCTTCTCACCTGTGTGGATTCTCATGTGTTCTTTCAAACTACCACTATGTCCAAAATCTTTTCCACATGTTTTGCAAGAATACAACTTCTCACCTGTGTGTGTTCTCATGTGGGCCATCAAGTGACTACTACGTCCAAAATCTTTTCCACATGTTGTGCAAGAATGCGGCTTCTCACCTGTGTGGATTTTCATGTGGGCAATCAAGTGACCACTTTGACCAAAATCTTTTCCACATGTTTTGCAAGAATACGGCTTCTCACCTGTGTGTGTTTTCATGTGGGAATTCAAGTTACTGCTACGTCCAAAATCTTTTCCACATGTTTTGCAAGAATACGGCTTCTCACCTGTGTGTGTTCTCATGTGGGTTATCAGGTGACTACTAGATCCAAAATCTTTTCCACATGTTTTGCAAGAATAAGGCTTCTCACCTGTGTGTGTTCTCATGTGTTCTTTCAAACTACCACTACGTCCAAAATCTTTTCCACATGTTTTGCAAGAATACGGCTTCTCACCTGTGTGTGTTCTCATGTGTTCTTTCAAACTACCACTAGATCCAAAATCTTTTCCACATGTTTTGCAAGAATAAGGCTTCTCACCTGTGTGTGTTCTCATGTGAACCAACATGGCAGCTTTGTGTCTGAACTCTTGTCGACATGTTTTGCAAGAATAAGGCTTCTCACCTGTGTGGATTCTCATGTGTCCTTTCAAGTGACCACTTTGTCGAAAATCTTTTCCACATGTTTTGCAAGAATACGGCTTCTCACCTGTGTGTGTTCTCATGTGTTCTATCAACTGACTACTATGTCGAAAATCTTTTCCACATGTTTTGCAAGAATACGGCTTCTCACCTGTGTGTGTTCTCATGTGGACCATCAAGTAACTACTACATCCAAAATCTTTTCCACATGTTTTGCAAGAATACGGCTTCTCACCTGTGTGTGTTCTCATGTGGACCATCAAGTTACTACTACATCCAAAATCTTTTCCACATGTTTTGCAAGAATACGGCTTCTCACCTGTGTGTGTTCTCATGTGGACCATCAAGTGACTACTACATCGAAAATCTTTTCCACATGTTTTGCAAGAATGCAGCTTGTCACTTGTGTGGATTTTTATATGAGTCTTCAATGAGGATATCTTACTGAATCTTTTCTCACAGAAGCTGCAAGAATGTGACTTCTCATCTGAGTGGGTTTTCAGGTGTTTGTCGAAATGCGACCTGAACTTGAAAGCTTCTCCACACGTGTCACATTGGAAAAGTGCTTTACCTGTTTGAGGATCACTGTCAGTCTTTGACAAGTTGTTAATATCGTTACAGTGACTTCTGTTTTTCTTTTGTCTTTTCTTTGGTTCTGACTCTGAATCGCTAGTTGATTCTGAGTCTTCATGCACGCTTCCTTTCTGATCTTGGCTCTCAGCTACATGAGAGTTGTTGGAGAGGAGCTGGTGGTCTCTTGTTGGTTCTGGTTCAGTGTGGTTACTTTCCTCATAAGTAGGAGTCAACATGAAGGTCTCAGTCTCCTGCTTCAGTTCAAGCTGCTCTCCCTCCTGACTGGTGCACAGTTCCTCCTGTTCCTCTTTAATCTGTGGAGGATCTGGGTCCTCTTGGTCCAGACTGGAGTTCCTCTCCTGAATACAGAGCTGCTGGTCAGAGAGAACCTCCTCCTCCTTACAGACATGTTGCTGTGGGAGCTCTGGAGGGACAGAGAGCAACATAAATAAGATACTACAGTGATGATAGAAAAACAGATATTAAGCAGAAAAATACTAGTAACGTTTTGTATTTAAATCATTAGGATCCTTTTTTCATTTACAGGTCATATTGCCCTGGTGTTGTTGTTTTTACCACATAAGTTGTACTCACCTATCCTGTGTAACTTTATTTCGGGTTTCCAAAAAATATTCAACAGTTTGTTCTGACGGTTGATCTCTTTCTGGTACTTGTCTTTAAATTACAGCTTTAAACCATTGTGGGGTCTTCTCATGTGGACTGCTAGGTCACCACTAAGTCTGAACGTTTTCCCACATAAGAGGCAGGTAAATGGCTTCTCACCTGTGTGGATTCTCATGTGGACTGTCAAGTCACCACTAAGTCTGAAATCTTTCCCACATATTTTGCAAGAATACGTTTTTTCACCTGTATGGATTGTTAGATGAGTGTTCAATGCTGATTTGTGACTGAATCTATTACCACACGTTTTGCAAGAAAATGGTTTCTCACCTGAGTGAGTTCTCAGGTGAATGATCAAGCTTGACGGACAGATAAATTATTTTCCACACGTGTCACATTTAAAAGTCTTATATGAATGAGGCCATTCACCTGTGTGTACTATCAGATGCCTCTGCAAATGTGACTGATACTTAAAACTTTTGTTACACATGGCACATTGGAGAGTCTTTTTACCCGTGTGAGTATTACTGTCAATCTTTGATGTAGTCGGGTTAGATTGACTCTTTGTGAGACTCTTCCTTTTGCAACGTCTTTTCTTAACTTTCGGCTCTGCATGTTCAGTTGATCCTGAGTATCCCTTCTTGCCTTGTTTGTGATCTTGGCTCTCAGCTGTATGAGAGTTGTGTGAGGGGAGCTGGTGGTCACTTTCTGGTCCTGATACCACAGAGCTTATAACGGGTAAGTTGATAGTGTCATCAGGATTGAGGTTTGGAGTCTCATCTTCACTGTGGTCACTTTCCTCATAAGTAGGAATCAACATGAAGGTCTCAGTCTCCTGCTTCAGCTCAAGCTGCTCTCCCTCCTGACTGGTGCAGAGTTCCTCCTGTTCCTCTTTGATCTGTGGAGGATCTGGGTCCTCTTGGTCCAGACTGGAGTTCCTCTCCTGAATACAGAGCTGCTGGTCAGAGAGAACCTCCTCCTCCTTACAGACATGTTGCTGTGGGAGCTCTGGAGGAACAAGGAGCAACATAAATAGGATACTACTGTGATGTTGAAGGAAAAATGCGGACATGCGAGCATTTAAACAATTCATATTTTCTTTGTTGTACAAACCTATCCTGTGTAACTGTATTACGGGTTTCCAAACGATATCCAACAGTCTGCGCTGACGGTCGATCTCTTCCTCGTACTCGACGATCGCATTTTTAAAAACTCTGAATATTTCTTCAGCCGCAGCAGATAGTCGCTCGTTGACAAACTCTCTGAAATACTCAACTGAAGACATTGGTGCTTAGTTACAAACGACTGCAACTAGTGGAGGCACTTCCTGTTGCAAGCTGTGCCGCGGCAGTTTACTCGTTTTTATTAGCAAGCTAATGTAGGCTAACATCAGTTGGCACTTGTTGCCATGGTAACTACACCAGCAGACTAAACTGGGGTGGATGAACGGCTATGCTGACGAATTTCATTACACAATGTATTTATAAATTCAGAAAAATATATTTTCAAAAAGAAACAGAGGAAAACATCGCTCTACCTGTGGTGATAAATAAAACATAAGTATGTGCCCTGCATTAGTTTACTGCTGACAGAAGCGTTCACTTAAAGGTAAACTCCCTCTGGTGGACAAATGGGTCAATGACGCTGGTCTTCAATATGTACTATCCCTGGGTGCAGACAACTGGAGAACAGTCACTATTTTGTAAACTACAACACCACATGAACAATAAATATGTTGGCAACCAGTACACACTTTAGGTCATGCTATGGAGCTTTAATGAGATTCAATTAAATGAAATTAAATAACATATATGTTGGGCTGGCTTCTTGCCATTAACTTTGAACTTCTTGTCCTAACATATACATTTGACTACAGTACATATTGAAATCATTATATTTATCCTTTTTATGAGGCCAGTGCGTCTCTCAAAAAAGTCAAACATCCATCTCGCTCCTCTACCTTTCCCTTCATGCTCTACAACACTTACTACTGATATTTCTGTCAATCCCTTTTTGCTTATTTCAGTTATCACTTCTCTTTCTTCCCCCAAAACAAACTGGGACTGTCCAGAGGGACAGGTAATCACAGAGCAGTAACTTGGTGCATTAATACTTAGTGCATGTGCCTTCATAATAATTTGTATGTAAAAACAGTCTTAACCGTTAAAGCATAAATTAAGTTCTGTATAGTTCCTCATGTGACCTAATATGTTCCTCTCTGTGGACATCTGATTTAAAATATGTGGAGTTTATGACTATAACTTCTCTAGGCAACCATGTGCTCAGAAACTATGACACATTTTTCATAGAGTACTATAATAACAGAAACTACCACATTTACAAACCAGCAGTGACTAATATGTACATTTAATGATACTGTAATCTAGATTATTTGTTATTCTGGCTACTTAAATTGTAATGTAATCCAACCTGCATGTGCTATTTTGTGCATGATTTGAGGGGTTGTTCATAGCGTTTCCACAACATAACCGAGAGCAGCCAGTTCAATACTCTGGTCCATAAACTACCAGTTGAACTGAAATAGGAGCCTGAACATAACTTTTCTCTTTAAGGTGGCAATGTTATCCATTTTGTGGAGCTCTGATGGATATCCTTGTAATTCATTCTCAGCTAAAGGAACATAAGATAACGTTGAAATAATTTTCCAGGACATTTTATTTTTCCTCTTATTTTCAATGACTGGGAACGTGGTCAACTTTTTAACATATATTTTCAGGTGTTCAAGGACGTGTGGAAACCCTGATTGTCTGCTTAGAATCTCATTTGTATGCCATCTATCATTTATATTACTGCTACTGAATATTGAAAGAGCTTTACTTACATAATCTACAGTTGACATGTTGCAGACGAAAAGAAAGAAAAGACTAGTTGACAAGAAGGCAACATAAAGTGACCCAACACCACAAGAGAGAGAGAGACTTCCTCAGATTCAACAGAGTTCACAATCAACTCATATATCTGGGGTGGTGTATAAACATTGTAAAAAGATAATAATTTAACAGGTCAAACATTTGTAAGAACTATGCAATCATTGTGCAACAAAGTTATAGTAATATGAAGGAAAAAAAACAAGATTAGTTCAACAAAACTTGATGGCATTGTTCATAATCTACTACTTCATTACAATAACATATTGTGACCTCTTCTCAATTGGAAAAACGGGTGTTTGATCATGAACCACGAGAACTGAATTGTCTCCCACACGTTTACCGCAGAGGGACGGCTTCTCCCCAGTGGGCTCTTCTCATGTGGACCAAGCAGCCACTGGGCCTACCTACGCCGTGTGGAATCTGCTTTGTTTGTTTGTTGTCATGTTTTGTGAGAAAGTGCCTTCTCACCTGTGTGGATTCTTTTATGAGTGTTCAATGATAATGACTTACTGAATCTTTTCCCACAGATGATGCAAGAAAATGCCTTCTCGCCTGTGTGGATTCTCATGTGGACTCTCAAGTTACCACCAAGTCTGAAAGCTCTCCCACATGTTTTGCAAGAATACGGTTTTTCACCTGTATGGATTGTTAGATGAGAGTTCAGTGCTGATTTGTGACTGAATCTATTACCACACGTTTTGCAACAAAACGGTTTCTCACCCGAGTGAGTTCTCAGGTGAATGATCAAGCTTGACGGGTAGATAAATTCTTTTTCACATGTGTCACATTTTAAAGTGTTACATGAATCAGACCTTTCCCCTGTGTGTACGGTCAGATGACTCTGCAATTGTGACTGATACTTAAAAGTTTTGTCACACGTGTCACAATGAATAAGCGTCTTATCCGTGTGAGTATTACTGTCAATCTTTGACGTAGTCGGGTTAGATTGACTGCTTGTGAGATTTTTCCTTTTGCAACGTCTTTTCTTAACTTTCGGCTCTGCATGTTCAGTTGATCCTGAGTCTCCCTTCTTGCCTTGTTTGTGATCTTGGCTCTCAGCTGTATGAGTGTTGTGCGAGAGGAGCTGGTGGTCACTTTCTGGTCCTGATACCACAGAGCTTATAACGGGTAAGTTGATAGTGTCATCAGGATTGAGGTTTGGAGTCTCATCTTCACTGTGGTCACTTTCCTCATAAGTAGGAGTCAACATGAAGGTCTCAGTCTCCTGCTTCAGTTCAAGCTGCTCTCCCTCCTGACTGGTGCAAAGTTCCTCTTTAATCTGTGGAGGATCTGGGTCCTCTTGGTCCAGACTGGAGTTCCTCTCCTGAATACAGAGCTGCTGGTCAGAGAGAACCTCCTCCTCCATACAGACATGTTGCTGTGGGAGCTCTGGAGGGACAGAGAGCAAAAGAAATAGGATACTACTGTGATGGTGAAGGAAAAATGCGGACATGCGAGCATTTAAACAATGAATATTGTCTTTGTTGTACTCACCTATCCTGTGTAACTTTATTACAGGTTTCCAAACGATATCCAACAGTCCGCGCTGACGGTCGATCTCTTCCTCGTACTCAACGATCGCATTTTTAAAGACGCCAAATATTTCTTCAGCAGCAGCAGATAGTCGCTCGTTGACAAACTCTCTCAAATACTCAACTGAAGACATTGTTGCTTAAGTTACAATCGACTGCAACTGATATATATCTCAGTTAATACCATACATCCATAGAGCTAAAAACAATAGCGGTTGTACCGTTTACCTACATTTTCTTCTTCTTCTTCTATTTCTTTACTGGCATTTATTGAGTCCGCTACACTGTATTGCTGCCTCCTGCTGGAACTAGTCAGTTACTACGCCATCTTCTTTCTTTCCATTATATATTATATTTATCCTTTTTATGAGGCCAGTGATTCTCTCAAAAAAAGTCAAACATCCATCTCGCTCCTCTGCCTTTCCCTTCATTCTCTACAACACTTATTACTGATATTTCTGTCAATCTCGTTTTGCTTATTTCAGTTAACATCACTTCCCTTTCTTCCCCTAAACACAAACTGGGACTGTCTGGGGTGTCTCTGAAATAAGGGCCTACATTTTAAAGTGTCACATTGGAAAAACATTTCACCTGCGTGAGTATTTCTGTTAATCTTTAAGTTATAGTTGTGTACATTGCTACTGTGACTTCTGCTTTTGTAATGTTTTTCCGTTTTGGTTCCAGCTCTTCATACTTGCCTTCTTTCTGATTTTGTCTCTCAGCAAATTTTAACCTGGTTCACATACTGATATTTTAACAAGGCATCATATCAAATAAGCTAACTGTGATTTTTTTTGTAATATCAATCACCAAAATAACTATAGCTGTGCAGGTAATGTAGTGGACTTAAAAGTACACATCAAATGTAATCAAGTATAAGTAAAGCAACATATAAAAAACATACTCATGTGTATTTATTTCTTTGGCTTTCGCTGTGCATTTACAGTTGATCCTGAGTTTCCATGGTTGCCTCTGTTTCATGTTAAAATAGCTGGTTGTTATTGTAGGTTTTACAATATAATACATTCATTTAAAAAAAATCACAATAACAGCACAGGGTCTGCAATTTGTGTGACCTTATAAAACATGTCAAATCAATCACAAATTACATGACAATATGGAATATATATTTGTGTATATATACACACAAGTGGCGAGCAGGATGAAAACATAAGTGACCCAACATCACTCGAGTGCAGTGGCGGGCCGTGCATTTTATACCTGGGCCTTCAATGCTGTCCTGCAGCTGAAACACAGCTACGGTTATTTGTTTCGTGTAACAATGAAGCCAACACCTATAGATACACTAACTGCAGAGAATACGCCGAGACTGCGTCTCCTCTCTGCTCTGACTGCAGCGCGAGGCTTCTGTGAGAGTACCCGCCTGTGTGTGCTTTTGGGAGGCGGAGGGGCTCACGGCAGCTCCCGCTGCTCGTTCACAGCAGCAAAGTCTCCAATAACACCAGAAAAAGTCACTAGATTTGTCGCTAGTAGCTTTTGACAATGAGCCATGAGGGTTTGGAAAGTCGCCAGATTTAGCGAGAAAGTCGGCAAGTTGGCAACACTGGCACCGGCTAAATATGTCCCCAGAGCAACATAGGACAAAAATCTAAAAGTTGTACAAATAATAATATACAAACAATCATATTAAAGCTAGTGCAGATGTAAAAACAAACGCATTTAACTTACCAGAGCTGCTGTTCACTATTTAAAGACAAAGTCAATCCTTTATTTGTTAACAAAGAGTTTAATCCCATGGTTGTTCAGTACATCCGTGCGTTTTAGTTCCAGTAAGAAGTCCTTCTCGATTCATGGACGCCAGTGAAGACAGTCGAGCCTCCCCAGTTGTATTTCTTGAATACGTTTTAATGCGTTTAAGGGCTGAAAATGTCCGCTCGACAGACGAAGCAGATATTGAGATTGTCACCGCCCAACATGTCAGGCTAGCCCACTGACCAATCACGTATGGCTAGTAGGGTTGTCACGATACCAAAATTATGACTTCGATACGATACCTGCCATAATATCATGATACCCGATACTTACGATACGATACCAGAATTCGATACAATACCACAAATACGATATGATACCACAAATACGATACGATACTGGTATATTTATCTATAATAGTAATAAATAAAACATCTGTATGGTTCCCTTTTTTACCAGCTTGTTCCTGCCCAGCTTTTTGAACACTTAACTAAAAATTAAAAGAATTAGATCAAGATCCACCCTCAGGCTTCACCAGCATGTAGCAATTTTGCATCAATTGTGTTTCATTTAGTACACTTTTGTGTGCATTGTGACCTCATGATCATATAGGCTTGTCGTCAAACTCGGATAAGGCTACTCGTGTTAGGCTGTATATGGGTGGGCTTGGTTCATGTTTATAATCACATTTGCTTAACTGTCGTTCTTTGAACTCTTTGAACAGTTCGGGGTGTCTGTCTGAAAGGTGCTTTGCCATGTTTGACGTGTTGCCTCTCTTGGTCTGTGTGGCTTTGAAACAAGTTTTGCAGACGGGTCTCTGTATGTCAGTGGGCTTTCCTTCACTGTCTGCAATGTAGCCAAAGTACTTCCAGATTTCACTTCTGGCATCTTTCGGTCGGCAAAAGCTCCTGCACTTGATGCCATGTCTCCCCTGCGATCGCTCGCTGTGAGTGAGCGCTGCCTGTTGCGTGAGTGAGCGCTGGGTAGCCCCGCCCCCTTGCAGTCAATGCGTGCAGGCAGCATGACAGGGAGCGGAACAGTCAGTGCGCTCTGATCGCGCGCTATTTTAATGAAGTATCGATACTAAAAATATGCAAAATCGTATCGTTTTCAACGTACGGGTACCGCGGTACCTTTTTAGTATCGATACACCGTGCAACATTAATGGCTAGGCCAGCTAGCAGGCTCTGACATGTCAAAGAATATGCCCAACATGTCAAACTAAAGATCTGATTGGTTGAAGACTATGACAATCAACAATATCGTCCCCATTCACTTAAACTGCAAAGGGATTCACTTGTGAGTCTGCAGGCCTCGGGCCTCTCTTCTTACCTAGAGACACAGAGGTGAAATCTGATTGGATAAAAGCTCTACTTAAAACAAGCTGCACTGGAAGCAGAGCAACTGAGGAAGACAGTAGCTGTGCAATGAGAAAATAAGATAATGGGAAAAATAATTTTATAAATTATAATACATGTAGTGTATTTAAGAAAAAGTATTAAATTATAAAATAGCTATAACTTTGGGATTCTGTCTAGGCCAGCAGACTGCTCGAGTGTTTATTCAGTAATAAGTCAATTATATTGAAACACTTTCCCAGAAATGCTGCATTCATGTGGCTCCTCACTCGCGTGGGGGTCTGTTTGCACTCTTTCCAATTCAAACACGCTGCAGAATCTTTCCCCAAAAGGTGTCATCGTTATTATGACTTCTCACCAGTGTGGTCTCTTTTCTTGTGGGCCAGCAAGCCAGTATCATATCTGAAATGTCTTCCACATGTTTTGCAAGAAAATGGCTTCTCCCCTGTATGAATTCTCATATGAGCCTTCAGTTGTGATCTCCGACTGAATCTTTTCCCGCATGTGTTGCAAGAATACGGCCTTTCACCCGTGTGGGTTGTCATGTGGGACCTCAAGTTATTAACGAGTCTGAAATCTCGCCCACATATTCTGCAAGAAAACAGCTTCTCACCTGTGTGGATGCTTACATGAGCTGTTAATGATGATTTATGGCTGAATATTTTCCCACAGGTGTTGCAAGAATACGGCTTCTCGCCTGTGTGGATGCTTACATGAGTGTTCAATGATGATTTCTTAATTAATATTTTCCCACAGGTCTTGAAAGTATGCATCCGTGGCTTGCCATCCGAGTGAGATTTCATGTGGATTTTGAAGCAGCTACGCCATTTAAAACCTTTCCCACATGTTTTGCAAGAAAACGGCTTCTCCCCTGTGTGGATTCTCATGTGAGCATGCAATGATGCTGTCCGAGTGAACCTTTTCCCACACGCGTCGCAAGTAAATGGCTTTTCACCTGTGTGTATCATCATGTGTCTCTGCAACTTTGACTTAAACTGAAAAGCCTTCTCACACGTGTCGCATTGAAAAAATCTTGAGTCTCTCTTCTTGGCTCGTTTGTGATCTTGGCTCTTAGCTTTAGGAGAGTTATGTGAGAGGAGCTGGTGGTCACTTTCTGGTCCTGATACCACAGGGCTTATAACAGGTAAATTGATAGTGTCATCAGGATTGAGGTTTGGAGTCTCTTGGTCTCTTGTTGGTTCTGGTTCACTGTGGTCACTTTCCTCATGAGTAGGAGTCAACATGAAGGTCTCAGTCTCCTGCTTCAGCTCAAGCTGCTCTCCCTCCTGACTGGTGCAGAGTTCCTCCTGTTCCTCTTTGATCTGTGGAGGATCTGGGTCCTCTTGGTCCAGACTGGAGTTCCTCTCCTGAATACAGAGCTGCTGGTCAGAGAGAACCTCCTCCTCCTTACAGACATGTTGCTGTGGGAGCTCTGGAGGGACAGAGAACAAAATAAATAGGATATGACTGTGATGATAGAACAACGCACCCCTGAGCAGAGACATAAACATGAATCCTTCATGACTAATACTATTCTTTAAAGACCATTACATGTTTACTCACCTATCCTGTGTAACTTTATTTCCGGTTTCCAAACGATATTCAACAGTCTGCGCTGACGGTCGATCTCTTCCTCGTACGCGAAGATAGTTTTTTCTAAAACTCCGAATATTTCTTTAGCAGCAGCAGATAGTCGCTCGCTGACAAACTCTCTCAAATAGTCAACTGAAGACATTGTTATTTAAGTACAAGTGAAAAAAGTATCTGCACCAGGGTCTTGACTGTGTCCCTTAACTAGTTAAACACGTGTAAACAGTTCACGCTGCTGGCAATTGCGTTATTTACTTCCGCCAGATGTCACACTGTTAAAGTTCCGACAGTCGAAGTGCGCGACCTTTTCTTTCCGCTTTCAACTGTTGGCATTTTATTCACAACTTGTCCATTTGACATCAGTGGGAATGATGGACATCTACCTCGCTTCAATTCACAATGAAATGTGGTACTTTTCAATGAAAGCTGAGTTTTTGTTTTTTCGAAGTTAGTAGAAAAATAAATATGCAATATGATTATTTAAGTAAAAATAATTTATAAGCTTTTTGAATGGTGTATTCAAAATGTTAGTTCGGTAAAAGTAAGTAATTATTAGGCTATTAGCAAAATATACGTTAAGAAAGAATTTAGAATGGCCCAAGTCAGGGCTATAATTACATACTATCTTATTTGTATCACTGTCCATTTCAAGAAACCCCCCAAAAGTTATATTATCACTCAAAACAAGATTTCAATAAATACAATTATTGGTTTGTTGCCTAAAGGAGCGCCGCTGAACCTCAAAGTGTATTGAGCACCTACACTTAATTGGGCTAAAAGCTATACAGCAGGGGTATTTAGTTAGAGAGAATTTCCTCATCCAAAGGTCCGGGAGAGACAGCGTGATCCTCCTTGTGGCACTGGCACCTCAGTGGCTAGTCTGTGGCAAGCGTCAGTCAGGTGCTGGGGCGGACTGGCCATCGGGGATACGGGGGAAATCCCCGGTAGGCCGACGGGGTTGGGATGGTCCAAAAGTACACATCAAATGTAATCAAGTATAAGTAAAGCAACATATAAAAAACATACTCATGTGTATTTATTTCTTTGGTTTTCGCTGTGCATTTACAGTTGATCCTGAGTTTCCATGGTTGCCTCCGTTTCATGTTAAAATAGCTGGTTGTTATTGTAGGTTTTACAATATAATACATTCATTTAAAAAAATCACAATAACAGCACAGGGTCTGCAATTTGTGTGACCTTATAAAACATGTCAAATCATGTTGAATCAATCACAAATTACATGACAATATGGAATATATATTTGTGTATATATATACACACAAGTGGCGA
Source organism: Leptoclinus maculatus (assembly GCA_032191485.1). Classification (NCBI taxonomy): domain Eukaryota; kingdom Metazoa; phylum Chordata; class Actinopteri; order Perciformes; family Stichaeidae; genus Leptoclinus; species Leptoclinus maculatus. The sequence continues at coordinate 28,750,606 of JAVDOI010000005.1, forward strand.
GCAGGATGAAAACATAAGTGACCCAACATCACTCGAGTGCAGTGGCGGGCCGTGCATTTTATACCTGGGCCTTCTGAGCTGTCCTACTACACTTGAGCCAGCTCCTAATAATCTCATTATGACGCGCAAGCTACGGTTATTTGTTTCTGGGGGTGTAACATCACGTATTCCTATTAAACCGTTCGGTATGAGGCTTAAGAACCGAACAATACGTTTGAATAATACTAGTGCATTTGGAAAATGCAGAAGCTTAAATTGTGGGAAATATAATGTTTTCGGTGGACTGCGCTCACGTAACAGACAACGGGCTGAGACCTTTTGAACCCGGAACAATAACAAAAAACAGCTGAGGCCCCGCACTTCAGGGAGGCTAAACTAGCTTAGCGGGGAAACAACTGCGGCACACAATCTACGAACTCTCCCCGCAGCGTTTAGCTGTTCCCTACTGATTCAGACGGGGCTAAAGCAATCGCCACATAATAACTAATAATTACTAATAATAACTCCCAAATCCATTTAAGATCTGCTAGCTAGCTTTCTGTTTGACAAAAGTCACGCTGGCCCACTGACCAATCACGGCGCACGTTAATGCTGCGCTGCTCGTTAATGCTGACGTACTTAGCAGGCTACCTCGATGCTACTGGCATGTCAAAGAATACGCCCAACATGTCAAACTAAAGATCTGATTGGTTGAAGACTATGACAATCAACAATATCGTCCCCATATACTTTAATCTGCAAAGTCTACCTAGCGGACCTCAGGCCTCTCTCCTTACATAGAGACATAGGGGCTGAATCTGATTGGATAAAAGCTCTCCTTAAAACAAGCTGTGCTGGAAGCAGCGCTGCAGAGGAAGACAGTAGCTGTGCAATGAGAAAATAAGCTAATGGGAAAAATAATTATAATACATGTAGTGTATTTATGAAAAATTATTAAATTATAAAATAGCTATAACTTTGTGATTCTGTTTAGGCCAGCAGAGAAGGCCTTGCAGGCCCTGACGGCCCACCACTGTAAGAATGAAGATATACCATATCTTGTGCGGTGAGCTTCTGTCACGGCCAGGCCGTGCCTCCTGCTTTTCCTGTGTGTGTGTGTGTGTGTGTGTGTGTGTGTGTGTGTGTGTGTGTGTGTGTGTGTGTGTGGTATGGGCAGGGCTCCGACCTGGTCTCCTCCCGGATTCCTGATTACAACTCATCTCACCTGCCTAGTCAAACCAGCTGCATTCCATCAACTCATCACTCAACAGTATATCCAGCCTGGTTCTTCATCCACTCCTCGCCAGATCGTTGTTTACACTCACGTGGTAGCTAGTCGTTCTTGGCCGCTCTATTTTTAGAGCAATACAGAGTTTTTTCCCCCAAGTGTTTTACGGTGCATTAACCCTGTTCTCCTGTCCCAGCAGTTTTGTCCATCCTCCTGGTTCCCCAGCCTACCTGCCCTGCCCTGCCTCCTCCTGCCTGGATTCCACCCTCGCCCTCTCTGGATTTCCCTGCTGCACCCTGTTTGTTTTCCCCCCTTGGTCTCCCGTTTAATAAACCCTTACACCCACACTCCCTGGTCTGTGCCTGCGTTTGGGTCCACCTCCACACCCCGTGACAGCTTCGTGGCTGGTGAGGCACTGACTCTTTCAGAGTCAGATTTACAAATATATGAACCTAATATAGAGTAGTTTAAATCACCATTCAATTGGCAGCTTGCACATTGACTACTGGTTGTTTTTCATATTTCATATCAGCATTCTTTACACACACATAGGTAAGGTAGGCCTACATATTTGATTGCACCAGGAGCGTCTGCTCCGCGATCTGCGACCTGCCCCACCGACCTGTGTTTCAGAAGCGGAGCGCTCGCGGGCGCCACCCGCGAAAAACGAGAGATACCGCGATAATCTGTAACAACCACGGATTTATAAAGCGAACAACAAACACATCAAAGGTTACTTTACCTGTCCGACGTTGAATTGCTGTTGATTTGGTCATATTTCCCTGTTTTTTGAGAATTGTTAAAGCTTCGATATTTAATCTTCAATGTTTGCGGTCAAAGCAAAATATAAGAAGAAGAGAAGTGTAGAATAAGAGTAACGGAACTACAAGCATAAACCCGACCCGTGGGCTCTCGCGCGCCCCCTTCATTGAGGCAGAGGTACTGTTTGCCTCCCCTCTGTGCTTTTTCACTGCGGTTTCTGTCAGATCAGCAAGACTAAATATGTTCGACACATACATGAGATACATTACCTATTCTATGGAAAGAAAGGACATATAATAAAAGTGTCAACAAATATTACAGTGGTGACAAACAATGAGAAAGCAAAAGGCACGCGCTCAACCCATTGTTAGGGATTGCGCAATCTGAGGTGACGCACAGCTCCTCACTGCCTCACCTCGCGTGTCTCCTCTCTGTTTGAACAGGACATGAGCAAATTCAGCGATTTTGACTATACAAATGCTTAAAATGATTGAAATCATACAGAAATTACATTTATAGCACAGATCAGTAGAGAAATATTATTTATTTTATCATTATTTGTTTTTTACTTTTGTTTTTTACTCCACTGACCGCACGTCCCTGATAGGAATGAAGATATACCAGTCTGTACGTTGTTGATTTAAGATTCTGGTCTCTCTGGTCTGTCGGCTCTCTCGCGGCGTGACCGAGTTTAACCCTCGAAGGATCGATCTCAAAGGAAGTGTCAAAATCGTAAGAGTTATCTTGGTATCTGGGCTTAGAGAGTAGGTCAGTCTTGTGTGTTATCCCTTTATCGTGTTTAATTAAGTTACGGTAGCGTTTATAACGTGTTATTGCTCAAGCATCGCGGACCGCGAGTCCCGTTATCCTGTGTATTTCCTGCTGTAACTGTGATTAGATCCTCACTGCTAGTAGATTCGGAGATTGTGATTTTATCACCTTAAAGACAGAAACCGCGGGAGCCGAACCTCGATTCGCAGACCGAGTTTCGGGGTGATGAAGAGCAATCTTCGCGTTTCATCGCAGTGCTAAAGATCTGTTTTATTTTGGGGATTATTCTATTATTATTTTATTATTTCGTTTTGTTCGGTTTTATTCTCTTTCTCTTAAATCGGCTCCGTGAGTGGGATTCAGAACCGTAACTATCACTGTACAAGCGTGACTGCCCGGTTCAGAACCCGACCGCAGAGTTTACCTGATAAATCAGCTGTTCTCACATCCTACAAGCGGTGTCTAGTATCGTGCTCAGAGCTCGATTCCCTCTCTTTCTTTCTCTCCTCCTACGAACAGGCACACACATAGTTAGATTCACTGATTTTAGTCGACCATCCCAGACACTGGTTACGTAATCGATTGTCCCAACCCACATTGTGGTTACCTACGTAGCCACGTCCCCGCCATCTTGGTTGTTGACCAACAGGGCCCGGCCCCTTTTTAGATTACCCCCACCACTGTCCGAGTAGTTCCCTCCTCCTACACATACACACACATAGATCCGCACTCCACGTTTGTTCATTTGACTTTAGGTATTAGACATATAATTGTATGATAGTGTTTGTTGGTTTTGATGTTATTTGATTCGATTATTTATTATTTGGATGTAATAAACTCCGTTATATTTTAAAGAGCAGTCTTTTGTGATTACTGGTGCATATGTGTGTAATAATAGCTGGATGTAGTGGCCTGTGCTCAAACTTAAACCTTCACTTTTACTCCAAATGTAATAGTACTCAGACTATTGACATTGTGAGTGAACACTTAGTTTTATCATTTGGTTATTGGTCCCTGTCCGCAGGGTGGTGCCCCGTTGTTATTATTAATAATCATTAATAATTGTTACTGACATCAATAATTCTATTGATGTCAATAATTTAGTTTCTTAGATACTGACTCAAACACGCTCCTTTATGTTCCCAACATGAGCTAACCCGCCTTCTACCAATATGAGGTGAAACTGTTGAATCCTAAGTGTGTTAATTATTAAACTTAATGCTAACTTTGATCAGTGTCAAATAATACTTTTCCTTTAACCTCCAGCCGCTGAGCTGCAACGAAAAACACCTCTTGCATGCCATAACACTCTAGAAAGAACTATCCTTCACTATGACGCCTTTTTCTTTTGATGTCACTCACACACATCTGCGGCCTTGATGTAAATGTGCTTATAACTTCAGACATAAGAATTAATATGGTTTTCTTACATCCTCGCCTTACAAAGCTTTATTGTTAGAACACATACATGAGATCAAATAACAACGCCATGTAGCGCACCATATACAATTTGTGTGTCATCTCTAAAGCCCCGAAAAACCTAAAATCATATCAAGTTAAACAACTCTTCCAAAAAATACATATAAATATAAAATGAACAGACATACTGCAGTCAGAAAAGAAGATACTCCAGTTGGCAGGATGATGACGTAAGTGACCAAACAACAATAGAGTTCTTACCTCTTTGTAAATTTGTTATATGTACCCACTGTGCAGAAAACATTTTTGAAAGATTTGGGATATTATTAGTGTTGTAAAGAAATACGCTTGCAAACAAAAAACATGAGTAATGCAGTACAAAAAAACTAGTTAGTTTAACAAAACTATACGGCATTGTTGACAATCTACTACTCAGTGTCACTAAGATCATGTGACCTCTTCTCGATAGTAAACATTGTCTACATTCAATCACAGTTTCCCACCATGGTGGATTCTTTTTATGTGTAATCTCAGGAGACCAATTAGTCTGAAATACTTCCCACAAGTTTTGCAAGTATATGGCTTCTCACCTGTGTGGATGCTCATGTGGCTCTTCAACGTTGATGTCTGACGGAATCCTTTCCCACACGTTTCGCAAGTATATGGCTTCTCACCTGTGTGGATTCTAATGTGCCCTTTCAAAGCTGACATGTCACTGAATCTTTTCCCGCAGAACTTGCAATGGTACGGCTTCTCACCTGTGTGCGTTCTCATGTGGAGTTTAAAGTTACCGTTACGTCTGAAATGTTTCCCACATGTTTCACAAGTATATGTCTTCTCACTTCTGTGGAGTCTCATGTGCTCTTCCAAAACTGAAACGTCACTGAATCTTATCCCGCAGGTCCTGCAAAGGTACGGCTTCTCACCCGTGTGCTTTTTCATGTGGAGTGTTAGGTGCCAAGTCCATTTGAAACCATTCCCACATATTTCACAAGTATACGGATTCTCATCTGTGTTGATTTTAACATTATCATTCAATGACGATGTCTGACCTGTGTGGGTTATCACATTATCTACAATGTTAGTGTGACTGTTGCTTTGGGGATGTCTCTTCTTTTGTTTTGGCTCTGCATTTCTGACCTGGCAGTCATTGTTTGGATCAGGTTCTACAGCGCTTTTAACTGAAATGTAACTTAGAAGCTTATCTCCCACCACACTCTGAGTCTCATCTTCACAGTAGTCACTTTCCTCATAAGTAGGAGTCCAGATGAAGGTCTCAGTCTCCTGCTTCAGCTCAAGCTGCTCTCCCTCCTGACTGGTGCAGGGTTCCTCCTGTTCCTCTTTGATCTGTGGAGGATCTGGGTCCTCTTGGTCCAGACTGGAGATCCTCTCCTGAATACAGAGCTGCTGGTCAGAGAGAACCTCCTCCTCCTTACAGACATGTTGCTGTGGGAGCTCTGGAGGGACAGAGAGCAAAAGGTGAAGAGTACTATTCTGATGTTAAAGGAACAAAACAAACAAACATGCAGTAGCGCCGACATCAATTATATATAAATCGAATACCTCGTTTTGTGTTATTAAAATACTTGTGTTACTCACCTATCCTGTGTAACTGTATTACAGGTTTCAACGCGATATCCAACAATCCGCGCTGACGGTCGATCTTTTCCTCGTACTCCACGATAGTTTTTGCAAAAACTCCGAATATTTCTTCTGCAGCAGCAGATAGTCGCTGGTTGATAAACTCTCTGAAATATTCAACTGAAGACATCATTGCTTAGTTTACCAATTACATATATTTACCTACGCAACGAGTGAGTACAACACCCTCTCCAGCTAACGTTACATTCATACATAGAGGTGGGGTTGACGCTACACGCTCTTATTTTGTCTACATCCGCTACGTGTTGCACAATTGTGTTCCGACAGTGGATATAGGAGCTGGCTCAAAATGGGAGTGGCTGAGGCATTCCTGTTGCAAGCTCAGCTGGCAGCTGCCACAACTTGCCGCGGCAGTTGCCGGTTTTTAGCCTTTATTTTTAGTTATTTGACAATATGTGACAATGCATTAAGGTTCTTGAGAGTATGACTGTTGGTAGTTGTAATTGGTTTATTAAAAAAAAATGCCGAATTGTAATAGTATGGCTCCGTGTTTTTATTAAACTAGTATAGAAACTGGAGATCAAATGACAGCATTTTTTTGTCCATGTTCCTTTAGGAACAAATGATGGTATTCACTTCTAACACTTGGGTTCCTGCTGCTTGTCCTGAACATAATCGTCCAATCTATCAATTTGAAAAGACCAGCCTGAATGACTGGAATTCAATTTTTTTAATTTTTTTATTGTGAGCAAAATGTATTGAGAGCACCACATCATCTACAATTTGTGGTTAGTGTCACTTCTAAAACCCAAAACAAACATAACAAATGGAACTAATCACAGAATACATAAAAAAACATAAAATAAAGTTCAATGCTGTAAAAGAAAATACTTTTCGACAGGATAACAACATAAGGGACCCAACAACAGTAGAAAGAGGGTTATCAGCCTAAATATCACAGTGCAAAAACCCAGTCATTTGAGTATTCAAATATATTTTTATTATAACTATTATTCATTTAACAGGTCTAACATTTGTAGGAGCTATGAGCTTATTGTGCAGCAACGATTATAGAAAGATGTGGGAGATAATAATTGTGTCAAAGACATATTGTTGCAAACAGAAATGTGAGTAACAGTAATATTCAGGATATAAAAAAATGGTTAGTTTAACAAAGCTTGATGTCTTTGTGGACGATTGCATTTCCTTAAATAAAGATAGTGTGATCTCTTCTTGATGGGAAATACTTTATAAACAATAAAGAAATTGCTGTAACAAAAGTGTATTCATTTTAGCGAGTAGGTTGGTGGTTTATCCTGTTCATGCTTTGTTTTTTTCAAGCATGAGTGCTGCATTTATGTGGGTCCTCACTTGTATGGGTTAAAAAAACGAGGCTATTTGTCTGTATGCATTCTTTCATGCCTTGCCAATTCAAACACTCCACACAATCGTATCCCGCAGGTTTTGCAGTTGCGGTGGTTTCTCACAGGTGTGGGCTCTTCTCATGTGGACTTTCAAATCACCACCAAACCTGAAAGCTCTGCCACATGTTTTGCAAGTAAAGGGCTTCTCACCTGTGTGTGTTCTCATGTGAACCAACAAGCCACTATTGAATCTGAAATCTCTCCCACATGTTTTGCAAGTGTATGGCTTTTCACCTGTGTGGATCCTTGTATGAGCTTTCAATACCGATGTCTGTCTGAATCTTTTTCCACAAACGTTGCAAATATGTGGCCTCTCATCTGTGTGGATTCTCCTGTGTGCATACAAATTGGACTTAAACTGAAATGTCTTGCCACATGTGTCACATTTGCAAGATGGAATCTTCAACAAGTTAGAGTTGTTTATATCGTTACTGTGAGTTCTGCTTTTGTGATGTCTTTTCTTTAGCTTTAGCTCTGAATTCATAGTTGATCCTGAGTCTTTGTGCTGGCATCCTGTCTGATCTTGGCTCTCAGCTACATGCCAGTTGTGTGAGAGGAGCTGGTGGTCATTGTTTGACTCTGGTACCACAGAGCCTATAACTGGTATGTTGACTGTGTCATCAGGATTGAAGTACAGAAGTTGATCTTCAGTGTGGTTACTTTCCTCATAAGTAGGAGTCAACATGAAGGTCTCAGTCTCCTGCTTCACTTCAAGCTGCTCTCTTTCCTGACTGGTGCAGGGTTCCTCCTGTTCCTCTTTAATCTGTGGAGGATCTGGGTCCTCTTGGTCCAGACTGGAGTTCCTCTCCTGAATACAGAGCTGCTGGTCAGAGAGAACCTCCTTCTCCTTACAGACATGTTGCTGTGGGAGCTCTGGAGGGTCAGATAAAAGAAAGAGGATAATACTGTGATGACAAAAAAAACTGACATTATACATACAACAAGTAATGTTATGTGTTAAAACCATTAGGATCATATATGTCATACACTTATTGTTTTACGGCTGTATGTGTTTTGTTGTGCTGTTGTCCCGTTATTCCCTCTCAAGAACCGCTGCTCAGGTGTAACGCATTGCTAAACGAGTTGCACCTGAATTGGAAAGTAAGCGCTTAACGCGCCAGAATCTGAAAGGAGTGGCCTTTGGTGATTTGCCCTAATACACACAATTACTGACTCATCAACCACAGGAGACACTATTAACAAATCCACAGGAATGTATTAGACAATCCATTACCGACTCTTCAACCACATGAGACACTTTTAAACAAACAATTGTACTACAATGTTAGTATTTTAAAGAATACGTTTTACTCACCTATCCTGTGTAAATTTATTTTGGGCTTCAAAACGATATCTAACAATCCGCGTTGACGGTCGATCTCTTCCTCGTACTCAACGATCGCATTTTTAAAAACTCCGAATATTTCTTCAGCAGCAGCAGAAAGTCGCTCGTAGACAAACTCTCTCAAATATTCAACTGAAGACATTGTTGCTATATTCAAATGAAATAACTAGCAGCACAACGAGTACAATGTCGTCCTCCAGCTAATGCAATTCATTACAGAGAGAGGAATGACGGACAGCGCATTGTTTACTTTTGCTCGATGTCACACTGTGAAGTTCCGACAGCGGACAGCGGACAGGAGCTAACCTTTGGTTCCGTTTTCACCTACGGGCGTACACTTGTCCTTTTCACAGGAAAATAGGTCATTTCTCTCTTCTACTACATTTAACTTATGTCTGTTCGATTTATATAAATATATATATCAGTATGGGTGGAAAGACTTAACACAGGTTAGTAAAAGTAGCAATAACATAAAAAATACCCATAATCCAAATTGCAATTATCAGTAAAATGTTATTTAAAGTGTGAAAGGTGAAGGTACCTGTGCACAATGACCTCTGTCTGTGTTATTGAAGTTATCATGAGCAAATCGCATTTTTGTTGCAGCTAGTCAAGTTTGACCTATTTCATTTTGGTTCAAATACTGATGGATATCTAAACAAGGAATACTATTTAATGAGCTCACTACAAGTTCTTGTATGTAAGAAAAATCTTAATTAACAAAGTAACTTAAGCTGTCAAGTAAATAAAGTGAACTTTACATCCCTATGACTACTTTTTCTTTCCTTGTCAGGCACACGCATCTGCAGCCTTGATGAACACCATTTCCTAAAAGGTTTAGACTTCAGAGTGAATCTGGTCGTCTTAAATCATCACCTTACTAAGCTTTATAGTTAGAACACATACATGAGATCAAAAAACTACATTTTGTTGCCATCGTCCATTTGAACACTGATCAATCACGACATTTTCGGCTGATTTGTTGATAGCAGAACTTCATCTACAATTTGTGTTTTGTGCGGCACCTCTGAAACCCAAAACAACAAAAATATATTGTAATATATCATACAATACACAAAGCTATAAAAGTAACAAATATTCTGCAGTAAAAAGGGTAAAAGAAAAGCTGCCTAGTAAAAAGCTGCTTCGTAAAACTAATTTGTATTTAAATCAATAGGATCCTATGAGTCATACACCCCTTGTTAGTTAATAAAAGACCATTCATATTTTACACACCTATTCTGTGTAACTTTATTTCAGGTTTCCAAACAATATCCAACAATCCGCGCTACTCCTACGCAATGTTTTTTTTAACAACTGACTATTTCTTCAGCAGCAGCAGATAGTCGCTCATTGACAAACCTTATCAAATACTCAACTGACAACATTTTTGCTTAATTGACTGAATTTTATGTCATCATTAAAACGTGTAAGTGGAAAAATGTATTTACTCAACTATTAAAGTTAACATTACCAAATAGTCCTTTAGCTTTAGGACCTCCAGCATGAAATCCATGAAATGTAAACCCAGCCAAATAGTTAACTCTTTTCTTTTTAATACATACTAGAGCTGCCCTTACAAAGTACGTACTATTGCATGCATCTTGTGTTGACACAAACTTGTGCTTCAGGTCAATCTTAACATAGATAATTATATAGTAATAACTCAATGAGTCTCAGTTATACTTACTTGAATATATACATGTATTACAACACAAATCTGGCCAGAAAAGATCTTGGTACAGCATGCATAGAAACAGTCATATCAACATCTTTAAGTAACAGGACATTCACACAGCTTTATATCTCACATCATACAGAATATAATCACACATATCTACAAGACAACAAGAGCCTGCTCACATAATGCATGCCGAGTGTGAACGACGTAGGCCTTTCACAATACCAAACAGATACATATTATCATATAAACTTAATGACATTCATATTTATTCTTTTTCAATTTTTCCACAAAAGTCACCTTATATCAAATAGAACCAATCACAAAATTGTATGCTGTTACTAACAGCAATGAGTTATACTATACCATGAAGGCAATAAAAAAACATGATGCAGTTGTTGTTAATGTATTACTTAATTAAAAAAATGTTGTGACCCCCTTTTTTTTAATGTGAAATGTTTTACATACAGTTATAAAAATGATGCCATTGCAAAAGTGTATTGATTTTACTAAGAGAACACTCCGGAGGAATTGATGGTTTGTCCTGTTGATTGTTTTATCAGGTATGACATTTAAGATAACCTTTTCCCTCATGTTCTGCATTCATGTGGCTCTTTGTTTGTGTGGGTTTAAATAGAAGGCTTTCTTTTATGCCTTTCCAATTCAAACAATTGCAACAAATATTTTCCCACAGATGTTGCCGTTATGACTTCTCACCTGTATGGACTCTTTTGTGAGTCTTCAGTTGTGATGTCCAACTAAATCTTTCCCCACATGATTTGCAAGAATACGGTTTCTCACCTGTGTGGACTCTTGAATGAGCCTTCAATAGTGTCGTCCAACTGAAACTTTTCCCACATGTGTTGCAAGAATACGGTTTCTCACCTGTGTGGATTCTTATGTGACTGATCAATATTGATTTCCGATTGAATTTTTTCCCACAGGTTTTGCAAGAATGCGGTTTCTCACCTGTATGGATTCTTGAATGTGAACTCAAAAGTGATGACCGACTGAATACTTTCCCACAGGTTTTGCATGAATACGGTTTCTCACCGGAGTGTATTTTTACATGTGCATTCAATGTTGACATCTGACTGAATATCTTCCCACAGGTGATGCAAGAATATGGTCTCTCACCTGTGTGTGTTCTCATATGAGAGTTTAATGTTGATGTCCTACTAAATCTTTTTCCACACGTGTTACACGAATGTGGCTTCTCACCTGTGTGGATTCTCAGGTGTCTCTCCAGTGTTGACTTATACTTAAAATGTTTTCCACATGTGTCGCATTGCAAGAACTCTTGACCTGTGCTTGTATTACAGTTAGTTGTTGACATAGTGGGGTTGTACACATTGTTACTTTGACTGTTGCTTTTGTGATGCATTTCCTTTAGTGTAGGCTCTCCATTTTTAGTTGATTTAGAGTCTCCATGTTTGCCTCCTATCTGATCTTGGCTTTCAGCTTCATGAGAGTTGTGTGAGAGGAGCTGGTGGTCATTGTTTGGTTCCGGTACTACAGCGCTTTCAACTGAAATGTAGCCGAGAGATGTTTCCTGTACCACACTCTGGGTTTCATCAGTACACAAGTACAGAAGTTCATCTTCACTGTGGTCACTGTCCTCATAGGTAGGAGTCAACATGAAGGTCTCAGTCTCCTGCTTCACTTCAAGCTGCTCTCCCTCCTGACTGGTGCAGAGTTCCTCCTGTTCCTCTTTAATCTGTGGAGGATCTGGGTCCTCTTGGTCCAGACTGGAGTTCCTCTCCTGAATACAGAGCTGCCGGTCAGAGAGAACCTCCTCCTCCTTACAGACATGTTGCTGTGGGAGCTCTGGAGGGACAGAGAACAAAAGAAATAGGATACGACTGTGATGACAGAAAAATGTACTTCTGAATAAATAAATACGTTTCTATTTAAACCATCAGGATCATATATGAGTCACATTCATTTGTCTTTTGAAGGACCATTTCAGTTTAACAAACCTATCCTGTGTAACTTAATCTCAGGTTTCCAAACGACATCCAACAGTCTGCGCTGACGGTCGATCTCTTCCTCGTACGCGACGATATTTTTTACAAAAACGCCGAATATTTCTTCAGCAGCAGCAGATAGTCGCTCGTTGACAAACTCTCTGAAATACTCAACTGAAGACATTGTTATTTAATTACAAATTATATAATTAGCTGCGCAATGACTACGGTGCCTGTATTGTTTACTTCCGCTGGATGTTACACTGTCAGGTTCCGGGGCAGTGGATTGAATGTGTGAACATTTGTTCCGCTTGTAATTGTTGGCCCTTTTAGAGAAAATGTTTTTAACATTAGCCATGGCTGTAACGAGTTGTTCCAGTATCATTTGTGTTGACATCTGTCATCTCACTGAAGTCAATGTCCTATCAAAACGTGAAAGTGGAAATTACTGGGCAATGTGTAAAATACTTGGAATGGAGTCTCAATTTTGAACAGAGCCTAAATGTTGTAGTTTAACAGCAAACAGGACACCATTCTGTATTATATGAATATTTAATAGTCTCTATTTTATATCCTCTGAACACATTCTAAATTGAATATCTTCACATTGTTGTACTACAATGTTTAGTTCCGTAGCCCTCCTGGATCCAAATACTTCTGCTCCTGCTGAACCCACTCCTTATTGTCAGACATGCTCATCTGCACCCGTTTCAAATAATGTGTCTTTTAACCTGTATGCATTGTTCTATGAGCTCTGAATGCGGATTTTGGCAGAAGATGTCCTCCACTGGGTGGAGGCCTGGGTGTGTAGAACGTTCAGTACTTTCATAGTATCACACCTTAAAGGCGTTGCAAGTAATTCAGTGAATGTTTTCAGGGTGTGTGCATCGTTAATGTGACTTGCTTTTATAATGGCTTCTCTTTAGTTTGACTCATTTCTAGTTGATCCTGAATTGCCATGGTTTCCTCCTTTGTGATCTTGGCATTACGCTTTATTACAGTTGTGAGAGAGGAGCTGGTGGTTATTGTTTGGTTTGATATTAATGTTATTGACAACAGAAGTCCACAATACAATGTAACACACACTGCGCAATCTTCGTCACCTTGAAAAGTATATCAAGTTGAAGCAATCACAAAAACAAGAGAAAAAAATCTGGCTGGCAGGATAGAAAGAAACCCAACACCACTTGAATGTGTATTAATGTATGACATTAATCCACTTCCTATGAAATTACTAATAATAGAATATTCATTTCACAGGCCAAACATTTGTGGGAACTATGAATTCACTTTAATTGGAGTAATTTCTTTTTTTTTACCTGGTTCACATACTGATGGATAGTTCAACAAATCATCATATTTGAATAAGCTCATTGTAAGTTATTTTATGTACAAATCTTATTCAGCAGTAACTTTAGTTGTCAAGTAAATGTAGTGGACTCAAAAGTACAACACTTGCCTGTAAAATGTGGTAAAGTAAGTAACAAAAAAATGAACTAAACAGTACAGATTTCTGTTAAACTGTTCAAGTTTCATATCTCTTTGGAATGTACATGCATTACTAGCCATCTCCAGACAATAATTATTATTATTATGATAATAATATATTGATTTATTTCCTCCCGCAGTCCAAAGACATGCAGCTTAGGTTAATTGATGACTCTGAATTGTCCGTAGGTATGAATGCGAGCATGAGGGGTTATCTGTCTCTCGACCTGTCCCGGGTGTACAGGTCCCTGCCTTCGCCCAATGTCAGCTGGGAACGGCTTCAGCCCATAAACCATAACAACTGAGTCCTCTCTCGGGTTTGCGAGTGGAAAGCTACTTGCCTGTATGCATCTTAAATGCCTTGTCAAATGAGACACATGGAATACTCTCCTCACTAGTGTGGGATAGTGAGAAAGACTTTCAGGTCCCCACAGCACTGTGGTCCCGTGTTTTGCAGGTGCACTGCTTCTCACTTGTTATTCTTCAACTAGCTGGGGAATGTGTGATATGAAATAGATGCTGAGCTCCCTGTCCCTGTCCTTGAGTAGGCACACACCTTAAAAGAGAAACAAGGCATCTCAGTTTATCTATAGTCTCAGTGTAGGGAAGAACTACAATGCTTTTTACATGTTAACAATTATTGTATTACAAAAGTGATGATATTTTCAGTTTTATAAATAGTTTAAATTGTACATTTAAACTACTGACAAAAAACACAAGATGGTAGACTTTTGAAAACTGGATATTTATGACATTTGGTAGATGCTCATAGTAGTTACTGTACATGTATCCCATAAAAGTATGTAATCAAAGCTGGTTTCATTAACATTAGCAGGAGCTTCCTTCTCATGATATAAAAGACTGATTGTTCTGACAAATGCTGTTGCTCCAACATACTTCAATGTTAACACAAAGACATACCGGTGTAGTTATCTCTATTCTTCAGTTATCAGCTTTTTACTGAGCTGAATCAACCTGTTCAATATGTTTTATAGGTAAACACTTTCTCTCCTATATGGGTTTGACTACACCTGAAGCCTCTGTGCTGCAGTGATGTAGCTTTTCTCCTGTGTGAGTTTTCATGTGGCCTTTCAAGTTACTACTAGATCGAAAATCTCTCCCACATGTTTTACAAGTGTATGGTTTCTCACCTGAGTGAGTTCTCATGTGGAGTGTTAAGCAATTAGTCCACCTGAAACCTTTCCCACATGTTTTGCAAGTATATGGCTTTTCACCTGTGTGTACTCTTACATGAGTGTGCAACACAGATGCCTGCTTGAATCTTTTTCCACAGATGCTGCAATAATACGGCTTCTCACCTGTATGGACGCCCTGGTGTCTCTGCAATTTGGACATGCAGTTAAAAGCTTTCCCACACGTGTCACATTTTAAAGACTTTTTACCTGTGTGCGTATTACAGTTATTTCTTCTTTTGTCTCCATGCTTGCCTCCTTTCTGATGCGCTACATGAGAGTTACGTTGGAGGATCTGCATGTAGCAGTTTGGTTCTGATACCACAGACTGTTTAATTATGTTGACTACCGACTCTTTTTCTGCTGCATTTAGAGTGTCATCAGGATTCGAGTACAGAGTCTGACCCTCACCATGGTCACTGTTTTCATAAGTAGGAGTCAACATGAAGGTCTCAGTCTCCTGCTTCAGCTCAAGCTGCTCTGCCTCCTGACTGGTGCACAGTTCCTCCTGTTCCTCTTTAATCTGTGGAGGATCTGGGTCCTCTTGGTCCAGACTGGAGTTCCTCTCCTGAATACAGAGCTGCTGGTCAGAGAGAACCTCCTCCTCCTTACAGATATGTTGCTGTGGAAACTCTAGAGGGATAAATGACATAAGTAGATTACTAATGTAATGTAAAAAAAACAAAAATAATAAAAAATATACTTTTCTGGATGTAAGTCACGTTGGATAAAGGCGTCAGCTAAATAAATGTAATGTAATGTATGAACCAATAGAGAAGTTTTGATTAAAATACATTTTGGATTTACAGACCTATCTACTAGTATGCCTTTATATCTGCAAATTAGTATATAATAAACAACTGGGAGTATATGTATATATTATTCCTGTTTCAACGTTACACACCTTTCTCGAGTGACTCGGGTTTCCAAACGTTATCCAGCAGTCCGCGCTGACGATCGATCTCATCCTCATACTCCACTATAGTTTTTTCAAAAACTACGAATATTTCTTCAGCAGCAGCAGTCAGTCGCTCGACGACTAACTTCCTCAAACATTGGATTGTAGACATTTCCAATCAGATGAACTATTCAGACAATTCTTCATGGAACGCAGTGTAGACCAAAAACACCGATAAACACGTTCTCAAATTATTCATTAGCCTGAGAGTCGGAACAATTTAACAACAGTACCACATCCGGTTTGCTTCAGGGGGGGGAAACATTTTGAGACGGCATTACTTCCTGTAGCAAGTTATAAGTGCTTTTTTGTTTTGCCGCTGTAGATGGATTTGGAATGAAGCATCATTTCAGCTTCAGCATATTTTAGTGTTTTTTTTTTTTTTTTTTACAAACGGTCTAAATGGGTGCATATTATTGTGCTGTATGCAGGCAAACAACATTCACCGCGAAGGGACATATCTTCGGGAAAAACCACCAAAGCAGACTTAGAGTGGTTCTTCTTAAATTCTTAGAAAAGGTAAGTAGTTAGGTTATTGTGAGTTTATTACTAAGGATATAAAGCTATAACAATTTGAGTATTCGTGCTCACATTTATCTTCCACCTTGCTGCACGCGACTTATTAATAACGTGCTAATGTTAGCCCTGAAGCTAACGTTAGACTAACACCGATTTCTAGCTTTTGGTTTTCATGGTTCGTAGCTTCTGCTAGCGAACAACATTCATTTTAGTTGGAGTGTAACTTGTATGTTTCCTGTATTCGTTTCATCCATTGTGTCCTAGGTGAAAGAAGCTCGCCGAACACTTAAAAAACCTCAAGTAGAGAAGTTTGATTGCACCCAGCAGAAGACGACATTCTGGTGCTACTGCTGTGTGCGTGACGTTGAAAGAAATGTTACAGACGGTAACATGGCTGTGCTGTATGGAGGCTTGCTGGAACACATGGCCACGTACGTTTTATTTAAATGACTTTTATTTAGTTTAGTTTATTTCTCACTGATGCCCTGCTTCACTTTCACCCAGTACAAAGACAGGGTTTGCGACACAGAGCAAAGGGTTTACATAGTATCCTCAGCAAACGGAAGCACTATAGAAGTTGTGTTTGTTATTGTGACTGCACATTATCCCATAAAAGTTAAAAGTGGGAAAGGTCAGCAAGACATTTACTCATTTATATTGGCTGCCATATTTATAAAAAAAAGAGGTTTGACTTGAGACTTAATATGAGTATTCGTGATGAACTGCATTTTCTTGGTTTTAGCCCAGAACACAGGAAGAATACTCACAAGTTCTGGTGGGAGAATAAGGCGGACCCCAAGTTGAGAGACAAAGTCATCATCACAGAGGAGGAAACTGAGAGGTAGGCTTGGTGCACCAAAAGTCTATTTAAGTAAAGATTTTTTGCAAGGTTAAGTGTTTATTTTTGTTTAGGTTTAAAGCTGAGGTGGAGAAAGCATTGGAGTCGTTTGTGGAGGAGGAGGATGAATTCTTAAAACACGTAATGCAAAATCACCCTATTATCACTTTAAACTTAGCAAGACTAAGAGTTTACTGCCATGCTACGGCTAAAAAAAGTGTCTAAAGGAGTGTTTTTTTAACCAGACTGGAAATCTGCCTTTAGTAATCAGTTGTTTGTCTTGTTTTTCTTTTCATGGCTGCAGCAAGCTGATAAAATCCGGGCCCAGGAAAAGCACCGTCAAGAGGTCTTTCAGTCTCTTTTAGAGGTTTGTTTTCCAAGGATGCAGTGGCAGTATCCATCACTGTGGCCTTGACTGTTGTTGTTATGATGAAATGATTTTGAGTAACATCAATTATGGGAAATGGCTAAATTATTGTAACTGCCAAGCTAGTTAACCAATGATCCTCTGGAGTTCCTGTTTAACTCTTAACATTGTGGCCGGTGAAAATCTTGTATTTGGTGGTTTAGAGAGAAAGAAACTTTCCTCATCAGGTTATAGTAAAATATCCTAAAAAGCTTTTTACTTCCTAGTTGATGTTAACATTGTGGCCAAAGTAGTGTGTGAGGGTTGTGATGATAAAAGCTGAGATGAAGCATGATTGGTGCTCCGACTTCCTCTATGAACCACTGTTGGCTTTTCCTGAATCAATATCAGCGTGACGCAGAGCCGGAGTTGTTCAATGGACCCAACGGCACAGACATGTCTGCTGAGGATGCTGTCAGGTAACACTGTGTCCACCTTCGACATTTTGTCCTTTGTTTTGCATCGTATCATCATCGATGGCATTTGAGATTGCTTTTGTTGTTTTGGGACTCATCTTGTTGTCTCGGGAACAGCTCTCAGTTTACGCCTCAGGGGTCCGACCATCAGGCCGGGAGCAGCTTTGTCGAGTCAATGGTCAAAGCACCGCGGGCCGCAGCAGGACAAGGCCTGACTTTCATAGGCTACCAGGTAGACGGACAGCTCTCATTGAGAAAGTGTTCAAGTTTAATGATTAATTGTTGTTGTTTTTTCACACAAATGCGATCACCTCAGTTGATCACTTGGTTTCTCTGTTACAGGATTCAAACAGTGGAAATGTACATACAGGTACAGTGATGCATGGCTTTATTTAATGGTGAAGTATCTGCAAAATACAGGGGGGGGGTTGACAAATCGACAGGAAATGTACATGAGTTGGGTGATATAACTATTATTATGTATACATATTTATATATGAAATATGTTAGTACTTTTATTTTGTATTTGTTTCAACTTTTATTTTCTTACGCATTGTTATAGAATTTGATAATCCAATTATCAATGTTGTCAGCAGTGGGGTGTGATTTTCTATTCCTACTATTTCAAATAATTACAATTATTTGTCCTTTAAGAATATATCGTTACCATATTAGAAAAATCTTCATCTGTTTTCCAGATCGGTCTCTCGTCTGGTTTTGATGGGTTTGCTGAATGTATATTTAGTGTTTATAAAAATATGTCAGCTTGTGTCTCTAACAGTTCTGAGCTCTGTTCACCTGTTGCGTGTGATTGATGAAGAATAAGCATACAGCCACTGTGTGTCGTAGGTGCCTTACCTCCTTGGCTCCAGCGGGATCCTCTGGAGGGAACCTCTGCAGCACATCCAGAGATCGGTCCATCGCTCCAAGGATTCCTCAAACAGAGTAGGAATCATACACACACACACACACACACACACACATTTCTAAGTGTGTTATTTAAATTAGCTGTCAGCTGAGCAGTTTGCTCAAATAAATGTTCTGGCCTTGATGATAGTTTCCACGAGCAATTATGTTTTATTGTTTGTGTATGTACACTAAAGGATAAATCAATAAAACTCAGAAGTATTGGAGTATAATTCAAATGGCCTCCTATGCTTTGGCAGAGGAGCAAGAGAAGCTGAAGAAACTTCCACCGAACAGAGTGGGCGCCAACTTTGATCACAGCTCACACACAGACGCCAACTGGCTTCCCTCCTTTGGTCGAGTGTGGAACAGTGGCCGGCGCTGGCAGTCCAGGTGAGATCTCGACACTCTTCACTACACCTGCTACTAATATGCAACGATTAGAAAGCAAGACTCCTCTCACTCCATCCCTTTTTACACACGTATAGGTCTTAAGTTAAGGTTTGATATCCTGTGTCCGATAACAGGACTCATTTGAGAGCGGAGATGGGTCAACCTGTTATTCTTAGAATGTAAAATACATTTGTCTAGTAACTACCAGCCACTTTGGTAGGTGATCATCAGTGTGCATAGAAATATATTGCAGCAACATGGGGTATGATAGTTAATTCAAAATGACAAAAGTGACAGTTTCCTTAATTTATAACTGGAAATATTTGGGTATATATACACAAAACCACATTATTTGTTCATATAGCTGCAAGCCGCTTCATGTCTTTGGATCTAGATAGTATAGAAGTGAGACTGTAGGAACGCTGCATAAAGACTTTTTATCGGCAAGGAGCTGTTGGCTGATGGTTACCTTCCAGCTAATCAAGACTGCTGAAAGCTTTATGATCTGTAAAGGCTCATTTTCATCTGGTGTCCCTGGCGAAACATTAAAAAGGCCCATAATGGTTAATTTCCAGCTCAGTAGATAAACTTCATTGGTCTTTGCGTTCTATTTTGTGACTTCTTTTCAACAGACACCAATTCAGACAGGAGGAAGGACAGACGAACAGACGGAAGAGGAAGAAGAAGGATCACGGCACAGGGGGGGCAAAGAAAGCCAAAACGACTGAACAGCTGACAAATTCTGACAGCACTTAAAACTGATTATGTTGTGTGAGAACCGAATGAAGGGATGTGTATAGTTCACAAGATGTGAATGAGATTTTATACTGTGTTTCTGAGGAGTTGCACTCTGTAGAAATGCCCAGGCTGACTAGACACCCTACTGTAGTTCCTAACCAAACAGTAGTGTTTGCTAATGGCACATTGTATGTAACCTTATGTATAACATAATTGGGAAAGTATGCAGTATAGATGTTAACTTAGTATATCAGGCATTGCTGCTTGGATGTATTTCTTAATTGCATTTTGTATAAAAACTGCATGGTCCAACTTCAATTTAAATGTGTACACTCACTCCACACTCAAAGATTTAAACCAAATTGGTGTTCCCTCTCAGTTGGTCACTGACCTGCTCCATTTAATCAGCTTTAAATCAGTGACTCCAATCAAAGGTACAAACGAGATTTTTATTATTCAGTATTTGTTTATTATGATCAGTTAGTTTGACTACAGCTTTTTGAGAAGATAACGTGACTGTTCTGCCAAGCGAACAGCAGGGGGCGCCAGCCACTGGAGTAACAAAGGCCCCTGCTGTGTGATAACACTTTACATGAAGGCAGGCTGTTGAGGCCAACATTTAGATCACAACTTGGTAAAAACCGTAAATGTATTATCCATTTGAAGGATATTCGTCCGTATGGGGCAAAGAAAGATGGCATCATTGAATAAGTGTTAGTTTTTGGTTCGGTCTCTGCCCCAAATTCTGACCTATCAATGTTACTCTGCAAACAATCCTAAATTGCACTACACGTCATTAGAGCAGCAGTTATTGTGTAGTGTTTTATTGGGTTTTTTTTGCAGAGAACTTGTACAACCAAATGAAGCGCTTTCATTTCCTCTTTCAGATCATGTTAGAGTATGCAAATGTTTGCCACTGAGACAAGATGTGATAAGATATGTGACAGGAGAGTGTTAATAAAACATATTTTCTGTCAATAGAGTCAGCATTGTAGGTGCAGATCTAAACTAGCTAGCTCCTCCTGTTTTCCAATCCTTCATTATAGAAATAAAGAAGTGAGTGTCAGTGGTGTGTAGGGACGCTGACACTCCTCAGGCCATTTCTTGTTGGGTAAAATATTCGTTTAACTTGATGTCTCAAGCTAATTTGAATTGCCACCTCATATTTTCACCCATGTTACATTGGGCAGTGGCTTAAAATCCAACTTTGGTCTGCATGCATGCTCTACTACTGCTGCTCTCTTAAATTGATCCATGAATAGGAATTACTTTTATAATGCAGAATAAGCGATCACGAATAACAATAAATACACAGAGGTCCTTTTGCGATGACTATTACTGTTTGCACAGCGTTTTGTATCGCAACAGAGGAACATCCGCACAAAGAGAGATGGCCAAGAGCAGTGAATGTAGTAAATATTCCACTCCTGAGCTCACAATCGGCCTTTCTCTTAAGACCTCTCCGTGGTAAAGTATAATCAGGCCCCAGTGTGCTCTGGGTGGATGGGCGTGGAGCTCAGTGCAGCTGCAAGGCAATCTGGGTATACAACGTGTAGCCGATCTATTCTTAGCTTTGTGACAACGCAGCTATGGCTGATTCACTACGAACTAAAAAATAAAATGGGGTTACCATCTGTACATCTTAACCGTTGCAATAAACCGTAATTACCAGATGTTGATGTCAGTGCTGTATGACTGTATAAAGTGATTTGCTTTGATATCAGATCATGGTTTGTTGTATTTGTCTGTAAAATATTAGGATCTTTTGACAGTCGGAGCTCCAGAACAACAGTCACCCTTTGCACTAAAGAATGGGAGGTTAGAAAAAAGCACGTGTACTGGGCGTTTCTTTAATTATTTCATAATCCAATCACGGAGCAGGAGTTTTGAATATATCTGCATGTTTTAAAGAAGGCATAATCCCTGAATGCTGATTGGTTAAGAAGGAAAATAAGTGGCCAATCGCTTAAATGACAGGCGCTCAGCTGGCCGTGAAGCCCCGCCTCCTATATATTAACCAGCAAACCCCGGAAACGTTGTCGTTTAAAGGGACAGGAGACATTTCAGGCAAAGGTTGAAACAACGAAAACAGCTGCGAGCACAAAAAAAGACAGAGGAAGGGACGTGGTCAGCCAACAAGCGAGCTATGTGGCAAGAAAGAGTGGGAGGGTGAGACTGAATCTGTACGATTAGTGTAACAATCCAAGACACCCAGCTAAGGTTGCTAACGGCTTTTAGCATCGAAGTCGATTTTCGCTACCTTAGCTACCTGGAATGCGACAACGCAGCAGTCAGCACGAGAGATAACAAAAAGGCCAAACTCTCAAACGAGAAGGACGCGTCAGTTGAAGCTGCCAGGCTGTGTTCTTCCTCCGGAGTCTACTTTTATTGTTAGGTGAGTAGGCTTCAAGATCTTGAAATGTGGCTTGCTAGCTTATCTCTTCATCTTCTGCATTGTGTGCACTTTAATGATGGATGGAAATATGGGGGGTAAAAGGTGTTGGTTTGTTTTATGATTCCTTGAAGCTTGCAGTTAAATGTTAGCAGTTAGTTAACTCTGAACGTGCAGGTTGTCACAGTCATCATTTTCTTCATTAATCAGAGCAAAGAATGATAGGAATCCAGCCTAATCCAGTTGATGACCTGACAGTAGCTTGCAGTGGGCGTTCCCTGCTTTGTCTGCCTTGCTCAGTCTTTCTTTATGTGTGTGTGCGTGTATGTGTGTGTGTGTGTGTGTGTGTGCGCGCGCGCGCTCGTGCATGCAGTCTGCGGTGATAGAGACAAAGTGATAGAGACCTAATGTATTTCTGACACCATAGGTTTGTGTGTAATCAAAATGCATGTGTAAATTGATTTTTACAAGTGCACACTCATGCCCTCCTGGCATTGTGCATATGGGCTGTGCAAGAGGGAGGGATCAACCAGCACTACCATATATTTATATCTATGTTTAAATATATATCTGTGAGATTATGTCTATAACTCAGGGGATGAAGGGATGATGATCACTGTTACAGGAGAGGGGATAGCAATGAGTGCAGTGGGCGTAGTTCCCTTGGATTGCACTTGGGAGTTGCATTGCATCATGCAGTGAAGGGAGCATTGATGTTGGCACTAAAGCCTGGTACAGTGTATATCAAATATATAAAGAGTTAGAGTAGAGTCAGTTATTACAGTGTTATTATGCTGAGCTGCAGTGCACTGCCTCCCATTATCCCGACAAGCAGGGCAGGATGGCATTGACATACACATTAGGCACAAGTG
Source organism: Leptoclinus maculatus (assembly GCA_032191485.1). Classification (NCBI taxonomy): domain Eukaryota; kingdom Metazoa; phylum Chordata; class Actinopteri; order Perciformes; family Stichaeidae; genus Leptoclinus; species Leptoclinus maculatus. The sequence continues at coordinate 28,773,903 of JAVDOI010000005.1, forward strand.
TACGCCGTCACACTCACCATACAGCACACGTGCATATGGGAATCCATTAGTTGTCTTACATGTATTTAAATAGAAGATTTTGTCACACACGCATTGCTGCAGCAAATCCATCTGCAATAACTCCACATTTTTCTCTCTCTCTCTTGCTTGTCCTTGCGTTGCTCTGACAGCCGCCCCCCACCTCTCTGTCTGGGAGAAACCAGTGGGCTTTGTCCTCAGCTGAGTGTGACGTCACACAGATCTGTGCTGTAATCAACCATGAAGGCGAGGTGCATTATGTTTAGCTGGCCTGGGTCTGGGCTTGTCCCATGAAGGATCACTTTGTGGCTTAAGTTTCCAAATGCCAAAACACACTGGGAAAACAAAAAAAGAAAAACAAATTAATTCAGTCTATTTGGATTAGACAAAGAAACCTAGAAAATCCTCTCGCATCAAAAGAAGGGAGGGAGTGATCAGAAATTCATTTTCTAGCATGGAAGGCAAACAACACCACTAATCCCCAGCCACGACTGGTCTGTTTGCTTACTTCAAAATATAAAACTACTAATATAATCACACTTTAGCAAATATGTTGTGTACTTGTATGCTTACTGTCCAGCCAGGTACATTGAGTTAAGCAGGAGTGTGGTCATGAGCAGCCGTGTGTTTTCACATGGTAATATATGGAGCCATGAGTACCTAGTTAGGCTGTTTAGAAGAGTATTATAGTCAACATGACGCTATAACTTGAGGCTTGTAATACTGTAAGAGCCCAGTTTCTTCTGATTCTATGAAAATAGATTAGGCCCAGACTAACAATGTTACAGTCTTTGGCCTGTATTTGTCTCTTCCTACCTTGCCTGTAGTTCAACTAGTCTACTGTTTTATTTAGTTAATCAGATAATCAGGAACATTAAGGGTTCCGAGTTAAGGGATACCATTCAGCCTGTGGTCCTTTGAGCACCGAACCAATGTTTGAATGGAATATACCTTCCATACCTCTTATGGCTCTCTGACTGAGTGCTTATGGTTCACGGTTGCGATTCTCCTTTTTAGCGTCTGAACCTGGCAGTGCTCTGTATGTGTGAAAAGTTATGGTGGCTATTAAACGCTTTGAGCTGATGAAGGCTTGTTGTCAGCCCTCAAACGTGTCTCTGCAGGATTTGATGTCAGAGATTACAGATGATTATGTAGGTTAGATCCAGTACTCAACAGCACTGCTCTGGGCTATATTGATCCCTCGTGTGTGTGCGCGTAATGTACTTGCATCCTCATGAGAGCTAAATTGTCTCTCTTAAATAAAGAGCTATTTAGCCATTAAGTGTTAGTTTTAAGGGTAAGATAACAACCAGCAAATCGCTACATGTTTTTATTAATTCATAACCTTAACTCATCACAAAGAACCAGTGCTGACTGGTCGACTCACACAGACCAATGTCTCTCCTGTCCTAGAATAAAATAAAACAAAAACGTTTTGCTTCTACTAATGCAGTTTTCCCTTCTATGTATCAATATAAACCTTGTCCATCTAGTGTTGCTTAAAAATACGGATCCTCCTATTCACATGCCCCTTTATGTGCTCAATCCATTGTTTGTCGCCCATTTGTTTTAAGATTGTAACGTCCTTCACACAGATTAAAGGCTGTAATTGGCACTACGAGATGTTTATAAAAGTTTTACATTCCGTCCATAACCTCATGACCCCCTCAGTGGTCACGGTCCTGGGTTTGTATAAGATACCTCGTTTAGCCCCGGGACAGAGCAGAGGCAGGTTGAGATGAAAGACACAATTAACAAGAGGACAGGTCAAAGGGCAACAGTGTGTAAATGTGTGTTTGCTTGTATTTAGACCTTTTAATGATAACCAAATGTGCTCTGACTAAAAAATGCTGTTATAAGGAGATGAAGTCACTATCACACTTTTTAAACTTTTCAAAATATTGTTTTCCCTCTCTTAGTAACAGCTTATTCCTTTAAGCCCTTGTAGCTTTGACAGGTACCACTTTAATCTTGAAACCCTCACCTTGGGCCTTACACACCTACAATAGCTAAACCTAGCTCCAGGCTTATCAGTGAAGGTCAGTTGGTCCTCTTCCAAACCCCTCAGTGCATATCAATGAATTCAAGGATGCTTGGAATAAGTGAGTATTGAGAGACTGTTTTAAATGCGGTTGAGGGTCAAAGTCTATTGACAATTAGACCCAACACAACTGCTGAAACATAATGAGGCAGTCACCTAAGCAGTATTTTTAAGGATTGGATTAATTTGAGGAAATCTATGTGTTATTTCTAAATCCAATCGAAGTGTCTCAAACTGCACACTTCAGCCAGGATTGAATTTTAATGTAGCATCTGATTGATGGGAAGAACTGCTTATTGCATGCTGGAGTTTCCTAAATGGCGGAACTGAAAACAATGAATGACAAAGGAAAGCGTGAGCCACAAACTCATAATTTGAACTCATTTTTCTCATGTTTCATTAATGGTAGAAAATCCAGCATCAACTCTTTCGGGAGACAATCTGGAATTTTCTCTTGTGTCAAGTGCTCCATCTTTGTTCTGGGTGTTTTTTGGTGGCTCCATGTATAGGAGCAGCCTGCTCCACTTTATTTAAACACAGCTGACAATAGAAGTCCAGGGAGAGAGAGGAGGATGGCAAGGCGACGGTACCACCTGCTGAATAAATCAACATGGTTTGACATTACACCCTGGGAGACAACGTGCTGTGATATCCACTTCTGTACAGTGTGGGTATGTGAGCGTTTTATCTCCGGCCGTCCTCAACTTCGCCAGCTGGATTTGCTGTACAACCTCAGGATTTGTGAAATTATGACCGGCATTTTTCACTCTGTTCTTTCTGATTAAACAATTAATTGACTATTAAAGAAAATGATTGCCAGATTAACCGATACTGAAAATGATTGTTAGTTGCAGCCTGAAGGGATTTGTTCAAGCTTCTCAAAAAAAGAGAGGATTAGCATTTTTTTAAACTATTTTTGATGTCATCTTAAAGTGAATATATTTGGATTCAGGACTGCTGGTTGGCAAAACAAACCATTTGAAAAAAACACCTAGGGCTCTGGGAACTTTTTTTTTTCAAATAATTGACAGATTAATCAATGATTTCTTGCAGCCTTAGTTGGAGGCACTGTCACAGTGACCAAACTGACCTGTGAGCCATTTGTCTGTTGAAATGGTTTCCATACAACCCCAGAATCAATTAGTAGATGTTGGAGGGCATGATGTATTTCTGTGCATTATATAGGTCAACACAGAGCTTATCGAGCTAAGACCTGTTCCCTCTCTGCCCCTCTGCCCCTCTCCCTCTCGTCCTTGTCTTGTCCCCTGTCCGTTACTCTCCAGTGCGTTGTCATTACTCTCATTTCCCTCGCCTAGCATCAAAGCCCTCTCATCTATTTTTGCTGCTTTTATTCACTCCATCTTGTAGAAGCTGAGTATGTGTGACAGGCCCGGGCCTTTGCATCATTTGTCACCTAAATTGACTTTTAAGCAAAATGAAACAAATCGTTCCCTGTTTGATAACTGTGATACCCACACTTGCTGAAGAAATGACCCATCATACAATGTCAAATTATGACCAATACACCGTTGCGTCTGCGGTGACCTGCTATCTCACACGATTGTTCTCACAGTGTGGTCAACTAGTCATCCAGCATCATTGTATTTGTATCATCAAGGTGAAGATGAATAGTTTTATTGTTGTATTGATAAGGGAAACATCAGGCTGTCACTGCTTTTCATAATGATCATGGGGGATCATGGTGCATTTTGGAAGACAAGATTGTACAGTTATAGCCTATAAATGGTAGTTTGTATGTCCCTGCTTGGATTGGACGTTTGCTAAATCAAATAGTCAGTATCATATTTTAGTGCATAAAAGCGTGTCAACTTTAAACTGAAAGGTGTTTCCTTGTAATATGATACATTGGCTTTCATACAAAGAGAAACGCTCACGTAATCGACCGGTGCTCAACTTATTTAGGTTACTTGTGTTTCATTTAGGTGCTTGTGTAATGTCTAGCTGCCGATTTGCCCCCCGCCATAGGGCTCAAACACACAGCAGCAACTCTTGTGGTACCAAAGCTTCTCATTAATAACTGCTGCTTAACGAGCACAGGCCTGTGTGTATGTTTTGGACTGATCTCAGGATTAACCCTAGCCAGACCTCTCTCCGCCCTTCACCCTGTAACACCCCCCCCCCCCCCCCCCTCTCACTTGTTTCGACAAATATCGAAACAAGTGAGTGGTCTCTAACTGCTATTGCAATCTTCTCCACCATAGTAACAAATCATCGGTTGTGTCGGCTGGTTCAATAGTGAAAACATGCCCTGGTTAGGTATTGGTGAGCTACATAGCAAAGAAAGGGATCTTTTCATTTTTCAATGCCCAGATGGCAGGGTGGACCTCATTCAGCCGCTACCAGTCTGAGTGGTGCAACACCCCCATGCTGTGCGAGTTCCCCAAGCATGAAAAAGAGAAAAAAAGGAATTGATGGACAGAAAAAAAAGGCCCAGAGACGAGGCAAGAGGAAGAAACGCAGAGAGTGAGGTAAAAAAAACACAGACAGCTGAATTCAGGGTGAGAGAGGGGGAGAGAGAGCGAGATGGGGCTTTATTTCCTGTCCTCCATGAATAGGCAACATATTTCTCTGGAACATTCCATCCTCAGAGCTGGCCCGGCCTGTCACCAAGACTCAGTGTGCCACACTCCTCCCCATCTCTGCATTTCTTCCCATTGCACTCTGTGTCTCTCCTTTTCTCCTTGTGCATATCAACCATTACTTAAATGTTTCTACCCTTTTACTCCCATCTTCCCGCAGCTAAAGTGAGCTGACCATAAAGTCCAAAGATATTCAAAAGAAAGAAGTAGTTAGTGCGAGGTGTAGATCAGTAAATGTATTATAGAATCAAAGTTTGTGGCTCTTTGTGATGGATTGGTATTGAAAGATACCCGGATTGAATTTGATTACACCAAAACTTTAATCATCTCTGTGAGGAAATGTCATACCAGCAGCTGGATGCTCAAAAGAACAACTTGCAGAATCTAGTCATAAATGGTGGGAATGATTGCAGAAGTGGATTGAGAGGCCTATTTGATAATGGAAAAACAAACAGAAGTTATTTGAGGAATGCTTTATTTGGACAGTCCGGTGTTTAAAATGGACTACCAAAAAGTCTGTGTTCAGTAATGTCTATTTGATGCGTGCGTTCAATTTAAACCCCAATTCCTAAATTGAACCCTAACCCATTATATCAATTGACACTTCTAGTCACTTGGTAGTAAGTTGGGCTGTAAAGTTCAATGACTATACGTGAAAGCCTCTTTTCGGCTTTGTGATGTTATTATCAGCAGGCAGCTGGTCAAACATACCTCGCCAGAGAGAGTTTATCTCACAGGATTGTTCCAGCGCTCTAGAAATGTAAACATAAAGCAGCCACTCTGGGTGGGAAACAACCTGCAGCAACTCTGATGATGGTATAGTCGTGGGTGTGGTTATAGCGGTCAAGCTGCCAGGTAAGCATGTTATTCAGAGAAATAAGGGTTTAAATGTTGAAAATAGAAAGCAGTTAATGTTATTAACATGTGGTGACACGTAATTACTAGAAATAGAAAATGAAGACTAAGACAAAAGCAATGCGCTGTAAGTGAGAAAACCAGCACTGAAAATGGGAAGGGTGTTATAATCATTTGACACATGTTTTAAAGTGGCTTTAATTTATGCTTGACTTTTTAATTACAGTATAGTAATTCACTCTAATGTTACAGTAAAACCAGACGCGTTGCATCACAAAATTCTAACGGATTTGAGCCAGCAAGTCAACTAATCCGTGCTTCAGTACCATTGTAGATATTAGCTGTGAACTTTTCTCCTGCACACTGGAGCTTTGTTGATGTCCACTGTTTGGCTGCTGCCTGCTCTCATCCCTCAGAGATGTACACTTCTTAGATATAGGTCTCCATGTGTGTACTACTAACACACTTTAGTACATTCCAACAGAAACGGACACCAACACACACACAGGGGTCCATTCCTCTTTAAACATGTTCAGTATTACACAATCCCCCCCCCCCCCCCCCCCTTCAGTCACTTACACACACTTTCCTTTCCCACCCTTCCTCCACCTCACCTCTTCCTCTCCTCCTTTTGTTCTCTCCCTCCCTGAGAAGGAGGGTGAATTAGACTTTGTTTTTGATCTTTTACACCGTGACGAAATGATTTACTCAAGGAAGTTTTGGGCTAGTCCAGATCGAAGCTCTTCAGTTCTTTAAGGCTGAGACTTTTTTATTGCTGGTTTAACGCCCCCCCCCCCAAAAAAAAAAAAAACACAGCTGGTGTCACTTTGAGAGGCTCAGACAAACAAGATATGGGTGTGTGTGTGTGTGTCTATGTGTGCAACGCAGCGTTTCACATGCCATGGCTGAGAATTGAACCCCAACGTCGGGATGCAGACGTCAAATCAAACACTGTTCTCGAGTCAGGATTGCATCAATGCGTGTGTTTGATGGAATGTGAATGAGTTTGTGTTTTCAATGCTTCTTTCTCCTCAGCTGCACCCAGAGTGCCCTTTAATGGAGTAGGATCATCATAAAGAAGACACACCCTTTTTTCCCCTAAATATGGAAAGCAACGTGGGCTCTTAAAGGGACAGAAGTGTGTTTGAGTATGCTGAAAAACAAAATCCTAAATAACAGTGCTGCTGAAGAGCAGAAGAACCCCATCATAACTGTTTTTACAGTCTTCTTGCCTCATTTTAACCTGCCGCTATTACTCTCAGTTTATTTTCCTCTGTCTATTTTGATGTCTTCTATGCTTTCTACCTTCCCCTCCCTCCCCTGTCCGCACATCTCTATATTTGGAGGTACCTAGCTAAAGCCGAGTATTGTTTTACAAGCTTCATCTGTTCAGAATCGATGTGACAGATTGTGATATATATATCAAGATAGTTTTCTTTATTACATGAGTACGAGGAATTGCACTTATTTTGTGATAACTCCACTAATGTTGAGAGTGTATGAATTACACCACTATTCAAGTCACATCACTTTAAAAGACCCCAAATCACACGTAAAACTTGAAAGAGTTTTACAATTTGCACAACATACAACACCATTTATTAGACCCTTGATTTGGCTGAGGTAAAGCTCCACAAAACTAAAGGCACGTTCTCTTCATCCTTCTGTATGAGGGAGATAACAAAGCAGCAGCAACTGGTTCTGGAAACGGACACAGGGTGATAGAAAAGTGAGCAGGAGATAGACGTAGATGACGAGTCGGGGAAAGACAGAGACTGAGACATGTGAGAGAAACATGTTTGATAGCTCTCCGAGTCTTTATGTCTCGACAAGTCAACCCTGGTTCCCGAAATAAGGATAAAGCATAATCGGGTAGGTGTGTGTTTGTGTCTGTAACTAGAGGGACGGCCAGTTAAGTGCAAAAAATGTGGTCTTGACAGCTTCAGGTATGTTTTGTGCACAGTGCTTTAACTTGTGTAATCTCCACCCACAGTGTGTTTGTGTGAGTGTGTGTGTGTGGTAAGAGCTTGACACACACTGTGTGTACTTTAACCACATCACTCCTTCAGAAATAGTTTTTGCCCAGTCAACATGCCGTTCCTTATTAGCTCACAGATGGCAAAATACATACACACACACACACACACACACAGCTGAGGGCTGCTCCTGGTACTCAGCTGATAAACTTTTTCACATGCACTTCATTCTCTATCTGCACTGTAGCAGCAGATAAGCGTTTGTGCTTGTGAAGACGCTGTGTACTATTCCATGCTACACACAGTGTGTCTTTGTGTGTGAGCAAGCAAGACGTCAAATGAGTTGCACAGATGTTTGCATCTTTATTCACTGAGGCTTTAACCTCGTTTTATTAAATGTACTTTAATGAACACACAACCACACTGGGGGGGGGGGGCTGGCAGTGGCACACTATGGGAAGAGATTACACAAGTTAAACACTGCACACACAACATGCTTTAAGTTGTCAAGGACACAAACGTAACACACTAACGCGGAGATCGTTCGAGGAAATTGCTCTTTGGTCTCGTTCTCTACTTCTGCAGAACAGGCAAAGCAGGAGCAGGTGGGCGGGGTCTTACTTCACCACGCCCCCCCCCCCATTTCACTCCCTCCTCCCAGCCACAGCCAATCAGGAACTCAGCCACTACAGCTGACCCCCCTTTTCTCTAGCCAATCAGCTGTCAGCACCGCCCCCCACACACACACTTTCCCCTGTATGCCTTCACTGCTGAGTGAGCAAAGCATGCCTTGGTCTATCAGCTGAGAGGAAACGACAGAAAGAAAACATAGGCTGAGAGAGAGAGAAAGGGTTGAAAGGAGGGGCCTGTGAATTGATAGAACGAGGAAGAGGAGGAATGGGAGGAGAGGAAAGGGGGAACACGAGCATGTGAGGTGGGTTTTGCATTCAAAGATACTTTGGAGGGGCGCAAATGAGAGAAAAGAAGGCAGGGGGGGCTGGAGAGAGAAAAGGAACGGGAGGGAGAGGGTGAGGGGTGAGAGTTGTTGATGAGTTTTCGATATGTGTGTGACCGAGGGTGGAGAGAGGTAGACAGGAAGAAAACAACAGAGAGAGAGAGAGAGAGACTGTCGGGCCTCCGCAGTCTCAAAACAAGCAGAGGGAGGCAGAACAACCTGACTTATCTCTGTCTTTCTCAACACCACCTATTCAGGAGGAAGGAAGCAAAGAGTCAACAAACCGCAGAGTCGACAGCAAGAGCAGCCTGACCCAGTGGAAATAGAAAACAGAGGAGGACAGAAAGAAAAAGGCAGCAGAGTTACCCATCCAGCCCCCAACCTAAACACAGGAAGGAGAGAGAGTGAGACAGCGAGATAAACCCCATCTTCATAAGAGGGTGAGTGTCACAAGTTCTCCTGCTGTCAAGCCAAGTGTAATAATGTTCCTCATATTGTCAGCTGGGCTCGGGTGACTCAACGTCTCCTAAAATGGCCACATGAAAGGCAGACAGGCAGACAGAGGGAGGGAGGGAGATACAGAAAGGGACCCCGTGTCAAACAGCGGTCTCAGCAAATATGTCACTGAGCCGGCTTAGTTTAGACTGCCATGCCTCTCCAGCCTGAGTACTGTATGTACGTTTGGCTTAACACTCTCTCACTCAGAGGTTTATCAGTTTCAGTCAACTTGAGCTGTCTCCTGTCACTATCGGCTCTTTCATTGATGCTTCCTGTCTTTGTGTTCTACTGACTCTCACTCTCACTCTCACTCTCACTCTCTCACACACACACACACACACACACACACACACACACACACACACACACACACACACACACACAGTCATCCCATCCTCTTGTTCACACTGATATCCGATTGGCATACTCTAGATGGCTGCTCTAATTGAATCAACAGGTGATTGTTTGCAGGAGCACTGAGCAACATTTTTTGTGTCGGAGAACGTGTGTGTGTGTGTGTGTGTGTTTGTGTGGCTGCATGTTTATCATTCTCCAGACACAGCACATGCCTGGGAGTAGCTTGGGTGGGTTCTGCTAAAAGTTGATGAGGCCTTTGGGAGGCTGCTAACTTTCGTGCTGACGTTATCACACTTCTCTGTTGAAGGCTGGGAGTGAAGGGTGGACTGACGACATGAGGAGGGCAGAGTGTAGCTAGAGACAAGACTGTTTACAAAATGAAAACAAATTCAAGATGATGTTCTTATGTCACTGATTGAAGAAAAGTACAATGTATTACATGGTGGAGAATTAAGGTAGCCAGTCCTTCAGACAACTGTAAACAGAGCAGCTGTTCTTCTCCCATAAACAATTTATTTGCAGCCACTGTCGAAGAGCATTTAATATAAAATCTGAATTATGCAGTGGATGTATTTGTTGCACTTCTTATTAAGATTGTAAACGAAGTTAAGCGTTGTGACTCTTAAGTTGTTGTATTTGCTAAATTGAGTATTTCTTTAATCCCTTAAAGAGAAAAAAGTGTTGAATGTTGTCTGCTTTTGTTTGTGTGTTTGTGTCTGATCTTCAATCCTACATTTCACTGAGAGCAGGCTTTGAGGCCAGAGCTGTCGCCTTACCTCCTGTTGAAAAGTTTGTGTATACTACTGTGTCTGTAAGTGTGTTTCATTCCATACATGTGCAACTTTGAAAAGTTAACAGGGAGCAGCAGGGTCCCGGTCTCATGATGATGAAATTCAAACGCATGTCGTCCTCCTGATGTTCGGCTTAAGACTTTTGGTCTTTGCCCTATTGACCACATCCTTCCTCGGCCTGAAGGAACACACAGCAGACTTGCAAATATTTCAACACACAAGAACATGACCATCTCCTGAACAAAATGTTTGAGCTCCACTACATGCATGTTTCAGGTCAAAGGTATTGAACCCTCAGTCATTAAACATGATGCCCTTGTGAGGTTTAGCTCTCGTTTTAGTCCACAGTAACATTTAGTAGTCAGGTCAAGTTTGAAAAAGACTGCAAACTAAATTTACAAGTAAGTCACCTTTGTGAAATCTTGATAAAATGGTGTTTCCCCTTATTTTCTGCTGTGGATACAAGCAGTTAATGAATACATAAATTACTGTCTTTTGGGAACGGAAAATCATTTTTTACGTCAATGTTTCTATAAACGTGACTCAGTCTCTTCTCATTTTTATCCTGATCTAGGCCCGGGTCCTGCTGGTTTATGTACTACTGAATATTCAATAACACTCTTGAGCTGGCCCTCACACTGAGGAGCTCTACCTTCCCCTGCTGTATGCCTTAGTGGTATAAGTGTAACAAAGACAACATACCCAAAGTGTCAGGTAAAAATGAAAAGAAAAAGATACAATTCATAGACTCCAGAAAAGATACAATTCATAGACTCCAGAAAATAGAAGAAAATAAAAGATCTCTCTCTCTCTCTCTCTCTCTCTCTCTCTCTCTCTCTCTCTCTCTCTCTCTCTCTCTCTCTCTCTCTCTCTCTCTCTCTCTCTCTCTCTCTCTCTCTCTCTGAATGGGTGTTTCCCTCTTGTCAGGCATTTCTCATTCCTTTGTCCATCATCACACCATTTCTACTCTCGCCCCGTCTCGTTCTGATTGATTGCTTGCCGAGATGCTGTAGATATTACATGAGATTGTGCCTGGTCTGCCAGTAATGGTGAAATCTTAATGCTTCATGTCAAAAATGTAACGGTTTTCATGTGTAAACGTTTTATTCACCCATATTGGTGAAATTGGTTCACTGAAGTGGCAAAAAGTAGTTTTGCAGTAGTTTTATATGAAGAATATTACAGGTAAAGAACAGGTGTTTTTTCATACCCTTGACGTTTAGCACAGGTTATGCATTTCATACAGATCAGATTGTACATGTAGATAAGAGGTGTCTATGGGAACATTATCTAAGGGGGCAGGTGCGAGTGTGAGTGATATGCAGTAATATCAGTTCTCAAGTTCACAAGTCTGAGCTGGCACACATGCGCAGCATCCTGAAGCCTGTCTTGGGGTGAGGCCAGAGTCCCCCCCCCCCACTCTGTTGGCTCCTGGATCAAGCCTGAAAAGGGCTGGGAAGCCGTTGCCAGCCTCCTGCTCAACTAGTTCAAAACAAGGTCAGAAATCAAGTGGGAACTAGCACAGAGCCTTTGGGTTCTCCCAGGCAGCTATGACATACACAGTGACTATTAATACTCAATGCTGACTCTTCTCCCATTCATTCCCCATCCCCCACACAGTGTCCGCCCCTGGGCGCTCACTGTAGAGACTCCACCTGAATTCAGGGGGGTATAAAACAAGACGAGGTGATTCATTGTGTTGTGTTGATATACAGTAGATTAATCAGTCTGCCCAAGCTGGGTTTTCCTTGTGACTGTGTGTGTGACTGCATTGGGACCATATGTCATGTGAGTAATTACAGGGGACAAAGGCTTCACTCCTGACATCGACCCCATACGAGTCTTTGTCTGCAGTGATAGGTAAGCATCTTACCTGATAATATACTGCAGTTGAGTATAATCAGGTTATTATGTAAAGGGGGGAGGGTCGATCTCTCTCTACTTCGTCTTTTATGTCCCTCTGTCTGGATCCCTCTCATTCTTGTCATCTTTGACGAATGATCCCTCCCGTTTTGTTGAAGTTTGAAGACTCCCGACAGAATAGAGAATTTGGTAAAAGAAAGATCTGAAACGCATTACATGCTCATTTAAACCCAGTTTTTCAGCAAAGTGATTTAAACATCTGGTGCAGGTCACCTAGAGTGCAGCTAGGTAAGTAATGCAGTAGCTAGTTTAAGCATTACATATCTGTATAGGAATTCTGGGGGTTTTATTCAACATCCCTGACATTTGCATCAGTGCATTCATTTCAGGTGTGTTTCAGTTTAGTGGAAAATACCTATGAACGACTCTCGTCATCTACGTTTCCTTTTTTCTCACCATTTCTTTCCTCTTGCTTGATCTTTAGGCGAGTGTCATCACTTCTGTCTCAATGATGAATCTCGTCATGATGATTCAGAAGGAAATGCTAGAAAGTGAAGTAACAGGGTGCTGTGATGTAGGTCTGACTGGGAACCAACTTTCTCTTCTCTACTGCTTTATATGGATGCCAGTGGGGTGTTAGTAAGATCACCATTCTTGGCTATTTTAAAAACTACTTCAACTGTCCCAATTTACATTTCAAGCTTTGGATGAAGTCAATCAAATTTATATGTTGCCTGCTTTAGGTTAACAAAACACAGGCCTTTTATCTCAGTGTGTTGGGATGTTTGGCTGGCTGTACACACCTCATGGAGGACAGCCATTTTGATGGCTATTTTCTTGGAGGAGCATCTTTGCCAGTCTCCCCCCTATCCACCCCCCCCCCCCCCCCCCCCCAGCTCCCCCCTCTCTGTAGCTCTGCTTCTCTTTCTCCCTCTTTGTGGTCAAGCACAAAGGAGCCGTTATCCTTGGGCTACTGGTTGCCACGGTGACGGCTCACTGTGACGACCCCCCCCCCCCCAACCCACCCAACATTCCCAAGTTCTGGTCCAAGTGGGTCGGGCAACCGCCCGCTCCACTTTGCCGAGCACCATTTGGTGCCAAACTTGAACTGGGAACATCAACTCTCTGTTCCACGAGTCGCTCCTTCGTTTTTGATCATCCACCCAAAGTGTTTGGGGGTTTTTGTCCTGAACATTTGAAATGAAAGAGAATGAGAGTAATATTATTTCTCCCTCAAGTCAGTCAGCCTTGTTTAAGCACTTAAATGGTTGGAGACTGATTATTTGATTGATTTGTCCTGTTCTTCTCAAGTTCAGTAACGGACTTAAATATTGACTTCCTAACTTGCCCTGTTTGCACAATACGTGTGTCTTTGTCTACTACAGTGCATGTCTGTTCAAGTATGCACAGGTATGAGGACGTATGTGTGTTTCTGTGGCTCTCTTTGGTGTACTTTTGAATGTGTGTGAGTTTTCAGGATGAATAGTCTCATCTTAATGACGGTTAGTGGTAAATTCAAATAAACTAACTGCCATTCTACATGTTCTTTCTGTTTCCTCAGGGATTCTGGAGGGAATGACTCTGTCATGATGCCACAGACGTGCCACACCCCACGCCCAGGGGACGAAGGAGGGCGTGTCTGGCTATCAGCCAACCACAGAAGGAGCCCCAATAGAGTTCTTTCCAATTCCAGTTCAGAGACATTTCTCCTCAAGAGCTTCCTGCATTACTGACACTCTGCCCATGTGGTACGTTTGAGCCTTCAGGCCTTATCCTTATTGAACAAACACACATAATGCAATGAATATGTATTGACGAACTGGTTGCATTACCACGTTGCTTGTAAAATGAATCCAAACTTATTCTTGGAAATGCATCCACACCTTGGATGCATATTCGACAATATACATATTGTCGAATATAGATATATAGATGTATACCATGGTGTATGTTCATTATATTTTCAACCTCTTTATTCCTCCCCAGGTTGTAGTTTTTGTGCTCACCTCCTTCACTCCTTCTTCCGGTGGAGTCCTGACTGTTTCCTGATTACCTATCTTGGGATGTTGGCGGCGTTTGATGGCAGCTGCCATGGAGATAAACGGATTTCTTTAGCAGACCATTTTATACACAACCTCCAGATGTTGTGCCAGATGCAGGTTGTCCACACGGGCAGAATTGGACAAGGACGGGCACAGAGGTGAGCTGCTGATCTCGAGCTTTGTCTCAATCTATTCATTCAATTACAAGGGAGACAAATTAGGTTTATGCCTTGCCTAAATTGCATTGTGTATAGTGGCCCAATAATGAGCTGTATTTTCATACTGTTTTAAAGCTGAAAAGTCCCGAGTTTTGCATAGATTGTATATTCAATCAAACTATGTCGAAATATATTAGCACCTGATTTCCCCTCTTATTTTGTGGTAAAAATATTTTCTCAGGTCAGAAAAGGTTTAAAACCTACACACTGTTCGGATAACACCATGACATAGTAAAGTCATGGCATCATAGTCATTTGATCTGAAGTGTCGGGGCGGGGTGTCAAAACCAACAATCAGAGGCACAGCATTCCTTTTCAGTGACGATGAAGACAGCAGCAAAAAGGGATTCAACACCCAAGCTGTAATTATTCTTTTATCATATAGTCCTGCATTGTTCCTGAAATATAAATAGGATGGGACAACTGGCTGAAGTGTCATTATCAAGCATGACACTTCAGCGCAGTGGTGTGTGCGGTTTAAAAATGGTTATGGTGGATTTGTAGTTTGTTTATGGCAGTCAGTCAATACTCTTCTATGTGAACTGTAAATGACCGGAAAAACCTGCATACCGTATGAGATGCATTTATTCTATTTAAAGATGTTGCAAAATTTAACAAAGATAAGTTCAGAAGTCAAATACCCTGAATCGCAGATATCAATAAATGTTCTCACATCATTATTGACAGCTTAGAAAGGCCCAAAGCATTCTTTCCTTTGAATTTTATTAAGCTATTTTATGTTTTCCATCACTCGTACAGTCATTATAGATTTCTTCATTGAAATCTCTCCTGAATAGTAAGTATTTTGTTCCTTTCAGGTGCTGTGCGGCTCAGCTTCCTACTTCACACTGCTTGACAACATCCCAACAGGAAGTGTAGGACTTCCTATTCCTGTGTAACATCTTCCTCTGCCTACTGGCACTTGTGAGGACCTACTTGACCCGGTTGCAAGCTAGTCAAGACTCTTATCCTCCAGCAGAGAAACCATGCGGCACATTCACGTGGAGTTAGCCCACAAAAAGGCTCCATTAGAGCTTCCAGCCCAGGAGGGGGACCTGCCTCCACCTACAGCCCCAACACAGGGCCTAGACCCTGGTGTCAGATCGGGGGCGCCCAGGCACTTTGGCCAGGAGGAGTTGCGCCTCCAAAAGGTCTACCAGCTCTCCATTTTCTCCCAGTTAGGGGGATTTTCTACATCCACAGAAACCCACACTGATACCCAACAGAGGCCTGTCCGGTTGGGCGTGAAAAGGGGGCTAGAGGAGCCACAATTGACTCATAAGCGCCCCCACTTGGGGGACTTCACAGACAATGAGGCGTTGGAGGGAGGGGTGCTTTGTGGGCCGGCCCCAGCTCAAGGTGTTGGGTTGGGGTTAGCGATGGGCCCTGGTGGGCCTGGTTCTGTATACTCTTGCACACAGATAGAGCACAGAGACTCTGAGGGGGGACTGTCACCCAGGTCTCCACCCCTCTCACCAAGCCACAACCCCTCCCGACGCCCAACTCAGCACAATCATGACAGGCCCATTCCTGATGTATTTGCTCCACTCTCACCTAAATCACCCCCAATGTGTGACCCGCATGGACATCTCTCTGACCAGGGCCATTCCCTCGGTAGCTCAACCAGGACTGAGCCACCTAACGGGGGCCACACACCCACCTACTCGCTAGGTGGCCCTGCAAGTGAGAGCTGTGGCAACGGCTCATCTGGAGGCCAGCCCAGCCCTCACTTATATGAAATGGCCATGTATGAGACTCCCAACCCTGCTAGTCCCACCAGCCCTCCAGGCCCCTTCTCCCCACCACACCACACAGAACTGCAGGAGCCAGGGGAGGCCACCGAATGGGAAGTTGGACTTGAATCTTCCCCACCTGAGCGAAGTGCCACCCAGGCTGCCTCCTCATCCTCCAATGGCCTGGCTTCCTGGGAGAAAACTCCAAGCAGTAATGGCCACCGTCTATCCTCTGGAGGCCACTGGCCAGCCAAAAAACGTCTGTTGTCCCCGAGCGAAACAGGGGAGTCCTGCTCAGAAGACGAGGGCCCCTCCACATCCAAGAGAAGCAGGCTGTCATTGTTGGCTCCGGGACTTGGCCCGGCCTCATGTCGCAGCACTGATGCTAAAGCTGCCCCTTACTGGAACCACCTGCTGCCCTCTGCATGGGACCGGCCCAAGGTCAGTACACTCGCATACTCATTTTCTTTTGAGTCATTTAATTCACCAAAACAACTGCATCAGCCTACAGTTACAAATACTATCCTAGCTAATAGCTAATGTCAGCTGTTATGCAACTCGACTGTAATTACTAGACAGTAGCACCCTTTGGTGTACGAGTAGCTACTTCACAAGCTAGCTTAGCACACGATGTACAGCGGTAAACTGATAAGTTGCAGTCAAAGAAGATACAGAATTTAACATTACTCTGTACATTTAGTGACAGAAAGGCAGTTAGCTCTGAGAAAGTGCAAAAGTCTTTAATATATAAATGAAACAAAATATTCCTCTGATTGTAATATTTGTTTTATCATAAAGTACTTGAATGAAGCAAGTTAGAGTTGAGAAATACAGGGTTTTTTTTCTCCTTTTTAAAAAAATAAATAAAGCTTTAGGTGACTTTATGGCAGCATATTACAAAAAATCAGCATGTGCACATTTGCATGCAAATTTCATTCTTTTAGACCAAAAACATTTGTACTACCATATGCAGAGGCTTTGAATACAGAACAAGGAATGTCCGTTCAAAGTCAGTGGTTGATGGTAAGACATCAGTGAGCCTTGACAGTCCAGGAAAAGAGGCTAAGTCATAAATAAAAAGAAACTAAGAGAACGAGTAAATGTGAAAGAGTGAAGTGATGGGAGGCTCATTATCACGCCATGCTGGAACAGGCCGAGTAGCTCGAGAATAAAGCCCATTGAGAGAGGGTCCATTGTTCCCCCACATGAGTGTGCTGTGTCTCTCATACACATACACATACACACACACACACACACACACACACACACACACACACACACACACACACACACACACATGCATACATAGATCCTGGTTAAAAAATGGTTCTGGAAGTTAATTGACCATTTTTTAACATTGGGGGGCCAGAGAGAGCTTTGAGTGTGTGTGTTTGTGGGATGGGAGTATGCTAATGGTGACAATAGGTTTCACTAGTTAGGTTTCATACAGCAGTGTGCCCATTGGGACTAGAGGTGTTGAGAGTATGTGTGTGGGAAGCACAGAGAGAAACAGGTGTAAGGAAGACTTGTGGACACAAATTACGAACAGAGAGGAAAGTGAAAGGAATAGAAGCAAGCCTAAAAGGTCACAGGTGATATTTCAGTAAATACAGGTTAGGGAAAAGATATTTAAGAGGCACAGAAAGGGGAGACAGGAGGGTATTTTAAAATGCCATCTGTGGTTTTGGTCGAGTGTGACGATGAGACGACAAGCTGACAAAGAGCTCCAAGCTCTGTAGAGAGCCAGTGTAACCACGGGTTGGCTAATACCAATAAGCTAACCATGAGTGAAAGGTTTGCTGTGGGCAAATGGCTAGCAGGTAGCATAGGTTTGGGTACTGACGAGCCTTCTGACAGTTGGGTGGCCTTTACGATGAACGGCAGCCTGGAAATGGGGAATGTTTATGCGTGTGATGCCACAACCAAAAGTCAGTGCTCAGTAAGTAAGAGGACAACTGAAATATACTATTACACATATAAATTACTCTCACAGAAACACTAAGTCCATTTGGTCTTTATTTGAGTATCGTATTTTATATGTATTTATGAACTTTAGTTCTTTAGCATTTCAAGCCAGTTACTTATTTGTGAATAGCTAAGGGCTGACATAAATCTGAATATTCAAAAAGGAAAAACGACTCATAATTTGTCATTTATTTTTTTGTCCTCTCTTTGTACAGACCCCCACAGACTGCACAAGATCAGGAAGACGGCTTAAAAGTGGGCTGCGGCTGAAAAGGTGAGTGCTTCATTATATTTCCAGCAAAGTTATATAATTCAATTACAAATAACAACATTAAAAAGACATGCTTTATAAAACGGGATTAAGAAAACGGTATTTAAACTTCAGTATGTGCATGCTTAAAGTTCAAGAACATGCACACGTGTATAGATGAGATAACTTCAATGTCAGTTAGATTGACTGCAGCAAAGTCAACACAAGGACAGAAGCTGGGAGTTAGCGTAGGTTGAATGTTATTCTAAATTTCAGGTTTTGTTTTTTGTCTGTTCTTGAATACTCAGACACACTCAGAGGCACATGACATGTTGGTCGAGACAAAATGAATGTAATCTTAACCACCACTAACCAACGGTCTGTTTTGTGTGTTTTTGTGGTCATATTCAGTCGGCAGCTGCGCAGCGGCAGACACACAGACACCGGCCGCTCCACACGTTCCAGTTGGCCCTCATCTTCCATCAGCAGATCCCTACTTGGCAACTTTGAGGTACACATTATTTTAATAACTTCAGGAGTAGCAAGCATGGATTGTTTATAAGAAGTGGACATGTCACCGTGACGTCACCAATTGGTTTGTGGACTGCCGTTTTCAAGCCTCGAGTTATTTAGGCGTCACCATCTTGGTTTCTGGCAGTCGCCATCTTGGCTTTTTGTAACCAGAAGTGACATGAGAGGGTGGAGCTAATCGGAGGATTATAAGTAAAAGTAAATGCAGAAAATAAGCTAATGACATGGTTAACATATCTATGATACTTGCCTTACTCCTTTGTGTAGATCATTTTAGGACAGAGGGTCATAATATATTGGCATTAAAAACAGTTATATAACAATAACTAAGAGCATAGTAATGTTAGTTCACAATTTCATGCTTTTAAAATAGCCTCTTCTTGGCTCACATTGTTGTTGGCCAGCAGATGCATATTTTATTACTGTGCTGAACACTCCTTTTGGTTTTAATGAAAACATTTTTTATGGATTTCACAGTCCAAGGGTGTTTTTCTAATTCTTTGGCCAAACTTGACTCGGAGTGCTGCAGTAAATACTCAAGTATTTAATGGAACTTGTGTTTTACAATATAAAGAGTTTTAAAAGGCTAACGACTATATACTCTCTTCTCTTGTGTTCCAGGAGTCCATCCTGAAGGGACGATTCTCCCCGTCAGGACAGATCGAGGGCTTCACGGCCGAGATCGGTGCTAGTGGCTCGTATTGTCCACAGCACGTCACCCTGCCGGTGCAGGTTACATACTATGACATCTCAGAGCACAGCGCACCCTCACCCTTCCTGGTCAGTGTGTGTGTGTGTGTGTGAGTGTGTGTGTGTGTGTGTGCAGGACGTTGTGTGGTTGTGTAACTGGTACACAAACAATAAACCAATGATTGATGTTGGCTTGCCTCTTCAAAACCAGATGTAAAAAAAAATCAATATTGTATTTAGCTGCCTGTGTAACTACAGCATGATGGAGTTATTTTAGAATTAGTCTGCTTTTTCTGTGCATTTTGTGGTTTTGATAAGGAATTGGATTTACATGCATAACCTGATGTGTTTTATGTGGATCAAACAACATTTTTTAATTACTATTGTAATACTGCTGGTCCCTAAAAGTTAAAATTGTTCGCTCATTCCTTCTACACTTAGATCCTGAAGTTGACAGCTATTCAAATGTACAAAAGAATGCGTTATTGTGCAATTACACAGTGACTGAAGAACTGTAATCAGTGCTGTGTCTCTGTGTCTCTCCCACACAGGGGGTGATATCTCTCGAGCCTCTTGGAAAGAAAGGATACAGCATACCCAAAGCAGGGACCATTCAAGTGGTCAGTTAGTCTTTTCTTTCATCCTCATCTCATTCTTTGCTCGGATAAACCCAGGTTGCCTTTATCTCATTTTGTGTTGCCACAATGTTTAATATGATGTGACAAATAACCTCTTGTACACTTAATTTAAAACCACTGCCAGCTGTCTTATTTTTGCTGCTTAAAATGCTGACCTTTGTCTGACATCTGTTCTCAGACCTTATTTAATCCCAACAAAACTGTGGTGAAGATGTTCCTGGTGACCTACAACTTCAGCGACATGCCCGTTAATCACATGACCTTCCTGCGCCACCGTATCTTCTTGGTGCCCGTAGAGGAGGGGGTTGAGGGGAAGGACGAGGCGTCTCCAGGGGGCAAAGTGCTAGACAGGAAGAAGATTCTCTGCTACCTGATGCATCTCAGGTATGACGTGTTCAAGCGTTTGCATTGCTTTTTATACCTGAAGTTTTGTTAACCCTTGACTTAAAATGACTAGCCTGTGTCGAGATGTCTGGAAAAGTACCATTAGATTACACTAACGGTATGAAAGTCATAGTTAGCAAAACACTTTTTTGCTAACACGTTTTTCTTTTTGGGTTCTGGCTTTCTCAGATTCCAGAGCTCCAAATCTGGGAAGATCTACTTGCACAATGATATCCGGCTGCTATTCTCCCGCAAATCCATTGAAGTGGACACAGGGATCCCTTATGAGCTGAAATCTTTCACCGAGGTGCCAAGAAACCCTAAATACTCCCCCCGCGTGTGACCCCAGCTTGACCCTTTGAACCTCCCCAACGCCAATGCAGCCCCTCCTGTGCTTCCTAAAGAGGAGGGAGGGAAACAGACAAACTGCTAGAATGATGGACACAAAACTTGATAAGACTTGATGAGACACGCCACATGCACACAAGACACACATGCACATATGATACAGTGTTGTAGTAAATGTGCTCCTTTTTATGCTTTTATTCTCCATTGAAAATTCCGTCAGTCAAATTGGTGATATAAAATGTCACTAACCAAACATGGCATTCCTTGTAACTTCCATTCATTGAAAATGAAAACGAATTTCAGCATTGCAGTTCAGCACACATGCAGTCAAAAGCAGGGCTTTTACTACACTTTAATCTGTACAAAAAAAGAAATGCACAAACCCACACACACAAACACACACAGCACATACTACACACGTCACAGCTGAAACACTTTTGGTGGTGACTCTCTGAGTTCAGTGTTAACATGCATGCCTTGTGACTTAAACACCTGAATTTTCCTCTAGTGCCGTATCACACTGTCCTTCACTCTGCCTGCAGCTCCAACCGCCTCATCGGACCAATAATTGAAATTTGACAAAAGGCCACAAACAAAAAGCATGTCCCTGATTGTGAGGTGAAGAAAATGATTACCCCCTCCCCCACTCACACACTTTCTGACCAGCAGAGAGGAGATGAGCAGAGACACAAACACTAGTGAAAGCAAAGGCTGAAATGGAATCGGCCATCTTGATCGGATGTCTTATCATTCGACATATGATCTAAAACACTGACAAGATTTGACCAAACTCAGGACACTTGTTGAAGAATACATTTCTCTTCTTACCATTTCACATATCATGGTACAGACCACTGTGTGCACTTCAAGTTAGGAGGGTCGAACCATGTCATGAAAAACAGGGGAATCCAGTTCATTTTATGTAGTCAGACTGAGGGACACTGTGCTGTTTTCTTTTTTAAATTTTTTCCTTTTTTTTTTTTTTTAGATTCTGTTCAGTCTGATGTTGAGACAGAAAATGAAAAAAATGAACAAGCTGTAGTATTTTTAATTTATGTTTTCGCAAATGTCTTAATAAGCAATATGCTGCACAAAGTAGAGTGTGTTTTTTCAGCCGGACGAGCTTTCTCTCTGGAGGGGGGAACAGAGAAAGTGGAGAATTAGAAATGGGAGGAGGGAGGGATGATGCGGGAGGGAAGGGTGGTGGGGTATTTAATATGGGAAAAAGTCTATGTATATTTAAAAGAATAAACTCTGCGACTGGCGAGTAGCACCTGTCTTTGTTGTTGTTTTTGATTGACAAACATCGTGGAAATCCTAATTCTTACCTACACTTCCCATAATGCAATTTAAAAGTGTCTTTAATTAGAACCTCTGTGCCTAATAAAGGTCTTTTAAACTCCACACCCCCAATATCCAATGCAGGCTTTCTTTTATATATTTGACTAAAAAGTCTCAAGCCTGATGACACCACTATGACATCAAAAGGTTTATTTTTTCTTCAACTTGACAAAGCTCCTTCAAAGCCTCAGAAAACTTTATACTTTATATAGTATTCAAAACTATAAGTCCATTAAATACTTATGTGTCAACAGGCTATTCTATTTCCACCCGACTTGAGACAAACCTGAAATATGTGTTGTACTTCGATATTTTAGTTCCAATTTGAGAATTATCTGCGATGAAAAGCGTCATCAATAACAAGATCAGTTCACAAGAAAGTAATGTCTTATCAAGCTGAAATAAGTTGCTTATTTCCAGTACACCTTTTTGATAAAAGCAAGTTAGAGACATAAAGTCAGGCCATTGTTCATTACTACAATCAGAGGATTCTGATACCACATACAACACACTAAAATAAAGCAGCTGGTCACAAAAGGAAGCCTGAGAACTGTCGGCTCAATTTCTATTCTTGCAGATTGTTTGGAAATCTGCAAGAGAGGAACCTTTAAGCTATAAAGTGCTTCCTCCCCCGGCTTCTACTGCCCCACTGAAACTGCTCAGTGGCAATGAACAGACAGACTTTGGTTGTTCTGGGCAGTTCTGCAAAATATAAATGTCAAACTGTGTGAGTGTCAAATACAGCACTGCTGAAAAAAAGACTCCATCCTCTGTAAATATTCCCCAGCTAAAAATACAGAGGAACATCTATATATGTCTCACCAACAAAACGGCCAGTCATTCCTGTAATGCACTAAAATATGGGTTACAGCTTGGTCCTGAACTAATGGGGTCATTGTAGTTTGTGTAACATCCAAAAGATGGTTTCCAGGATGTTTTTTGTTAACATACAGTGGGTAGACAAAATCACTAAAAAACAATCTAATGAAAACAACTGAAAAGACCGCTAAATGCGGATTTAATATAAGATTACTGCTTGTCAACTGGTATCTGCAGCACACGTCTTTGTCTCTAGAGCTCTGTTAAATGTCTTGTGTTGCTTTGAATGCATATTTCAATGCTTCTAAATGGCATTTAACTGCATTTCACCAACCTTTGTAACGTTGTTTATAGTTTAAGAAGAACTAAAGGTGCCCATCTTTTTTTAGGAGAATAAAGGTTAAAGGATCAAAATAAATCAACCCGCCCACCTCTCCCATCCACCAACCCACACAAACGCACAGTGTTATTTAATACAAACCAGTGATACCTCCAAGTTGTGTTCCTGCAGTGGCAGGAAGGGCTCAGATGGGTGTGACTAACACTAAACTTTAACCAGAGAGGAGGTGGCTGGATAAAACCAACAGGCCTGTGTTTACAGGAGAGCCTGAACAGGAAAGAAAGCAGAGAAGAACCCATGTAGTCAGATAAGGTTTTCACACTTCTTCTTCTTTCCCATCTCTCTCTGTAGCTTTTTTTCTCTCTTCTTTTACACTTCTTCATTTGGCCTACACATGACTATTGTGCAGGCTTAACAGCATTATTTTCATTATTTTGGTGAGATGGATCTGTGAAATGAATTACCTTTTTCCAGATTGCCGATTTGACTAGGTTCGTAGCCGCTACTGTCACTCAGTTTTTTTTGTGTGATATTGATAAAGGTAATCCCAAATGCTGACTAGGTCCATAGGATTGCCTCAAAGCATTTTCTGACCCCAGGTGGCAGGAGTCAGTATTGCAGCTGCACATCCGGGCCTGGAGGAGGGCAGCAGGCTCATAGAAAACATGCAAGAACACTTGCATATAAAAGTGCCGATTGCCAGATATCCTTGACAAATGTAGCAAATAAACATTCATCCCAATGTGACTAACCTTTGCAACAATCTTTATCCTTCTGTATGCTCAATATGTGCCTTGGAGGATGGTCTTGATCGATTAAATGTATAAAGGATCATAAACACAATAAATTTGCATTGCATCATTCTGTTATAATAGCTCTGCAGTGCCCGTCTGCTTTCCTCATTCCCAGACAGTCTGATGGCTCGGGGGTACGTCGGTTTACTACTCCCGTCAGATATAATAGTTTGGCACACATAGATGATGTAAATGTCTGAATAAATAGCAAGTCATCATCCGTCATTGAATGCGACTCATTCTTGCTCAAGCAAAAATGTGCTGTGTTTGAGATCTTTGAAATGTAAAAAAAAAAAATCTTTGTCAAGACCCTATACATGTTAATTGTGAAAAAATAGGTCTTGAGAACCATGAGAACAGACAACTTTTCCAACATAACCAAAAATTGAAGTGATGGTCGTTTATTTTCTTTATAAATACATGACAAGATAAGATAATGTATTGTACTGTGTCTTTACTGAGGTGGATATTTGTGTCTCGTATGTCATTAGTGACCATTCTCTCAATTGCATTTGCCTTTTCTTAATTATTGTTCTTGTTGTAATTACTGTTGTTCACACACTGTGGAAAGTAGTATCTGCAGGAAAAACAGGTACATTAAATCTGTAGTGTAAGCAAATTTGAACAGTTGGTGTACACATGAAAATAAAACTTTATTAACAGTGGTTCATCTGAAATGAAGAGCTGCAATAAGATTTAAAAAAGATTTATCATTTAAAAATATTTCAATCAAAATATTTCAATACACCATTCCTGTCACTGTTTATTGGTTCCTAAATGCCCTCACTTTATATCATCCATAGTCCCATCATGGCCGAGCTGATCAGTGCTCATTGGCTGCAGGTCGGGCCTTTTTTTTTTTTTAATTCCCATAGCGAGTACAGCTCCTCGCTCCTTCCTCCTCTTCGTCTATATGACGTCAACCAGTGTGTGGGCAGCGCCCTCGATGGCCTGGCTCAGGACTGACAGGTGGTAGTGCACTTTGTCCCAGTCGCTGGTCTGTCCTGATAACTCAGCGTTGGCATAGGCGTCAGCCAGACCTGGGAAGGTTGGCTTGCCGGCACTACTTGAGGCCCAGATAACATGCCTGCGCGAATTACAGGGAAATAAAAAGTGACAAAACAATGACAGGCAACTGAACAATTGAGATGTGCTAAGTCATAATGAGGCGGTTAATCACTCTAATTATCCCGAACATGGCATGAGGAGAGGAGTGTAAGAGGAAGTCACTGTGTTTGGGTCCACCCTTTACTGACATTGTGGTAAAAAAGGTGACTTGAGAAGCCCTGCAGAAGCACTTTCTGTTAATCGTTTTGAGTCAGAAGGTTTACTTAAAATGGTGCCTTTTACCAGGGTAATAAAGAATAAGTAGTCGGCCTTCACTGGGCCCTTATTCCTGCTACTGTCATGTACCTTGTGGCCATCAAGTACAGCGCACTCTGCAAACTACACAGCTTCTTTAGATTTTGCATGCAGCACCAGAAACCAACATGCCCTCCCTAGGGCTTCAAGACTGACACATCATCATCATCTTACCTGTATGCATATTTATCTGGGAAGGCCAGCGGGTCCAAGAAGGCTCGGTCCAGCAGCATGAGCTGGTCGTTGATCCTCCTGACCTTCAGTGGTCTAAGAGAAGAGAGACAGAGAGAAGGAGGTGGTGGCCTGGCATTCGTCTCTATGTGGACGGCAAAGGAGATAATAATATGTATGTTTGTGCTCTTACGTTTCATTTGCCAGGTCGGAACTGCGAATCACCTGGTCCAAATGAGTAGCTGCATTGCGAAAGCTGGCCACTGCGTTTTTTAGTGGTTCTGAAACAAGACACAGATCAGCTGTGCAGCCTCTCGGAAAAGACTTCACCCTCTCCAATCCTCTGTGACTGCTAGCAGGAGAAACCGATGCTGCTGCTGCTGCTGTTTGTTCTATTCTTAAGTGCAGCCTGCAGACAGTGGTTTTAGCACTTGTGTCTTCAGGTTTTTCCTCAGACATAGACCGTTTTGGTTCATGTCAGAAACATTGTCCACCTCAGGTCCAACAATTAGAGGTAATCCAGTAAGTCAAATGATTATGCGAGCGACCTTGGCTCCATTAGAAATACTGGAGTCTTGTCTTCACATTTTGAAACATGAAACCCAGATGAAATTAATTTACCTGCATAGCATTTCTATTGGTGTGTGTTCTGCAATATTCCCCTGCATCACTCAAGCATCTCTAACTGTCCTGTGCTTACCCATGGAGATAACCTTAGCTTGCAGTTGTTGCTGATATAGGGTGACTGCTGTGTTGAGGTAGTCCTCCAGAATCTCTGCGTAGTCACTGCAGTTTAATGGCAACACCAGGCTGTCAGCCAGTCGGATCAGGACGTTTCCTGCTGTCCTGGCAATGGCCTGGTGACTGACGAACCCTGAGAGGAGGAAGTGCTAGCATGTGATGTTATACAACATAAATTGTTGGCAAATGTTTTACTGTCTTTCCTGTTGTCAAATTTGACAACATACGATGGAAAACCTGAGTAGAAACGGCTTGGCTGAGAAATACAAGGCTTTTTGTGAAATATGCCACATTTTTGAATGATATAA
Organism: Leptoclinus maculatus; assembly: GCA_032191485.1. Taxonomy (NCBI): domain Eukaryota; kingdom Metazoa; phylum Chordata; class Actinopteri; order Perciformes; family Stichaeidae; genus Leptoclinus; species Leptoclinus maculatus. Next base: position 28,800,532 of record JAVDOI010000005.1, read on the forward strand.
CATAAAATAAAGCATAATCTGTACTGAGACAGAAAAAAAATGATGGGACATCACTGCTCACCAGGATCAATGAACTTTGAAGCGTAGTCAAAGGTGTCGTATGCCGTGTGGTACGCTGGGTATATCCGAGCATTAGTTTTACTCTGTATGAAGAAAAAATAACCATAAATCCAGTTGGCAGGGAGGAGGATTGTGTCTTGGAACCAATGAAGAGTTCAATTCATGTCAGCATAAAGACAATAAACACCGCTTTCATTTGTGGCCACAGCATTGCACCACAGATTTAAGATATTTGTTGTGCTTGTTGCTACTGTCTTCCATATCCTGCATATTTAGGTGGAAAAACTGTAATACAGGTTATTAGAATTGTTACCATACAAGGTGTTACATCCAGTCCTCTTGATTGGGTTCTGTTTTAATCGTTTCCATTTTTCAGTTAATATTTCCTGTCTTACTTTTGTATACTCACCTCTCTTCTTGTTTCAGAAATCTTCCCTTCCTGCCCTCGTGTGTTTCCCAACTGTGTGATTGCCACCCGATTAATTTCACCTGCCTCATTAGTTTGCCTCATTCTAGTTCCCAGTGTATTTCTCCAGGGTTTAGACCCTGTTTCTGTAATTTTTGGACTTAGTTTTTGCCTAACGCTTTTGATATCTTTTCCTGTTTTTTGGATAAAACACCCATGTACCGAACCCTGCCTTAAGTTACGCTTTTTGATCCACCGTCTTGTGTCCAGAGTCTGCTTTTTAGTCCTTTGTCTGTTGGCTTCAGTCTGATACAAGGTTTCTACAACTTACATACAACACTAACAAAAATGTATTACAGTAAGTCAAAGGCAGCGAGTCTTGCATACCCTGTCGTATGTGTACGAAATGTCCATGGAAGTGATTCCCAGGTAATGGACAAAGGCAGCGTAATCACTCCCTGCTCCTGACAAGTATCCCATCCTGTCAAATAAAGACAACAAACATCTTGTAAACATCTTTCATTTTCAATGCAATGATTTGTTGAGTGTTTAAAAAGAAAAAAAACTAAAGAATGTGGGTTTATCTGATGAGGTGCTGCCTGTTCAGAAATAACAGGCAGGAATATTGTATCCCATGCATTCTGTTGTTGCTGAGAATGCATGCTCCTTTTCAGCTGCAAACAATTAGATCCACACATTCACAATTATGCAGTCACACTATGCCTTTGTTGGCCAATCAGGAGCCTAGTTACCTCTGATTAGGCTCTCTACTGAAGAGACAGTCAAGGTGGGTTCACGTTTCTCAATCACTCTGATCCAGGATTTTAACAGTTAACCAGCTAACCTTGTTGTTTCTAATGTCCAATCACAAGTCAAAACCTATCCACTAAAGATTATGGATAAAGCTCCTTGGACTACATCAACAACGGGCGAAATGCACTGGGTGGGAAAATTAGAGAGGTGTAACTGTTCATTACTTGGGAATGGGTCCATGGGCCGAGCTTGTCCTGTTGGCATATCGAATCCAGTTGTCGTACACAGATGTGGAGTCCAGTCCAGGTGCATCGACCTAGAGAACAAACACACTTTCATGTGACAGGTTCCTGGTGTGTGCACAATTGTTTTGTTTTCATTTTCAAGTTAAAATGCTGGAGATAAACTAACTAACACATACATTTTTTGTTTTGTTTAAAGCGCTCACCTGTTTTGTGGCTTTGAAGATGACGTTCTGTAGTGATGGCATCCCAGAAGCCCTGAGAGTGGCGTTGGCTGCGGAGTGGAAGATTTTGAAAATAATACATGTCTGTCAAATAGATAGCATCAAGAACATTCCTACAAACATCTGAAGGCTGAAAATTCATTCATCAATCAAGCAAAATTGTAAATATGCACATTTTTCGGAGGAAATTTGTATATAATGGCTGCATCTGTCCAGTTGTAACCAAGTACTAAGACTATAACAAGGCATTAGATATATTTACTCCTAACAGGTAGTACAGCAGGGGTTTCTTACCAAAAACAGCTATATCCACATTGATGTAAGCAACAGTTCGCTCACTGAGCTTGGTGAAGTATTGCTGGAGAAAAGACAAGATCACGGTCATATTTGTCACTAGCAATACTTAAAAGCAAATCCAAATAATGGAATAATGGTACATTTTGTGTTACAGTTGACCAAAGTAAAGAGTAAACAACCCAGAAAAATGACATATTTGTTATACAGGAATGTCCATCTAAAATTTGCTAACGTTAGCCACCATTAGCTACCGGTCATACCAGGCCAAGAGAGGTTGTATCAGCAAAACTATGAACATGAACATATTCCTTGGTGGATTAATGGCAAATTACCTCTGTGTATTCTGCAGACCCAATAAGGCCAAACTCCTCCGCTCCCCAGCTTCCAAAGATAATGGACCTGCGAGGCCTCCATTTGCCTAAAATCAAGAGAGATTCAAATTTGATCCAGCACTATAAACAAAACAATTTGTCTTTTATTCAGCTATGACTTTCCTCACCCTGCTTCACCATCCTGCCCAGCACTCTGGTCAATTCCAGCATGACCGACGTCCCACTGCTCGGGTCGATGGCACCGTGAACCCAACTGTCCCTGTGGTTCCCATAGATCACATACCTGTCTGTGGACATGGACACAAACACACACACACACACACACAGCAGAAAAATTACAAGCTGCAAATACGTAGATGATATAAAATGGCTGTTTTGGTCACCAGTCTCACCTGGCTCGACACTCCCTCTGATAACTCCCATCACATTGGAGGAGTTCTTCACCTCTGCATAGTTGAAGATGTCCAGTTTCACATCACTGGAAAAGAGGTTCAAATTCAGAAGTATCAGCAACAAGGAATGAAGACAAAATTATGTCCCACTGCAACACTGCTGCTTCATCTCCAACAGGAGATTCTACTTTGAAAAAAACTGATTTTACTCTACTCTGGGAGCTGAACAAGTCTAGTATGCCATTGAAAATTATAAATTTGTCAACCTTAGCCTTAACAGATATAATATGTAAAGTAAAAATGAACAGTTTGATGATGTTTATTTTATAATTTAATCAGGTTCATTGCTTAATACTTATCCTAGATCAACATTAAATGCAGCTAATTTCTGAATTTGTCTGGCAGTTGGCTACCTGTTGTTGAAAGCAGATGTTGGTTTGAACCCCGGACCGCCAAAGTTGTAGGTACAGTTGAATGCTCCCTGCCATGGAGCTGGAGCTGCTGTTCCACCTAGCTCACTGAAAGGACCAATGGAAAAACAAGTCAGAATGAGTTCATAACCAACCCATTTTGAATGTATTAATCCCACAAGCAGATTTGTCTCATCACAAACCAGATTAGCCTGTAGGCATCCTCAAATCCGATTGGTTGAATTGGAATGGGAGGGATCCCTGTGATGTTCTCGACTGGAATTCTGTAGGTTTCCTCTGCAAAATAATTTATAATTTTTGAAAGAAATTATAGAAAACTTCAATATTAAAATAAAAAGAATATAAATGACCGGATTGTATCTTTGTATGGATCTTGGAAGCTGTTGTAAAAGTCCCTGCCTGGATTATACTGGAGTCGAAGTGCAGCAGTAGTAGAATAAACACAATAAAAAAGAAAAGCACCATTGTGCACCATTTTTACACAAGTCACTGGTTACCTTTGGCAGCCAGGTAGGGTGTGAGCATGTCTCCATATTGAGTGTTAAAAGAACCTCTCTCCACACCAGAAGGCGGCATGTACCAGGAGTGAGGATACGTCTCACTGGTGTCTGACATGAGACCATCGTTGATGTCCAGAGGGTCTGTGTAGACAAGCACACCAATGACTCCGTAGGGTGCTGCATTGATGGCCTGCATGAGACACACATGGCATTTTATTAACAACTACATTTTTATTAACATGATTAATTGATTTTACACCTTGCAATAAGCTCATTTTAACAGCCATTCCACCTGGAAGCGTTGCAGTGCTATAATTACCCAACCTTATTTTGTAAAAAACCCAAATCTGTAGCTGATAGGAAGTGGTTGAAACCGTGGCGATACATACTTACATGGTGTCGATTGCTGATTTGTGCACTAATAAACTTTACAGTCTGAAAGGAGGAGGTTCTCTCTGACCAGCGGATCTGTATTCAGCAGAGCCAGTCTGGACCAAGAGGACCCAGATTCTTGTGAGGGTGTTTTATAATTTAATTACTCTTTGGCTAATAGTAATTTGGTACAATTACTATCATTTTGCATGCATGAGCATTTCTTCACAGTGTCTCTGATAGTGTTACCTACCTGTGTAAAGTTACGCCATCTCTGCTAATTATTTTTTTTCTAATTTTAAATGATTGTCTTTATAAGTAACTCGAAAAGACATCAGTTGGTGCAAAGAGAAAAACGACTACTTTTCCTGTGAAATGAAGCAAGACACGTGTACAAGAACAACATTAAAAAAGCGGAAAGAAAAAAAAAAGTAACTCGCTTCCACAGTAGGAACTAAACAGTGTGACACCCAGCGGAAGTAAACAACACAGCCCCTTGCAGCGTTAGCTGCATGCACGTGTGGAGTTGGCTGCAGATGCATATTTCATTTGTTTTTACGCAACAATGTCTTCAGTTGAGTATTTGAGAGAGTTTGTCAACGAGCGACTATCTGCTGCTGCTGACGAAATATTCAGAGTTTTTAAAAATGCGATCGTCGAGTACGAGGAAGAGATCGACCGTCAACGCAGAATGTTGGATATCGTTTGGAAACCTGAAATAAAGTTACACAGGATAGGTTTGTACAACTTCATCATTGTAATACCACTAAACAGAGGAATGCCACTTAATTCAAATTGTTTAAATGTGTACTGGTATTAATCAATGCTGCATTCACGTGGATTCAGGCAGATGGTAGACAGTTTTTTTTTTTTTATGTTTCTCCTTTTTGCAATGATGGAATAAGATATATTTGGTCCACCTATTTCGTGACTACTGTTTTATTTAATTATTCACAGACTGTAGCGTTATATAGCTAAAAAATGTGCTTTCTCTTAATAATCTATTGCAAACTTGAGCAACTATCTCCAGTGTGAGGGAGCTACGTAACATTCGCAGGGTATGAAACTAACTCAAAATCAGTACTAGTCCCAAGGACTAGTAGGTTCATAAAACTACTAGTCCTGAGCAATCATTACTAGTCCTTTACTAGAAACCCTGTCGGGGTCAATTAACAACCTTTATTTAGACAAAATCCATTTAGAACGAGGTCTCATTTTCAAAAGTTTTTGTCAAATAAAAACAAAGATAGCAAGAGTAGCGAGAACCATCGCCTGCAAATAAAGTGATTAGTTTTCATTGAACCCTGTTACTGTATGTCTTCATATTAACTTCCACTGTTACTGTACAGCTGTTAGAATAGTGGCCTATCTTCAATTTGCAATTAATATGCATTCGATCCAGTTCTATTATTTAAATTAAAATGATAATCTACTCTGGCTGTGGTCATTACAGTGAACAGTGTGTACAGTGTGATGAGAGGGCACGTTGCTGTACTTTATCTCCTTGGAGCAGAGGCTGCATTCAGCAGACCTGCCTCATCAATGTATTTAAAACACTGTGACAGCGGGAAGCTGTACTCACGTCTGTTTAGACCTCCACCTTTATCCAGGCCCAGCTCCACTCACATCTCAGCCCTGAAGCTCTTTGACCTCATCATCTCATCAGTATCTGGGCCTTTCATTCTACTTTGAGTTAAAAACAGCAACCAGATCCGCCGGTGTTCTGGTTTAATGTTAACGAGTGGCCGCGTGAACTGAACCGGAACACGGGGGGGGCTTCATGTTTCATCACGTTACGTTTTTTCCTCCTAATTCGCGATAATGACGAACGTTAAAAGTCGACAGAGTTCAGCATGCAGTGGACGTTAACTTAACCAGCAAGTCTGAACGGTAACGGAACATAACGTAACTTAAACTGTAACGGAGGGAAATGAAGACGGTGTAGACATCTTAACGCTGATTGGACAAGACTCGACACGTCACATCAAAGATGTTTTATTGCGAAGATCACCACGTCACCTTTTCTCGGATCTACACGATTCACGTGGATGACATATTTTTGATTCAAAACGGCGAATTTTGCCGAAAAGCGACAAGTTTGCAGGTATGAACGAATAAAGCCTCTCAAATTTCACTCGCCATGAGGACTAGTGAGAATGATAATTTAGGTAGTCCCTCCAAAAATCCACTCGCCTCGGGCTAGCGGACTAGCGTTAGTTTCCGACCCTGATTCGGTTGCAAATTCTATTTATTCCAGTACAGATGCCGGTATTCTCTTCCGGGTTCACCTCAATTTACCGTCCTGTCCTCGTCCACTGTTATGATATCCGGTGTGCTGTATGCCTGGTTTCATGTGAATGGACTGTTTGCAGTTTCTTCTTTACCATCACAGTCATATCCTATTTATGTTGCTCTCTGTCCCTCCAGAGCTCCCACAGCAACATGTCTGTAAGGAGGAGGAGGTTCTCTCTGACCAGCAGCTCTGTATTCAGGAGAGGAACTCCAGTCTGGACCAAGAGGACCCAGATCCTCCACAGATCAAAGAGGAACAGGAGGAACTCTGCACCAGTCAGGAGGGAGAGCAGCTTGAACTGAAGCAGGAGACTGAGACCTTCATGTTGATTCCTACTTATGAGGAAAGTGACCACAGTGAAGATGAGACTCCAAACCTCAATCCTGATGACACTATCAACTTACCCGTTATACGCTCTGTGGTATCAGGACCAGAAAGTGACCACCAGCTCCCCTCACACAACTCTCATACAGCTGAGAGCCAAGATCACAAACAAGGCAAGAAGGGATACTCAGGATCAACTGAACATGCAGAGCCGAAAGTTAAGAAAAGACGTTGCAAAAGGAAGAGTCTCACAAAGAGTCAATCTAACCCGACTACATCAAAGATTGACAGTAATACTCACACGGGTAAAAAGACTCTCCAATGTGCCATGTGTAACAAAAGTTTTAAGTATCAGTCACATTTGCAGAGGCATCTGATAGTACACACAGGTGAATGGCCTCATTCATATAAGACTTTTAAATGTGACACGTGTGGAAAATAATTTATCTGTCCGTCAAGCTTGATCATTCACCTGAGAACTCACTCAGGTGAGAAACCATTTTCTTGCAAAACGTGTGGTAATAGATTCAGTCACGAATCAGCATTGAACACTCATCTAACAATCCATACAGGTGAAAAACCGTATTCTTGCAAAGTATGTGGGAAAGATTTCAGACTTAGTGGTGACTTGACAGTCCACGTAAGAATCCACACAGGTGAGAAGCCATTTACCTGCCTCTTATGTGGGAAAACGTTCAGACTTAGTGGTGACCTAGCAGTCCACATGAGAAGACCCCACAATGGTTTAAAGCTGTAATTTAAAGACAAGTACCAGAAAGAGATCAACCGTCAGAGCAAACTGTTGAATATTTTTTGGAAACCCGAAATAAAGTTACACAGGATAGGTGAGTACAACTTATGTGGTAAAAACAACAACACCAGGGCAATATGACCTGTAAATGAAAAAAGGATCCTAATGATTTAAATACAAAACGTTACTAGTATTTTTCTGCTTAATATCTGTTTTTCTATCATCACTGTAGTATCTTATTCATGTTGCTCTCTGTCCCTCCAGAGCTCCCACAGCAACATGTCTGTAAGGAGGAGGAGGTTCTCTCTGACCAGCAGCTCTGTATTCAGGAGAGGAACTCCAGTCTGGACCAAGAGGACCCAGATCCTCCACAGATTAAAGAGGAACAGGAGGAACTCGAACTGAAGCAAGAGACTGAGACCTTCATGTTGACTCCTACTAATGAGGAAAGTAACCACACTGAACCAGAACCAACAAGAGACCACCAGCTCCTCTCCAACAACTCTCATGTAGCTGAGAGCCAAGATCAGAAAGGAAGCGAGCATGAAGACTCAGAATCAACTAGCAATTCAGAGCCAAAGAAAAGACATCACGAAAACAGAAGTCACTGTAACGACAATTTGTCAAAGACTTACAGTGATCCTCAAACAGGTAAAGCACTTTTCCAATGTGACACGTGTGGAGAAGCTTTCAAGTTCAGGTCGCATTTCGACAAACACCTGAGAACCCACTCGGATGAGAAGTCACATTCTTGCAGCTTCTGTGAGAAAAGATTCAGTAAGATATCCTCATTGAAGACTCATATAAAAATCCACACAAGTGACAAGCCGCATTCTTGCAAAGCATGTGGAAAAGATTTTCAACGTAGTGGTCACCTGATTTCCCACATGAGAACACACACAGGTGAGAAGCCGTATTCTTGCAAAACATGTGGAAAAGATTTTCGATGTTGTAGTTACCTGATTTCCCACATGAGAACACACACAGGTGAGAAGCCGTATTCTTGCAAAGCATGTGGAAACGATTTTCGACGTAGATGTGACTTGATGGTCCACATGAGAACACACACAGGTGAGAAGCCGTATCCTTGCAAAACATGTGGAAAAGATTTTCGACGTAGTAGTCACTTGATAGAACACATGAGAACACACACGGGTGAGAAGCCGTATTCTTGCAAAACATGTGGACAAGAGTTCAGACTCAGAGGTGCCGTGTTGGTTCACATGAGAACACACACAGGTGAGAAGCCGTATCTTTGCAAAACATGTGGAAAAGATTTTCGACATAGTTGTCACTTGATGGTCCACATGAGAATCCACACAGGTGAGAAGCCGTATCTTTGCAAAACATGTGGAAAAGATTTTCAAGGTAGTAGTCACTTGACAGAACACATGAGAATCCACACAGGTGAGAAGCCGTATCTTTGCAAAACATGTGGAAAAGATTTTGGACAAAGTAGTCACTTGATGGTCCACATGAGAATCCACACAGGTGAGAAGCCGTATCTTTGCAAAACATGTGGAAAAGATTTTCGAGGTAGTAGTCACTTGACAGAACACATGAGAATCCACACAGGTGAGAAGCCGTATCTTTGCAAAACATGTGGACAAGATTTTCGACGTAGAAGTGACTTGATGGTCCACATGAGAACACACACAGGTGAGAAGCCGTATTCCTGCAAAATATGTGGAAAAGATTTTCGACGTAGAAGTGACTTGATGGTCCACATGAGAACACACACAGGTGAGAAGCCGTATCCTTGCAAAACATGTGGAAAAGATTTTCGACGTAGTAGTCACTTGATAGAACACATGAGAATCCACACAGGTGAGAAGCCGTATTCTTGCAAAACATGTGGACAAGAGTTCAGACTCAGAGGTGCCATGTTGGTTCACATGAGAAGAGCCCACACTGGGGAGGAGCCGTAACTGCAAGATCTGCGGGAAGACAAACTGATTGGCATCAATTGGCAAGGCATAAAAGATTGCATACAGACAAGTAGCCTTGTATTTGCAAAATACATGGGAGACAATTCAGTTCTTGAGTTCATAGTTCCTGCAAATGTTTGACCAATTTGATTTTTCTATCGTTTTTAGAATGTGTTTACTTCAGTAATCTGAGTAGATTGTGAACAGTGATGTTTAGGCTGAGAGCCTCTCTGTATTGTTGAGTCAGTAATTTTGTCATCAGTACAATAGACAACTTTTATTTTTTGTCTACGTTTCATTTATTTTATATTTTATGTATCTTGTAATCGCATCAACTTGATGAAATTGTTTTGGATTTTAGAGGTGGCACACAAACGCCAATTGTAGATGGTGTGCTACATGGTGCTGTGAAAGAATCAGCCTCAGCAATAGTAAGGAAAAGTGAATGAACAGTAAGGATCAGGGCTCAAAGGGAAGTGAGCTACGAAATGCTCTTTTTTGATCTCATGTATGTATTCTAACAATAAAGCGTTGGGAGGTGATGATGCAAGAATACCAGATTCACACTGAGGTCTAAAGCTTTACGTATATTCTGTTCATCAAGGCTGCAGATGTGTCTCACTGACCTCGAGAGTAAAAGTAGTCATAGTGAAGAATAGTTATTGTACGAGTGAGTTATACCATGGGAGAGGTGTTTCAATGTTTCATCTCACTGGCTGTAGATTGTTAATTCATGATTTAATACCGTAGCTGATGGATACTGATAGTTTGATCAGTGGAGCTGCCTCATGTTGAACAAGCTGTGGTGGAATGTAACTACATTTACCTAAATACTGTATTGATGTACAACGTTTTGTCCTCAGATGGCTAAGATTTCATGGAAATTATACATGAAATATTGAACATTAAAAAATAAAAATCTATTTGAAGGTATTTGTACTTTGATTCTGCCTACTTTCATTGTATGTTACATATACTTTACAGGCAAATATTGTACTTTTTAGTCCACTACATTTATTTGACAGCTATAGTTATTTGCTGATTAAGATTTTTATAAACCAAAATGTATAGAGCATTAACTATGATCTCTTGTTAAATGATGTGTCAGTGTGTGAACCTAGTAAAAATGAAATAGCTCCACCATAACTATCTGCAAGAACAATATAACACTTATATGTATAAAATATTTAAATAACACTTCCACTCAATCAACAAACCAGGTGATGTTCCTGCAGCCCTTGTATCTATAGGCACATAGCTTTGACTTTTCTCTTATGGTGGATGGTAAGAATTACAGGCTTTCACGTGTTTCTCACGTTTTCCTTTTCATACAACACAGGGCTGGTGGGTAGAATATAATAAATATGGTGTTTCAAACCCCCGTGCAGTAGGCGATAGGTATGCACCTGCTATCAGTTTGATATCCACTATTCAAACTATTCAAACCGAGAGAAGAAGGAGCACAACATTAAAAAAGCGGAACGAAAAAAAGTAACTCGCTTCCACAGTCGGAATTTATCAGTGTGACATACAGCGGAAGTAAACAACACAGCCGCTTGCAACGTGAGCTGCTCGAACGTGTGGAGTTGGCTGGTAAACGATATCGTAGTCGTTGCGGAGGTAATTATTCCATTTGAGAGTAAACTACAATGTCTTCAGTTGAGTATTTCAGAGAGTTTGTCAACGAGCGACTATCTGCTGCTGCTGAAGAAATATTCGGAGTTTTTGAAAAAACTATCTTCGAGTACGAGGAAGAGATCGACCGTCAGCGCAGACTGTTGGATATCGTTTGGAAACCGGAAATAAAGTTACACAGGATAGGTTTGTACAACTTCATCATTTTAATACCACTAAACAGAGAAATTCCACATAATCCAAATCGTTTTAATGTGTAATGGTATTAATCAATGCTGCATTCACGTGGATTCAGGCACACACCTGCAAACTCGTCGCTTTTTTTTTTTTTTTTGGGAGGGGGTCAACTGACCAGCCAGGGTTTCTCCGATTGGAGTGAGACGAGGAGAAAAGGTGATGTCGTGATCTTCGCAAGAGAACATCTTTGATGTGTCGAGTCTTGGCCAATCAGCGTTAAGATTTCTACGCCTTAATTTCCCTCCGTTAAAGTTAAAGTTCCGTTATGTTCCGTTACCGTTCAGACTTGCTGGGTTAAGGATAACGTCCACTGCATGCGGAACTTTGTGGGCTGTTAACGTTCGTCATTATCGCGATTTAGGAGGAAAAAACGTAACGTGATGAAACATGCGGTCATGCAGTTCATGTGGTCACTCATTAACGTTAAAGCGGAACACCGGCGGATCTGATTCCAGGTAGTTTTTTTTAACTCAAAGTAGAATGAGGATGATTTCGTGGTCATAACTTTCATGGTCACGATGATGAGGCCCAGATACTGATGAGATGATGTGGTCAAAGAGCTTCAGGAAGAGGAGGCTGTTTGTGTAGCGCAGCTTGACGCAGGGCTGAGATGTGAGTGGAGCTGGGCCTGGATAAAGGTGGAGGTCTAAACAGACGTGAGTACAGCTTCCCACTGTCGGTGTTTTAAATACATTGATATGGCAGGGTATGCTAAATGCAGCCTCTACTCCAAGGAGATGAACTACAGCAACATGCCTTCTCATCACACTGTTCACTGTAATGACCACAGCCAGTGTACTTCCAGTCCCAACAGTCCCACGTGCAGTTGCTCCCAAGGGCCCTGAAGTAATGAGAGAGTGTTAAGGAGCCTGTACCTTCATTTCAGTGGGTTGCTAATGCAGAGGTGTGTATAGATTACAGCTATTATTTTACTCTTCATAAACTACCTTAGCCAGAGTAGATGATCATTTTCATTTAAATAATTGGTCTGGATATTCTCTTCCGGGTTCACCTAATTTTACCTCCCTGTCCTCGTCCACTGTCATGATATCCGTTGTGCTGTATACCTGGTTTCATGTGAATGCACTGTTTGCATTTGTCCTTTATCATCACAGTCGTATCTTATTCATGTTGCTCTCTGTCCCTCCAGAGCTCCCACAGCAACATGTCTGTAAGGAGGAAGAGGTTCTCTCTGACCAGCAGCTCTGTATTCAGGAGAGGAACTCCAGTCTGGACCAAGAGGACCCAGATCCTCCACAGATCAAAGAGGAACAGGAGGAACTCTGCACCAGTCGGGAGGGAGAGCAGCTTGAACTGAAGCAGGAGACAGAGACCTTCATGTTGACTCCTACTCATGAGGAAAGTAACCACACTGAACCAGAACCAACAAGAGACCACCAGCTCCTCTCCAACAACTCTCATGTAGCTGAGAGCCAAGATCAGAAAGAAGGCCACCATGGAGACTCAGAATCAACTAGCGATTCAGAGCCAGAACCAAAGAAAAGACAACAGAAAAGCAGGAGTCACTGTAACGATATTAACAACTTGTCAAAGACTGACAGTGATCCTCAAACAGGTAAAGCACTTTTCCAATGTGACACGTGTGGAGAAGCTTTCAAGTTCAGATCGCATTTTGATAAACACCTGAGAACCCACTCAGATGAGAAGTCACATTCTTGCAGCTTCTGTGAGAAAAGATTCAGTAAGATATCCTCATTGAAGACTCATATAAAAATCCACACAAGTGACAAGCCGCATTCTTGCAAAACATGTGGAAAAAATTTTCAATATAGTAGTCACTTGATGGTCCACATGAGAATACACACAGGTGAGAAGCCGTATTCTTGCAAAACATGTGGAAAAGATTTTCGACGTAGCAGTGACTTGAATTCCCACATGAGAACACACACAGGTGAGAAGCCGTATTCTTGCAAAACATGTGGAAACCATTTTCGATGTAGAGGTGACTTGAATTCCCACATGAGAACACACACAGGTGAGAAGCCATTTTCTTGCAAAACATGTGGAAAAGATTTTGGACAAAGTAATTACTTGATGGTCCACATGAGAACACACACAGGTGAGAAGCCGTATTCTTGCAAAACATGTGGAAAAGATTTTGGACATAGTAATTACTTGATGGTCCACATGAGAACACACACAGGTGAGAAGCCGTATTCTTGCAAAACATGTGGAAAAGATTTTGTACAAAGTAGTCACCTGATGGCCCACATGAGAACACACACAGGTGAGAAGCCGTATTCTTGCAAAACATGTGGAAAAGATTTTGGACAAAGTAGGAGCTTGATAGAACACATGAGAACACACACAGGTGAGAAGCCATATTCTTGCAAAACATGTGGAAAAGATTTCAGGCTCAGAGGTGCCATGTTGGTTCACATGAGAAGAGCCCACACTGGGGAGGAGACGTAACACTGCAAGACCTGCGGGAAGACATACTGTGATTCGCATCAATTGGCAAAGCATAAAAGATTGCATACAGACAAGTAGCCTTGTATTTGCATTGTTTAAATAAAGTTAATCCATGGGGCTTTTTTTGTGAAAGGGTGGGGCTGGGTGGGGGGGGGAGAGGAGACATAATCATAATTGTTGACAAACAGAGGTTATTAAATGACAAGCTTCATCACAAGCATTTCAGTTAGAATTCACTCTGTGGGGCTTTTATTTTGACATGGGGGGGGTGAAAGGGCAAAAGTCCTCTAAAAATCTCTAAGACCTGAATGACTGTATGAGAGAGAGAGACAGAGCAAGAGAGACAAAGATAGAGAGAGACAGACAGAGTGAGTGAGTAAGAGAGAGAGGGAGGGAGAAAGAAAGAGAGACAGACAGACAGGAGGTCTGACGAGCTTGTCCTGAATATCTCCAAGTCATGTGTGTCTGTGTGTTTATCAACATCACAAATTAGCTCAATCAAAAACACCTGTGTGCCTGCAGCCTTAACGTGGAGATAAAGCTGTGAAACACCTGTCAAACAAATCCTCAAAACCCCGATAACCGTAGCTCCTATTGCTCCGATATTAAAACTGGAGAGGAAGGATGACTTGGAGAACAGATCATGTGAAAATTGTGTCTGTAGTGTAAAAAATGTGGCTTCACTAGTGATCTAGAAACGGGGTACCGTGTTCTGTGGAAGATGTTCTTGAAGTAAGATTTAGCATTGGTCTCTATGGAGCAGATAGTTGGTTTTCCTCTCAATTAAAAGCTGTTGTGCCAAATGTGTAAATCTGTTGGATTCCACTCTCATTCTTCTAGACCAGCACACGATTAGCTAACTTTTTACCGAAAAAGAATGCACGAAGAGTGAAAATTGTGGAGTCAATGGCAAAAGACAAATATTTTTTTCACAAGAATCTCAAGCTCCTCTTCACTCTAGCGATGAACATCACGCACTCTGAGCTGTGCAATACACACCCATTATTAAGTCAGAAAATGACTGACAAAATCATAAAAGTTAAAATGTGACAGTTCAAAAAGTGTAAAAGATATCAAAAAGCTTATACCATACAATAATAGCTCAGGGTTTTCTCAACATTTTACAGTTGAAATGGTATCTGTAGCTGAACGTATGAGGAAGAAGAAGGATTTGGAAGTTGAAAAGGATTTGAAAATATTCTCCAAAGAGATCACATTCAAAAAAAATTAGCAAAAAGCTTAATAATTCTAAAGGTTTAAAGGTTAAAAACATACAAAGTCATAGCCGGCATGTCCTTAAAGAGCTGAACATTTTGATAGTTGAACGGTTTCTTTAATGAAATGTGGAAGGAGATGTAGTTGTAGTTATAGGCACATAGCTTTGACTTTTCTCTTATGGTGGACGGCTAGAATTACAGGCTTTCACGTGTTTCTCACATTTTCCTTTTTATACAACACAGGGCTGGTGGGTAGGATATAATAAATATGGTGTTTCAAACCCCCGTACAAACTCATGTGTGGATGCTTAAAGAACCAGAGGTAGACATGGAGTTGCTGCAAATTAAGGTAAGATGTAAAATACTGATTTAGTGAGTGAGTTCTTTGATGAGACAGATAAAATATACCCAGAGCATGTGCATGTTTTTACCGATGGATCAAAAGATCCAGACAGTACAGGATCTGCTGTTGCAGTTCCTAGTCACAAAGTTTTTATATTTAAACGCACTTTGGATTTTTTAGCTGTGTATACAGCTGAATTGTATGCAATTTTTTGGCCCTAGAGTGGGTTGAACAACACAGACCAGGCAAAGTCCTTATTTGCAGTGACTCCATGTCTGCACTCGTTAGTCTGAAGTCAGGTATGTCCAATACTCGACAAGATCTGTTACTAAAAATAATGTCAAATCACTCTAGAGCAGTAGAACTAGGCACTGAAGTCATATTTATATGGATACCGGCCCATGTAGGTATCAGAGGAAATGAAAAGGTGGACAAACTAGCCAAACAAGCACTAAAGGAAAACAAAGTAGATGTATGTATCAAGTTATCCAGAGCAGAGGGAAAGGGCATCATCAGGAAAAATATCAACAAAGTATGGCAACAACATTGGGACCAGGAGACACCTAGATTAAATTCAGAGTAAAGTGAACAGTGTAAAATACAGGGGAGGAAACAGGAGAGAAGAGGTTACAATATCAAGATTAAGAATAGGGCACAGCAACCTACGCAGCACACTACACATGATAGGGAAGCATCCAACAGGTCTTTATGAGCACTGCCAGGCACCAGAAACTGTACAACATGTTATCACTGCCTGTATTAGACATAGTTCAGAAAGGAGGGGCATGCTGGGAGAAATTTAAAGAATGGGGATGAGAGGGAGCGAGCTGAATAATATAGTGGAGTGGGGATCTAGTAATCTGGGAAGAAGGCTTTTTGCGAGCGACGGGACTGATGGGGAAAGTTTAGTAGTTGGGAACATAGAAACTGACTGAAACCGAAAGATGGCAGTAATGCAAAAAAAAGGATGCAAGCTGCCGTGAAACACCACAGAAGAAGAAGAAGAAGTAAACAACACAGCCGCTTGTAGCACTAGGGATGAGAGGAAGAGAGTTGGAAAATATAATAGAGTGGGGATCTGGTAGTCTGGGAAGAAGGTGCTTCACTCATTTTTTGAGAGAAACTGGTCTGATGGGGAAAATGTAGTAGTTGGGAACATATAAGTGACTGAAACCGGAAGATGGCAGTAATGCAACAAAAAGGATGCAAGCTGCCGTTAAAAACCACAGAAGAAGAAGAAGAAGAAGAAGCCGCTTGTAGCGTGAGCTGCTCGCACGTGTGAAGTTGGCTGGAAAACGATATCGTAGTCGTTGCGGAGGTAATTATTCCATTTGAGAGTAAACTACAATGTCTTCAGTTGAGTATTTCAGAGAGTTTATCAACGAGCGACTATCTGCTGCTGCTGCTCAAGAAATATTCGGAGTTTTTGAAAAAACTATCTTCGAGTACCAGGAAGAGATCGACCGTCAGCGCAGACTGTTGGATATCGTTTGGAAACCTGTAGTAAAGTTACACAGGATAGGTTTGTACAACTTCATCATTTTAATACCACTAAACGGAGGAATTCCACTTAATGCAAATTGTTTAAATGTGTAATGGTATTAATCAATGCTGCATTCACGTGGATTCAGGCAGATGGTAGACAGCAAATCAGATATTTTTGCCATGATGGAAAACGATATATTTGATACAACTATTTAGTGACTATTGTTTTATTTAGTTCTTCACAGACTGTAGCGTTATATAGCTGAAAAATGTGCTTTCTTTTAATAATCTATTGCAAACTTAAGCAACTATCTCCAGTGTGAGGGAGCTACGTAACATTCGGTTGCAAATTCTATTTATTCCATTACCGATGCCGGTGTTACGGTTTAACAAGGGACCATGTTAACTGGCGACTTTCAGCCGAATGCGTTTGTTGTAGTTACGGCAGCTGTTGAAAATAGGAAGAGAACACGTAGCTGTCCTCGTGAATGCCGCATTGTTTAGTTTTTCATTACAGTGTCAAACCTTCTCATTTACAGCCTATGGTCAAAACATACCGGATTCCAAGTTGGAGAGTCTTTAGACGAAACGAGTCCACTCTAGTTTGAAACGTTGCTTGTTGTTTATGTGTTGAAACAGGAAGGGAGCACGTTGCTCTTCCTTTGAAATAATAAAGTTGGTAAAAAAACACATAATCGTCTTTGGAGCCTGTTTTGTGCAAACATGTGTCACTCGAGTGGACTCGTTTCGTCTAAAGACTCTCCAACATGGAATCCGGTATGTTTTGACCATAGACTATAAATGAGAAGGTTTGACACTGTAATGACAAACTAAACAATGCGGCATTCACAAGGACAGCTATGTGTTCTCTTCCTATGTTCAACAGCTGCCGTAACTACGACAACAACAAACGCATTCGGCTGAAAGTCGCCAGTTAACATGGTCCCTTGTTAAACCGTAACACCGGCATTCTCTTCCGGGTTCACCTCATTTTCCCTCCCTGTCCTCGTCCACTGTCATGATATCCGGTGTGCTGTATGCCTGGTTTCATGTGAATGCACTGTTTGCATTTGTCCTTCATCATCACAGTCACATCATTTATGTTGCTCTCTGTCCCTCCAGAGCTCCCACAGCAACATGTCTGTAAGGAGGAGGAGGTTCTCTCTGACCATCAGCTCTGTATTCAGGAGAGGAACTCCAGTCTGGACCAAGAGGACCCAGATCCTCCACAGATTAAAGAGGAACAGGAGGAACTCGAACTGAAGCAGGAGACTGAGACCTTCATGTTGACTCCTATTCATGAGGAAAGTAACTACAGTGAACCAGAACCAACAAGAGACCACCAGCTCCTCTCCAACAACTCTCATGTAGCTGAGAGCCAAGATCAGAAAGAAGGCCACCATGGAGACTCGGAGTCAACTAGCGATTCAGAGCCAGAGACAAAGAAAAGACATCACGAAAACAGAAGTCACTGTAACGATATTAACATCTTGTTAAAGACTTGCAGTGATCCTCAAACAGGTAAACCACTTTTCCAATGTGACACGTGTGGAGAAGCTTTCAAGTTCAGGTCGCATGTCCTTCATCATCACAGTCACATCATTTATGTTGCTCTCTGTCCCTCCAGAGCTCCCACAGCAACATGTCTGTAAGGAGGAGGAGGTTCTCTCTGACCAGCAGCTCTGTATTCAGGAGAGGAACTCCAGTCTGGACCAAGAGGACCCAGATCCTCCACAGATTAAAGAGGAACACGAGGAACTCGAACTGAAGCAGGAGACTGAGACCTTCATGTTGACTCCTATTTATGAGGAAAGTAACCACAGTGAACCAGAACCAACAAGAGACCACCAGCTCCTCTCCAACAACTCTCATGTAGCTGAGAGCCAAGATCAGAAAGAAGGCCACCATGGAGACTCGGAGTCAACTAGCGATTCAGAGCCAGAACCAAAGAAAAGACATCACGAAAACAGAAGTCACTGTAACGATATTAACAACTTGTTAAAGACTTACAGTGATCCTCAAACAGGTAAACCACTTTTCCAATGTGACACGTGTGGAAAGGCTTTCAAGTTCAGGTCGCATTTCAACAAACACCTGAGAACCCACTCAGATGAGAAGTCACATTCTTGCAGCTTCTGTGAGAAAAGATTCAGTAAGATATCCTCATTGAAGACTCATATGAAAATCCACACAAGTGACAAGCTGCATTCTTGCAAAACATGTGGAAAAGATTTTGGACGTAGTAGTCACCTGATGGCCCACATGAGAACACACACAGGTGAGAAGCCGTATTCTTGCAAAACATGCGGAAAAGATTTTGGACGTAGTGGTAGTTTGATGACCCACATGAGAACACACACAGGTGAGAAGCCGTATTCTTGCAAAACATGCGGAAAAGATTTTGGACAAAGTAGTAGCTTGATGACCCACATGAGAACACACACAGGTGAGAAGCCGTATTCTTGCAAAACATGTGGAAAAGAGTTCAGACACAGAGGTGCCATCTTGGTTCACATGAGAACACACACAGGTGAGAAGCCGTATTCTTGCAAAACATGTGGAAAAGATTTTGGACGTAGCAGTGACTTGAATTCCCACATGAGAACACACACAGGTGAGAAGCCGTATTCTTGCAAAACATGTGGAAAAGATTTTGGACATAGTAATTACTTGATGGTCCACATGAGAACACACACAGGTGAGAAGCCGTATTCTTGCAAAACATGTGGAAAAGATTTTGGACAAAGTAGTAGCTTGATGACCCACATGAGAACACACACAGGTGAGAAGCCGTATTCTTGCAAAACATGTGGAAAAGATTTTGGACAAAGTAGTAGCTTGATGACCCACATGAGAACACACACAGGTGAGAAGCCGTATTCTTGCAAAACATGTGGAAAAGATTTTGGACGTAGCAGTGACTTGAATTCCCACATGAGAACACACACAGGTGAGAAGCCGTATTCTTGCAAAACATGTGGAAAAGATTTTCGACTTCGCAGTTACTTGAATTCCCACATGAGAATCCACACAGGTGAGAAGCCGTATTCTTGCAAAATTTGTGGAAAAGATTTTGGACAAAGTAGTCACTTGATAGAACACGTGAAAACACACACAGGTGAGAAGCCGTATTCTTGCAAAATATGTGGAAAAGATTTTCGACGTAGAAGTGACTTGATGGTCCACATGAGAAGAGCCCACACTGGGGAGGAGCCGTAACTCTGCAAGACCTGCGGGAAGACATACTCAGGCATGAGACTTTTCCGCCGTTCGGCGGATTTCCGCCGTTTTTAGAACTCCAGAGACCATTTCTGAGATCAGTGTAAATCCGAATTTTTTGGGGGGGGGTGTTAAGAATACCTCCGTGGGCTCTGACGATCGCGTGTGAACATGTGAACACACTGTGACTCGGTAACTATCCGGAGCGCTTCTACTCGTATCATTGTCTTAATGTATGTGCTTGCTAACATAACGATAAAAAGCAGAGTACGTCGAACTGGCCAGCCAGCGTTTCTCAGATTGGAGTGAGACGAGGAGAAAAGGTGATGTCGTGATCTTCACAATAAAACATCTTTGATGTGACGTGTCGAGTCTTGTCCAATCAGCGTTCAGATGTCTACAGCGTCTTCATTTCCCTCCGTTACAGTTTAAGTTCCGTTATTGTTCAGACTTGCTGGTTAAGTTAACGTCCACTGCATGCGGAACTCTGTCGACTGTTAACGACATACAGTAACAGTAGAAGTTAATATGAAGACATACAGTAACAGTAGAAGTTAATATGAAGACATACAGTAACAGGGTTCAATGAAAACTAATCACAAGCTAACTAGCCAGCTGTTCAACTGGAGCTGAAATAGTGATAAATAACTGAATAATAAATTATTCTTTTGCTTAAAGAGTAAATATGGTCTTATCACTAAATGTTATTCTCAGAGTACACCAGAGTGCTACATTTTAAAGATCATATTTAAAAATGAAAATTCATGCCACCAGCACCCCCCCCCCCCCCCTAGAAATGTTGTGTTGATAGATAATGTTCCTCCCTTTTCAGCATTTGTCAGTCTCATGCCTGCATACTGTGATTGCCATCAATTTTCAAGGCATAAAAGATTGCATACAGCCAAGTAGCCTTGTATTTGCAAAATACATGGGAGACAATTCAGTTCTTGAGTTCATAGTTCCTGCAAATGTTTGACCAATTTGATTTTTCTATCGTTTTTAGAATGTGTTTACTTCAGTAATCTGAGTAGATTGTGAACAGTGATGTTTAGGCTGAGAGCCTCTCTGTATTGTTGAGTCAGTAATTTTGTCATCAGTACAATAGACAACTTTTATTTTTTGTCTACGTTTCATTTATTTTATATTTTATGTATCTTGTAATCGCATCAACTTGATGAAATTGTTTTGGATTTTAGAGGTGGCACACAAACGCCAATTGTAGATGGTGTGCTACATGGTGCTGTGAAGGAATCAGCCTCAGCAATAGTAAGGAAAAGTGAATGAACAGTAAGGATCAGGGCTCAAAGGGAAGTGAGCTACAAAATGCTCTTTTTTGATCTCATGTATGTATTCTAACAATAAAGCGTTGGGAGGTGATGATGCAAGAATACCAGATTCACACTGAGGTCTAAAGCTTTACGTATATTCTGTTCATCAAGGCTGCAGATGTGTCTCACTGACCTCGAGAGTAAAAGTAGTCATAGTGAAGAATAGTTATTGTACGAGTGAGTTATACCATGGGAGAGGTGTTTCAATGTTTCATCTCACTGGCTGTAGATTGTTAATTCATGATTTAATACCGTAGCTGATGGATACTGATAGTTTGATCAGTGGAGCTGCCTCATGTTGAACAAGCTGTGGTGGAATGTAACTACATTTACCTAAATACTGTATTGATGTACAACGTTTTGTCCTCAGATGGCTAAGATTTCATGGAAATTATACATGAAATATTGAACATTAAAAAATAAAAATCTATTTGAAGGTATTTGTACTTTGATTCTGCCTACTTTCATTGTATGTTACATATACTTTACAGGCAAATATTGTACTTTTTAGTCCACTACATTTATTTGACAGCTATAGAACTGAATTGTCTCCCATGTATTTTGCAAATATACATGGGAGACAATTCAGTTCTTGTGTTCATGTGTTCAAAGGGCAAAAGTCCTCTAAAAATCTCTAAGACCTGAATGACTGTATGAGAGAGAGACACAGAGCAAGAGAGACACAGATAGAGAGAGACAGACAGAGTGAGTAAGAGAGAGAGAGAGGGAGAAAGAGAGACAGGAGGTCTGACGATCTTTCCCTGAATATCTCCAAGTCATGTGTGTCTGTGTGTTTATCAACATCACACATTAGCTCAATCAAAAACACCTGTGTGCCTGCAGCCTTAACGTGGAGATAAAGCTGTGAAACACCTGTCAAACAAATCCTCAAAACCCCGATAACCGTAGCTCCTATTGCTCCGATATTAAAACTGGAGAGGAAGGATGATTTGGAGAACAGATCATGTGAAAATTGTGTCTGTAGTGTAAAAAATGTGGCTTCACTGGCGATCTAGAAACGGGGTACCGTGTTCTGTGGAAGATGTTCTTGAAGTAAGATTTAGCATTGGTCTCTATGGAGCAGATAGTTGGTTTTCCTCTCAATTAAAAACTGTTGTGCCAAATGTGTAAATCTGTTGGATTCCACTCTCATTCTTCTAGACCAGCACACGATTAGCTAACTTTTTACCGAAAAATAATGCATGAAGAGTGAAAATTGTGGAGTCAATGGCAAAAGACAAATATTTTTTTCACAAGAATCTCAAGCTCCTCTTCACTCTAGCGATGAACATCACGCACTCTGAGCTGTGCAATACACACCCATTATTAAGTCAGAAAATGACTGACAAAATCATAAAAGTTCAAATGTGACAGTTCAAAAAGTGTAAAAGATATCAAAAAGCTTATAACATACAATAATAGCTCAGGGTTTTCTCAACATTTTACAGTTGAAATGGTATCTGTAGCTGAACGTATGAGGAAGAAGAAGGATTTGGAAGTTGAAAAGGATTTGAAAATATTCTCCAAAGAGATCACATTCAAAAAAAATTAGCAAAAAGCTTAATAATTCTAATGGTTTAAAGGTTAAAAACATACAAAGTCATAGCCGGCATGTCCTTAAAGAGCTGAACATTTTGATAGTTGAACGGTTTCTTTAATGAAATGTGGAAGGAGATGTAGTTGTAGTTATAGGCACATAGCTTTGACTTTTCTCTTATGGTGGACGGCTAGAATTACAGGCTTTCACGTGTTTCTCACATTTTCCTTTTTATACAACACAGGGCTGGTGGGTAGGATATAATAAATATGGTGTTTCAAACCCCCGTACAAACTCATGTGTGGATGCTTAAAGAACCAGAGGTAGACATGGAGTTGCTACAAATTAAGGTAAAATGTAAAATACTTATTTAGTGAGTGAGTTCTTTGATGAGACAGATAAAATATACCCAGAGCATGTGCATGTTTTTACCGATGGATCAAAAGATCCAGCTACAGACAGTACAGGATCTGCTGTTGCAGTTCCTAGTCACAAAGTTTTTATATTTAAACGCACTTTGGATTTTTTAGCTGTGTATACAGCTGAATTGTATGCAATTTTTTGGCCCTAGAGTGGGTTGAACAACACAGACCAGGCAAAGTCCTTATTTGCAGTGACTCCATGTCTGCACTCGTTAGTCTGAAGTCAGGTATGTCCAATACTCGACAAGATCTGTTACTAAAAATAATGTCAAATCACTCTAGAGCAGTAGAACTAGGCACTGAAGTCATATTTATATGGATACCGGCCCATGTAGGTATCAGAGGAAATGAAAAGGTGGACAAACTAGCCAAACAAGCACTAAAGGAAAACAAAGTAGACGTATGTATCAAGTTATCCAAAGCAGAGGGAAAGGGCATCATCAGGAAAAATATCAACAAAGTATGGCAACAACATTGGGACCAGGAGACACCTAGATTAAATTCAGAGTAAAGTGAACAGTGTAAAATACAGGGGAGGAAACAGGAGAGAAGAGGTTACAATATCAAGATTAAGAATAGGGCACAGCAACCTACGCAGCACACTACACATGATAGGGAAGCATCCAACAGGTCTTTATGAGCACTGCCAGGCACCAGAAACTGTACAACATGTTATCACCGCCTGTATTAGACATAGTTCAGAAAGGAGGGGCATGCTGGGAGAAATTTAAAGAATGGGGATGAGAGGGAGAGAGCTGAATAATATACTGGAGTGGGGATCTAGTAATCTGGGAAGAAGGTGCTTAACAAACTTTTTGCGAGCAACGGGACTGATGGGGAAAGTTTAGTAGTTGGGAACATAGAAACTGACTGAAACCGAAAGATGGCAGTAATGCAAAAAAAAGGATGCAAGCTGCCGTGAAACACCACAGAAGAAGAAGAAGAAGTAAACAACACAGCCGCTTGTAGCGTGAGCTGCTCGCACGTGTGAAGTTGGCTGGAAAACGATATCGTAGTCGTTGCGGAGGTAATTATTCCATTTGAGAGTAAACTACAATGTCTTCAGTTGAGTATTTCAGAGAGTTTATCAACGAGCGACTATCTGCTGCTGCTGCTCAAGAAATATTCGGAGTTTTTGAAAAAACTATCTTCGAGTACGAGGAAGAGATCGACCGTCAGCGCAGACTGTTGGATATCGTTTGGAAACCTGTAGTAAAGTTACACAGGATAGGTTTGTACAACTTCATCATTTTAATACCACTAAACGGAGGAATTCCACTTAATGCAAATTGTTTAAATGTGTACTGGTATTAATCAATGCTGCATTCACGTGGATTCAGGCAGATGGTAGACAGCAAATCAGATATTTTTGCCATGATGGAAAACGATATATTTGATACAACTATTTAGTGACCAGTGGCGGCTGGTCCATAGAGGGCGCTAGGGCGCCGCCCCCCCTAGAGCTACAAAAAATAAAAATATAAATAAAAATACAATTTAAAATAAAAATAAACTATACAAATTGTCAATATTTGTGTTTTTGAAACATGGAATCACCCAGTAATATGTGTAAAATATGATATCTGCGGTAAATATATGCTTTTCCTGCTTGTCCTCTCTGCCTGTCTGCTCTTCCTCTCTGTGTGTGCACGTCTCAGCTGCTGGGGCGCTGGAAAAACTGCCCCAAAGAGGCGGGTCTATAAAGCAGTTTAGCCAATGCTGAGTAAAGATATAAATGAGTGACATACAATTCAGCCAATCAGCGTCCTCAAATAGATTCAGCTTGGGGCAGTTTTTTTCCTGCCCCAAGCTGCGCGTTCTCGTCAGGAGAAGTCTCTACAGGAGAGCGCCAGTGTGAGCACTACTCCTCCAAGACCCGTTTGAGAGGAGAACTGAGAGGAGAAACTACTGAAAGAGTTGATCCCAGATCAGCCTGACCTCACAATCAGACAGCAGACTAGCAGGAAAGAGAAGCAGTACATGAAGCTTCTCTACTAGCTGTACACCAGACAGGTTTGACTAGCTGGATGACGTCATGAGAATAACTTATTTATCTTTTTAAAACAACGGGGACAGAACCAGCATGGACAGTTAGGGAGTGAGGGACATGAAGCACCTGTCTGAGAAATGGATATATAGTTATATATATATATATATTATTATATATATATATATATATATATATATATATATATGTGTGTGTGTGTGTGTGTGTGTGTTTTATATTATAGTGAATATTATTATATGATATATATATATATATTATTATATTATACAGAATATTATATGATATATATATTATTATATTATACAGAATATTATATGATATATATATATATTATTATATTATACAGAATATTATTATATGTTATATATATTATATTATACTGAATTCCCTGTGAGGGTGACTAAAATAAGATGTCCTGACGTGTTTGTGAAAGTGTTATTTACTGCTTTTTTTCGTGTTGGAATAAATGTTAAATATTTAACTGCAAAGTAGTAATGCGTGTTTGATACCTTAATTTGTTTGCATTAAATCATTCTGGGATGTTTGCTGAAATTGATTGGATGTGGCACAGCCCTACCAAGAACATTTTCCACCAGCCGCCACTGTTAGTGACTATTGTTTTATTTAGTTCTTCACAGACTGTAGCGTTATATAGCTGAAAAATTTGCTTTCTTTTAATAATCTATTGCAAACTTAAGCAACTATCTCCAGTGTGAGGGAGCTACGTAACATTCGGTTGCAAATTCTATTTATTCCAATACCGATGCCGGTGTTACGGGTTAACAAGGGACCATGTTAACTGGCGACTTTCAGCCGAATGCGTTTGTTGTTGTCGTAGTTACGGCAGCTGTTGAAAATAGGAAGAGAACACGTAGCTGTCCTCGTGAATGCCGCATTGTTTAGTTTTTCATTACAGTGTCAAACCTTCTCATTTACAGCCTATGGTCAAAACATACCGGATTCCACGTTGGAGAGTCTTTAGAAGAAACGAGTCCACTCTAGTTTGAAACGTCGCTTGTTGTTTATGTGTTGAAACAGGAAGGGAGCACGTTGCTCTTCCTTTGAAATAATAAAGTTGGTAAAAAAACACATAATCGTCTTTGGAGCCTGTTTTGTGCAAACATGTGTCACTCGAGTGGACTCGTTTCGTCTAAAGACTCTCCAACATGGAATCCGGTATGTTTTGACCATAGACTGTAAATGAGAAGGTTTGACACTGTAATGACAAACTAAACAATGCGGCATTCACAAGGACAGCTATGTGTTCTCTTCCTATGTTCAACAGCTGCCGTAACTACGACAACAACAAACGCATTCGGCTGAAAGTCGCCAGTTAACATGGTCCCTTGTTAAACCGTAACACCGGCATTCTCTTCCGGGTTCACCTCATTTTCCCTCCCTGTCCTCGTCCACTGTCATGATATCCGGTGTGCTGTATGCCTGGTTTCATGTGAATGCACTGTTTGCATTTGTCCTTCATCATCACAGTCACATCATTTATGTTGCTCTCTGTCCCTCCAGAGCTCCCACAGCAACATGTCTGTAAGGAGGAGGAGGTTCTCTCTGACCATCAGCTCTGTATTCAGGAGAGGAACTCCAGTCTGGACCAAGAGGACCCAGATCCTCCACAGATTAAAGAGGAACACGAGGAACTCGAACTGAAGCAGGAGACTGAGACCTTCACGTTGACTCCTATTTATGAGGAAAGTAACCACAGTGAACCAGAACCAACAAGAGACCACCAGCTCCTCTCCAACAACTCTCATGTAGCTGAGAGCCAAGATCAGAAAGAAGGCCACCATGGAGACTCGGAGTCAACTAGCGATTCAGAGCCAGAGACAAAGAAAAGACATCACGAAAACAGAAGTCACTGTAACGATATTAACATCTTGTTAAAGACTTGCAGTGATCCTCAAACAGGTAAACCACTTTTCCAATGTGACACGTGTGGAGAAGCTTTCAAGTTCAGGTCGCATTTCGACAAACACCTGAGAACCCACTCAGATGAGAAGTCACATTCTTGCAGCTTCTGTGAGAAAAGATTCAGTAAGATATCCTCATTGAAGACTCATATGAAAATCCACACAAGTGACAAGCCGCATTCTTGCAAAACATGTGGAAAAGATTTTGGACGTAGTAGTCACCTGATGGCCCACATGAGAACACACACAGGTGAGAAGCCGTATTCTTGCAAAACATGTGGAAAAGATTTTCGACATAGTAGTTACTTGAATTCCCACATGAGAACACACACAGGTGAGAAGCCGTATTCTTGCAAAACATGTGGAAAAGATTTTGGACAAAGTAGTAGCTTGATGGCCCACATGAGAACACACACAGGTGAGAAGCCGTATTCTTGCAAAACATGTGGAAAAGATTTTGGACAAAGTAGTAGCTTGATGACCCACATGAGAACACACACAGGTGAGAAGCCGTATTCTTGCAAAACATGTGGAAAAGATTTTGGACGTAGCAGTGACTTGAATTCCCACATGAGAATCCACACAGGTGAGAAGCTGTATTCTTGCAAAATTTGTGGAAAAGATTTTGGACAAAGTAGTCACTTGATGATTCACATGAGAACACACACAGGTGAGAAGCCGTATTCTTGCAAAACATGTGGAAAAGATTTTGGACAAAGTAGTAGCTTGATGACCCACATGAGAACACACACAGGTGAGAAGCCGTATTCTTGCAAAACATGTGGAAAAGATTTTGGACGTAGCAGTAACTTGAATTCCCACATGAAAACACACACGGGTGAGAAGCCGTATTCTTGCAAAACATGTGGACAAGAGTTCAGACACAGAGGTGCCATGTTGGTTCACATGAGAAGAGCCCACACTGGGGAGGAGCCGTAACTCTGCAAGACCTGCGGGAAGACATACTGTGATTGCCATCAATTGGCAAGGCATAAAAGATTGCATACAGACAAGTAGCCTTGTATTTGCAAAATACATGTGAGACAATTCAGTTCTTGTGTTCATGTGTTCAAAGGGCAAATGTCCTCTAAAAATCTCTAAGACCTGAATGACTATGAGAGAGAGACACAGAGCAAGAGAGACACAGACAAAGATAGAGAGAGAGAGAGACTGAGTGAGTGAGTGAGTAAGAGAGAGAGGGAGGGAGAAAGAGAGACAGACAGTTTGATGGAGTGAGGGAGACAGACAGACAGGAGGTCTGACGATCTTTCCCTGAATATCTCCACGTCATGTGTGTCTGTGTGTTTATCAACATCACAAATTAGCTCAATCAAAAACACCTGTGTGCCTGCAGCCTTAATGTGGAGATAAAGCTGTGAAACACCTGTCAAACAAATCCTCAAAACCCCGATAACCGTAGCTCCTATTGCTCCGATATTAAAACTGGAGAGGAAGGATGACTTGGAGAACAGATCATGTGAAAATTGTGTCTGTAGTGTAAAAAATGTGGCTTCACTGGCGATCTAGAAACAGGGTACCGTGTTCTGTGGAAGATGTTCTTGAAGTAAGATTTAGCATTGGTCTCTATGGAGCAGATAGTTGGTTTTCCTCTCAATTAAAAGCTGTTGTGCCAAATGTGTAAATCTGTTGGATTCCACTCTCATTCTTCTAGACCAGCACACGATTAGCTAACTTTTTACCGAAAAATAATGCATGAAGAGTGAAAATTGTGGAGTCAATGGCAAAAGACAAATATTTTTTTCACAAGAATCTCAAGCTCCTCTTCACTCTAGCGATGAACATCACGCACTCTGAGCTGTGCAATACACACCCATTATTAAGTCAGAAAATGACTGACAAAATCATAAAAGTTCAAATGTGACAGTTCAAAAAGTGTAAAAGATATCAAAAAGCTTATAACATACAATAATAGCTCAGGGTTTTCTCAACATTTTACAGTTGAAATGGTATCTGTAGCTGAACGTATGAGGAAGAAGAAGGATTTGGAAGTTGAAAAGGATTTGAAAATATTCTCCAAAGAGATCACATTCAAAAAAAATTAGCAAAAAGCTTAATAATTCTAATGGTTTAAAGGTTAAAAACATACAAAGTCATAGCCGGCATGTCCTTAAAGAGCTGAACATTTTGATAGTTGAACGGTTTCTTTAATGAAATGTGGAAGGAGATGTAGTTGTAGTTATAGGCACATAGCTTTGACTTTTCTCTTATGGTGGACGGCTAGAATTACAGGCTTTCACGTGTTTCTCACATTTTCCTTTTTATACAACACAGGGCTGGTGGGTAGGATATAATAAATATGGTGTTTCAAACCCCCGTACAAACTCATGTGTGGATGCTTAAAGAACCAGAGGTAGACATGGAGTTGCTACAAATTAAGGTAAAATGTAAAATACTGATTTAGTGAGTGAGTTCTTTGATGAGACAGATAAAATATACCCAGAGCATGTGAATGTTTTTACCGATGGATCAAAAGATCCAGCTACAGACAGTACAGGATCTGCTGTTGCAGTTCCTAGTCACAAAGTTTTTATATTTAAACGCACTTTGGATTTTTTAGCTGTGTATACAGCTGAATTGTATGCAATTTTTTGGCCCTAGAGTGGGTTGAACAACACAGACCAGGCAAAGTCCTTATTTGCAGTGACTCCATGTCTGCACTCGTTAGTCTGAAGTCAGGTATGTCCAATACTCGACAAGATCTGTTACTAAAAATAATGTCAAATCACTCTAGAGCAATAGAACTAGGCACTGAAGTCATATTGATATGGATACCGGCCCATGTAGGTATCAGAGGAAATGAAAAGGTGGACAAACTAGCCAAACAAGCACTAAAGGAAAACAAAGTAGACGTATGTATCAAGTTATCCAAAGCAGAGGGAAAGGGCATCATCAGGAAAAATATCAACAAAGTATGGCAACAACATTGGGACCAGGAGACACCTAGATTAAATTCAGAGTAAAGTGAACAGTGTAAAATACAGGGGAGGAAACAGGAGAGAAGAGGTTACAATATCAAGATTAAGAATAGGGCACAGCAACCTACGCAGCACACTACACATGATAGGGAAGCATCCAACAGGTCTTTATGAGCACTGCCAGGCACCAGAAACTGTACAACATGTTATCACCGCCTTTATTAGACATAGTTCAGAAAGGAGGGGCATGCTGGGAGAAATTTAAAGAATGGGGATGAGAGGGAGAGAGCTGAATAATATACTGGAGTGGGGATCTAGTAATCTGGGAAGAAGGCTTTTTGCGAGCGACGGGACTGATGGGGAAAGTTTAGTAGTTGGGAACATAGAAACTGACTGAAACCGAAAGATGGCAGTCATGCAAAAAAAAGGATGCAAGCTGCCGTGAAACACCACAGAAGAAGAAGAAGAAGTAAACAACACAGCCGCTTGTAGCGTGAGCTGCTCGCACGTGTGAAGTTGGCTGGAAAACGATATCGTAGTCGTTGCGGAGGTAATTATTCCATTTGAGAGTAAACTACAATGTCTTCAGTTGAGTATTTCAGAGAGTTTATCAACGAGCGACTACCTGCTGCTGCTCAAGAAATATTCGGAGTTTTTGAAAAAACTATCTTCGAGTACGAGGAAGAGATCGACCGTCAGCGCAGACTGTTGGATATCGTTTGGAAACCTGTAGTAAAGTTACACAGGATAGGTTTGTACAACTTCATCATTTTAATACCACTAAACGGAGGAATTCCACTTAATGCAAATTGTTTAAATGTGTACTGGTATTAATCAATGCTGCATTCACGTGGATTCAGGCAGATGGTAGACAGCAAATCAGATATTTTTGCCATGATGGAAAACGATATATTTGATACAACTATTTAGTGACTATTGTTTTATTTAGTTCTTCACAGACTGTAGCGTTATATAGCTGAAAAATGTGCTTTCTTTTAATAATCTATTGCAAACTTAAGCAACTATCTCCAGTGTGAGGGAGCTACGTAACATTCGGTTGCAAATTCTATTTATTCCATTACCGATGCCGGTGTTACGGTTTAACAAGGGACCATGTTAACTGGCGACTTTCAGCCGAATGCGTTTGTTGTAGTTACGGCAGCTGTTGAAAATAGGAAGAGAACACGTAGCTGTCCTCGTGAATGCCGCATTGTTTAGTTTTTCATTACAGTGTCAAACCTTCTCATTTACAGCCTATGGTCAAAACATACCGGATTCCAAGTTGGAGAGTCTTTAGACGAAACGAGTCCACTCTAGTTTGAAACGTTGCTTGTTGTTTATGTGTTGAAACAGGAAGGGAGCACGTTGCTCTTCCTTTGAAATAATAAAGTTGGTAAAAAAACACATAATCGTCTTTGGAGCCTGTTTTGTGCAAACATGTGTCACTCGAGTGGACTCGTTTCGTCTAAAGACTCTCCAACATGGAATCCGGTATGTTTTGACCATAGACTGTAAATGAGAAGGTTTGACACTGTAATGACAAACTAAACAATGCGGCATTCACAAGGACAGCTATGTGTTCTCTTCCTATGTTCAACAGCTGCCGTAACTACGACAACAACAAACGCATTCGGCTGAAAGTCGCCAGTTAACATGGTCCCTTGTTAAACCGTAACACCGGCATTCTCTTCCGGGTTCACCTCATTTTCCCTCCCTGTCCTCGTCCACTGTCATGATATCCGGTGTGCTGTATGCCTGGTTTCATGTGAATGCACTGTTTGCATTTGTCCTTCATCATCACAGTCACATCATTTATGTTGCTCTCTGTCCCTCCAGAGCTCCCACAGCAACATGTCTGTAAGGAGGAGGAGGTTCTCTCTGACCAGCAGCTCTGTATTCAGGAGAGGAACTCCAGTCTGGACCAAGAGGACCCAGATCCTCCACAGATTAAAGAGGAACACGAGGAACTCGAACTGAAGCAGGAGACTGAGACCTTCACGTTGACTCCTATTCATGAGGAAAGTAACCACAGTGAACCAGAACCAACAAGAGACCACCAGCTCCTCTCCAACAACTCTCATGTAGCTGAGAGCCAAGATCAGAAAGAAGGCCACCATGGAGACTCGGAGTCAACTAGCGATTCAGAGCCAGAGACAAAGAAAAGACATCACGAAAACAGAAGTCACTGTAACGATATTAACATCTTGTTAAAGACTCGCAGTGATCCTCAAACAGGTAAACCACTTTTCCAATGTGACACGTGTGGAGAAGCTTTCAAGTTCAGGTCGCATGTCCTTCATCATCACAGTCACATCATTTATGTTGCTCTCTGTCCCTCCAGAGCTCCCACAGCAACATGTCTGTAAGGAGGAGGAGGTTCTCTCTGACCAGCAGCTCTGTATTCAGGAGAGGAACTCCAGTCTGGACCAAGAGGACCCAGATCCTCCACAGATTAAAGAGGAACACGAGGAACTCGAACTGAAGCAGGAGACTGAGACCTTCATGTTGACTCCTATTTATGAGGAAAGTAACCACAGTGAACCAGAACCAACAAGAGACCACCAGCTCCTCTCCAACAACTCTCATGTAGCTGAGAGCCTAGATCAGAAAGAAGGCCACCATGGAGACTCGGAGTCAACTAGCGATTCAGAGCCAGAGACAAAGAAAAGACATCACGAAAACAGAAGTCACTGTAACGATATTAACATCTTGTTAAAGACTTGCAGTGATCCTCAAACAGGTAAACCACTTTTCCAATGTGACACGTGTGGAGAAGCTTTCAAGTTCAGGTCGCATTTCGACAAACACCTGAGAACCCACTCAGATGAGAAGTCACATTCTTGCAGCTTCTGTGAGAAAAGATTCAGTAAGATATCCTCATTGAAGACTCATATGAAAATCCACACAAGTGACAAGCCGCATTCTTGCAAAACATGTGGAAAAGATTTTGGACGTAGTAGTCACCTGATGGCCCACATGAGAACACACACAGGTGAGAAGCCGTATTCTTGCAAAACATGTGGAAAAGATTTTCGACATAGTAGTTACTTGAATTCCCACATGAGAACACACACAGGTGAGAAGCCGTATTCTTGCAAAACATGTGGAAAAGATTTTGGACAAAGTAGTAGCTTGATGGCCCACATGAGAACACACACAGGTGAGAAGCCGTATTCTTGCAAAACATGTGGAAAAGATTTTGGACAAAGTAGTAGCTTGATGACCCACATGAGAACACACACAGGTGAGAAGCCGTATTCTTGCAAAACATGTGGAAAAGATTTTGGACGTAGCAGTGACTTGAATTCCCACATGAGAATCCACACAGGTGAGAAGCTGTATTCTTGCAAAATTTGTGGAAAAGATTTTGGACAAAGTAGTCACTTGATGATTCACATGAGAACACACACAGGTGAGAAGCCGTATTCTTGCAAAACATGTGGAAAAGATTTTGGACAAAGTAGTAGCTTGATGACCCACATGAGAACACACACAGGTGAGAAGCCGTATTCTTGCAAAACATGTGGAAAAGATTTTGGACGTAGCAGTAACTTGAATTCCCACATGAAAACACACACGGGTGAGAAGCCGTATTCTTGCAAAACATGTGGACAAGAGTTCAGACACAGAGGTGCCATGTTGGTTCACATGAGAAGAGCCCACACTGGGGAGGAGCCGTAACTCTGCAAGACCTGCGGGAAGACATACTGTGATTGCCATCAATTGGCAAGGCATAAAAGATTGCATACAGACAAGTAGCCTTGTATTTGCAAAATACATGTGAGACAATTCAGTTCTTGTGTTCATGTGTTCAAAGGGCAAATGTCCTCTAAAAATCTCTAAGACCTGAATGACTATGAGAGAGAGACACAGAGCAAGAGAGACACAGACAAAGATAGAGAGAGAGAGAGACTGAGTGAGTGAGTGAGTAAGAGAGAGAGGGAGGGAGAAAGAGAGACAGACAGTTTGATGGAGTGAGGGAGACAGACAGACAGGAGGTCTGACGATCTTTCCCTGAATATCTCCACGTCATGTGTGTCTGTGTGTTTATCAACATCACAAATTAGCTCAATCAAAAACACCTGTGTGCCTGCAGCCTTAATGTGGAGATAAAGCTGTGAAACACCTGTCAAACAAATCCTCAAAACCCCGATAACCGTAGCTCCTATTGCTCCGATATTAAAACTGGAGAGGAAGGATGACTTGGAGAACAGATCATGTGAAAATTGTGTCTGTAGTGTAAAAAATGTGGCTTCACTGGCGATCTAGAAACAGGGTACCGTGTTCTGTGGAAGATGTTCTTGAAGTAAGATTTAGCATTGGTCTCTATGGAGCAGATAGTTGGTTTTCCTCTCAATTAAAAGCTGTTGTGCCAAATGTGTAAATCTGTTGGATTCCACTCTCATTCTTCTAGACCAGCACACGATTAGCTAACTTTTTACCGAAAAATAATGCATGAAGAGTGAAAATTGTGGAGTCAATGGCAAAAGACAAATATTTTTTTCACAAGAATCTCAAGCTCCTCTTCACTCTAGCGATGAACATCACGCACTCTGAGCTGTGCAATACACACCCATTATTAAGTCAGAAAATGACTGACAAAATCATAAAAGTTCAAATGTGACAGTTCAAAAAGTGTAAAAGATATCAAAAAGCTTATAACATACAATAATAGCTCAGGGTTTTCTCAACATTTTACAGTTGAAATGGTATCTGTAGCTGAACGTATGAGGAAGAAGAAGGATTTGGAAGTTGAAAAGGATTTGAAAATATTCTCCAAAGAGATCACATTCAAAAAAAATTAGCAAAAAGCTTAATAATTCTAATGGTTTAAAGGTTAAAAACATACAAAGTCATAGCCGGCATGTCCTTAAAGAGCTGAACATTTTGATAGTTGAACGGTTTCTTTAATGAAATGTGGAAGGAGATGTAGTTGTAGTTATAGGCACATAGCTTTGACTTTTCTCTTATGGTGGACGGCTAGAATTACAGGCTTTCACGTGTTTCTCACATTTTCCTTTTTATACAACACAGGGCTGGTGGGTAGGATATAATAAATATGGTGTTTCAAACCCCCGTACAAACTCATGTGTGGATGCTTAAAGAACCAGAGGTAGACATGGAGTTGCTACAAATTAAGGTAAAATGTAAAATACTGATTTAGTGAGTGAGTTCTTTGATGAGACAGATAAAATATACCCAGAGCATGTGAATGTTTTTACCGATGGATCAAAAGATCCAGCTACAGACAGTACAGGATCTGCTGTTGCAGTTCCTAGTCACAAAGTTTTTATATTTAAACGCACTTTGGATTTTTTAGCTGTGTATACAGCTGAATTGTATGCAATTTTTTGGCCCTAGAGTGGGTTGAACAACACAGACCAGGCAAAGTCCTTATTTGCAGTGACTCCATGTCTGCACTCGTTAGTCTGAAGTCAGGTATGTCCAATACTCGACAAGATCTGTTACTAAAAATAATGTCAAATCACTCTAGAGCAATAGAACTAGGCACTGAAGTCATATTGATATGGATACCGGCCCATGTAGGTATCAGAGGAAATGAAAAGGTGGACAAACTAGCCAAACAAGCACTAAAGGAAAACAAAGTAGACGTATGTATCAAGTTATCCAAAGCAGAGGGAAAGGGCATCATCAGGAAAAATATCAACAAAGTATGGCAACAACATTGGGACCAGGAGACACCTAGATTAAATTCAGAGTAAAGTGAACAGTGTAAAATACAGGGGAGGAAACAGGAGAGAAGAGGTTACAATATCAAGATTAAGAATAGGGCACAGCAACCTACGCAGCACACTACACATGATAGGGAAGCATCCAACAGGTCTTTATGAGCACTGCCAGGCACCAGAAACTGTACAACATGTTATCACCGCCTTTATTAGACATAGTTCAGAAAGGAGGGGCATGCTGGGAGAAATTTAAAGAATGGGGATGAGAGGGAGAGAGCTGAATAATATACTGGAGTGGGGATCTAGTAATCTGGGAAGAAGGCTTTTTGCGAGCGACGGGACTGATGGGGAAAGTTTAGTAGTTGGGAACATAGAAACTGACTGAAACCGAAAGATGGCAGTCATGCAAAAAAAAGGATGCAAGCTGCCGTGAAACACCACAGAAGAAGAAGAAGAAGTAAACAACACAGCCGCTTGTAGCGTGAGCTGCTCGCACGTGTGAAGTTGGCTGGAAAACGATATCGTAGTCGTTGCGGAGGTAATTATTCCATTTGAGAGTAAACTACAATGTCTTCAGTTGAGTATTTCAGAGAGTTTATCAACGAGCGACTACCTGCTGCTGCTCAAGAAATATTCGGAGTTTTTGAAAAAACTATCTTCGAGTACGAGGAAGAGATCGACCGTCAGCGCAGACTGTTGGATATCGTTTGGAAACCTGTAGTAAAGTTACACAGGATAGGTTTGTACAACTTCATCATTTTAATACCACTAAACGGAGGAATTCCACTTAATGCAAATTGTTTAAATGTGTACTGGTATTAATCAATGCTGCATTCACGTGGATTCAGGCAGATGGTAGACAGCAAATCAGATATTTTTGCCATGATGGAAAACGATATATTTGATACAACTATTTAGTGACTATTGTTTTATTTAGTTCTTCACAGACTGTAGCGTTATATAGCTGAAAAATGTGCTTTCTTTTAATAATCTATTGCAAACTTAAGCAACTATCTCCAGTGTGAGGGAGCTACGTAACATTCGGTTGCAAATTCTATTTATTCCATTACCGATGCCGGTGTTACGGTTTAACAAGGGACCATGTTAACTGGCGACTTTCAGCCGAATGCGTTTGTTGTAGTTACGGCAGCTGTTGAAAATAGGAAGAGAACACGTAGCTGTCCTCGTGAATGCCGCATTGTTTAGTTTTTCATTACAGTGTCAAACCTTCTCATTTACAGCCTATGGTCAAAACATACCGGATTCCAAGTTGGAGAGTCTTTAGACGAAACGAGTCCACTCTAGTTTGAAACGTTGCTTGTTGTTTATGTGTTGAAACAGGAAGGGAGCACGTTGCTCTTCCTTTGAAATAATAAAGTTGGTAAAAAAACACATAATCGTCTTTGGAGCCTGTTTTGTGCAAACATGTGTCACTCGAGTGGACTCGTTTCGTCTAAAGACTCTCCAACATGGAATCCGGTATGTTTTGACCATAGACTGTAAATGAGAAGGTTTGACACTGTAATGACAAACTAAACAATGCGGCATTCACAAGGACAGCTATGTGTTCTCTTCCTATGTTCAACAGCTGCCGTAACTACGACAACAACAAACGCATTCGGCTGAAAGTCGCCAGTTAACATGGTCCCTTGTTAAACCGTAACACCGGCATTCTCTTCCGGGTTCACCTCATTTTCCCTCCCTGTCCTCGTCCACTGTCATGATATCCGGTGTGCTGTATGCCTGGTTTCATGTGAATGCACTGTTTGCATTTGTCCTTCATCATCACAGTCACATCATTTATGTTGCTCTCTGTCCCTCCAGAGCTCCCACAGCAACATGTCTGTAAGGAGGAGGAGGTTCTCTCTGACCAGCAGCTCTGTATTCAGGAGAGGAACTCCAGTCTGGACCAAGAGGACCCAGATCCTCCACAGATTAAAGAGGAACACGAGGAACTCGAACTGAAGCAGGAGACTGAGACCTTCACGTTGACTCCTATTCATGAGGAAAGTAACCACAGTGAACCAGAACCAACAAGAGACCACCAGCTCCTCTCCAACAACTCTCATGTAGCTGAGAGCCAAGATCAGAAAGAAGGCCACCATGGAGACTCGGAGTCAACTAGCGATTCAGAGCCAGAGACAAAGAAAAGACATCACGAAAACAGAAGTCACTGTAACGATATTAACATCTTGTTAAAGACTTGCAGTGATCCTCAAACAGGTAAACCACTTTTCCAATGTGACACGTGTGGAGAAGCTTTCAAGTTCAGGTCGCATGTCCTTCATCATCACAGTCACATCATTTATGTTGCTCTCTGTCCCTCCAGAGCTCCCACAGCAACATGTCTGTAAGGAGGAGGAGGTTCTCTCTGACCAGCAGCTCTGTATTCAGGAGAGGAACTCCAGTCTGGACCAAGAGGACCCAGATCCTCCACAGATTAAAGAGGAACACGAGGAACTCGAACTGAAGCAGGAGACTGAGACCTTCATGTTGACTCCTATTTATGAGGAAAGTAACCACAGTGAACCAGAACCAACAAGAGACCACCAGCTCCTCTCCAACAACTCTCATGTAGCTGAGAGCCTAGATCAGAAAGAAGGCCACCATGGAGACTCGGAGTCAACTAGCGATTCAGAGCCAGAACCAAAGAAAAGACATCACGAAAACAGAAGTCACTGTAACGATATTAACAACTTGTTAAAGACTTACAGTGATCCTCAAACAGGTAAACCACTTTTCCAATGTGACACGTGTGGAGAAGCTTTCAAGTTCAGGTCGCATTTCGACAAACACCTGAGAACCCACTCAGATGAGAAGTCACATTCTTGCAGCTTCTGTGAGAAAAGATTCAGTAAGATATCCTCATTGAAGACTCATATAAAAATCCACACAAGTGACAAGCCGCATTCTTGCAAAACATGTGGAAAAGATTTTGGACGTAGTAGTCACCTGATGGCCCACATGAGAACACACACAGGTGAGAAGCCGTATTCTTGCAAAACATGTGGAAAAGATTTTGGACAAAGCAGTGACTTGAATTCCCACATGAGAACACACACAGGTGAGAAGCCGTAT
The DNA here is from genome assembly GCA_032191485.1 of Leptoclinus maculatus. Classification (NCBI taxonomy): domain Eukaryota; kingdom Metazoa; phylum Chordata; class Actinopteri; order Perciformes; family Stichaeidae; genus Leptoclinus; species Leptoclinus maculatus. The sequence goes on from JAVDOI010000005.1 coordinate 28,839,327, forward strand.
TCTTGCAAAACATGTGGAAAAGATTTTGGACAAAGCAGTGACTTGAATTCCCACATGAGAACACACACAGGTGAGAAGCCGTATTCTTGCAAAACATGTGGAAAAGATTTTCGACATAGTTGTCACTTGATGATCCACATGAGAACACACACAGGTGAGAAGCCGTATTCTTGCAAAACATGTGGAAAAGATTTTCGACATAGTTGTCACTTGATGATCCACATGAGAACACACACAGGTGAGAAGCCGTATTCTTGCAAAACATGTCGACAAGAGTTCAGACACAAAGCTGCCATGTTGGTTCACATGAGAACACACACAGGTGAGAAGCCTTATTCTTGCAAAACATGTGGAAAAGATTTTGGATCTAGTGGTAGTTTGAAAGAACACATGAGAACACACACAGGTGAGAAGCCGTATTCTTGCAAAACATGTGGAAAAGATTTTGGACGTAGTGGTAATTTGAAAGAACACATGAGAACACACACAGGTGAGAAGCCTTATTCTTGCAAAACATGTGGAAAAGATTTTGGATCTAGTAGTCGCCTGATAACCCACATGAGAACACACACAGGTGAGAAGCCGTATTCTTGCAAAACATGTGGAAAAGATTTTGGACGTAGTTGTAGTTTGAAAGAACACATGAGAACCCACACAGGTGAGAAGCCGTATTCTTGCAAAACATGTGGAAAAGATTTTGGACAAAGTAGTCACTTGATGATTCACATGAGAACACACACAGGTGAGAAGCCGTATTCTTGCAAAACATGTGGAAAAGATTTTGGACAAAGTAGTCACTTGATGATTCACATGAGAACACACACAGGTGAGAAGCCGTATTCTTGCAAAACATGTGGAAAAGATTTTGGACGTAGCAGTACCTTGAATTCCCACATGAAAACACACACAGGTGAGAAGTCGTATTCTTGCAAAACATGTGGAAAAGATTTTGGACGTAGCAGTAACTTGAATTCCCACATGAGAACACACACAGGTGAGAAGTCGTATTCTTGCAAAACATGTGGAAAAGATTTTGGACAAAGTAGTCACTTGATGATTCACATGAGAACACACACAGGTGAGAAGCCGTATTCTTGCAAAACATGTGGAAAAGATTTTGGACAAAGTAGTCACTTGATGATTCACATGAGAACACACACAGGTGAGAAGCCGTATTCTTGCAAAACATGTGGAAAAGATTTTGGACAAAGTAGTAGCTTGATGACCCACATGAGAATCCACACAGGTGAGAAGCCGTATTCTTGCAAAACATGTGGAAAAGATTTTGGACGTAGCAGTAACTTGAATTCCCACATGAAAACACACACAGGTGAGAAGCCGTATTCTTGCAAAACATGTGGACAAGAGTTCAGACACAGAGGTGCCATGTTGGTTCACATGAGAAGAGCCCACACTGGGGAGGAGCCGTAACTCTGCAAGACCTGCGGGAAGACATACTGTGATTGCCATCAATTGGCAAAGCATAAAAGATTGCATACAGACAAGTAGCCTTGTATTTGCAAAATACATGGGAGACAATTCAGTTCTTGTGTTCATGTGTTCAAAGGGCAAATGTCCTCTAAAAATCTCTAAGACCTGAATGACTGTATGAGAGAGAGACACAGAGCAAGAGAGACACAGACAAAGATAGAGAGAGAGAGAGACTGAGTGAGTGAGTGAGTAAGAGAGAGAGGGAGGGAGAAAGAGAGACAGACAGTTTGATGGAGTGAGGGAGACAGACAGACAGGAGGTCTGACGATCTTTCCCTGAATATCTCCAAGTCATGTGTGTCTGTGTGTTTATCAACATCACAAATTAGCTCAATCAAAAACACCTGTGTGCCTGCAGCCTTAACGTGGAGATAAAGCTGTGAAACACCTGTCAAACAAATCCTCAAAACCCCGATAACCGTAGCTCCTATTGCTCCGATATTAAAACTGGAGAGGAAGGATGACTTGGAGAACAGATCATGTGAAAATTGTGTCTGTAGTGTAAAAAATGTGGCTTCACTGGCGATCTAGAAACAGGGTACCGTGTTCTGTGGAAGATGTTCTTGAAGTAAGATTTAGCATTGGTCTCTATGGAGCAGATAGTTGGTTTTCCTCTCAATTAAAAGCTGTTGTGCCAAATGTGTAAATCTGTTGGATTCCACTCTCATTCTTCTAGACCAGCACACGATTAGCTAACTTTTTACCGAAAAATAATGCATGAAGAGTGAAAATTGTGGAGTCAATGGCAAAAGACAAATATTTTTTTCACAAGAATCTCAAGCTCCTCTTCACTCTAGCGATGAACATCACGCACTCTGAGCTGTGCAATACACACCCATTATTAAGTCAGAAAATGACTGACAAAATCATAAAAGTTCAAATGTGACAGTTCAAAAAGTGTAAAAGATATCAAAAAGCTTATAACATACAATAATAGCTCAGGGTTTTCTCAACATTTTACAGTTGAAATGGTATCTGTAGCTGAACGTATGAGGAAGAAGAAGGATTTGGAAGTTGAAAAGGATTTGAAAATATTCTCCAAAGAGATCACATTCAAAAAAAATTAGCAAAAAGCTTAATAATTCTAATGGTTTAAAGGTTAAAAACATACAAAGTCATAGCCGGCATGTCCTTAAAGAGCTGAACATTTTGATAGTTGAACGGTTTCTTTAATGAAATGTGGAAGGAGATGTAGTTGTAGTTATAGGCACATAGCTTTGACTTTTCTCTTATGGTGGACGGCTAGAATTACAGGCTTTCACATGTTTCCCACATTTTCCTTTTTATACAACACAGGGCTGGTGGGTAGGATATAATAAATATGGTGTTTCAAACCCCCGTACAAACTCATGTGTGGATGCTTAAAGAACCAGAGGTAGACATGGAGTTGCTGCAAATTAAGGTAAGATGTAAAATACTGATTTAGTGAGTGAGTTCTTTGATGAGACAGATAAAATATACCCAGAGCATGTGCATGTTTTTACCGATGGATCAAAAGATCCAGCTACAGACAGTACAGGATCTGCTGTTGCAGTTCCTAGTCACAAAGTTTTTATATTTAAACGCACTTTGGATTTTTTAGCTGTGTATACAGCTGAATTGTATGCAATTTTTTGGCCCTAGAGTGGGTTGAACAACACAGACCAGGCAAAGTCCTTATTTGCAGTGACTCCATGTCTGCACTCGTTAGTCTGAAGTCAGGTATGTCCAATACTCGACAAGATCTGTTACTAAAAATAATGTAAAATCACTCTAGAGCAATAGAACTAGGCACTGAAGTCATATTTATATGGATACCGGCCCATGTAGGTATCAGAGGAAATTAAAAGGTGGACAAACTAGCCAAACAAGCACTAAAGGAAAACAAAGTAGATGTATGTATCAAGTTATCCAGAGCAGAGGGAAAGGGCATCATCAGGAAAAATATCAACAAAGTATGGCAACAACATTGGGACCAGGAGACACCTAGATTAAATTCAGAGTAAAGTGAACAGTGTAAAATACAGGGGAGGAAACAGGAGAGAAGAGGTTACAATATCAAGATTAAGAATAGGGCACAGCAACCTACGCAGCACACTACACATGATAGGGAAGCATCCAACAGGTCTTTATGAGCACTGCCAGGCACCAGAAACTGTACAACATGTTATCACCGCCTGTATTAGACATAGTTCAGAAAGGAGGGGCATGCTGGGAGAAATGCAAAGAATGGGGATGAGAGGGAGAGAGCTGAATAATATACTGGAGTGGGGATCTAGTAATCTGGGAAGAAGGTGCTTAACAAACTTTTTGCGAGCGACGGGACTGATGGGGAAAGTTTAGTAGTTGGGAACATAGAAACTGACTGAAACCGAAAGATGGCAGTCATGCAAAAAAAAGGATGCAAGCTGCCGTGAAACACCACAGAAGAAGAAGAAGAAGTAAACAACACAGCCGCTTGTAGCTTGAGCTGCTCGCACGTGTGAAGTTGGCTGGAAAACGATATCGTAGTCGTTGCGGAGGTAATTATTCCATTTGAGAGTAAACTACAATGTCTTCAGTTGAGTATTTCAGAGAGTTTATCAACGAGCGACTATCTGCTGCTGCTGCTCAAGAAATATTCGGAGTTTTTGAAAAAACTATCTTCGAGTACGAGGAAGAGATCGACCGTCAGCGCAGACTGTTGGATATCGTTTGGAAACCTGTAGTAAAGTTACACAGGATAGGTTTGTACAACTTCATCATTTTAATACCACTAAACGGAGGAATTCCACTTAATGCAAATTGTTTAAATGTGTAATGGTATTAATCAATGCTGCATTCACGTGGATTCAGGCAGATGGTAGACAGCAAATCAGATATTTTTGCCATGATGGAAAACGATATATTTGATACAACTATTTAGTGACTATTGTTTTATTTAGTTCTTCACAGACTGTAGCGTTATATAGCTGAAAAATGTGCTTTCTTTTAATAATCTATTGCAAACTTAAGCAACTATCTCCAGTGTGAGGGAGCTACGTAACATTCGGTTGCAAATTCTATTTATTCCAATACCGATGCCGGTGTTACGGTTTAACAAGGGACCATGTTAACTGGCGACTTTCAGCCGAATGCGTTTGTTGTAGTTACGGCAGCTGTTGAAAATAGGAAGAGAACACGTAGCTGTCCTCGTGAATGCCGCATTGTTTAGTTTTTCATTACAGTGTCAAACCTTCTCATTTACAGCCTATGGTCAAAACATACCGGATTCCAAGTTGGAGAGTCTTTAGACGAAACGAGTCCACTCTAGTTTGAAACGTTGCTTGTTGTTTATGTGTTGAAACAGGAAGGGAGCACGTTGCTCTTCCTTTGAAATAATAAAGTTGGTAAAAAAACACATAATCGTCTTTGGAGCCTGTTTTGTGCAAACATGTGTCACTCGAGTGGACTCGTTTCGTCTAAAGACTCCAACATGGAATCCGGTATGTTTTGACCATAGACTGTAAATGAGAAGGTTTGACACTGTAATGACAAACTAAACAATGCGGCATTCACAAGGACAGCTATGTGTTCTCTTCCTATGTTCAACAGCTGCCGTAACTACGACAACAACAAACGCATTCGGCTGAAAGTCGCCAGTTAACATGGTCCCTTGTTAAACCGTAACACCGGCATTCTCTTCCGGGTTCACCTCATTTTCCCTCCCTGTCCTCGTCCACTGTCATGATATCCGGTGTGCTGTATGCCTGGTTTCATGTGAATGCACTGTTTGCATTTGTCCTTCATCATCACAGTCACATCATTTATGTTGCTCTCTGTCCCTCCAGAGCTCCCACAGCAACATGTCTGTAAGGAGGAGGAGGTTCTCTCTGACCAGCAGCTCTGTATTCAGGAGAGGAACTCCAGTCTGGACCAAGAGGACCCAGATCCTCCACAGATTAAAGAGGAACACGAGGAACTCGAACTGAAGCAGGAGACTGAGACCTTCACGTTGACTCCTATTCATGAGGAAAGTAACCACAGTGAACCAGAACCAACAAGAGACCACCAGCTCCTCTCCAACAACTCTCATGTAGCTGAGAGCCAAGATCAGAAAGAAGGCCACCATGGAGACTCGGAGTCAACTAGCGATTCAGAGCCAGAGACAAAGAAAAGACATCACGAAAACAGAAGTCACTGTAACGATATTAACATCTTGTTAAAGACTTGCAGTGATCCTCAAACAGGTAAACCACTTTTCCAATGTGACACGTGTGGAGAAGCTTTCAAGTTCAGGTCGCATGTCCTTCATCATCACAGTCACATCATTTATGTTGCTCTCTGTCCCTCCAGAGCTCCCACAGCAACATGTCTGTAAGGAGGAGGAGGTTCTCTCTGACCAGCAGCTCTGTATTCAGGAGAGGAACTCCAGTCTGGACCAAGAGGACCCAGATCCTCCACAGATTAAAGAGGAACACGAGGAACTCGAACTGAAGCAGGAGACTGAGACCTTCATGTTGACTCCTATTTATGAGGAAAGTAACCACAGTGAACCAGAACCAACAAGAGACCACCAGCTCCTCTCCAACAACTCTCATGTAGCTGAGAGCCTAGATCAGAAAGAAGGCCACCATGGAGACTCGGAGTCAACTAGCGATTCAGAGCCAGAACCAAAGAAAAGACATCACGAAAACAGAAGTCACTGTAACGATATTAACAACTTGTTAAAGACTTACAGTGATCCTCAAACAGGTAAACCACTTTTCCAATGTGACACGTGTGGAAAGGCTTTCAAGTTCAGGTCGCATTTCAACAAACACCTGAGAACCCACTCAGATGAGAAGTCACATTCTTGCAGCTTCTGTGAGAAAAGATTCAGTAAGATATCCTCATTGAAGACTCATATGAAAATCCACACAAGTGACAAGCTGCATTCTTGCAAAACATGTGGAAAAGATTTTGGACGTAGTAGTCACCTGATGGCCCACATGAGAACACACACAGGTGAGAAGCCGTATTCTTGCAAAACATGCGGAAAAGATTTTGGACGTAGTAGTCACCTGATGGCCCACATGAGAACACACACAGGTGAGAAGCCGTATTCTTGCAAAACATGCGGAAAAGATTTTGGACGTAGTAATTACTTGAAGGTCCACATGAGAATCCACACAGGTGAGAAGCCGTATTCTTGCAAAACATGTGGAAAAGAGTTCAGACACAGAGGTGCCATGTTGGTTCACATGAGAACACACACAGGTGAGAAGCCGTATTCTTGCAAAACATGTGGAAAAGATTTTGGACGTAGCAGTGACTTGAATTCCCACATGAGAACACACACAGGTGAGAAGCCGTATTCTTGCAAAACATGTGGAAAAGATTTTGGACATAGTAATTACTTGATGGTCCACATGAGAACACACACAGGTGAGAAGCCGTATTCTTGCAAAACATGTGGAAAAGATTTTGGACAAAGTAGTAGCTTGATGACCCACATGAGAACACACACAGGTGAGAAGCCGTATTCTTGCAAAACATGTGGAAAAGATTTTGGACAAAGTAGTAGCTTGATGACCCACATGAGAACACACACAGGTGAGAAGCCGTATTCTTGCAAAACATGTGGAAAAGATTTTGGACGTAGCAGTGACTTGAATTCCCACATGAGAACACACACAGATGAGAAGCCGTATTCTTGCAAAACATGTGGAAAAGATTTTCGACGTCGCAGTTACTTGAATTCCCACATGAGAATCCACACAGGTGAGAAGCCGTATTCTTGCAAAATTTGTGGAAAAGATTTTGGACAAAGTAGTCACTTGATAGAACACGTGAAAACACACACAGGTGAGAAGCCGTATTCTTGCAAAATATGTGGAAAAGATTTTCGACGTAGAAGTGACTTGATGGTCCACATGAGAAGAGCCCACACTGGGGAGGAGCCGTAACTCTGCAAGACCTGCGGGAAGACATACTCAGGCATGAGACTTTTCCGCCGTTCGGCGGATTTCCGCCGTTTTTAGAACTCCAGAGACCATTTCTGAGATCAGTGTAAATCCGAATTTTTTGGGGGGGGGTGTTAAGAATACCTCCGTGGGCTCTGACGATCGCGTGTGAACATGTGAACACACTGTGACTCGGTAACTATCCGGAGCGCTTCTACTCGTATCATTGTCTTAATGTATGTGCTTGCTAACATAACGATAAAAAGCAGAGTACGTCGAACTGGCCAGCCAGCGTTTCTCAGATTGGAGTGAGACGAGGAGAAAAGGTGATGTCGTGATCTTCACAATAAAACATCTTTGATGTGACGTGTCGAGTCTTGTCCAATCAGCGTTCAGATGTCTACAGCGTCTTCATTTCCCTCCGTTACAGTTTAAGTTCCGTTATTGTTCAGACTTGCTGGTTAAGTTAACGTCCACTGCATGCGGAACTCTGTCGACTGTTAACGACATACAGTAACAGTAGAAGTTAATATGAAGACATACAGTAACAGTAGAAGTTAATATGAAGACATACAGTAACAGGGTTCAATGAAAACTAATCACAAGCTAACTAGCCAGCTGTTCAACTGGAGCTGAAATAGTGATAAATAACTGAATAATAAATTATTCTTTTGCTTAAAGAGTAAATATGGTCTTATCACTAAATGTTATTCTCAGAGTACACCAGAGTGCTACATTTTAAAGATCATATTTAAAAATGAAAATTCATGCCACCAGCACCCCCCCCCCCCCCCCCCCTAGAAATGTTGTGTTGATAGATAATGTTCCTCCCTTTTCAGCATTTGTCAGTCTCATGCCTGCATACTGTGATTGCCATCAATTTTCAAGGCATAAAAGATTGCATACAGCCAAGTAGCCTTGTATTTGCAAAATACATGGGAGACAATTCAGTTCTTGAGTTCATAGTTCCTGCAAATGTTTGACCAATTTGATTTTTCTATCGTTTTTAGAATGTGTTTACTTCAGTAATCTGAGTAGATTGTGAACAGTGATGTTTAGGCTGAGAGCCTCTCTGTATTGTTGAGTCAGTAATTTTGTCATCAGTACAATAGACAACTTTTATTTTTTGTCTACGTTTCATTTATTTTATATTTTATGTATCTTGTAATCGCATCAACTTGATGAAATTGTTTTGGATTTTAGAGGTGGCACACAAACGCCAATTGTAGATGGTGTGCTACATGGTGCTGTGAAGGAATCAGCCTCAGCAATAGTAAGGAAAAGTGAATGAACAGTAAGGATCAGGGCTCAAAGGGAAGTGAGCTACAAAATGCTCTTTTTTGATCTCATGTATGTATTCTAACAATAAAGCGTTGGGAGGTGATGATGCAAGAATACCAGATTCACACTGAGGTCTAAAGCTTTACGTATATTCTGTTCATCAAGGCTGCAGATGTGTCTCACTGACCTCGAGAGTAAAAGTAGTCATAGTGAAGAATAGTTATTGTACGAGTGAGTTATACCATGGGAGAGGTGTTTCAATGTTTCATCTCACTGGCTGTAGATTGTTAATTCATGATTTAATACCGTAGCTGATGGATACTGATAGTTTGATCAGTGGAGCTGCCTCATGTTGAACAAGCTGTGGTGGAATGTAACTACATTTACCTAAATACTGTATTGATGTACAACGTTTTGTCCTCAGATGGCTAAGATTTCATGGAAATTATACATGAAATATTGAACATTAAAAAATAAAAATCTATTTGAAGGTATTTGTACTTTGATTCTGCCTACTTTCATTGTATGTTACATATACTTTACAGGCAAATATTGTACTTTTTAGTCCACTACATTTATTTGACAGCTATAGAACTGAATTGTCTCCCATGTATTTTGCAAATATACATGGGAGACAATTCAGTTATTGTGTTCATGTGTTCAAAGGGCAAAAGTCCTCTAAAAATCTCTAAGACCTGAATGACTGTATGAGAGAGAGACACAGAGCAAGAGAGACACAGATAGAGAGAGACAGACAGAGTGAGTAAGAGAGAGAGAGAGGGAGAAAGAGAGACAGGAGGTCTGACGATCTTTCCCTGAATATCTCCAAGTCATGTGTGTCTGTGTGTTTATCAACATCACAAATTAGCTCAATCAAAAACACCTGTGTGCCTGCAGCCTTAACGTGGAGATAAAGCTGTGAAACACCTGTCAAACAAATCCTCAAAACCCCGATAACCGTAGCTCCTATTGCTCCGATATTAAAACTGGAGAGGAAGGATGATTTGGAGAACAGATCATGTGAAAATTGTGTCTGTAGTGTAAAAAATGTGGCTTCACTGGCGATCTAGAAACGGGGTACCGTGTTCTGTGGAAGATGTTCTTGAAGTAAGATTTAGCATTGGTCTCTATGGAGCAGATAGTTGGTTTTCCTCTCAATTAAAAGCTGTTGTGCCAAATGTGTAAATCTGTTGGATTCCACTCTCATTCTTCTAGACCAGCACACGATTAGCTAACTTTTTACCGAAAAAGAATGCACGAAGAGTGAAAATTGTGGAGTCAATGGCAAAAGACAAATATTTTTTTCACAAGAATCTCAAGCTCCTCTTCACTCTAGCGATGAACATCACGCACTCTGAGCTGTGCAATACACACCCATTATTAAGTCAGAAAATGACTGACAAAATCATAAAAGTTAAAATGTGACAGTTCAAAAAGTGTAAAAGATATCAAAAAGCTTATAACATACAATAATAGCTCAGGGTTTTCTCAACATTTTACAGTTGAAATGGTATCTGTAGCTGAACGTATGAGGAAGAAGAAGGATTTGGAAGTTGAAAAGGATTTGAAAATATTCTCCAAAGAGATCACATTCAAAAAAAATTAGCAAAAAGCTTAATAATTCTAATGGTTTAAAGGTTAAAAACATACAAAGTCATAGCCGGCATGTCCTTAAAGAGCTGAACATTTTGATAGTTGAACGGTTTCTTTAATGAAATGTGGAAGGAGATGTAGTTGTAGTTATAGGCACATAGCTTTGACTTTTCTCTTATGGTGGACGGCTAGAATTACAGGCTTTCACGTGTTTCTCACATTTTCCTTTTTATACAACACAGGGCTGGTGGGTAGGATATAATAAATATGGTGTTTCAAACCCCCGTACAAACTCATGTGTGGATGCTTAAAGAACCAGAGGTAGACATGGAGTTGCTACAAATTAAGGTAAAATGTAAAATACTTATTTAGTGAGTGAGTTCTTTGATGAGACAGATAAAATATACCCAGAGCATGTGCATGTTTTTACCGATGGATCAAAAGATCCAGCTACAGACAGTACAGGATCTGCTGTTGCAGTTCCTAGTCACAAAGTTTTTATATTTAAACGCACTTTGGATTTTTTAGCTGTGTATACAGCTGAATTGTATGCAATTTTTGGGCCCTAGAGTGGGTTGAACAACACAGACCAGGCAAAGTCCTTATTTGCAGTGACTCCATGTCTGCACTCGTTAGTCTGAAGTCAGGTATGTCCAATACTCGACAAGATCTGTTACTAAAAATAATGTCAAATCACTCTAGAGCAGTAGAACTAGGCACTGAAGTCATATTTATATGGATACCGGCCCATGTAGGTATCAGAGGAAATGAAAAGGTGGACAAACTAGCCAAACAAGCACTAAAGGAAAACAAAGTAGACGTATGTATCAAGTTATCCAAAGCAGAGGGAAAGGGCATCATCAGGAAAAATATCAACAAAGTATGGCAACAACATTGGGACCAGGAGACACCTAGATTAAATTCAGAGTAAAGTGAACAGTGTAAAATACAGGGGAGGAAACAGGAGAGAAGAGGTTACAATATCAAGATTAAGAATAGGGCACAGCAACCTACGCAGCACACTACACATGATAGGGAAGCATCCAACAGGTCTTTATGAGCACTGCCAGGCACCAGAAACTGTACAACATGTTATCACCGCCTGTATTAGACATAGTTCAGAAAGGAGGGGCATGCTGGGAGAAATGCAAAGAATGGGGATGAGAGGGAGAGAGCTGAATAATATACTGGAGTGGGGATCTAGTAATCTGGGAAGAAGGTGCTTAACAAACTTTTTGCGAGCGACGGGACTGATGGGGAAAGTTTAGTAGTTGGGAACATAGAAACTGACTGAAACCGAAAGATGGCAGTCATGCAAAAAAAAGGATGCAAGCTGCCGTGAAACACCACAGAAGAAGAAGAAGAAGTAAACAACACAGCCGCTTGTAGCGTGAGCTGCTCGCACGTGTGAAGTTGGCTGGAAAACGATATCGTAGTCGTTGCGGAGGTAATTATTCCATTTGAGAGTAAACTACAATGTCTTCAGTTGAGTATTTCAGAGAGTTTATCAACGAGCGACTATCTGCTGCTGCTCAAGAAATATTCGGAGTTTTTGAAAAAACTATCTTCGAGTACGAGGAAGAGATCGACCGTCAGCGCAGACTGTTGGATATCGTTTGGAAACCTGTAGTAAAGTTACACAGGATAGGTTTGTACAACTTCATCATTTTAATACCACTAAACGGAGGAATTCCACTTAATCCAAATTGTTTAAATGTGTACTGGTATTAATCAATGCTGCATTCACGTGGATTCAGGCAGATGGTAGACAGCAAATCAGATATTTTCGCTATGATGGAAAACGATATATTTGATACAACTATTTAGTGACTATTGTTTTATTTAGTTCTTCACAGATTCTAGCGTTATATAGCTGAAAATGTGCTTTCTTTTAATAATCTATTGCAAACTTAAGCAACTATCTCCAGTGTGAGGGAGCTAAGTAACATTCGGTTGCAAATTCTATTTATTCCAATACCGATTTTTTAGACGAAACGAGTCCACTCAAGTGACACATGTTTGCACAAAACAGGCTCCAAAGACGATTATGTGTTTTTTTACCAACTTTATTATTTCAAAGGAAGAGCAACGTGCTCCCTTCCTGTTTCAACACATAAACAACAAGCGACGTTTCAAACTCGAGTGGACTCGTTTCGTCTAAAGACTCTCCAACATGGAATCCGGTATGTTTTGACCATAGACTGTAAATGAGAAGGTTTGACACTGTAATGACAAACTAAACAATGCGGCATTCACAAGGACAGCTATGTGTTCTCTTCCTATGTTCAACAGCTGCCGTAACTACGACAACAACAAACGCATTCGGCTGAAAGTCGCCAGTTAACATGGTCCCTTGTTAAACCGTAACACCGGCATTCTCTTCCGGGTTCACCTCATTTTACCTCCCTGTCCTCGTCCACTGTCATGATATCCGGTGTGCTGTATGCCTGGTTTCATGTGAATGCACTGTTTGCATTTGTCCTTCATCATCACAGTCACATCATTTATGTTGCTCTCTGTCCCTCCAGAGCTCCCACAGCAACATGTCTGTAAGGAGGAGGAGGTTCTCTCTGACCAGCAGCTCTGTATTCAGGAGAGGAACTCCAGTCTGGACCAAGAGGACCCAGATCCTCCACAGATTAAAGAGGAACAGGAGGAACTCGAACTGAAGCAGGAGACTGAGACCTTCACGTTGACTCCTATTTATGAGGAAAGTAACCACAGTGAACCAGAACCAACAAGAGACCACCAGCTCCTCTCCAACAACTCTCATGTAGCTGAGAGCCAAGATCAGAAAGAAGGCCACCATGGAGACTCGGAGTCAACTAGCGATTCAGAGCCAGAGACAAAGAAAAGACATCACGAAAACAGAAGTCACTGTAACGATATTAACATCTTGTTAAAGACTTGCAGTGATCCTCAAACAGGTAAACCACTTTTCCAATGTGACACGTGTGGAGAAGCTTTCAAGTTCAGGTCGCATGTCCTTCATCATCACAGTCACATCATTTATGTTGCTCTCTGTTCCTCCAGAGCTCCCACAGCAACATGTCTGTAAGGAGGAGGAGGTTCTCTCTGACCAGCAGCTCTGTATTCAGGAGAGGAACTCCAGTCTGGACCAAGAGGACCCAGATCCTCCACAGATTAAAGAGGAACACGAGGAACTCGAACTGAAGCAGGAGACTGAGACCTTCATGTTGACTCCTATTTATGAGGAAAGTAACCACAGTGAACCAGAACCAACAAGAGACCACCAGCTCCTCTCCAACAACTCTCATGTAGCTGAGAGCCAAGATCAGAAAGAAGGCCACCATGGAGACTCGGAGTCAACTAGCGATTCAGAGCCAGAGACAAAGAAAAGACATCACGAAAACAGAAGTCACTGTAACAATATTAACATCTTGTTAAAGACTTGCAGTGATCCTCAAACAGGTAAAGCACTTTTCCAATGTGACACGTGTGGAGAAGCTTTCAAGTTCAGGTCGCATTTCAACAAACACCTGAGAACCCACTCAGATGAGAAGTCACATTCTTGCAGCTTCTGTGAGAAAAGATTCAGTAAGATATCCTCATTGAAGACTCATATAAAAATCCACACAAGTGACAAGCTGCATTCTTGCAAAACATGTGGAAAAGATTTTCGATGTAGTAGTAGCTTGATGGTTCACATGAGAACACACACAGGTGAGAAGCCGTATTCTTGCAAAACATGTGGAAAAGATTTTGGACAAAGTGGTCACTTGAAAGAACACATGAGAACACACACAGGTGAGAAGCCGTATTCTTGCAAAACATGTCGACAAGAGTTCAGACACAAAGCTGCCATGTTGGTTCACATGAGAACACACACAGGTGAGAAGCCTTATTCTTGCAAAACATGTGGAAAAGATTTTGGATCTAGTGGTAGTTTGAAAGAACACATGAGAACACACACAGGTGAGAAGCCTTATTCTTGCAAAACATGTGGAAAAGATTTTGGATCTAGTGGTAGTTTGAAAGAACACATGAGAACACACACAGGTGAGAAGCCGTATTCTTGCAAAACATGTGGAAAAGATTTTGGACGTAGTTGTAGTTTGAAAGAACACATGAGAACCCACACAGGTGAGAAGCCTTATTCTTGCAAAACATGTGGAAAAGATTTTGGATCTAGTAGTCGCCTGATAACCCACATGAGAACACACACAGGTGAGAAGCCGCATTCTTGCAAAACATGTGGAAAAGATTTTCGATGTAGTAGTCACTTGATAGATCACATGAGAACACACACAGGCGAGAAGCCGTATTCTTGCAAAACATGTGGAAAAGATTTTCGACGTAGAAGTGACTTGATAGATCACATGAGAACCCACACAGGTGAGAAGCCGTATTCTTGCAAAACATGTGGACAAGAGTTCAGACACAGAAGTGCCATGTTGGTTCACATGAGAAGAGCCCACACTGGGGAGGAGCCGTACCTCTGCAAGACCTGCGGGAAGACATACTGTGATTCGAATCAATTGGCAAAGCATAAAAGATTGCATACAGACAAGTAGTCTTGTATTTGCAGTTCTTGAGTTCATAATTCCTGCAAATGTTTGACCAATTTGATTTTTCTTTTGTTTTTAGAATGTGTTTACTTCAGTAATCTGAGTAGATTGTGAACAGTGATGTTTAGGCTGAGAGCCTCTGCTGTGAAAGAATGAGCCTCAGCAATAGTAAGGAAAAGTCAATGAACAGTAAGGATCAGGGCTCAAAGGGAAGTGAGCTACAAAATGCTCTTTTTTGATCTCATGTATGTATTCTAACAATAAAGCGTTGGGAGGTGATGATGTAAGAATACCAGATTCACACTGAGGTCTAAAGCTTTACGTATATTCTGTTCATCAAGGCTGCAGATGTGTCTCACTGACCTCGAGAGTAAAAGTAGTCTGTGAAGAATAGTTATTTTACGAGTGAGTTATACCATGCGAGAGGTGTTTCAATGTTTCATCTCGCCGGCTGTAGATTGTTAATTAATGATTTAATACCGTAGCTGATGGATACTGATAGTTTGATCAGTGGAGCTGCCTCATGTTGAACAAGCTGTGGTGGAATGTAACTACATTTACCTAAATACTGTATTGATGTACAACGTTTTGTCCTCAGATGGCTAAGATTTCATGGAAATTATACATGAAATATTGAACATTTAAAAAAAAATCAAATTTGAAGGTATTTGTACTTTGATTCTGCCTACTTTCAGTTTATTTGATGTTACATATACTTTACAAACAAATATTGTACTTTTTAGTCCACTACTATTTGACAGCTATAGTTAATTGCTGATTAAGATTTTTATAAACCAAAATGTATAGTGCATTAAATATGATCTCTTGTTAAATGATGTGTCAGTGTGTGAACCTAGTAAAAATGAAATACCTCCACCATAACTATCTGCAAGAACACTAACACTTATATATAACAAATATTTGAATAACACTTCCACTCAATCAACAAAGCAGGTGATGTTCCTGCAGCCCTTGTATCTATAGGCACATAGCTTTGACTTTTCTCTTTCGGTGGATGGTGAGAATTACAGGCTTTCACGTGTTTCTCACGTTTTCCTTTTCATACAACACAGGGCTGGTGGGAAGAATATAATAAATATGGTGTTTCAAACCCCCGTGCAGTAGGCGATAGGTATGCACCTGCTATCAGTTTGATATCCACTATTCAAACCGAGAGAAGAAGGAGCACAACATTAAAAAAGCGGAACGAAAAAAGTAACTCGCTTCCACATTCGGAACTTAACAGTGTGACATCCAGCGGAAGTAAACAACACAGCCGCTTGTAGCGTGAGCTGCTCGCATGTGTGAAGTTGGCTGGAAAATGATATCGTAGTCGTTGCGGAGGTAATTATTCCATTTGAGAGTAAACTACAATGTCTTCAGTTGAGTATTTCAGAGAGTTTGTCAACGAGCGACTATCTGCTGCTGCTGAAGAAATATTCGGAGTTTTTGAAAAAACTATCTTCGAGTACCAGGAAGAGATCGACCGTCAGCGCAGACTGTTGGATATCGTTTGGAAACCTGTAATAAAGTTACATAGGATAGGTTTGTACAACTTCATCATTTTAATACCAATAAACAGAGGAATTCCACTTAATCCAAATTGTTTTAATGTGTAATGCAGTGGCGGCTGGTCCATAGAGGGCGCTAGGGCGCCGCCCCCCCTAGAGCTACAAAAAATAAAAATAAAAATAAAATTTAAAATAAAAATAAACTATACAAATTGTCAATATTTGTGTTTTTGAAACATGGAATCACCCAGTAATATGTGTAAAATATGATATCTGCGGTAAATATATGCTTTTCCTGCTTGTCCTCTCTGCCTGTCTGCTCTTCCTCTCTGTGTGTGCACGTCTCAGCTGGCTGGGGCGCTGGAAAAACTGCCCCAAAGAGGCGGGTCTATAAAGCAGTTTAGCCAATGCTGAGTAAAGATATAAATGAGTGACATACAATTCAGCCAATCAGCGTCCTCAAATAGATTCAGCTTGGGGCAGTTTTTTTCCTGCCCCAAGCTGCGCGTTCTCGTCAGGAGAAGTCTCTACAGGAGAGCGCCAGTGTGAGCACTACTCCTCCAAGACCCGTTTGAGAGGAGAACTGAGAGGAGAAACTACTGAAAGAGCTGATCCCAGATCAGCCTGACCTCACAATCAGACAGCAGACTAGCAGGAAAGAGAAGCAGTACATGAAGCTTCTCTACTAGCTGTACACCAGACAGGTTTGACTCGCTGGATGACGTCATGATAATAACTTATTTATCTTTTTAAAACAACGGGGACAGAACCAGCATGGACAGTTAGGGAGTGAGGGACATGAAGCACCTGTCTGAGAAATGGATATATAGTTATATATATATATATATATCTATTATTATATATATATATATATATATATATATATGTGTGTGTGTGTGTGTGTTTTATATTATAGTGAATATTATTATATGACATATATATTATTATATTATACAGAATATTATATGATATATATATTATTATATTATACAGAATATTATATGATATATATATATATATTATTATATTATACAGAATATTATTATATGTTATATATATTATATTATACTGAATTCCCTGTGAGGGTGACTAAAATAAGATGTCCTGACGTGTTTGTGAAAGTGTTATTTACTGCTTTTTTTCGTGTTGGAATAAATGTTAAATATTTAACTGCAAAGTAGTAATGCGCGTTTGATACGTTAATTTGTTTGCATTAAATCATTCTGGGATGTTTGCTGAAATTGATTGGATGTGGCACAGCCCTACCAAGAACATTTTCCACCAGCCGCCACTGGTGTAATGGTATTAATCAATGCTGCATTCACGTGGATTCAGGCACATAACTGCAAACTCGTCGCTTTTCTGCGACAGCAACATGCCCTCTCATCACACTGTTCACTGTAATGACCACAGCCAGTGTACTTCCAGTCCCAACAGTCCCACGTGCAGTTGCTCCCAAGGGCCCTGAAGTAATGAGAGAGTGTTAAGGAGCCTGTACCTTCATTTCAGTGGGTTGCTAATGCAGAGGTGTGTATTTTCCAATGTGACACGTGTGGAGAAGCTTTCAATTTCAGGTCGCATTTCAACAAACACCTGAGAACCCACTCAGATGAGAAGTCACATTCTTGCAGCTTCTGTGGGAAAAGATTCAGTAAGATATCCTCATTGAAGATTCATATGAAACTCCACACAAGTGACGAGCCGCATTCTTGCAAAACATGTGGAAAAGATTTTCGACGTAGTTGTCACTTGATGGCCCACATGAGAACACACACAGGTGAGAAGCTGTATTCTTGCGAAACATGTGGAAAATATTTATTTTCGCCAGCAGGTGGCGCTGTGAGTCTTAGTGAAAATGAGCTTGTAGACATCCTCAGGCCATGCGTTTGGGACCGTTTGGAACAAGTCCAGCTGAGTTACATCAATATTTTTGATGCGGAATCATGTAAAGTAGCCGCCGGCTACGGCTACGCCATTCGACCAAATCTACAGTTTTTAATAATTTTGAATCACAAAGGTATGTAGATATTCAGCCGGTATTCACAACTTCATCTTCATGTGTGTAAAAGATGCAATTTGAAATATACACCTTGAAAACTGCAAACCTATCTATGTCATGTTTTTATGTTTGTTAAATTCTCAGTAGCGATAACTAAATGATGTTTATTATACATATTCCAAACAAAACACTTTAAAAACTCTAAAATAATAATTTAAATGAATCATTTATTTTTTGCTTTTTTTGGTATTTTGGTCAGACACATGCATGCTGATTACCGTAATATGTGTGGTATTTGTTATATGGAGGGGACTTAGGACCCAGGGGAATGTAGGTGAAGGAAACGGGAAGAGACGCCACACAAACAGCTGTTCACCGCTGGCTGCCTGGTTCTTGTGTAAAAAAATGTCTGCTTAATAATAATTTAAAAAACTGCGTTAACGAGCGATAAAATAATTGTCGGCGTTAACTAATTAATGCGTTGACTAGCCCAGCACTACTATATATATGTATGTATGAACATAAACCTTTCAACAACAATGGGAATTGAGGTGATAGTGCAGTATGTCTGATTAATTGTTCATCAGAGTGACGGCCAGTGGAAAGAAGCTGTTCCTGTGCTTTCTCTTAATAATCTATTGCAAATTTAAGCAACTATCTCCAGTGTGAGGGAGCTACGTAACATTCAGTTGCAAATTCTATTTAATCCAAAACCGATGCTGGTATTCTCTTCCCGGGTTCACCTAATTTTACCTCCCGGTCCTCGTCCACTGTCATGATATCCGGTGTGCTGTATGCCTGGTTTCATGTGAATGCACTGTTTGCATTTGTCCTTTATCATCACAGTCGTATCTTATTCATGTTGCTCTCTGTCCCTCCAGAGCTCCCACAGCAACATGTCTGTAAGGAGGAGGAGGTTCTCTCTGACCAGCAGCTCTGTATTCAGGAGAGGAACTCCAGTCTGGACCAAGAGGACCCAGATCCTCCACAGATCAAAGAGGAACACGAGGAACTCAAACTGAAGCAGGAGGGAGAGCAGCTTGAACTGAAGCAGGAGACTGAGACCTTCATGTTGACTCCTATTCATGAGGAAAGTAACCACACTGAACCAGAACCAACAAGAGACCACCAGCTCCTCTCCAACAACTCTCATGTAGCTGAGAGCCAAGATCAGAAAGAAGGCCACCATGGAGACTCGGAGTCAACTAGCGATTCAGAGCCAGAAACAAAGAAAAGACAACACAAAAACAGAAGTCACTGTAACGATATTAACAACTTGTCAAAGACTTACAGTGATCCTCAAACAGGTAAAGCACTTTTCCATTGTGACACGTGTGGCGAAGCTTTCAAGTTCAGGTCGCATTTCGACAAACACCTGAGAACCCACTCAGATGAGAAGTCACATTCTTGCAGCTTCTGTGAGAAAAGATTCAGTAAGATATCCTCATTGAAGACTCATATAAAAATCCACACAAGTGACAAGCTGCATTCTTGCAAAACATGTGGAAAAGATTTTCGATGTAGTAGTAGCTTGATGGTTCACATGAGAACACACACAGGTGAGAAGCCGTATTCTTGCAAAACATGTGGAAAAGATTTTGGACAAAGTGGTCACTTGAAAGAACACATGAGAATCCACACAGGTGAGAAGCCGTATTCTTGCAAAACATGTGGAAAAGATTTTCGACATAGTAGTCACTTGATGGTTCACATGAGAACACACACAGGTGAGAAGCCGTATTCTTGCAAAACATGTGGAAAAGATTTTGGATATAGTTGTCACTTGATAACCCACATGAGAACACACACAGATGAGAAGCCGTTTTCTTGCAAAACATGTGCAAAAGATTTTGGACATAGTAGTAACTTGATGGTCCACATGAGAATTCACACAGGTGAGAAGCCGTATTCTTGCAAAACATGTGGAAAAGATTTTCGACGTCGCAGTGACTTGAATTCCCACATGAGAACACACACAGGTGAGAAGCCGTATTCTTGCAAAATTTGTGAAAAAGATTTTGGACAAAGTAGTCACTTGATAGAACACATAAGAACACACACAGGTGAGAAGCCGTATTCTTGCAAAATATGTGGAAAAGATTTTCGACGTAGAAGTGACTTGATGGTCCACATGAGAATCCACACAGGTGAAAAGCCGTATTCTTGCAAAACATGTGGAAAAGATTTTGGACATAGTAATTACTTGATGGTCCACATGAGAACACACACAGGTGAGAAGCCGTATTCTTGCAAAACATGTGGAAAAGATTTTGTACAAAGAAGTCACCTGATGGCCCACATGAGAACACACACAGGTGAGAAGCCGTATTCTTGCAAAACATGTGGAAAAGATTTTCGACGTAGAAGTGACTTGATGGTCCACATGAGAACCCACACAGGTGAGAAGCCGTATTCTTGCAAAACATGTGGACAAGAGTTCAGACACAGAAGTGCCATGTTGGTTCACATGAGAAGAGCCCACACTGGGGAGGAGCCGTAACTCTGCAAGACCTGCGGGAAGACATACTGTGATTGCCATCAATTTGCAAGGCATAAAAGATTGCATACAGACAAGTAGCCTTGTATTTGCAAAATACATGGGAGACAATTCAGTTCTTGTGTTCATGTGTTCAAAGGGCAAAATTCCTCTAAAAATCTCTCAGACCTGAATGACTGTATGAGAGAGAGACACAGAGCAAGAGAGACACAGACAAAGATAGAGAGACAGACAGTTTGATGGAGTGAGGGAGACAGACAGACAGGAGGTCTGACGATCTTTCCCTGAATATCTCCACGTCATGTGTGTCTGTGTGTTTATCAACATCACAAATTAGCTCAATCAAAAACACCTGTGTGCCTGCAGCCTTAACGTGGAGATAAAGCTGTGAAACACCTGTCAAACAAATCCTCAAAACCCCGATAACCGTAGCTCCTATTGCTCCGATATTAAAACTGGAGAGGAAGGATGACTTGAAGAACAGATCATCTGGAAATTGTGTCTGTAGTGTAAAAAATGTGGCTTCACTGGTGATCTAGAAACGGGGTACCGTGTTCTGTGGAAGATGTTCTTGAAGTAAGATTTAGCATTGGTCTCTATGGAGCAGATAGTTGGTTTTCCTCTCAATTAAAAGCTGTTGTGCCAAATGTGTAAATCTGTTGGATTCCACTCTCATTCTTCTAGACCAGCACACGATTAGCTAACTTTTTACCGAAAAAGAATGCATGAAGAGTGAAAATTGTGGAGTCAATGGCAAAAGACAAATATTTTTTTCACAAGAATCTCAAGCTCCTCTTCACTCTAGCGATGAACATCACGCACTCTGAGCTGTGCAATACACACCCATTATTAAGTCAGAAAATGACTGACAAAATCATAAAAGTTAAAATGCAACAGTTCAAAAAGTGTAAAAGATATCAAAAAGCTTATAACATACAATAATAGCTCAGGGTTTTCTCAACATTTTACAGTTGAAATGGTATCTGTAGCTGAACGTATGAGGAAGAAGAAGGATTTGGAAGTTGAAAAGGATTTGAAAATATTCTCCAAAGAGATCACATTCAAAAAAAATTAGCAAAAAGCTTAATAATTCTAAAGGTTTAAAGGTTAAAAACATACAAAGTCATAGCCGGCATGTCCTTAAAGAGCTGAACATTTTGATAGTTGAACGGTTTCTTTAATGAAATGTGGAAGGAGATGTAGTTGTAGTTATAGGCACATAGCTTTGACTTTTCTCTTATGGTGGACGGCTAGAATTACAGGCTTTCACATGTTTCCCACATTTTCCTTTTTATACAACACAGGGCTGGTGGGTAGGATATAATAAATATGGTGTTTCAAACCCCCGTACAAACTCATGTGTGGATGCTTAAAGAACCAGAGGTAGACATGGAGTTGCTGCAAATTAAGGTAAGATGTAAAATACTGATTTAGTGAGTGAGTTCTTTGATGAGACAGATAAAATATACCCAGAGCATGTGCATGTTTTTACCGATGGATCAAAAGATCCAGCTACAGACAGTACAGGATCTGCTGTTGCAGTTCCTAGTCACAAAGTTTTTATATTTAAACGCACTTTGGATTTTTTAGCTGTGTATACAGCTGAATTGTATGCAATTTTTTGGCCCTAGAGTGGGTTGAACAACACAGACCAGGCAAAGTCCTTATTTGCAGTGACTCCATGTCTGCACTCGTTAGTCTGAAGTCAGGTATGTCCAATACTCGACAAGATCTGTTACTAAAAATAATGTAAAATCACTCTAGAGCAATAGAACTAGGCACTGAAGTCATATTTATATGGATACCGGCCCATGTAGGTATCAGAGGAAATGAAAAGGTGGACAAACTAGCCAAACAAGCACTAAAGGAAAACAAAGTAGATGTATGTATCAAGTTATCCAGAGCAGAGGGAAAGGGCATCATCAGGAAAAATATCAACAAAGTATGGCAACAACATTGGGACCAGGAGACACCTAGATTAAATTCAGAGTAAAGTAAACAGTGTAAGATACAGGGGAGGAAACAGGAGAGAAGAGGTTACAATATCAAGATTAAGAATAGGGCACAGCAACCTACGCAGCACACTACACATGATAGGGAAGCATCCAACAGGTCTTTATGAGCACTGCCAGGCACCAGAAACTGTACAACATGTTATCACCGCCTGTATTAGACATAGTTCAGAAAGGAAGGGCATGCTGGGAGAAATGCAAAGAATGGGGATGAGAGGGAGAGAGCTGAATAATATACTGGAGTGGGGATCTAGTAATCTGGGAAGAAGGCTTTTTGCGAGCGACGGGACTGATGGGGAAAGTTTAGTAGTTGGGAACATAGAAACTGACTGAAACCGAAAGATGGCAGTCATGCAAAAAAAAGGATGCAAGCTGCCGTGAAACACCACAGAAGAAGAAGAAGAAGTAAACAACACAGCCGCTTGTAGCTTGAGCTGCTCGCACGTGTGAAGTTGGCTGGAAAACGATATCGTAGTCGTTGCGGAGGTAATTATTCCATTTGAGAGTAAACTACAATGTCTTCAGTTGAGTATTTCAGAGAGTTTATCAACGAGCGACTATCTGCTGCTGCTGCTCAAGAAATATTCGGAGTTTTTGAAAAAACTATCTTCGAGTACGAGGAAGAGATCGACCGTCAGCGCAGACTGTTGGATATCGTTTGGAAACCTGTAGTAAAGTTACACAGGATAGGTTTGTACAACTTCATCATTTTAATACCACTAAACGGAGGAATTCCACTTAATGCAAATTGTTTAAATGTGTAATGGTATTAATCAATGCTGCATTCACGTGGATTCAGGCAGATGGTAGACAGCAAATCAGATATTTTCGCCATGATGGAAAACGATATATTTGATACAACTATTTAGTGACTATTGTTTTATTTAGTTCTTCACAGACTGTAGCGTTATATAGCTGAAAAATGTGCTTTCTTTTAATAATCTATTGCAAACTTAAGCAACTATCTCCAGTGTGAGGGAGCTACGTAACATTCGGTTGCAAATTCTATTTATTCCAATACCGATTTTTTAGACGAAACGAGTCCACTCAAGTGACACATGTTTGCACAAAACAGGCTCCAAAGACGATTATGTGTTTTTTTACCAACTTTATTATTTCAAAGGAAGAGCAACGTGCTCCCTTCCTGTTTCAACACATAAACAACAAGCGACGTTTCAAACTCGAGTGGACTCGTTTCGTCTAAAGACTCTCCAACGTGGAATCCGGTATGTTTTGACCATAGGCTGTAAATGAGAAGGTTTGACACTGTAATGAAAAACTAAACAATGCGGCATTCACGAGGACAGCTACGTGTTCTCTTCCTATTTTCAACAGCTGCCGTAACTACGACAACAACAAACGCATTCGGCTGAAAGTCGCCAGTTAACATGGTCCCTTGTTAAACCGTAACACCGGCATTCTCTTCCGGGTTCACTTCATTTTCCCTCCCTGTCCTCGTCCACTGTCATGATATCCGGTGTGCTGTTGGTTTCATGTGAATGCACTGTTTGCATTTGTCCTTCATCATCACAGTCACATCATTTATGTTGCTCTCTGTCCCTCCAGAGCTCCCACAGCAACATGTCTGTAAGGAGGAGGAGGTTCTCTCTGACCAGCAGCTCTGTATTCAGGAGAGGAACTCCAGTCTGGACCAAGAGGACCCAGATCCTCCACAGATTAAAGAGGAACAGGAGGAACTCGAACTGAAGCAGGAGACTGAGACCTTCATGTTGACTCCTATTTATGAGGAATGTAACCACAGTGAACCAGAACCAACAAGAGACCACCAGCTCCTCTCCAACAACTCTCATGTAGCTGAGAGCCAAGATCAGAAAGAAGGCCACCATGGAGACTCGGAGTCAACTAGCGATTCAGAGCCAGAGACAAAGAAAAGACATCACGAAAACAGAAGTCACTGTAACAATATTAACATCTTGTTAAAGACTTGCAGTGATCCTCAAACAGGTAAAGCACTTTTCCAATGTGACACGTGTGGAGAAGCTTTCAAGTTCAGGTCGCATTTCAACAAACACCTGAGAACCCACTCAGATGAGAAGTCACATTCTTGCAGCTTCTGTGGGAAAAGATTCAGTAAGATATCCTCATTGAAGATTCATATGAAACTCCACACAAGTGACGAGCCGCATTCTTGCAAAACATGTGGAAAAGATTTTCGACGTAGTTGTCACTTGATGGCCCACATGAGAACACACACAGGTGAGAAGCTGTATTCTTGCGAAACATGTGGAACATATTTATTTTCGCCAGCAGGTGGCGCTGTGAGTCTTAGTGAAAATGAGCTTGTAGACATCCTCAGGCCATGCGTTTGGGACCGTTTGGAACAAGTCCAGCTGAGTTACATCAATATTTTTGATGGGGAATCATGTAAAGTAGCCGCCGGCTACGGCTACGCCATTCGACCAAATCTAAAGTTTTTAATAATTTTGAATCACAAAGGTATGTAGATATTCAGCCGGTGTTCACAACTTTATCTTCATGTGTGTAAGAGATGCAATTTGAAATATACACCTTGAAAACTGCAAACCTATCTGTCATGTTTTTATGTTTGTTAAATTCTCAGTAGCGATAACTAAATGATGTTTATTATACATATTCCAAACAAAACACTTTAAAAACTCTAAAATAATAATTTAAATTAATCATTTATTTTTTGCTTATTTTGGTCAGACACATATGCATGCTGATTACCGTAATATGTGTGGTATTTGTTATATGGAGGGGACTTAGGACCCAGGGGAATGTAGGTGAAGGAAACGGGAAGAGACGCCACACAAACAGCTGTTCACCGCTGGCTGCCTGGTTCTTGTGTAAAAAAATGTCTGCTTAATAATAATTTAAAAAACTGCGTTAACGAGCGATAAAATAATTGTCGGCGTTAACTAATTAATGCGTTGACTAGCCCAGCACTACTATATATATGTATGTATGAACATAAACCTTTCAACAACAATGGGAATTGAGGTGATAGTGCAGTATGTCTGATTAATTGTTCATCAGAGTGACGGCCAGTGGAAAGAAGCTGTTCCTGTGCTTTCTCTTAATAATCTATTGCAAATTTAAGCAACTATCTCCAGTGTGAGGGAGCTACGTAACATTCAGTTGCAAATTCTATTTAATCCAAAACCGATGCTGGTATTCTCTTCCCGGGTTCACCTAATTTTACCTCCCGGTCCTCGTCCACTGTCATGATATCCGGTGTGCTGTATGCCTGGTTTCATGTGAATGCACTGTTTGCATTTGTCCTTTATCATCACAGTCGTATCTTATTCATGTTGCTCTCTGTCCCTCCAGAGCTCCCACAGCAACATGTCTGTAAGGAGGAGGAGGTTCTCTCTGACCAGCAGCTCTGTATTCAGGAGAGGAACTCCAGTCTGGACCAAGAGGACCCAGATCCTCCACAGATCAAAGAGGAACACGAGGAACTCAAACTGAAGCAGGAGGGAGAGCAGCTTGAACTGAAGCAGGAGACTGAGACCTTCATGTTGACTCCTATTCATGAGGAAAGTAACCACACTGAACCAGAACCAACAAGAGACCACCAGCTCCTCTCCAACAACTCTCATGGAGCTGAGAGCCAAGATCAGAAAGAAGGCCACCATGGAGACTCGGAGTCAACTAGCGATTCAGAGCCAGAAACAAAGAAAAGACAACACAAAAACAGAAGTCACTGTAACGATATTAACAACTTGTCAAAGACTTACAGTGATCCTCAAACAGGTAAAGCACTTTTCCATTGTGACACGTGTGGCGAAGCTTTCAAGTTCAGGTCGCATTTCGACAAACACCTGAGAACCCACTCAGATGAGAAGTCACATTCTTGCAGCTTCTGTGAGAAAAGATTCAGTAAGATATCCTCATTGAAGACTCATATAAAAATCCACACAAGTGACAAGCTGCATTCTTGCAAAACATGTGGAAAAGATTTTCGATGTAGTAGTAGCTTGATGGTTCACATGAGAACACACACAGGTGAGAAGCCGTATTCTTGCAAAACATGTGGAAAAGATTTTGGACAAAGTGGTCACTTGAAAGAACACATGAGAATCCACACAGGTGAGAAGCCGTATTCTTGCAAAACATGTGGAAAAGATTTTCGACATAGTAGTCACTTGATGGTTCACATGAGAACACACACAGGTGAGAAGCCGTATTCTTGCAAAACATGTGGAAAAGATTTTGGATATAGTTGTCACTTGATAACCCACATGAGAACACACACAGATGAGAAGCCGTTTTCTTGCAAAACATGTGCAAAAGATTTTGGACATAGTAGTAACTTGATGGTCCACATGAGAATTCACACAGGTGAGAAGCCGTATTCTTGCAAAACATGTGGAAAAGATTTTCGACGTCGCAGTGACTTGAATTCCCACATGAGAACACACACAGGTGAGAAGCCGTATTCTTGCAAAATTTGTGAAAAAGATTTTGGACAAAGTAGTCACTTGATAGAACACATAAGAACACACACAGGTGAGAAGCCGTATTCTTGCAAAATATGTGGAAAAGATTTTCGACGTAGAAGTGACTTGATGGTCCACATGAGAATCCACACAGGTGAAAAGCCGTATTCTTGCAAAACATGTGGAAAAGATTTTGGACATAGTAATTACTTGATGGTCCACATGAGAACACACACAGGTGAGAAGCCGTATTCTTGCAAAACATGTGGAAAAGATTTTGTACAAAGAAGTCACCTGATGGCCCACATGAGAACACACACAGGTGAGAAGCCGTATTCTTGCAAAACATGTGGAAAAGATTTTCGACGTAGAAGTGACTTGATGGTCCACATGAGAACCCACACAGGTGAGAAGCCGTATTCTTGCAAAACATGTGGACAAGAGTTCAGACACAGAAGTGCCATGTTGGTTCACATGAGAAGAGCCCACACTGGGGAGGAGCCGTAACTCTGCAAGACCTGCGGGAAGACATACTGTGATTGCCATCAATTTGCAAGGCATAAAAGATTGCATACAGACAAGTAGCCTTGTATTTGCAAAATACATGGGAGACAATTCAGTTCTTGTGTTCATGTGTTCAAAGGGCAAAATTCCTCTAAAAATCTCTCAGACCTGAATGACTGTATGAGAGAGAGACACAGAGCAAGAGAGACACAGACAAAGATAGAGAGACAGACAGTTTGATGGAGTGAGGGAGACAGACAGACAGGAGGTCTGACGATCTTTCCCTGAATATCTCCACGTCATGTGTGTCTGTGTGTTTATCAACATCACAAATTAGCTCAATCAAAAACACCTGTGTGCCTGCAGCCTTAACGTGGAGATAAAGCTGTGAAACACCTGTCAAACAAATCCTCAAAACCCCGATAACCGTAGCTCCTATTGCTCCGATATTAAAACTGGAGAGGAAGGATGACTTGAAGAACAGATCATCTGAAAATTGTGTCTGTAGTGTAAAAAATGTGGCTTCACTGGTGATCTAGAAACGGGGTACCGTGTTCTGTGGAAGATGTTCTTGAAGTAAGATTTAGCATTGGTCTCTATGGAGCAGATAGTTGGTTTTCCTCTCAATTAAAGGCTGTTGTGCCAAATGTGTAAATCTGTTGGATTCCACTCTCATTCTTCTAGACCAGCACACGATTAGCTAACTTTTTACCGAAAAAGAATGCATGAAGAGTGAAAATTGTGGAGTCAATGGCAAAAGACAAATATTTTTTTCACAAGAATCTCAAGCTCCTCTTCACTCTAGCGATGAACATCACGCACCCTGAGCTGTGCAATACACACCCATTATTAAGTCAGAAAATGACTGACAAAATCATAAAAGTTAAAATGCAACAGTTCAAAAAGTGTAAAAGATATCAAAAAGCTTATAACATACAATAATAGCTCAGGGTTTTCTCAACATTTTACAGTTGAAATGGTATCTGTAGCTGAACGTATGAGGAAGAAGAAGGATTTGGAAGTTGAAAAGGATTTGAAAATATTCTCCAAAGAGATCACATTCAAAAAAAATTAGCAAAAAGCTTAATAATTCTAAAGGTTTAAAGGTTAAAAACATACAAAGTCATATCCGGCATGTCCTTAAAGAGCTGAACATTTTGATAGTTGAACGGTTTCTTTAATGAAATGTGGAAGGAGATGTAGTTGTAGTTATAGGCACATAGCTTTGACTTTTCTCTTATGGTGGACGGCTAGAATTACAGGCTTTCACATGTTTCCCACATTTTCCTTTTTATACAACACAGGGCTGGTGGGTAGGATATAATAAATATGGTGTTTCAAACCCCCGTACAAACTCATGTGTGGATGCTTAAAGAACCAGAGGTAGACATGGAGTTGCTGCAAATTAAGGTAAGATGTAAAATACTGATTTAGTGAGTGAGTTCTTTGATGAGACAGATAAAATATACCCAGAGCATGTGCATGTTTTTACCGATGGATCAAAAGATCCAGCTACAGACAGTACAGGATCTGCTGTTGCAGTTCCTAGTCACAAAGTTTTTATATTTAAACGCACTTTGGATTTTTTAGCTGTGTATACAGCTGAATTGTATGCAATTTTTTGGCCCTAGAGTGGGTTGAACAACACAGACCAGGCAAAGTCCTTATTTGCAGTGACTCCATGTCTGCACTCGTTAGTCTGAAGTCAGGTATGTCCAATACTCGACAAGATCTGTTACTAAAAATAATGTAAAATCACTCTAGAGCAATAGAACTAGGCACTGAAGTCATATTTATATGGATACCGGCCCATGTAGGTATCAGAGGAAATGAAAAGGTGGACAAACTAGCCAAACAAGCACTAAAGGAAAACAAAGTAGATGTATGTATCAAGTTATCCAGAGCAGAGGGAAAGGGCATCATCAGGAAAAATATCAACAAAGTATGGCAACAACATTGGGACCAGGAGACACCTAGATTAAATTCAGAGTAAAGTGAACAGTGTAAAATACAGGGGAGGAAACAGGAGAGAAGAGGTTACAATATCAAGATTAAGAATAGGGCACAGCAACCTACGCAGCACACTACACATGATAGGGAAGCATCCAACAGGTCTTTATGAGCACTGCCAGGCACCAGAAACTGTACAACATGTTATCACTGCCTGTATTAGACATAGTTCAGAAAGGAGGGGCATGCTGGGAGAAATTTAAAGAATGGGGATGAGAGGGAGAGAGCTGAATAATATAGTGGAGTGGGGATCTAGTAATCTGGGAAGAAGGCTTTTTGCGAGCGACGGGACTGATGGGGAAAGTTTAGTAGTTGGGAACATAGAAACTGACTGAAACCGAAAGATGGCAGTAATGCAAAAAAAAGGATGCAAGCTGCCGTGAAACACCACAGAAGAAGAAGAAGAAGTAAACAACACAGCCGCTTGTAGCGTGAGCTGCTCGCACGTGTGAAGTTGGCTGGAAAACGATATCGTAGTCGTTGCGGAGGTAATTATTCCATTTGAGAGTAAACTACAATGTCTTCAGTTGAGTATTTCAGAGAGTTTATCAACGAGCGACTATCTGCTGCTGCTGCTCAAGAAATATTCGGAGTTTTTGAAAAAACTATCTTCGAGTACCAGGAAGAGATCGACCGTCAGCGCAGACTGTTGGATATCGTTTGGAAACCTGTAGTAAAGTTACACAGGATAGGTTTGTACAACTTCATCATTTTAATACCACTAAACGGAGGAATTCCACTTAATGCAAATTGTTTAAATGTGTAATGGTATTAATCAATGCTGCATTCACGTGGATTCAGGCAGATGGTAGACAGCAAATCAGATATTTTTGCCATGATGGAAAACGATATATTTGATACAACTATTTAGTGACTATTGTTTTATTTAGTTCTTCACAGACTGTAGCGTTATATAGCTGAAAAATGTGCTTTCTTTTAATAATCTATTGCAAACTTAAGCAACTATCTCCAGTGTGAGGGAGCTACGTAACATTCGGTTGCAAATTCTATTTATTCCAATACCGATGCCGGTGTTACGGTTTAACAAGGGACCATGTTAACTGGCGACTTTCAGCCGAATGCGTTTGTTGTAGTTACGGCAGCTGTTGAAAATAGGAAGAGAACACGTAGCTGTCCTCGTGAATGCCGCATTGTTTAGTTTTTCATTACAGTGTCAAACCTTCTCATTTACAGCCTATGGTCAAAACATACCGGATTCCAAGTTGGAGAGTCTTTAGACGAAACGAGTCCACTCTAGTTTGAAACGTTGCTTGTTGTTTATGTGTTGAAACAGGAAGGGAGCACGTTGCTCTTCCTTTGAAATAATAAAGTTGGTAAAAAAACACATAATCGTCTTTGGAGCCTGTTTTGTGCAAACATGTGTCACTCGAGTGGACTCGTTTCGTCTAAAGACTCCAACATGGAATCCGGTATGTTTTGACCATAGACTGTAAATGAGAAGGTTTGACACTGTAATGACAAACTAAACAATGCGGCATTCACAAGGACAGCTATGTGTTCTCTTCCTATGTTCAACAGCTGCCGTAACTACGACAACAACAAACGCATTCGGCTGAAAGTCGCCAGTTAACATGGTCCCTTGTTAAACCGTAACACCGGCATTCTCTTCCGGGTTCACCTCATTTTCCCTCCCTGTCCTCGTCCACTGTCATGATATCCGGTGTGCTGTATGCCTGGTTTCATGTGAATGCACTGTTTGCATTTGTCCTTCATCATCACAGTCACATCATTTATGTTGCTCTCTGTCCCTCCAGAGCTCCCACAGCAACATGTCTGTAAGGAGGAGGAGGTTCTCTCTGACCAGCAGCTCTGTATTCAGGAGAGGAACTCCAGTCTGGACCAAGAGGACCCAGATCCTCCACAGATTAAAGAGGAACACGAGGAACTCGAACTGAAGCAGGAGACTGAGACCTTCACGTTGACTCCTATTCATGAGGAAAGTAACCACAGTGAACCAGAACCAACAAGAGACCACCAGCTCCTCTCCAACAACTCTCATGTAGCTGAGAGCCAAGATCAGAAAGAAGGCCACCATGGAGACTCGGAGTCAACTAGCGATTCAGAGCCAGAGACAAAGAAAAGACATCACGAAAACAGAAGTCACTGTAACGATATTAACATCTTGTTAAAGACTTGCAGTGATCCTCAAACAGGTAAACCACTTTTCCAATGTGACACGTGTGGAGAAGCTTTCAAGTTCAGGTCGCATGTCCTTCATCATCACAGTCACATCATTTATGTTGCTCTCTGTCCCTCCAGAGCTCCCACAGCAACATGTCTGTAAGGAGGAGGAGGTTCTCTCTGACCAGCAGCTCTGTATTCAGGAGAGGAACTCCAGTCTGGACCAAGAGGACCCAGATCCTCCACAGATTAAAGAGGAACACGAGGAACTCGAACTGAAGCAGGAGACTGAGACCTTCATGTTGACTCCTATTTATGAGGAAAGTAACCACAGTGAACCAGAACCAACAAGAGACCACCAGCTCCTCTCCAACAACTCTCATGTAGCTGAGAGCCTAGATCAGAAAGAAGGCCACCATGGAGACTCGGAGTCAACTAGCGATTCAGAGCCAGAACCAAAGAAAAGACATCACGAAAACAGAAGTCACTGTAACGATATTAACAACTTGTTAAAGACTTACAGTGATCCTCAAACAGGTAAACCACTTTTCCAATGTGACACGTGTGGAGAAGCTTTCAAGTTCAGGTCGCATTTCAACAAACACCTGAGAACCCACTCAGATGAGAAGTCACATTCTTGCAGCTTCTGTGAGAAAAGATTCAGTAAGATATCCTCATTGAAGACTCATATAAAAATCCACACAAGTGACAAGCCGCATTCTTGCAAAACATGTGGAAAAGATTTTGGACAAAGCAGTGACTTGAATTCCCACATGAGAACACACACAGGTGAGAAGCCGCATTCTTGCAAAACATGTGGAAAAGATTTTCGATATAGTAGTCACTTGATGATCCACATGAGAACACACACAGGTGAGAAGCCGTATTCTTGCAAAACATGTGGAAAAGATTTTCGACATAGTTGTCACTTGATGATCCACATGAGAACACACACAGGTGAGAAGCCGTATTCTTGCAAAACATGTGGAAAAGATTTTCGACATAGTTGTCACTTGATGATCCACATGAGAACACACACAGGTGAGAAGCCTTATTCTTGCAAAACATGTCGACAAGAGTTCAGACACAAAGCTGCCATGTTGGTTCACATGAGAACACACACAGGTGAGAAGCCTTATTCTTGCAAAACATGTGGAAAAGATTTTGGACGTAGTTGTAGTTTGAAAGAACACATGAGAACCCACACAGGTGAGAAGCCGTATTCTTGCAAAACATGTGGAAAAGATTTTGGACAAAGTAGTAGCTTGATGACCCACATGAGAACACACACAGGTGAGAAGCCGTATTCTTGCAAAACATGTGGAAAAGATTTTGGACGTAGCAGTACCTTGAATTCCCACATGAAAACACACACAGGTGAGAAGTCGTATTCTTGCAAAACATGTGGAAAAGATTTTGGACGGAGCAGTAACTTGAATTCCCACATGAGAACACACACAGGTGAGAAGTCGTATTCTTGCAAAACATGTGGAAAAGATTTTGGACAAAGTAGTAGCTTGATGATTCACATGAGAACACACACAGGTGAGAAGCCGTATTCTTGCAAAACATGTGGAAAAGATTTTGGACAAAGTAGTCACTTGATGATTCACATGAGAACACACACAGGTGAGAAGCCGTATTCTTGCAAAACATGTGGAAAAGATTTTGGACAAAGTAGTAGCTTGATGACCCACATGAGAATCCACACAGGTGAGAAGCCGTATTCTTGCAAAACATGTGGAAAAGATTTTGGACGTAGTAGTCACTTGAATTCCCACATGAGAACACACACAGATGAGAAGCCGTATTCTTGCAAAACATGTGGAAAAGATTTTGGACATAGTAGTAGCTTGATGGTCCACATGAGAACCCACACAGGTGAGAAGCCGTATTCTTGCAAAACATGTGGAAAAGATTTTGGATCTAGTAGTCGCCTGATAACCCACATGAGAACACACACAGGTGAGAAGCCGCATTCTTGCAAAACATGTGGAAAAGATTTTCGACGTAGTAGTCACTTGATGGTCCACATGAGAACACACACAGGTGAGAAGCCGTATTCTTGCAAAACATGTGGAAAAGATTTTGGACAAAGTAGTAGCTTGATGGTCCACATGAGAACCCACACAGGTGAGAAGCCGTATTCTTGCAAAACATGTGGAAAAGATTTCAGACTCAGAGGTGCTATGCTGGTTCACATGAGAAGAGCCCACACTGGGGAGGAGCCGTACCTCTGCAAGACCTGCGGGAAGACATACTGTGATTCGAATCAATTGGCAAAGCATAAAAGATTGCATACAGACAAGTAGTCTTGTATTTGCAGTTCTTGAGTTCATAATTCCTGCAAATGTTTGACCAATTTGATTTTTCTTTTGTTTTTAGAATGTGTTTACTTCAGTAATCTGAGTAGATTGTGAACAGTGATGTTTAGGCTGAGAGCCTCTGCTGTGAAAGAATGAGCCTCAGCAATAGTAAGGAAAAGTCAATGAACAGTAAGGATCAGGGCTCAAAGGGAAGTGAGCTACAAAATGCTCTTTTTTGATCTCATGTATGTATTCTAACAATAAAGCGTTGGGAGGTGATGATGTAAGAATACCAGATTCACACTGAGGTCTAAAGCTTTACGTATATTCTGTTCATCAAGGCTGCAGATGTGTCTCACTGACCTCGAGAGTAAAAGTAGTCTGTGAAGAATAGTTATTTTACGAGTGAGTTATACCATGCGAGAGGTGTTTCAATGTTTCATCTCGCCGGCTGTAGATTGTTAATTAATGATTTAATACCGTAGCTGATGGATACTGATAGTTTGATCAGTGGAGCTGCCTCATGTTGAACAAGCTGTGGTGGAATGTAACTACATTTACCTAAATACTGTATTGATGTACAACGTTTTGTCCTCAGATGGCTAAGATTTCATGGAAATTATACATGAAATATTGAACATTTAAAAAAAAAATCAAATTTGAAGGTATTTGTACTTTGATTCTGCCTACTTTCAGTTTATTTGATGTTACATATACTTTACAAACAAATATTGTACTTTTTAGTCCACTACTATTTGACAGCTATAGTTAATTGCTGATTAAGATTTTTATAAACCAAAATGTATAGTGCATTAAATATGATCTCTTGTTAAATGATGTGTCAGTGTGTGAACCTAGTAAAAATGAAATACCTCCACCATAACTATCTGCAAGAACACTAACACTTATATATAACAAATATTTGAATAACACTTCCACTCAATCAACAAAGCAGGTGATGTTCCTGCAGCCCTTGTATCTATAGGCACATAGCTTTGACTTTTCTCTTTCGGTGGATGGTGAGAATTACAGGCTTTCACGTGTTTCTCACGTTTTCCTTTTCATACAACACAGGGCTGGTGGGAAGAATATAATAAATATGGTGTTTCAAACCCCCGTGCAGTAGGCGATAGGTATGCACCTGCTATCAGTTTGATATCCACTATTCAAACCGAGAGAAGAAGGAGCACAACATTAAAAAAGCGGAACGAAAAAAGTAACTCGCTTCCACATTCGGAACTTAACAGTGTGACATCCAGCGGAAGTAAACAACACAGCCGCTTGTAGCGTGAGCTGCTCGCATGTGTGAAGTTGGCTGGAAAATGATATCGTAGTCGTTGCGGAGGTAATTATTCCATTTGAGAGTAAACTACAATGTCTTCAGTTGAGTATTTCAGAGAGTTTGTCAACGAGCGACTATCTGCTGCTGCTGAAGAAATATTCGGAGTTTTTGAAAAAACTATCTTCGAGTACCAGGAAGAGATCGACCGTCAGCGCAGACTGTTGGATATCGTTTGGAAACCTGTAATAAAATTACACAGGATAGGTTTGTACAACTTCATCATTTTAATACCAATAAACAGAGGAATTCCACTTAATCCAAATTGTTTTAATGTGTAATGGTATGAATCAATGCTGCATTCACGTGGATTCAGGCACATAACTGCAAACTCGTCGCTTTTCTGCGACAGCAACATGCCCTCTCATCACACTGTTCACTGTAATGACCACAGCCAGTGTACTTCCAGTCCCAACAGTCCCACGTGCAGTTGCTCCCAAGGGCCCTGAAGTAATGAGAGAGTGTTAAGGAGCCTGTACCTTCATTTCAGTGGGTTGCTAATGCAGAGGTGTGTATTTTCCAATGTGACACGTGTGGAGAAGCTTTCAATTTCAGGTCGCATTTCAACAAACACCTGAGAACCCACTCAGATGAGAAGTCACATTCTTGCAGCTTCTGTGGGAAAAGATTCAGTAAGATATCCTCATTGAAGATTCATATGAAACTCCACACAAGTGACGAGCCGCATTCTTGCAAAACATGTGGAAAAGATTTTCGACGTAGTTGTCACTTGATGGCCCACATGAGAACACACACAGGTGAGAAGCTGTATTCTTGCGAAACATGTGGAACATATTTATTTTCGCCAGCAGGTGGCGCTGTGAGTCTTAGTGAAAATGAGCTTGTAGACATCCTCAGGCCATGCGTTTGGGACCGTTTGGAACAAGTCCAGCTGAGTTACATCAATATTTTTGATGGGGAATCATGTAAAGTAGCCGCCGGCTACGGCTACGCCATTCGACCAAATCTAAAGTTTTTAATAATTTTGAATCACAAAGGTATGTAGATATTCAGCCGGTATTCACAACTTCATCTTCATGTGTGTAAAAGATGCAATTTGAAATATACACCTTGAAAACTGCAAACCTATCTATGTCATGTTTTTATGTTTGTTAAATTCTCAGTAGCGATAACTAAATGATGTTTATTATACATATTCCAAACAAAACACTTTAAAAACTCTAAAATAATAATTTAAATGAATCATTTATTTTTTGCTTTTTTTGGTATTTTGGTCAGATACATATGCATGCTGATTACCGTAATATGTGTGGTATTTGTTATATGGAGGGGACTTCGGACCCAGGGGAATGTAGGTGAAGGAAACGGGAAGAGACGCCACACAAACAGCTGTTCACCGCTGGCTGCCTGGTTCTTGTGTAAAAAAATGTCTGCTTAATAATAATTTAAAAAACTGCGTTAACGAGCGATAAAATAATTGTCGGCGTTAACTAATTAATGCGTTGACTAGCCCAGCACTACTATATATATGTATGTATGAACATAAACCTTTCAACAACAATGGGAATTGAGGTGATAGTGCAGTATGTCTGATTAATTGTTCATCAGAGTGACGGCCAGTGGAAAGAAGCTGTTCCTGTGCTTTCTCTTAATAATCTATTGCAAATTTAAGCAACTATCTCCAGTGTGAGGGAGCTACGTAACATTCAGTTGCAAATTCTGTTTAATCCAAAACCGATGCTGGTATTCTCTTCCCGGGTTCACCTAATTTTACCTCCCGGTCCTCGTCCACTGTCATGATATCCGGTGTGCTGTATGCATGGTTTCATGTGAATGCACTGTTTGCATTGGTCCTTTATCATCACAGTCGTATCTTATTCATGTTGCTCTCTGTCCCTCCAGAGCTCCCACAGCAACATGTCTGTAAGGAGGAGGAGGTTCTCTCTGACCAGCAGCTCTGTATTCAGGAGAGGAACTCCAGTCTGGACCAAGAGGACCCAGATCCTCCACAGATTAAAGAGGAACAGGAGGAACTCGAACTGAAGCAGGAGACTGAGACCTTCATGTTGACTCCTATTCATGAGGAAAGTAACTACAGTGAACCAGAACCAACAAGAGACCACCAGCTCCTCTCCAACAACTCTCATGTAGCTGAGAGCCAAGATCAGAAAGAAGGCCACCATGGAGACTCGGAGTCAACTAGCGATTCAGAGCCAGAAACAAAGAAAAGACAACACGAAAACAGAAGTCACTGTAACGATATTAACAACTTGTCAAAGACTGACAGTGATCCTCAAACAGGTAAAGCACTTTTCCATTGTGACACGTGTGGCGAAGCTTTCAAGTTCAGGTCGCATTTCGACAAACACCTGAGAACCCACTCAGATGAGAAGTCACATTCTTGCAGCTTCTGTGAGAAAAGATTCAGTAAGATATCCTCATTGAAGACTCATATAAAAATCCACACAGGTGAGAAGCCATTTTCTTGCAAAACATGTGGAAAATATTTTCGACGTAGAGGTGACTTGAATTTCCACATGAGAACACACACAGGTGAGAAGCCGTATTCTTGCAAAACATGTGGAAAAGATTTTGGACGTAGTAGTCACTTGATAGAACACATGAGAACCCACACAGGTGAGAAGCCGTATTCTTGCAAAACATGTGGAAAAGATTTTGGACAAAGTAGTAGCTTGATGGCCCACATGAGAACACACACAGGTGAGAAGCCGTATTCTTGCAAAACATGTGCAAAAGATTTTGGACAAAGTAGTAGCTTGATGACCCACATGAGAACACACACAGGTGAGAAGCCGTATTCTTGCAAAACATGTGCAAAAGATTTCAGACTCAGAGGTGCCATGTTGGTTCACATGAGAAGAGCCCACACAGGTGAGAAGCCATATTCTTGCAAAACATGTGGAAAAGATCTTGGACAAAGTAGTCACCTGATGGTCCACATGAGAATCCACACAGGTGAGAAGCCGTATTCTTGCAAAACATGTGGAAAAGATTTTGGACGTAGTAGTCACTTGATAGAACACATGAGAACACACACAGGTGAGAAGCCGTATTCTTGCAAAACATGTGGAAAAGATTTTGGACAAAGTAGTAGCTTGATGGTCCACATGAGAACCCACACAGGTGAGAAGCCGTATTCTTGCAAAACATGTGGAAAAGATTTTGGACAAAGTAGTAGCTTGATGGTCCACATGAGAACCCACACAGGTGAGAAGCCGTATTCTTGCAAAACATGTGGACAAGAGTTCAGACACAGAGGTGCCATGTTGGTTCACATGAGAAGAGCCCACACTGGGGAGGAGCCGTAACTCTGCAAGACCTGCGGGAAGACATACTGTGATTCGCATCAATTGGCAAGGCATAAAAGATTGCATACAGACAAGTAGCCTTGTATTTGCAAAATACATGGGAGATAATTCAGTTCTTGAGTTCATAGTTCCTGCAAATGTTTGACCAATTTGATTTTTCTTTTGTTTTTAGAATGTATTTACTTCAGTAATCTGAGTAGATTGTGAACAGTGATGTTTAGGCTGAGAGCCTCTCTGTATTGTTGAGGTAGTAATTTTGTCATCAGTACAATAGACAACTTTTCTTTTTTGTCTACGTTTCATTTATTATATATTTTTATGTATCTTGTAATCTCATCAACTTGATGAAATTGTTTTGGATTTTAGAGGTGGCACACAAACACAAATTGTAGATGGTGTGCTACATGGTGCTGTGAAAGAATCAGCCTCAGCAATAGTAAGGAAAAGTCAATGAACAGTAAGGATCAGGGCTCAAAGGGAAGTGAGCTACAAAATGCTCTTTTTTTGATCTCATGTATGTATTCTAACAATAAAGCGTTGGGAGGTGATGATGCAAGAATACCAGATTCACACTGAGGTCTAAAGCTTTACGTATATTCTGTTCATCAAGGCTGCAGATGTGTCTCACTGACCTCGAGAGTAAAAGTAGTCGGTGAAGAATAGTTATTTTATGAGTGAGTTATACCATGTGAGAGGTGTTTCAATGTTTCATCTCACTGGCTGTAGATTGTTAATTTATGATTTAATACCGTAGCTGATGGATATTGATAGTTTGATCAGTGGAGTTGCCTCATGTTGAACAAGCTGTGGTGGAATGTAACTACATTTACCTAAATACTGTATTGATGTACAATGTTTTGTCCTCAGATGGCTAAGATTTCATGGAAATTACACATGAAATATTGAACATTAAAAAATCAAAATCAATTTGAAGGTATTTGTACTTTGATTCTACCTACTTTAATTTTATGTTACATATACTTCTACTTTACAGGGAAATATTGTACTTTTTAGTCCACTACATTTATTTGACAGCTATAGTTATTTGCTGATTAAGATTTTTACAAACAAAAATGTATAGTGCATTAAATATGATCTCTTGTTAAATGATGTGTCAGTGTGTGAACCTAGTAAAAATTAAATAGCTCCACCATAACTATCTGCAAGAACGATATAACACTTATATATTTAAATAACACTTCCACTCAACTAACCAGGTGATGTTCCTGACAGCCCTTGTATCTATAGGCACATAGCTTTGACTTTTCTCTTATGGTGGATGGTGAGAATTACAGGCTTTCATGTGTTTCTCACGTTTTCCTTTTTGTACAACACAGGGCTGGTGGGTAGAATATAACTAGAAAATGCATTTCCTGCTGAAAATGCGTTGGAATGCTGAAAGCTGAAATGAATTGCAAAAAACTTGTTGAAAATACAGAAATGGGACACCACCTGTCTGAAAAATGTTGAAGGCCAAAAGCATTAAACTGCACTGCTGAAAACCCTGAGAAGGAAGAAGCTAAGGGCTGAATTACATTGCAGGAAAAGCTTGAAGCTAAACTATTTTACTGTCAAAGTAATACTAGTAGTAGTAGTAGTAGAAGTGGTAGGAATATTAGAAGGAGTAGTAGTAATAGCAGTAGAAGTAGTAGAACTATTTGTAGGAGTAGTAGTAATACTAGTAATAGCAGTAGTAGTGATCATAGTAGTAGTTGAATTAACAGTAGTAGTAGTAGAAGTAGTAGTAGAAGTAATAATACATTTTATTTATATAGCGCTTTTCATATTACTCAAAGACACTTTACATTAAAATCATCATATATAAAAGCTATACAATAAAAACACAAAAAAAAGGTCACATTAAAAGCAGTTTTAAAAAGGTGCGTTTTGATTTGTGATTTGAATAAGTTTGATTTGAAGTAGTAGTAGTAGTATTGGTAGTAGCAGTAATAACAGCAGTAGTAGTAGTCATAGTCGTAGTAATAGCTTTAGTAGTGGTCGTAGTTGATAGAAAATTATTTGTAGAAGAAGTATTAGTAATAGCATTTGTAGTAGTAATAGTTGCAGTAATAGTAGTAGCAGTTGTAGTAGTAGTAGAGGTGCTAGTTGTACTATAAATATTAGTAAAAGTATTAGCATTAGAATAAATACTAGTAGTAGCAGTAGTGATATTTGTAGTAGAAGTTGTAGTTGTATAAGTATTATTAGTAGTAAAATTATTAGTAATTAGAAGAAGTAGTAGTATCAGTAGTTGTAGTAATAGCTGTAGTAGTGGTCGTAGTAGTTAAAATAACTAGTAGTAGTAGAAGAAGTAGTAGCAGTAATAGTAATAGCAGTATTTGAAGTAGCAATGGTAGTAGTACTAGTAGTAGTCGTACTAATAGCTGTAGTAGAATTAGTACTGGTAGTAGCATGAATAGCAGTAGTAGTAGTGGTAGTTGTAGTATAAGCAGTGGTGGGCCGTCAGGGCCTGCAAGGCCTTCTCTGCTGGCCTAAACAGAAGTAGTGGTATCTGGTGACTTTCCAAACCCTCATGGCGACTTTTTTGTCAAAAGCTACTAGCGACAAATCTAGCGACTTTTTCTGGTGTTGTTGGAGACTTTTCTGGTGTTTTGACTCTGACGTGAAAGCACGTACTGTTTTGCACTGTCATGAATGAGCAGTGGGAGCTGCCGTGAGCCACCCCAAAGCACTCACAGGTGGCCACTCTCTCGCGCAGCAGTCCCAGCTGCAGTCAGAGAAGAGAGGAGACCCACTCTCAGCGTATTCATGTATCTGCACTCTGCAGTCAGTGTATTTATAGGTATTGAGCTTCAGTTTTACACGAAACAAATAATAACCGTAGCTGTGTTTCAGCTGCAGGACAGCAGAAGGCCCAGGTATAAAATGCACGGCCCGCCACTGGTAATAACAGTAGTGGTAGTAATAATATTGGTGGTAGCAGTAATAGCAGTAGTAGTAGTAGTAATAGTAGCACTAGTAGTAGTAATACTAGAAATATTAGCAGCAGTAGTAGTAGTTGTCGCAGTATTAGTAAGAGCATTAAGTATTTCAACAAAAAAGCCTAATTTTGAGCTTAATGTTTAAATAAAGTTAATCCATGGGGCTTTTATTGTGAAAGGGTGGGGCTGGGTGGGGGAGAGGAGACAGAATCATAATGTTTGACACACATACCCAGAAGTTATTAAGTGACAACCTTCATCACAAGCATTCCAGTTGGGTTTCACTCTGTGGGGCTTTTATTTTGAAAGGGTGGGACTGGATGGGGGAGAGGAGACATAATTATAATGTTTGACACACATACCCAGAAGTTATTAAGTGACAACCTTCATCACAAGCATTCCAGTTGGATTTCACTCTGTGGGGCTTTTATTTTGAAAGGGTGGGACTGGATGGGGGAGAGAGGGGGAGAGGAGACATAATCATAATATTTGACAAACACAAACAGAGGTTATTAAATGACAGGCTTCATCACAAGCATTCCAGTTAGATTTTACTCTGTGGGGCTTTTATTTTGAAAGGGTGGGACTGGGTGGGGGAGAGAGGGGAAGAGGGGACATAATCATAATGTTTGACACTCACAAACAGCGTTTTTTTAAATGACAAGCTTCATCACAAGCATTTCAGTTAGAATTCACTCTGTGGGGCTTTTATTTTGAAATGAGGGGAGGGGAAAAGTCATCTAAAAATCTCTAAGACCTGAATGACTGTATGAGAGAGAGAGACACAGACAAAAAGATAGAGAGAGCGGAGAGAGAGAGACAGATTGAGTGAGTAAGAGAGAGAGGGAGGGAGACAGACAGACAGACAGACAGGAGGTCTAACGATCTTGCCCTGAATATCTCCAAGTCATGTGTGTCTGCATGTGTCTGTGTGTTTATCAACTTCACTAATTAGCTCAATCAAAAACACCTGTGTGCCTGCAGCCTTAACGTGGAGAAAAAGCTGTGAAACACCTGTCAAACAAATCCTCAAAACCCCCATAACCGTAGCTCCTATTGCTCCGATATTAAAACGGGAGAGGAAGGATCACTTGAAGAACAGATCCTGTGAAAATTGTGTCTGTAGTGTAAAAAATGTGGCTTCACTGGTGATCTAGAAACGGGGTACCGTGTTCTGTGGAAGATGTTCTTGAAGTAAGATTTAGCATTGGTCTCTATGGAGGAGATAGTTGGTTTTCCTCCCAATTAATAGCTGTTGTGCCAAATGTGTAAATCTGTTGGATTCCATTCTCATTCTTCTAGATCAGCACACGATTAGCTAACTTTTTACCGAAAAAGAATGCATGAAGAGTGAAAATTGTGGAGTCAATGAAAAATATCAACAAAGTATGGCAACAACATTGGGACCAGGAGACACCTAGATTAAATTCAGAGTAAAGTGAACAGTGTAAAATACAGGGGAGGAAACAGGAGAGAAGAGGTTACAATATCAAGATTAAGAATATGGCACAGCAACCTACGCATCACACTACACATGATAGGGAAGCATCCAACAGGTCTTTATGAGCACTGCCAGGCACCAGAAACTGTACAACATGTTATCACCGCCTGTATTAGACATAGTTCAGAAAGGAGGGGCATGCTGGGAGAAATTTAAAGAATGGGGATGAGAG
Organism: Leptoclinus maculatus; assembly: GCA_032191485.1. NCBI lineage: Eukaryota > Metazoa > Chordata > Actinopteri > Perciformes > Stichaeidae > Leptoclinus > Leptoclinus maculatus. The sequence continues at coordinate 28,882,751 of JAVDOI010000005.1, forward strand.
GGAGAGAGCTGAATAATATACTGGATTGGGGATCTAGTAATCTGGGAAGAAGGTGCAAACTTTTTGCGAGCAACGGGACTGATGGGGAAAGTTTAGTAGTTGGGAACATAGAAACTGACTGAAACCGAAAGATGGCAGTAATGCAAAAAAAAGGATGCAAGCTGCCGTGAAACACCACAGAAGAAGAAGAAGAAGTAAATAACACAGCCGCTTGTAGCGTGAGCTGCTCGCACGTGTGAAGTTGGCTGGAAAACGACATCGTAGTCGTTGCGGAGGTAATTATTCCATTTGAGAGTAAACTACAATGTCTTCAGTTGAGTATTTCAGAGAGTTTATCAACGAGCGACTATCTGCTGCTGCTGCTCAAGAAATATTCGGAGTTTTTGAAAAAACTATCTTCGAGTACCAGGAAGAGATCGACCGTCAGCGCAGACTGTTGGATATCGTTTGGAAACCTGTAGTAAAGTTACACAGGATAGGTTTGTACAACTTCATCATTTTAATACCACTAAACGGAGGCATTCCACTTAATCCAAATTGTTTAAATGTGTAATGGTATTAATCAATGCTGCATTCACGTGGATTCAGGCAGATGGTAGACAGCAAATCAGATATTTTTGCCATGATGGAAAACGATATATTTGATACAACTATTTAGTGACTACTGTTTTATTTAGTTGTTCACAGACTGTAGCGTTATATAGCTGAAAAATGTGCTTTCTTTTAATAATCTATTGCAAACTTAAGCAACTATCTCCAGTGTGAGGGAGCTACGTAACATTCGGTTGCAAATTCTATTTATTCCAATACCGATGCCGGTGTTACGGTTTAACAAGGGACCATGTTAACTGGCGACTTTCAGCCGAATGCGTTTGTTGTTGTCGTAGTTACGGCAGCTGTTGAAAATAGGAAGAGAACACGTAGCTGTCCTCGTGAATGCCGCATCAAAACATACCGGATTCCACGTTGGAGAGTCTTTAGACGAAACGAGTCCACTCGAGTTTGAAACGCCGCTTGTTGTTTATGTGTTGAAACAGGAAGGGAGCACGTTGCTCTTACTTTGAAATAATAAAGTTGGTAAAAAAACACATAATCGTCTTTGGAGCCTGTTTTGTGTAAACATGTGTCACTCGAGTGGACTCGTTTCGTCTAAAGACTCTCCAACATGGAATCCGGTATGTTTTGACCATAGACTGTAAATGAGAAGGTTTGACACTGTAATGACAAACTAAACAATGCGGCATTCACAAGGACAGCTTTGTGTTCTCTTCCTATGTTCAACACCTGCCGTAACTACGACAACAACAAACGCATTCGGCTGAAAGTCGCCATGGTCCCTTGTTAAACCGTAACACCGGCATTCTCTTCCGGGTTCACCTCATTTTACCTCCCTGTCCTCGTCCACTGTCATGATATCCGGTGTGCTGTATGCCTGGTTTCATGTGAATGCACTGTTTGCATTTGTCCTTCATCATCACAGTCACATCATTTATGTTGCTCTCTGTCCCTCCAGAGCTCCCACAGCAACATGTCTGTAAGGAGGAGGAGGTTCTCTCTGACCAGCAGCTCTGTATTCAGGAGAGGAACTCCAGTCTGGACCAAGAGGACCCAGATCCTCCACAGATCAAAGAGGAACACGAGGAACTCAAACTGAAGCAGGAGGGAGAGCAGCTTGAACTGAAGCAGGAGACTGAGACCTTCATGTTGACTCCTATTCATGAGGAAAGTAACCACACTGAACCAGAACCAACAAGAGACCACCAGCTCCTCTCCAACAACTCTCATGTAGCTGAGAGCCAAGATCAGAAAGAAGGCCACCATGGAGACTCGGAGTCAACTAGCGATTCAGAGCCAGAAACAAAGAAAAGACAACACGAAAACAGAAGTCACTGTAACGATATTAACAACTTGTCAAAGACTTACAGTGATCCTCAAACAGGTAAAGCACTTTTCCATTGTGACACGTGTGGCGAAGCTTTCAAGTTCAGGTCGCATTTCGACAAACACCTGAGAACCCACTCAGATGAGAAGTCACATTCTTGCAGCTTCTGTGAGAAAAGATTCAGTAAGATATCCTCATTGAAGACTCATATAAAAATCCACACAAGTGACGAGCCGCATTCTTGCAAAACATGTGGAAAAGATTTTCGACGTAGTTGTCACTTGATGGCCCACATGAGAACACACACAGGTGAGAAGCTGTATTCTTGCGAAACATGTGGAACATATTTATTTTCGCCAGCAGGTGGCGCTGTGAGTCTTAGTGAAAATGAGCTTGTAGACATCCTCAGGCCATGCGTTTGGGACCGTTTGGAACAAGTCCAGCTGAGTTACATCAATATTTTTGATGGGGAATCATGTAAAGTAGCCGCCGGCTACGGCTACGCCATTCGACCAAATCTAAAGTTTTTAATAATTTTGAATCACAAAGGTATGTAGATATTCAGCCGGTGTTCACAACTTTATCTTCATGTGTGTAAGAGATGCAATTTGAAATATACACCTTGAAAACTGCAAACCTATCTGTCATGTTTTTATGTTTGTTAAATTCTCAGTAGCGATAACTAAATGATGTTTATTATACATATTCCAAACAAAACACTTTAAAAACTCTAAAATAATAATTTAAATTAATCATTTATTTTTTGCTTATTTTGGTCAGACACATATGCATGCTGATTACCGTAATATGTGTGGTATTTGTTATATGGAGGGGACTTAGGACCCAGGGGAATGTAGGTGAAGGAAACGGGAAGAGACGCCACACAAACAGCTGTTCACCGCTGGCTGCCTGGTTCTTGTGTAAAAAAATGTCTGCTTAATAATAATTTAAAAAACTGCGTTAACGAGCGATAAAATAATTGTCGGCGTTAACTAATTAATGCGTTGACTAGCCCAGCACTACTATATATATGTATGTATGAACATAAACCTTTCAACAACAATGGGAATTGAGGTGATAGTGCAGTATGTCTGATTAATTGTTCATCAGAGTGACGGCCAGTGGAAAGAAGCTGTTCCTGTGCTTTCTCTTAATAATCTATTGCAAATTTAAGCAACTATCTCCAGTGTGAGGGAGCTACGTAACATTCAGTTGCAAATTCTATTTAATCCAAAACCGATGCTGGTATTCTCTTCCCGGGTTCACCTAATTTTACCTCCCGGTCCTCGTCCACTGTCATGATATCCGGTGTGCTGTATGCATGGTTTCATGTGAATGCACTGTTTGCATTTGTCCTTTATCATCACAGTCGTATCTTATTCATGTTGCTCTCTGTCCCTCCAGAGCTCCCACAGCAACATGTCTGTAAGGAGGAGGAGGTTCTCTCTGACCAGCAGCTCTGTATTCAGGAGAGGAACTCCAGTCTGGACCAAGAGGACCCAGATCCTCCACAGATTAAAGAGGAACACGAGGAACTCGAACTGAAGCAGGAGACTGAGACCTTCATGTTGACTCCTATTTATGAGGAAAGTAACCACAGTGAACCAGAACCAACAAGAGACCACCAGCTCCTCTCCAACAACTCTCATGTAGCTGAGAGCCAAGATCAGAAAGAAGGCCACCATGGAGACTCGGAGTCAACTAGCGATTCAGAGCCAGAACCAAAGAAAAGACATCACGAAAACAGAAGTCACTGTAACGATATTAACAACTTGTTAAAGACTTACAGTGATCCTCAAACAGGTAAACCACTTTTCCAATGTGACACGTGTGGAGAAGCTTTCAAGTTCAGGTCGCATTTCAACAAACACCTGAGAACCCACTCAGATGAGAAGTCACATTCTTGCAGCTTCTGTGAGAAAAGATTCAGTAAGATATCCTCATTGAAGACTCATATGAAAATCCACACAAGTGACAAGCTGCATTCTTGCAAAACATGTGGAAAAGATTTTCGATGTAGTAGTAGCTTGATGGTTCACATGAGAACACACACAGGTGAGAAGCCGTATTCTTGCAAAACATGTGGAAAAGATTTTGGACAAAGTGGTCACTTGAAAGAACACATGAGAATCCACACAGGTGAGAAGCCGTATTCTTGCAAAACATGTGGAAAAGATTTTCGACATAGTAGTCACTTGATGGTTCACATGAGAACACACACAGGTGAGAAGCCGTATTCTTGCAAAACATGTGGAAAAGATTTTGGATATAGTTGTCACTTGATAACCCACATGAGAACACACACAAATGAGAAGCCGTTTTCTTGCAAAACATGTGCAAAAGATTTTGGACATAGTAGTAACTTGATGGTCCACATGAGAATTCACACAGGTGAGAAGCCGTATTCTTGCAAAACATGTGGAAAAGATTTTCGACGTCGCAGTGACTTGAATTCCCACATGAGAACACACACGGGTGAGAAGCCGTATTCTTGCAAAATTTGTGAAAAAGATTTTGGACAAAGTAGTCACTTGATAGAACACATAAGAACACACACAGGTGAGAAGCCGTATTCTTGCAAAATATGTGGAAAAGATTTTCGACGTAGAAGTGACTTGATGGTCCACATGAGAATCCACACAGGTGAAAATCCGTATTCTTGCAAAACATGTGGAAAAGATTTTGGACATAGTAATTACTTGATGGTCCACATGAGAACACACACGGGTGAGAAGCCGTATTCTTGCAAAACATGTGGAAAAGATTTTGTACAAAGAAGTCACCTGATGGCCCACATGAGAACACACACAGGTGAGAAGCCGTATTCTTGCAAAACATGTGGAAAAGATTTTCGACGTAGAAGTGACTTGATGGTCCACATGAGAACCCACACAGGTGAGAAGCCGTATTCTTGCAAAACATGTGGACAAGAGTTCAGACACAGAAGTGCCATGTTGGTTCACATGAGAAGAGCCCACACTGGGGAGGAGCCGTAACTCTGCAAGACCTGCGGGAAGACATACTGTGATTGCCATCAATTTGCAAGGCATAAAAGATTGCATACAGACAAGTAGCCTTGTATTTGCAAAATACATGGGAGACAATTCAGTTCTTGTGTTCATGTGTTCAAAGGGCAAAATTCCTCTAAAAATCTCTCAGACCTGAATGACTGTATGAGAGAGAGACACAGAGCAAGAGAGACACAGACAAAGATAGAGAGACAGACAGTTTGATGGAGTGAGGGAGACAGACAGACAGGAGGTCTGACGATCTTTCCCTGAATATCTCCACGTCATGTGTGTCTGTGTGTTTATCAACATCACAAATTAGCTCAATCAAAAACACCTGTGTGCCTGCAGCCTTAACGTGGAGATAAAGCTGTGAAACACCTGTCAAACAAATCCTCAAAACCCCGATAACCGTAGCTCCTATTGCTCCGATATTAAAACTGGAGAGGAAGGATGACTTGAAGAACAGATCATCTGAAAATTGTGTCTGTAGTGTAAAAAATGTGGCTTCACTGGTGATCTAGAAACGGGGTACCGTGTTCTGTGGAAGATGTTCTTGAAGTAAGATTTAGCATTGGTCTCTATGGAGCAGATAGTTGGTTTTCCTCTCAATTAAAAGCTGTTGTGCCAAATGTGTAAATCTGTTGGATTCCACTCTCATTCTTCTAGACCAGCACACGATTAGCTAACTTTTTACCGAAAAAGAATGCATGAAGAGTGAAAATTGTGGAGTCAATGGCAAAAGACAAATATTTTTTTCACAAGAATCTCAAGCTCCTCTTCACTCTAGCGATGAACATCACGCACTCTGAGCTGTGCAATACACACCCATTATTAAGTCAGAAAATGACTGACAAAATCATAAAAGTTAAAATGTGACAGTTCAAAAAGTGTAAAAGATATCAAAAAGCTTATAACATACAATAATAGCTCAGGGTTTTCTCAACATTTTACAGTTGAAATGGTATCTGTAGCTGAACGTATGAGGAAGAAGAAGGATTTGGAAGTTGAAAAGGATTTGAAAATATTCTCCAAAGAGATCACATTCAAAAAAAATTTGCAAAAAGCTTAATAATTCTAAAGGTTTAAAGGTTAAAAACATACAAAGTCATAGCCGGCATGTCCTTAAAGAGCTGAACATTTTGATAGTTGAATGGTTTCTTTAATGAAATGTGGAAGGAGATGTAGTTGTAGTTATAGGCACATAGCTTTGACTTTTCTCTTATGGTGGACGGCTAGAATTACAGGCTTTCACGTGTTTCTCACATTTTCCTTTTTATACAACACAGGGCTGGTGGGTAGGATATAATAAATATGGTGTTTCAAACCCCCGTACAAACTCATGTGTGGATGCTTAAAGAACCAGAGGTAGACATGGAGTTGCTACAAATTAAGGTAAAATGTAAAATACTGATTTAGTGAGTGAGTTCTTTGATGAGACAGATAAAATATACCCAGAGCATGTGCATGTTTTTACCGATGGATCAAAAGATCCAGCTACAGACAGTACAGGATCTGCTGTTGCAGTTCCTAGTCACAAAGTTTTTATATTTAAACGCACTTTGGATTTTTTAGCTGTGTATACAGCTGAATTGTATGCAATTTTTTGGCCCTAGAGTGGGTTGAACAACACAGACCAGGCAAAGTCCTTATTTGCAGTGACTCCATGTCTGCACTCGTTAGTCTGAAGTCAGGTATGTCCAATACTCGACAAGATCTGTTACTAAAAATAATGTCAAATCACTCTAGAGCAATAGAACTAGGCACTGAAGTCATATTTATATGGATACCGGCCCATGTAGGTATCAGAGGAAATGAAAAGGTGGACAAACTAGCCAAACAAGCACTAAAGGAAAACAAAGTAGACGTATGTATCAAGTTATCCAAAGCAGAGGGAAAGGGCATCATCAGGAAAAATATCAACAAAGTATGGCAACAACATTGGGACCAGGAGAAACCTAGATTAAATTCAGAGTAAAGTGAACAGTGTAAGATACAGGGGAGGAAACAGGAGAGAAGAGGTTACAATATCAAGATTAAGAATAGGGCACAGCAACCTACGCAGCACACTACACATGATAGGGAAGCATCCAACAGGTCTTTATGAGCACTGCCAGGCACCAGAAACTGTACAACATGTTATCACCGCCTTTATTAGACATAGTTCAGAAAGGAGGGGCATGCTGGGAGAAATTTAAAGAATGGGGATGAGAGGGAGAGAGCTGAATAATATACTGGAGTGGGGATCTAGTAATCTGGGAAGAAGGTGCTTAACAAACTTTTTGCGAGCAACGGGACTGATGGGGAAAGTTTAGTAGTTGGGAACATAGAAACTGACTGAAACCGAAAGATGGCAGTAATGCAAAAAAAAGGATGCAAGCTGCCGTGAAACACCACAGAAGAAGAAGAAGAAGTAAACAACACAGCCGCTTGTAGCGTGAGCTGCTCGCACGTGTGAAGTTGGCTGGAAAACGATATCATAGTCGTTGCGGAGGTAATTATTCCATTTGAGAGTAAACTACAATGTCTTCAGTTGAGTATTTCAGAGAGTTTATCAACGAGCGACTATCTGCTGCTGCTGCTCAAGAAATATTCGGAGTTTTTGAAAAAACTATCTTCGAGTACGAGGAAGAGATCGACCGTCAGCGCAGACTGTTGGATATCGTTTGGAAACCTGTAGTAAAGTTACACAGGATAGGTTTGTACAACTTCATCATTTTAATACCACTAAACGGAGGAATTCCACTTAATGCAAATTGTTTAAATGTGTACTGGTATTAATCAATGCTGCATTCACGTGGATTCAGGCAGATGGTAGACAGCAAATCAGATATTTTTGCCATGATGGAAAACGATATATTTGATAGAACTATTTAGTGACTATTGTTTTATTTAGTTCTTCACAGACTGTAGCGTTATATAGCTGAAAAATGTGCTTTCTTTTAATAATCTATTGCAAACTTAAGCAACTATCTCCAGTGTGAGGGAGCTACGTAACATTCGGTTGCAAATTCTATTTATTCCAATACCGATGCCGGTGTTACGGGTTAACAAGGGACCATGTTAACTGGCGACTTTCAGCCGAATGCGTTTGTTGTTGTCGTAGTTACGGCAGCTGTTGAAAATAGGAAGAGAACACGTAGCTGTCCTCGTGAATGCCGCATTGTTTAGTTTTTCATTACAGTGTCAAACCTTCTCATTTACAGCCTATGGTCAAAACATACCGGATTCCACGTTGGAGAGTCTTTAGACGAAACGAGTCCACTCTAGTTTGAAACGTCGCTTGTTGTTTATGTGTTGAAACAGGAAGGGAGCACGTTGCTCTTCCTTTGAAATAATAAAGTTGGTAAAAAAACACATAATCGTCTTTGGAGCCTGTTTTGTGCAAACATGTGTCACTCGAGTGGACTCGTTTCGTCTAAAGACTCTCCAACATGGAATCCGGTATGTTTTGACCATAGACTGTAAATGAGAAGGTTTGACACTGTAATGACAAACTAAACAATGCGGCATTCACAAGGACAGCTATGTGTTCTCTTCCTATGTTCAACAGCTGCCGTAACTACGACAACAACAAACGCATTCGGCTGAAAGTCGCCAGTTAACATGGTCCCTTGTTAAACCGTAACACCGGCATTCTCTTCCGGGTTCACCTCATTTTCCCTCCCTGTCCTCGTCCACTGTCATGATATCCGGTGTGCTGTATGCCTGGTTTCATGTGAATGCACTGTTTGCATTTGTCCTTCATCATCACAGTCACATCATTTATGTTGCTCTCTGTCCCTCCAGAGCTCCCACAGCAACATGTCTGTAAGGAGGAGGAGGTTCTCTCTGACCATCAGCTCTGTATTCAGGAGAGGAACTCCAGTCTGGACCAAGAGGACCCAGATCCTCCACAGATTAAAGAGGAACACGAGGAACTCGAACTGAAGCAGGAGACTGAGACCTTCACGTTGACTCCTATTTATGAGGAAAGTAACCACAGTGAACCAGAACCAACAAGAGACCACCAGCTCCTCTCCAACAACTCTCATGTAGCTGAGAGCCAAGATCAGAAACAAGGCCACCATGGAGACTCGGAGTCAACTAGCGATTCAGAGCCAGAGACAAAGAAAAGACATCACGAAAACAGAAGTCACTGTAACGATATTAACATCTTGTTAAAGACTTGCAGTGATCCTCAAACAGGTAAACCACTTTTCCAATGTGACACGTGTGGAGAAGCTTTCAAGTTCAGGTCGCATTTCGACAAACACCTGAGAACCCACTCAGATGAGAAGTCACATTCTTGCAGCTTCTGTGAGAAAAGATTCAGTAAGATATCCTCATTGAAGACTCATATGAAAATCCACACAAGTGACAAGCCGCATTCTTGCAAAACATGTGGAAAAGATTTTGGACGTAGTAGTCACCTGATGGCCCACATGAGAACACACACAGGTGAGAAGCCGTATTCTTGCAAAACATGTGGAAAAGATTTTCGACATAGTAGTTACTTGAATTCCCACATGAGAACACACACAGGTGAGAAGCCGTATTCTTGCAAAACATGTGGAAAAGATTTTGGACAAAGTAGTAGCTTGATGGCCCACATGAGAACACACACAGGTGAGAAGCCGTATTCTTGCAAAACATGTGGAAAAGATTTTGGACAAAGTAGTAGCTTGATGACCCACATGAGAACACACACAGGTGAGAAGCCGTATTCTTGCAAAACATGTGGAAAAGATTTTGGACAAAGTAGTCACTTGATGATTCACATGAGAACACACACAGGTGAGAAGCCGTATTCTTGCAAAACATGTGGAAAAGATTTTGGACAAAGTAGTAGCTTGATGACCCACATGAGAACACACACAGGTGAGAAGCCGTATTCTTGCAAAACATGTGGAAAAGATTTTGGACGTAGCAGTAACTTGAATTCCCACATGAAAACACACACGGGTGAGAAGCCGTATTCTTGCAAAACATGTGGACAAGAGTTCAGACACAGAGGTGCCATGTTGGTTCACATGAGAAGAGCCCACACTGGGGAGGAGCCGTAACTCTGCAAGACCTGCGGGAAGACATACTGTGATTGCCATCAATTGGCAAGGCATAAAAGATTGCATACAGACAAGTAGCCTTGTATTTGCAAAATACATGTGAGACAATTCAGTTCTTGTGTTCATGTGTTCAAAGGGCAAATGTCCTCTGTGACGACCCTCCCCCTTACCAGGCTGTGGGCCTGCTCGCCGCTAGTTTCCTGGTGGGAGGAGCTGGGACACTCACCTGCACCAATCAGCCCAGCTGATTGGAGCCTCCAGGAAGGCTTAAAAGACGGGCCTTCTGGGAGTCTCTCTCTCTCTCACAGCAGGGTCTGCTGCACCAGCCTCATCAGTTGTGCATTATATGGCAGTTGTGTAGCTAAATAAACGGTTGTTGGTTTAGATCTCTGTGTGGCCTCCCTTTTTGTTGCCGGCCTTGAGCCAGGTGGTAACAAATGGGGGCTCGTCCGCGATCTTGGAAAGGTTGGTACTAGAAAATTCTTAAATGTAACTTTGTTAAAGGGAGTTTTCCACACAGATTTTTGAAATTGAGAGTTCTAACCTGCCGTTAGTAGTACAGGCTGGTGAGTCAGTCGGAACCCTTTTCCTGATAGGCATAAGCAATGAGGGGCACTGGCCGTCTCTCATTGACCCTTTTCTTTTTTTTGTTTGTTGTTTTGGTGCAGTACGTGGTTAGAGCAATAGCTCGGGGGCACTTCCATGACTGTCTAGGTGATTTTCAGCTTGCTGAAGGTTAACCGGGTTACTGGGTTTTGTGCTTAATTCATCCTGCCACTAACCTGCATGAAGACTAGGGATGAGTTACTCAGCTAGACCTGGTTAGGCAGTTAGTCAGAGGAATTGGGTTCCTTATTTAAATCCGAACTGAAAAAAATGACTTCCATTGGAGACTTTGTTCAGTCTCCAAATGAGGATTTGTTAAATTCTTACACAAAGGATCAGCTCTTGACATTAGCGGACCATTACAGTGTTGAACTTCCTAAAAAGTTGAATAAAGAAAAATTGTTGGCCACATTAAAGGATCACTTGTTGGAGGAAAAAGTGTTGCCTGTCATAGTGGGGATTGAAAAGGCACCTGTAGAAACTGATACATTTTCAGAGGTAGCTTCCCCCAGGGTGAGTGAGTCAGTCAAAGTTTCCAAAATGGCTCCTGTTTTGACTGGACTTGGAGTTGGTTTGACATTTGAGCAACAAAAAGAACTTATCTTACTACAAATGCAAGAGAAACATAAAAATACTGTGGAGTTAGAAAAGTTAAGACAAGATGCACATCTTCGGGAAGCTGAACTAGCCCATGTTCAGGCAAGACAACAGTTAGAGTTGGAGCGATATAAGCTGGAGCTTATGAGTGAAGGAAAGCTTCAGTCTGATCCACACCAGGTAGGAGAGTCGGCACTACCTGTTCCTGCTTTTCCCTCATTTGATGTTGCTGTTAACTTACGGTTGGTTCCAAAGTTTAATGAAAGGGACCCTGACATTTTCTTTGTTTTGTTTGAACGTTTAGCAGAGGCACGAAAATGGTCGGATGCTGAGCGTACTCTTTTGCTTCAGTGTGTGCTCACTGGCAAGGCCCAGGAGGCTTTTTCAGCCTTGAGTGTTACTGATAGTGGTAGCTACCAGTTGGTTAAAGCTGCTGTACTTAGGATATATGAGTTGGTACCGGAAGCGTATCGACAGCGGTTCAGGTTACTCAGAAAAGAAAAGCAGTCCCATATGGAGTTTGCTCGTGATTTAACCAGTAACTTTAATCGCTGGTGTGCGGCTTCACAGGTTACTACTATGGAGGACCTTGAGGAATTAATCTTGCTTGAACAGTTCAAAAATGCTTTGCCTGACCGTGTTGTTACCTACATTCAGGAAAGGAAAGTAAGCAAGGTTACAGAGGCTGCTAGATTGGCAGACGAGTTTGTCCTGACTCATAAAGGGTTTTTCGGTGAGAACCGTGGTCGTGGAGATTTTGGCTTCCGAGAGAGGAATGTGGGGGCTAACCCCAGTAGGTTTTGGTCAGAAGGGACCAGTTCAGTTAAGGCAGACCGGGGTTTACAGGGAAGGATGGACCCCAATCGCGTCTGTAATTATTGTTTTGGCAAGGGTCACTGGCGAAATGAGTGTCCAATGTTAAAAAAAAAGCCTGGGTTTTTACCAGCAAAACCATCTGCGGCTGCTGTGTCTTTGCGGGCTGAAGAAAGAGACCGTGTCATTGCTGCCGTGCAGGCACACACGAAACCTTCTTCGTCAGAGTCAGTGATTGAAGTTCCAGTTTTAGGTCAAGAACAGCCAGTTTCCGCAGCTCAGCAGGAGATTGACCCTGGTTATGCTGCATTCGTGTCCGATGGTTATGTTTCACTTGTAGGAAGTGACATAAAAGTACCTGTAAAAATATTAAGAGATTCTGGGGCTCTGGAATCGTTTATTTTGGAATCTGCGTTGAATTTCTCTCTTGAAACAGATGCCGGTTCCAGTGTTGCGGTCCGAGGGATGGGATTGACTGTCTTTTCTGCACCACAGCATAATTTGACGCTAGTATCAAATCTGGTCCAAGGTGATGTGATCATGGGAGTGCGCCCTTCATTGCCTATGGGTGGAGTACAGGTCATATTAGGAAATGACCTGGCTGGCAATCGGGTGTGGCCTGATGCGTCAGTGGATACTCTAGTCTCCCAGCCTGAGTCCTCCAAAACACCATCTGCTGTACATCCCATCTGTGCAGTGACACGTGCTATGAGCCGAGCCCGTGGTGATTCCGGTTCTGAACATTCAGATAAGAAAAGAATGTCTGTGTTTCCTGTGCCTGCTTTCCCCTTGCCTGTGTCTTGCAGTGACCTTCTGAAAGAGCAAAAACATGACCCCACACTTCAGGCTCTGTACAACAGAGTTCTCCAGGATGATGAGGTGGAGAGTTCAGCCCATGGGTATTTTCTCCAGGATGGCCTGTTGGTGAGAAAATGGGTTCCCCAGGGAGAGGGTTTTATGGGGGAAGAAACTGTACAAATTGTTTTGCCCTCTAGTGTAAGACTTGGTGTACTTCAGACTGCTCATGATGGAGTTGCAGGTCATTTAGGGGTAAGAAAAACCTATGATAGAGTTAAGCGACACTTTTACTGGCCTCTGTTGAAAAGAGACAGTTCTGCTTTCGTTAAAACTTGCCATGTATGTCAGTTGACTGGAAAACCAAATAAAACAATAAAGCCTGCTCCTTTGTATCCTATTCCAGTTGCTGAGCAACCATTTGAGCATCTGATCATTGACTGTGTTGGTCCCTTGCCACGCTCCAAAGCTGGTAGTAACTTTTTGTTCACAGTGATGTGTCAGGCTACACGCTATCCAGCTGCATATCCTCTCAGAAACATTACCACGAAGTCTGTCGTAAAGGCACTGACACAGTTTATGTCTATTTTTGGCATCCCAAAAATAATCCAATCTGATCAGGGGTCTAACTTCAGTTCAAAGTTGTTTGCAGAAGTGTTGAAGCAGTTAAATGTTAAACATTCTCAGTCCAGCGCGTACCATCCCCAGAGCCAGGGGGCTCTAGAAAGGTTTCACCAAACGATGAAGTCCCTCCTCCGTGCATATTGCACGGAGTTGGACCGTGACTGGGAGGAGGGGTTACCTTGGCTGATGTTAGCAGCCAGGGAGGTGTCTCAAGAGAGCTTGGGTTTTAGTCCCAATGACTTGGTCTTTGGTCACACAGTGCAAGGTCCTTTAGCGTCCCTACACAGGGACTGGCAAGCTGGGGAGGCCCCAAAAAACCTAATAGATCATGTAAATGGTTTTAAGCAGCGGCTGTACCAGGCAAATAAAATGGCAAAAGAAAATCTACAGGCAGTTCAAAGGAAAATGAAGAGTCTGTATGATCGACGTGCAGAACACCGTGAATTTAGTACTGGTGATCAAGTTCTGGCACTTTTGCCTTTAGTTGGCTCTCCTTTCCAGGCTAAGTTTTCTGGTCCCTATACAGTGACCCGAAAAGTGTCTGACCTAAATTATTTGATCGCGACCCCTAATCGAAAGAAGTCTGTGCAGCTCTGCCACATTAATTTGTTAAAACCCTACTATGCTCGCTCCCTGGTGCCAGGTCCTGGGTCGGGGTTTGCCTCTGTTGCTGCAGTGGTTCCAGTTGGTCATTCATCTCCACCTCTGGATCTGACAGAGGAATATGAGGAAGAGGGTTATACACCAGATGATGTAATTTTGAAAGGACGTCTTGAAAACTCTGAGTCACTGGCTAATCTGGAGGTAATGTTGAAACATTTACCTGAACCAAAGCGAACAGAGTTGGTGGATCTTATTGAAGGTTATCCCTGCCTGTTTGCTGACACCCCTTCTCGTACTCATCTTATGGAACATGATATTGACGTGGGAGATGCCCAGCCAATTAAACAACACTTTTATCGGATGTCTCCAGATAAACGTGAACACTTAGAAGCAGAGGTCAAATATATGCTGGAAAATGACATTGCGGAGCCGTGTTCATCTAGTTGGTCTTCCCCGTGTTTACTTGTTAAGAAGCCAGATGGAACATTTAGACCATGTACTGATCTCCGAAAGGTTAATCAGGTGACTAAGCCAGACTCTTTTCCACTCCCACGTATGGAGGATTGTGTGGACCAGGTTGGCTCTGCTAAGTTTGTCAGTAAGTTTGACCTACTTAAAGGTTACTGGCAAGTTCCTTTAACTCCCAGAGCTAGAGAGATCGCCAGCTTCGTTACATCCAGTGGTTTGTATTCCTACACAGTTATGCCATTTGGGTTACGTAACGCTCCAGCCACGTTCCAGCGCCTAATGAACAAGGTGGTGTTCGGGTTGGTCGGGTGTGCAGTGTATTTGGATGACGTAGTGATTTACAGTGACACTTGGGAAACTCATCTTCAGCGCATCCGAGCGTTGTTTGACCGTCTCGCCTGGGCTTGTCTGACCATTAATCTGGCTAAATGCGAGTTTGCTAAGGCAACAGTAACCTACCTCGGAAAAGTTGTTGGACAAGGGCAGGTACGCCCAGTTAGAGCAAAGGTGTTGGCAGTTGATCAGTTTCCTGTTCCAACTACAAGAAAAGACCTTTCTCGTTTCTTGGGTATGATTGGATACTATCGTGGGTTTTGTAGAAACTTTTCCACAGTAGTTTCCCCACTTACGTCTCTTCTTAGCCCAAAGGTTAAGTTTGAGTGGTCTCTCACTTGTCAGAAAGCCTTTGAGACTGCCAAGTTGTTGTTGTGTTCTGCCCCTGTCTTAACAGCCCCCCAGCTGGACCAGCCGTTTTCGCTGTATGCGGATGCTAGTAAGGTGGGAGCTGGGGCTGTATTAATGCAGGATAATGGAAGTGGTGCTGACTGCCCGGTGAGTTTCTTTTCTAAGAAGTTCAACTCACACCAGTTAAATTACTCCATCATTGAAAAGGAGGCACTGGCACTGATCTGGGCATTGAAACATTTTGAGGTTTACGTGGGTGGTGGAGTAAGACCTTTGGTGGTATATACTGATCATAACCCCCTAACCTTTCTCCACTCACTTCAAAACCCAAACCAAAGGCTTATGCGTTGGTGTCTTTTCCTTCAGCCGTATCATTTAGATGTACGTCATGTAAAAGGCACGGAAAATACAGTGGCTGATGCCTTGTCCCGAGCTGTAACTGTTTAAGTTAACTTGCGGTATTTTACTCCCTGCAGTGTCTCTTTCTTTCTGTCTCTGGTTTTCTCCTCTCTTAAATTGCTTCTCAGGTACCAAAGTTGCAGATGGGAGGATTCTGGAGGGTCATGTTTGAGATTACCTGCAGTGAGGATCCCAATCTTAAGGGAGGGGGTGTGACGACCCTCCCCCTTACCAGGCTGTGGGCCTGCTCGCCGCTAGTTTCCTGGTGGGAGGAGCTGGGACACTCACCTGCACCAATCAGCCCAGCTGATTGGAGCCTCCAGGAAGGCTTAAAAGACGGGCCTTCTGGGAGTCTCTCTCTCTCTCACAGCAGGGTCTGCTGCACCAGCCTCATCAGTTGTGCATTATATGGCAGTTGTGTAGCTAAATAAACGGTTGTTGGTTTAGATCTCTGTGTGGCCTCCCTTTTTGTTGCCGGCCTTGAGCCAGGTGGTAACACCTCTAAAAATCTCTAAGACCTGAATGACTATGAGAGAGAGACACAGAGCAAGAGAGACACAGACAAAGATAGAGAGAGAGAGTGAGTGAGTGAGTAAGAGAGAGAGGGAGGGAGAAAGAGAGACAGACAGTTTGATGGAGTGAGGGAGACAGACAGACAGGAGGTCTGACGATCTTTCCCTGAATATCTCCACGTCATGTGTGTCTGTGTGTTTATCAACATCACAAATTAGCTCAATCAAAAACACCTGTGTGCCTGCAGCCTTAACGTGGAGATAAAGCTGTGAAACACCTGTCAAACAAATCCTCAAAACCCCGATAACCGTAGCTCCTATTGCTCCGATATTAAAACTGGAGAGGAAGGATGACTTGGAGAACAGATCATGTGAAAATTGTGTCTGTAGTGTAAAAAATGTGGCTTCACTGGCGATCTAGAAACAGGGTACCGTGTTCTGTGGAAGATGTTCTTGAAGTAAGATTTAGCATTGGTCTCTATGGAGCAGATAGTTGGTTTTCCTCTCAATTAAAAGCTGTTGTGCCAAATGTGTAAATCTGTTGGATTCCACTCTCATTCTTCTAGACCAGCACACGATTAGCTAACTTTTTACCGAAAAATAATGCATGAAGAGTGAAAATTGTGGAGTCAATGGCAAAAGACAAATATTTTTTTCACAAGAATCTCAAGCTCCTCTTCACTCTAGCGATGAACATCACGCACTCTGAGCTGTGCAATACACACCCATTATTAAGTCAGAAAATGACTGACAAAATCATAAAAGTTAAAATGTGACAGTTCAAAAAGTGTAAAAGATATCAAAAAGCTTATAACATACAATAATAGCTCAGGGTTTTCTCAACATTTTACAGTTGAAATGGTATCTGTAGCTGAACGTATGAGGAAGAAGAAGGATTTGGAAGTTGAAAAGGATTTGAAAATATTCTCCAAAGAGATCACATTCAAAAAAAATTTGCAAAAAGCTTAATAATTCTAATGGTTTAAAGGTTAAAAACATACAAAGTCATAGCCGGCATGTCCTTAAAGAGCTGAACATTTTGATAGTTGAACGGTTTCTTTAATGAAATGTGGAAGGAGATGTAGTTGTAGTTATAGGCACATAGCTTTGACTTTTCTCTTATGGTGGACGGCTAGAATTACAGGCTTTCACGTGTTTCTCACATTTTCCTTTTTATACAACACAGGGCTGGTGGGTAGGATATAATAAATATGGTGTTTCAAACCCCCGTACAAACTCATGTGTGGATGCTTAAAGAACCAGAGGTAGACATGGAGTTGCTACAAATTAAGGTAAAATGTAAAATACTGATTTAGTGAGTGAGTTCTTTGATGAGACAGATAAAATATACCCAGAGCATGTGAATGTTTTTACCGATGGATCAAAAGATCCAGCTACAGACAGTACAGGATCTGCTGTTGCAGTTCCTAGTCACAAAGTTTTTATATTTAAACGCACTTTGGATTTTTTAGCTGTGTATACAGCTGAATTGTATGCAATTTTTTGGCCCTAGAGTGGGTTGAACAACACAGACCAGGCAAAGTCCTTATTTGCAGTGACTCCATGTCTGCACTCGTTAGTCTGAAGTCAGGTATGTCCAATACTCGACAAGATCTGTTACTAAAAATAATGTCAAATCACTCTAGAGCAATAGAACTAGGCACTGAAGTCATATTGATATGGATACCGGCCCATGTAGGTATCAGAGGAAATGAAAAGGTGGACAAACTAGCCAAACAAGCACTAAAGGAAAACAAAGTAGACGTATGTATCAAGTTATCCAAAGCAGAGGGAAAGGGCATCATCAGGAAAAATATCAACAAAGTATGGCAACAACATTGGGACCAGGAGACACCTAGATTAAATTCAGAGTAAAGTGAACAGTGTAAGATACAGGGGAGGAAACAGGAGAGAAGAGGTTACAATATCAAGATTAAGAATAGGGCACAGCAACCTACGCAGCACACTACACATGATAGGGAAGCATCCAACAGGTCTTTATGAGCACTGCCAGGCACCAGAAACTGTACAACATGTTATCACCGCCTTTATTAGACATAGTTCAGAAAGGAGGGGCATGCTGGGAGAAATTTAAAGAATGGGGATGAGAGGGAGAGAGCTGAATAATATACTGGAGTGGGGATCTAGTAATCTGGGAAGAAGGCTTTTTGCGAGCGACGGGACTGATGGGGAAAGTTTAGTAGTTGGGAACATAGAAACTGACTGAAACCGAAAGATGGCAGTCATGCAAAAAAAAGGATGCAAGCTGCCGTGAAACACCACAGAAGAAGAAGAAGAAGTAAACAACACAGCCGCTTGTAGCGTGAGCTGCTCGCACGTGTGAAGTTGGCTGGAAAACGATATCGTAGTCGTTGCGGAGGTAATTATTCCATTTGAGAGTAAACTACAATGTCTTCAGTTGAGTATTTCAGAGAGTTTATCAACGAGCGACTATCTGCTGCTGCTCAAGAAATATTCGGAGTTTTTGAAAAAACTATCTTCGAGTACGAGGAAGAGATCGACCGTCAGCGCAGACTGTTGGATATCGTTTGGAAACCTGTAGTAAAGTTACACAGGATAGGTTTGTACAACTTCATCATTTTAATACCACTAAACGGAGGAATTCCACTTAATACAAATTGTTTAAATGTGTAATGGTATTCAGGGTCGGAAACTAACGCTAGTCCGCTAGCCCGAGGCGAGTGGATTTTTGGAGGGACTACCTAAATTGTCATTCTCACTAGTCCTCATGGCGAGTGAAATTTGAGAGGCTTTATTCGTTATTTATGTCCGGAAAAAGACTTTCCCGATAAGTAAATGTAACTGTTGTGAATTCTTCACGGACAGAGACGATAAAGTGTATGCGCTTTTATTCTGAAACTGTATTTGACGTTGCGAACTGTTTCCGCTTCCGGTTGCGCTAACCGTACATCCTCCGTAGGACCAACGGTACAGTCAGATCGAGTCATTGATGATGTTATTCATCAACTGTAACTTTGAGCCTATGTGGCGTAACTGTTCCGTTTGTAGTTGTACTTATTTTCTTAAGTGCATTTACTGTCAGTAAGTGTTTGTCTTGTAATTAGCCGTTCAAATAATAGACCAAAGTTGAGCTAAGTGGCTAATCTGGCTAGCGAGCCTGTATTCCTGTGAATGTATGTGTGTTTGCTTTAGGTTTTACTATTGCTAATGCTTCGGTTCTGTAATTCGTTTTCTGTGTTTATTCCAGAAACTCGGTCAACTTCGATAAACTCGTTCAACATCTTTCAACATCTGTAAAATCTGTCACCAAACTATAACACTGTATGCCAGACTGAATACAGTAACGTATGGAACAAACAGATGTCTGCGTGTTCTCTGACCGGAACCCTGTAGTGGTCAATAATCATCTTTACACCAGTCTCTCAGGGGTCGAATCCCCAACAGTAACATTCCACTATTCCCCAAATTGTTGAGGATATTAGACTATTTTGTTTAGATTATAATTTTTTGTTTACGCAATGTGAAAGGCACTATATTCATCGATCAGGCCTCTCGTTCAGTTTCACCAGCGGCCCGCCAAGATTCGTCTGCGGAAGAAATATAGATGGTGAAGCTCTTATCACTGCAGCACATGAACTAACACCCAATATCTTTCTGTGATCTAACAAAAATACTTCATCTAAAATTAGAACAAATGCCTGCTTTATTCATAGACTGCGTATTGTTTTGGGCACCGAGCGTTCACTGCTTGAACTGCCGTGGTGACATGCTGTTACTCCCCACGGCGGAATATAGCTACATTTTTAGCCGGTACGTTCCATAGCGGAATTCCTCAACTTGACATAAATGCTGAACTTGATGTACCCATGCTAGCTGAATGAACATTATAGCCTTATAGCCCTTGACGTTGTTCTTCTGCTTCCTGTGTAATTATAATATCGCGACATCATGATGTAACATGCATCAATCCCTACACATCCCTACACCCCGTGATTGGTACATTCCCCAAAGCTTCATGAAGGACTAGTAAAGATTGTTCAGGACTAGTAGTTTTATGAACCTACTAGTCCTTGGGACTAGTACTGATTTTGAGTTAGTTTCATACCCTGGTATTAATCAATGCTGCATTCACGTGGATTCAGGCAGATGGTAGACAGCAAATCAGATATTTTCGCCATGATGGAAAACGATATATTTGATACAACTATTTAGTGACTATTGTTTTATTTAGTTCTTCACAGATTCTCGCGTTATATAGCTGAAAATGTGCTTTCTTTTAATAATCTATTGCAAACTTAAGCAACTATCTCCAGTGTGAGGGAGCTACGTAACATTCGGTTGCAAATTCTATTTATTCCAATACCGATTTTTTAGACGAAACGAGTCCACTCAAGTGACACATGTTTGCACAAAACAGGCTCCAAAGACGATTATGTGTTTTTTTACCAACTTTATTATTTCAAAGGAAGAGCAACGTGCTCCCTTCCTGTTTCAACACATAAACAACAAGCGACGTTTCAAACTCGAGTGGACTCGTTTCGTCTAAAGACTCTCCAACGTGGAATCCGGTATGTTTTGACCATAGGCTGTAAATGAGAAGGTTTGACACTGTAATGAAAAACTAAACAATGCGGCATTCACGAGGACAGCTACGTGTTCTCTTCCTATTTTCAACAGCTGCCGTAACTACGACAACAACAAACGCATTCGGCTGAAAGTCGCCAGTTAACATGGTCCCTTGTTAAACCGTAACACCGGCATTCTCTTCCGGGTTCACTTCATTTTCCCTCCCTGTCCTCGTCCACTGTCATGATATCCGGTGTGCTGTATGCCTGGTTTCATGTGAATGCACTGTTTGCATTTGTCCTTCATCATCACAGTCACATCATTTATGTTGCTCTCTGTCCCTCCAGAGCTCCCACAGCAACATGTCTGTAAGGAGGAGGAGGTTCTCTCTGACCAGCAGCTCTGTATTCAGGAGAGGAACTCCAGTCTGGACCAAGAGGACCCAGATCCTCCACAGATTAAAGAGGAACAGGAGGAACTCGAACTGAAGCAGGAGACTGAGACCTTCATGTTGACTCCTATTTATGTGGAAAGTAACCACAGTGAACCAGAACCAACAAGAGACCACCAGCTCCTCTCCAACAACTCTCATGTAGCTGAGAGCCAAGATCAGAAAGAAGGCCACCATGGAGACTCGGAGTCAACTAGCGATTCAGAGCCAGAGACAAAGAAAAGACATCACGAAAACAGAAGTCACTGTAACAATATTAACATCTTGTTAAAGACTTGCAGTGATCCTCAAACAGGTAAAGCACTTTTCCAATGTGACACGTGTGGAGAAGCTTTCAAGTTCAGGTCGCATTTCAACAAACACCTGAGAACCCACTCAGATGAGAAGTCACATTCTTGCAGCTTCTGTGGGAAAAGATTCAGTAAGATATCCTCATTGAAGATTCATATGAAACTCCACACAAGTGACGAGCCGCATTCTTGCAAAACATGTGGAAAAGATTTTCGACGTAGTTGTCACTTGATGGCCCACATGAGAACACACACAGGTGAGAAGCTGTATTCTTGCGAAACATGTGGAACATATTTATTTTCGCCAGCAGGTGGCGCTGTGAGTCTTAGTGAAAATGAGCTTGTAGACATCCTCAGGCCATGCGTTTGGGACCGTTTGGAACAAGTCCAGCTGAGTTACATCAATATTTTTGATGGGGAATCATGTAAAGTAGCCGCCGGCTACGGCTACGCCATTCGACCAAATCTAAAGTTTTTAATAATTTTGAATCACAAAGGTATGTAGATATTCAGCCGGTGTTCACAACTTTATCTTCATGTGTGTAAGAGATGCAATTTGAAATATACACCTTGAAAACTGCAAACCTATCTGTCATGTTTTTATGTTTGTTAAATTCTCAGTAGCGATAACTAAATGATGTTTATTATACATATTCCAAACAAAACACTTTAAAAACTCTAAAATAATAATTTAAATTAATCATTTATTTTTTGCTTATTTTGGTCAGACACATATGCATGCTGATTACCGTAATATGTGTGGTATTTGTTATATGGAGGGGACTTAGGACCCAGGGGAATGTAGGTGAAGGAAACGGGAAGAGACGCCACACAAACAGCTGTTCACCGCTGGCTGCCTGGTTCTTGTGTAAAAAAATGTCTGCTTAATAATAATTTAAAAAACTGCGTTAACGAGCGATAAAATAATTGTCGGCGTTAACTAATTAATGCGTTGACTAGCCCAGCACTACTATATATATGTATGTATGAACATAAACCTTTCAACAACAATGGGAATTGAGGTGATAGTGCAGTATGTCTGATTAATTGTTCATCAGAGTGACGGCCAGTGGAAAGAAGCTGTTCCTGTGCTTTCTCTTAATAATCTATTGCAAATTTAAGCAACTATCTCCAGTGTGAGGGAGCTACGTAACATTCAGTTGCAAATTCTATTTAATCCAAAACCGATGCTGGTATTCTCTTCCCGGGTTCACCTAATTTTACCTCCCGGTCCTCGTCCACTGTCATGATATCCGGTGTGCTGTATGCATGGTTTCATGTGAATGCACTGTTTGCATTTGTCCTTTATCATCACAGTCGTATCTTATTCATGTTGCTCTCTGTCCCTCCAGAGCTCCCACAGCAACATGTCTGTAAGGAGGAGGAGGTTCTCTCTGACCAGCAGCTCTGTATTCAGGAGAGGAACTCCAGTCTGGACCAAGAGGACCCAGATCCTCCACAGATTAAAGAGGAACACGAGGAACTCGAACTGAAGCAGGAGACTGAGACCTTCACGTTGACTCCTATTTATGAGGAAAGTAACCACAGTGAACCAGAACCAACAAGAGACCACCAGCTCCTCTCCAACAACTCTCATGTAGCTGAGAGCCAAGATCAGAAAGAAGGCCACCATGGAGACTCGGAGTCAACTAGCGATTCAGAGCCAGAACCAAAGAAAAGACATCACGAAAACAGAAGTCACTGTAACGATATTAACAACTTGTTAAAGACTTACAGTGATCCTCAAACAGGTAAACCACTTTTCCAATGTGACACGTGTGGAGAAGCTTTCAAGTTCAGGTCGCATTTCAACAAACACCTGAGAACCCACTCAGATGAGAAGTCACATTCTTGCAGCTTCTGTGAGAAAAGATTCAGTAAGATATCCTCATTGAAGACTCATATGAAAATCCACACAAGTGACAAGCTGCATTCTTGCAAAACATGTGGAAAAGATTTTCGATGTAGTAGTAGCTTGATGGTTCACATGAGAACACACACAGGTGAGAAGCCGTATTCTTGCAAAACATGTGGAAAAGATTTTGGACAAAGTGGTCACTTGAAAGAACACATGAGAATCCACACAGGTGAGAAGCCGTATTCTTGCAAAACATGTGGAAAAGATTTTTGACATAGTAGTCACTTGATGGTTCACATGAGAACACACACAGGTGAGAAGCCGTATTCTTGCAAAACATGTGGAAAAGATTTTGGATATAGTTGTCACTTGATAACCCACATGAGAACACACACAGATGAGAAGCCGTTTTCTTGCAAAACATGTGCAAAAGATTTTGGACATAGTAGTAACTTGATGGTCCACATGAGAATTCACACAGGTGAGAAGCCGTATTCTTGCAAAACATGTGGAAAAGATTTTCGACGTCGCAGTGACTTGAATTCCCACATGAGAACACACACGGGTGAGAAGCCGTATTCTTGCAAAATTTGTGAAAAAGATTTTGGACAAAGTAGTCACTTGATAGAACACATAAGAACACACACAGGTGAGAAGCCGTATTCTTGCAAAATATGTGGAAAAGATTTTCGACGTAGAAGTGACTTGATGGTCCACATGAGAATCCACACAGGTGAAAAGCTGTATTCTTGCAAAACATGTGGAAAAGATTTTGGACATAGTAATTACTTGATGGTCCACATGAGAACACATACAGGTGAGAAGCCGTATTCTTGCAAAACATGTGGAAAAGATTTTGTACAAAGAAGTCACCTGATGGCCCACATGAGAACACACACAGGTGAGAAGCCGTATTCTTGCAAAACATGTGGAAAAGATTTTCGACGTAGAAGTGACTTGATGGTCCACATGAGAACCCACACAGGTGAGAAGCCGTATTCTTGCAAAACATGTGGACAAGAGTTCAGACACAGAAGTGCCATGTTGGTTCACATGAGAAGAGCCCACACTGGGGAGGAGCCGTAACTCTGCAAGACCTGCGGGAAGACATACTGTGATTGCCATCAATTTGCAAGGCATAAAAGATTGCATACAGACAAGTAGCCTTGTATTTGCAAAATACATGGGAGACAATTCAGTTCTTGTGTTCATGTGTTCAAAGGGCAAAATTCCTCTAAAAATCTCTCAGACCTGAATGACTGTATGAGAGAGAGACACAGAGCAAGAGAGACACAGACAAAGATAGAGAGACAGACAGTTTGATGGAGTGAGGGAGACAGACAGACAGGAGGTCTGACGATCTTTCCCTGAATATCTCCACGTCATGTGTGTCTGTGTGTTTATCAACATCACAAATTAGCTCAATCAAAAACACCTGTGTGCCTGCAGCCTTAACGTGGAGATAAAGCTGTGAAACACCTGTCAAACAAATCCTCAAAACCCCGATAACCGTAGCTCCTATTGCTCCGATATTAAAACTGGAGAGGAAGGATGACTTGAAGAACAGATCATCTGAAAATTGTGTCTGTAGTGTAAAAAATGTGGCTTCACTGGTGATCTAGAAACGGGGTACCGTGTTCTGTGGAAGATGTTCTTGAAGTAAGATTTAGCATTGGTCTCTATGGAGCAGATAGTTGGTTTTCCTCTCAATTAAAAGCTGTTGTGCCAAATGTGTAAATCTGTTGGATTCCACTCTCATTCTTCTAGACCAGCACACGATTAGCTAACTTTTTACCGAAAAAGAATGCATGAAGAGTGAAAATTGTGGAGTCAATGGCAAAAGACAAATATTTTTTTCACAAGAATCTCAAGCTCCTCTTCACTCTAGCGATGAACATCACGCACTCTGAGCTGTGCAATACACACCCATTATTAAGTCAGAAAATGACTGACAAAATCATAAAAGTTAAAATGCAACAGTTCAAAAAGTGTAAAAGATATCAAAAAGCTTATAACATACAATAATAGCTCAGGGTTTTCTCAACATTTTACAGTTGAAATGGTATCTGTAGCTGAACGTATGAGGAAGAAGAAGGATTTGGAAGTTGAAAAGGATTTGAAAATATTCTCCAAAGAGATCACATTCAAAAAAAATTAGCAAAAAGCTTAATAATTCTAATGGTTTAAAGGTTAAAAACATACAAAGTCATAGCCGGCATGTCCTTAAAGAGCTGAACATTTTGATAGTTGAACGGTTTCTTTAATGAAATGTGGAAGGAGATGTAGTTGTAGTTATAGGCACATAGCTTTGACTTTTCTCTTATGGTGGACGGCTAGAATTACAGGCTTTCACGTGTTTCTCACATTTTCCTTTTTATACAACACAGGGCTGGTGGGTAGGATATAATAAATATGGTGTTTCAAACCCCCGTACAAACTCATGTGTGGATGCTTAAAGAACCAGAGGTAGACATGGAGTTGCTACAAATTAAGGTAAAATGTAAAATACTTATTTAGTGAGTGAGTTCTTTGATGAGACCGATAAAATATACCCAGAGCATGTGCATGTTTTTACCGATGGATCAAAAGATCCAGCTACAGACAGTACAGGATCTGCTGTTGCAGTTCCTAGTCACAAAGTTTTTATATTTAAACGCACTTTGGATTTTTTAGCTGTGTATACAGCTGAATTGTATGCAATTTTTTGGCCCTAGAGTGGGTTGAACAACACAGACCAGGCAAAGTCCTTATTTGCAGTGACTCCATGTCTGCACTCGTTAGTTTGAAGTCAGGTATGTCCAATACTCGACAAGATCTGTTACTAAAAATAATGTCAAATCACTCTAGAGCAGTAGAACTAGGCACTGAAGTCATATTTATATGGATACCGGCCCATGTAGGTATCAGAGGAAATGAAAAGGTGGACAAACTAGCCAAACAAGCACTAAAGGAAAACAAAGTAGACGTATGTATCAAGTTATCCAAAGCAGAGGGAAAGGGCATCATCAGGAAAAATATCAACAAAGTATGGCAACAACATTGGGACCAGGAGACACCTAGATTAAATTCAGAGTAAAGTGAACAGTGTAAAATACAGGGGAGGAAACAGGAGAGAAGAGGTTACAATATCAAGATTAAGAATAGGGCACAGCAACCTACGCAGCACACTACACATGATAGGGAAGCATCCAACAGGTCTTTATGAGCACTGCCAGGCACCAGAAACTGTACAACATGTTATCACCGCCTGTATTAGACATAGTTCAGAAAGGAGGGGCATGCTGGGAGAAATGCAAAGAATGGGGATGAGAGGGAGAGAGCTGAATAATATACTGGAGTGGGGATCTAGTAATCTGGGAAGAAGGTGCTTAACAAACTTTTTGCGAGCGACGGGACTGATGGGGAAAGTTTAGTAGTTGGGAACATAGAAACTGACTGAAACCGAAAGATGGCAGTCATGCAAAAAAAAGGATGCAAGCTGCCGTGAAACACCACAGAAGAAGAAGAAGAAGAAGTAAACAACACAGCCGCTTGTAGCGTGAGCTGCTCGCACGTGTGAAGTTGGCTGGAAAACGATATCGTAGTCGTTGCGGAGGTAATTATTCTATTTGAGAGTAAACTACAATGTCTTCAGTTGAGTATTTCAGAGAGTTTATCAACGAGCGACTATCTGCTGCTGCTGCTCAAGAAATATTAGGAGTTTTTGAAAAAACTATCTTCGAGTACGAGGAAGAGATCGACCGTCAGCGCAGACTGTTGGATATCGTTTGGAAACCTGTAGTAAAGTTACACAGGATAGGTTTGTACAACTTCATCATTTTAATACCACTAAACGGAGGAATTCCACTTAATGCAAATTGTTTAAATGTGTACTGGTATTAATCAATGCTGCATTCACGTGGATTCAGGCAGATGGTAGACAGCAAATCAGATATTTTTGCCATGATGGAAAACGATATATTTGATACAACTATTTAGTGACTATTGTTTTATTTAGTTCTTCACAGACTGTAGCGTTATATAGCTGAAAAATGTGCTTTCTTTTAATAATCTATTGCAAACTTAAGCAACTATCTCCAGTGTGAGGGAGCTACGTAACATTCGGTTGCAAATTCTATTTATTCCAATACCGATGCCGGTGTTACGGGTTAACAAGGGACCATGTTAACTGGCGACTTTCAGCCGAATGCGTTTGTTGTTGTCGTAGTTACGGCAGCTGTTGAAAATAGGAAGAGAACACGTAGCTGTCCTCGTGAATGCCGCATTGTTTAGTTTTTCATTACAGTGTCAAACCTTCTCATTTACAGCCTATGGTCAAAACATACCGGATTCCACGTTGGAGAGTCTTTAGACGAAACGAGTCCACTCTAGTTTGAAACGTTGCTTGTTGTTTATGTGTTGAAACAGGAAGGGAGCACGTTGCTCTTCCTTTGAAATAATAAAGTTGGTAAAAAAACACATAATCGTCTTTGGAGCCTGTTTTGTGCAAACATGTGTCACTCGAGTGGACTCGTTTCGTCTAAAGACTCTCCAACATGGAATCCGGTATGTTTTGACCATAGACTGTAAATGAGAAGGTTTGACACTGTAATGACAAACTAAACAATGCGGCATTCACAAGGACAGCTATGTGTTCTCTTCCTATGTTCAACAGCTGCCGTAACTACGACAACAACAAACGCATTCGGCTGAAAGTCGCCAGTTAACATGGTCCCTTGTTAAACCGTAACACCGGCATTCTCTTCCGGGTTCACCTCATTTTCCCTCCCTGTCCTCGTCCACTGTCATGATATCCGGTGTGCTGTATGCCTGGTTTCATGTGAATGCACTGTTTGCATTTGTCCTTCATCATCACAGTCACATCATTTATGTTGCTCTCTGTCCCTCCAGAGCTCCCACAGCAACATGTCTGTAAGGAGGAGGAGGTTCTCTCTGACCATCAGCTCTGTATTCAGGAGAGGAACTCCAGTCTGGACCAAGAGGACCCAGATCCTCCACAGATTAAAGAGGAACACGAGGAACTCGAACTGAAGCAGGAGACTGAGACCTTCACGTTGACTCCTATTTATGAGGAAAGTAACCACAGTGAACCAGAACCAACAAGAGACCACCAGCTCCTCTCCAACAACTCTCATGTAGCTGAGAGCCAAGATCAGAAAGAAGGCCACCATGGAGACTCGGAGTCAACTAGCGATTCAGAGCCAGAGACAAAGAAAAGACATCACGAAAACAGAAGTCACTGTAACGATATTAACATCTTGTTAAAGACTTGCAGTGATCCTCAAACAGGTAAACCACTTTTCCAATGTGACACGTGTGGAGAAGCTTTCAAGTTCAGGTCGCATGTCCTTCATCATCACAGTCACATCATTTATGTTGCTCTCTGTCCCTCCAGAGCTCCCACAGCAACATGTCTGTAAGGAGGAGGAGGTTCTCTCTGACCAGCAGCTCTGTATTCAGGAGAGGAACTCCAGTCTGGACCAAGAGGACCCAGATCCTCCACAGATTAAAGAGGAACACGAGGAACTCGAACTGAAGCAGGAGACTGAGACCTTCATGTTGACTCCTATTTATGAGGAAAGTAACCACAGTGAACCAGAACCAACAAGAGACCACCAGCTCCTCTCCAACAACTCTCATGTAGCTGAGAGCCAAGATCAGAAAGAAGGCCACCATGGAGACTCGGAGTCAACTAGCGATTCAGAGCCAGATACAAAGAAAAGACATCACGAAAACAGAAGTCACTGTAACGATATTAACAACTTGTTAAAGACTTGCAGTGATCCTCAAACAGGTAAACCACTTTTCCAATGTGACACGTGTGGAAAGGCTTTCAAGTTCAGGTCGCATTTCGACAAACACCTGAGAACCCACTCAGATGAGAAGTCACATTCTTGCAGCTTCTGTGAGAAAAGATTCAGTAAGATATCCTCATTGAAGGCTCATATAAAAATCCACACAAGTGACAAGCTGCATTCTTGCAAAACATGTGGAAAAGATTTTCGACGTAGTGGTCACTTGAAAGAACACATGAGAACACACACAGGTGAGAAGCCTTATTCTTGCAAAACATGTCGACAAGAGTTCAGACACAAAGCTGCCATGTTGGTTCACATGAGAACACACACAGGTGAGAAGCCTTATTCTTGCAAAACATGTGGAAAAGATTTTGGACGTAGTGGTAATTTGAAAGAACACATGAGAACACACACAGGTGAGAAGCCGTATTCTTGCAAAACATGTGGAAAAGATTTTGGACGTAGTTGTAGTTTGAAAGAACACATGAGAACCCACACAGGTGAGAAGCCGCATTCTTGCAAAACATGTGGAAAAGATTTTCGACGTAGTAGTCACTTGAATTCCCACATGAGAACACACACAGATGAGAAGCCGTATTCTTGCAAAACATGTGGAAAAGATTTTCTACGTAGTAGTCACTTGAATTCCCACATGAGAACACACACAGGTGAGAAGCCGTATTCTTGCAAAACATGTGGAAAAGATTTTGGACATAGTAATTACTTGATGGTCCACATGAGAATCCACACAGGTGAGAAGCCGTATTCTTGCAAAACATGTGGAAAAGAGTTCAGACAAAGTAGTAGCTTGATGGTCCACATGAGAACCCACACAGGTGAGAAGCCGTATTCTTGCAAAACATGTGGAAAAGATTTTCGATGTAGAAGTCACTTGATAGATCACATGAGAACACACACAGGCGAGAAGCCGTATTCTTGCAAAACATGTGGAAAAGATTTCAGACTCAGAGGTGCTATGCTGGTTCACATGAGAAGAGCCCACACTGGGGAGGAGCCGTACCTCTGCAAGACCTGCGGGAAGACATACTGTGATTCGAATCAATTGGCAAAGCATAAAAGATTGCATACAGACAAGTAGTCTTGTATTTGCAGTTCTTGAGTTCATAATTCCTGCAAATGTTTGACCAATTTGATTTTTCTTTTGTTTTTAGAATGTGTTTACTTCAGTAATCTGAGTAGATTGTGAACAGTGATGTTTAGGCTGAGAGCCTCTGCTGTGAAAGAATGAGCCTCAGCAATAGTAAGGAAAAGTCAATGAACAGTAAGGATCAGGGCTCAAAGGGAAGTGAGCTACAAAATGCTCTTTTTTGATCTCATGTATGTATTCTAACAATAAAGCGTTGGGAGGTGATGATGTAAGAATACCAGATTCACACTGAGGTCTAAAGTTTTACGTATATTCTGTTCATCAAGGCTGCAGATGTGTCTCACTGACCTCGAGAGTAAAAGTAGTCTGTGAAGAATAGTTATTTTACGAGTGAGTTATACCATGCGAGAGGTGTTTCAATGTTTCATCTCGCCGGCTGTAGATTGTTAATTAATGATTTAATACCGTAGCTGATGGATACTGATAGTTTGATCAGTGGAGCTGCCTCATGTTGAACAAGCTGTGGTGGAATGCAGGGTCGGAAACTAACGCTAGTCCGCTAGCCCGAGGCGAGTGGATTTTTGGAGGGACTACCTAAATTGTCATTCTCACTAGTCCTCATGGCGAGTGAAATTTGAGAGGCTTTATTCGTTATTTATGTCCGGAAAAAGACTTTCCCGATAAGTAAATGTAACTGTTGTGAATTCTTCACGGACAGAGACGATAAAGTGTATGCGCTTTTATTCTGAAACTGTATTTGACGTTGCGAACTGTTTCCGCTTCCGGTTGCGCTAACCGTACATCCTCCGTAGGACCAACGGTACAGTCAGATCGAGTCATTGATGATGTAATTCATCAACTGTAACTTTGAGCCTATGTGGCGTAACTGTTCCGTTTGTAGTTGTACTTATTTTCTTAAGTGCATTTACTGTCAGTAAGTGTTTGTCTTGTAATTAGCCGTTCAAATAATAGACCAAAGTTGAGCTAAGTGGCTAATCTGGCTAGCGAGCCTGTATTCCTGTGAATGTATGTGTGTTTGCTTTAGGTTTTACTATTGCTAATGCTTCGGTTCTGTAATTCGTTTTCTGTGTTTATTCCAGAAACTCGGTCAACTTCGATAAACTCGTTCAACATCTTTCAACATCTGTAAAATCTGTCACCAAACTATAACACTGTATGCCAGACTGAATACAGTAACGTATGGAACAAACAGATGTCTGCGTGTTCTCTGACCGGAACCCTGTAGTGGTCAATAATCATCTTTACACCAGTCTCTCAGGGGTCGAATCCCCAACAGTAACATTCCACTATTCCCCAAATTGTTGAGGATATTAGACTATTTTGTTTAGATTATAATTTTTTGTTTACGCAATGTGAAAGGCACTATATTCATCGATCAGGCCTCTCGTTCAGTTTCACCAGCGGCCCGCCAAGATTCGTCTGCGGAAGAAATATAGATGGTGAAGCTCTTATCACTGCAGCACATGAACTAACACCCAATATCTTTCTGTGATCTAACAAAAATACTTCATCTAAAATTAGAACAAATGCCTGCTTTATTCATAGACTGCGTATTGTTTTGGGCACCGAGCGTTCACTGCTTAAACTGCCGTGGTGACATGCTGTTACTCCCCACGGCGGAATATAGCTACATTTTTAGCCGGTACGTTCCATAGCGGAATTCCTCAACTTGACATAAATGCTGAACTTGATGTACCCATGCTAGCTGAATGAACATTATAGCCTTATAGCCCTTGACGTTGTTCTTCTGCTTCCTGTGTAATTATAATATCGCGACATCATGATGTAACATGCATCAATCCCTACACCCCGTGATTGGTACATTCCCCAAAGCTTCATGAAGGACTAGTAAAGATTGTTCAGGACTAGTAGTTTTATGAACCTACTAGTCCTTGGGACTAGTACTGATTTTGAGTTAGTTTCATACCCTGGTGGAATGTAACTACATTTACCTAAATACTGTATTGATGTACAACGTTTTGTCCTCAGATGGCTAAGATTTCATGGAAATTATACATGAAATATTGAACATTTAAAAAAAATATCAAATTTGAAGGTATTTGTACTTTGATTCTGCCTACTTTCAGTTTATTTGATGTTACATATACTTTACAAACAAATATTGTACTTTTTAGTCCACTACTATTTGACAGCTATAGTTAATTGCTGATTAAGATTTTTATAAACCAAAATGTATAGTGCATTAAATATGATCTCTTGTTAAATGATGTGTCAGTGTGTGAACCTAGTAAAAATGAAATACCTCCACCATAACTATCTGCAAGAACACTAACACTTATATATAACAAATATTTGAATAACACTTCCACTCAATCAACAAACCAGGTGATGTTCTGCAGCCCTTGTATCTATAGGCACATAGCTTTGACTTTTCTCTTTCGGTGGATGGTGAGAATTACAGGCTTTCACGTGTTTCTCACGTTTTCCTTTTCATACAACACAGGGCTGGTGGGAAGAATATAATAAATATGGTGTTTCAAACCCCCGTGCAGTAGGCGATAGGTATGCACCTGCTATCAGTTTGATATCCACTATTCAAACCGAGAGAAGAAGGAGCACAACATTAAAAAAGCGGAACGAAAAAAGTAACTCGCTTCCACATTCGGAACTTAACAGTGTGACATCCAGCGGAAGTAAACAACACAGCCGCTTGTAGCGTGAGCTGCTCGCATGTGTGAAGTTGGCTGGAAAATGATATCGTAGTCGTTGCGGAGGTAATTATTCCATTTGAGAGTAAACTACAATGTCTTCAGTTGAGTATTTCAGAGAGTTTGTCAACGAGCGACTATCTGCTGCTGCTGAAGAAATATTCGGAGTTTTTGAAAAAACTATCTTCGAGTACCAGGAAGAGATCGACCGTCAGCGCAGACTGTTGGATATCGTTTGGAAACCTGTAATAAAGTTACATAGGATAGGTTTGTACAACTTCATCATTTTAATACCAATAAACAGAGGAATTCCACTTAATCCAAATTGTTTTAATGTGTAATGGTATTAATCAATGCTGCATTCACGTGGATTCAGGCACATAACTGCAAACTCGTCGCTTTTCTGCGACAGCAACATGCCCTCTCATCACACTGTTCACTGTAATGACCACAGCCAGTGTACTTCCAGTCCCAACAGTCCCACGTGCAGTTGCTCCCAAGGGCCCTGAAGTAATGAGAGAGTGTTAAGGAGCCTGTACCTTCATTTCAGTGGGTTGCTAATGCAGAGGTGTGTATTTTCCAATGTGACACGTGTGGAGAAGCTTTCAATTTCAGGTCGCATTTCAACAAACACCTGAGAACCCACTCAGATGAGAAGTCACATTCTTGCAGCTTCTGTGGGAAAAGATTCAGTAAGATATCCTCATTGAAAATTCATATGAAACTCCACACAAGTGACGAGCCGCATTCTTGCAAAACATGTGGAAAAGATTTTCGACGTAGTTGTCACTTGATGGCCCACATGAGAACACACACAGGTGAGAAGCTGTATTCTTGCGAAACATGTGGAACATATTTATTTTCGCCAGCAGGTGGCGCTGTGAGTCTTAGTGAAAATGAGCTTGTAGACATCCTCAGGCCATGCGTTTGGGACCGTTTGGAACAAGTCCAGCTGAGTTACATCAATATTTTTGATGGGGAATCATGTAAAGTAGCCGCCGGCTACGGCTACGCCATTCGACCAAATCTAAAGTTTTTAATAATTTTGAATCACAAAGGTATGTAGATATTCAGCCGGTATTCACAACTTCATCTTCATGTGTGTAAAAGATGCAATTTGAAATATACACCTTGAAAACTGCAAACCTATCTATGTCATGTTTTTATGTTTGTTAAATTCTCAGTAGCGATAACTAAATGATGTTTATTATACATATTCCAAACAAAACACTTTAAAAACTCTAAAATAATAATTTAAATGAATCATTTATTTTTTGCTTTTTTTGGTATTTTGGTCAGACACATATGCATGCTGATTACCGTAATATGTGTGGTATTTGTTATATGGAGGGGACTTAGGACCCAGGGGAATGTAGGTGAAGGAAACGGGAAGAGACGCCACACAAACAGCTGTTCACCGCTGGCTGCCTGGTTCTTGTGTAAAAAAATGTCTGCTTAATAATAATTTAAAAAACTGCGTTAACGAGCGATAAAATAATTGTCGGCGTTAACTAATTAATGCGTTGACTAGCCCAGCACTACTATATATATGTATGTATGAACATAAACCTTTCAACAACAATGGGAATTGAGGTGATAGTGCAGTATGTCTGATTAATTGTTCATCAGAGTGACGGCCAGTGGAAAGAAGCTGTTCCTGTGCTTTCTCTTAATAATCTATTGCAAATTTAAGCAACTATCTCCAGTGTGAGGGAGCTACGTAACATTCAGTTGCAAATTCTGTTTAATCCAAAACCGATGCTGGTATTCTCTTCCCGGGTTCACCTAATTTTACCTCCCGGTCCTCGTCCACTGTCATGATATCCGGTGTGCTGTATGCATGGTTTCATGTGAATGCACTGTTTGCATTGGTCCTTTATCATCACAGTCGTATCTTATTCATGTTGCTCTCTGTCCCTCCAGAGCTCCCACAGCAACATGTCTGTAAGGAGGAGGAGGTTCTCTCTGACCAGCAGCTCTGTATTCAGGAGAGGAACTCCAGTCTGGACCAAGAGGACCCAGATCCTCCACAGATTAAAGAGGTACAGGAGGAACTCAAACTGAAGCAGGAGGGAGAGCAGCTTGAACTGAAGCAGGAGACTGAGACCTTCATGTTGACTCCTATTCATGAGGAAAGTAACCACACTGAACCAGAACCAACAAGAGACCACCAACTCCTCTCCAACAACTCTCATGTAGCTGAGAGCCAAGATCAGAAAGAAGGCCACCATGGAGACTCGGAGTCAACTAGCGATTCAGAGCCAGAAACAAAGAAAAGACAACACGAAAACAGAAGTCACTGTAACGATATTAACAACTTGTCAAAGACTGACAGTGATCCTCAAACAGGTAAAGCACTTTTCCATTGTGACACGTGTGGCGAAGCTTTCAAGTTCAGGTCGCATTTCGACAAACACCTGAGAACCCACTCAGATGAGAAGTCACATTCTTGCAGCTTCTGTGAGAAAAGATTCAGTAAGATATCCTCATTGAAGACTCATATAAAAATCCACACAGGTGAGAAGCCATTTTCTTGCAAAACATGTGGAAAATATTTTCGACGTAGAGGTGACTTGAATTTCCACATGAGAACACACACAGGTGAGAAGCCGTATTCTTGCAAAACATGTGGAAAAGATTTTGGACGTAGTAGTCACTTGATAGAACACATGAGAACCCACACAGGTGAGAAGCCGTATTCTTGCAAAACATGTGGAAAAGATTTTGGACAAAGTAGTAGCTTGATGGCCCACATGAGAACACACACAGGTGAGAAGCCGTATTCTTGCAAAACATGTGCAAAAGATTTTGGACAAAGTAGTAGCTTGATGACCCACATGAGAACACACACAGGTGAGAAGCCGTATTCTTGCAAAACATGTGCAAAAGATTTCAGACTCAGAGGTGCCATGTTGGTTCACATGAGAAGAGCCCACACAGGTGAGAAGCCATATTCTTGCAAAACATGTGGAAAAGATCTTGGACAAAGTAGTCACCTGATGGTCCACATGAGAATCCACACAGGTGAGAAGCCGTATTCTTGCAAAACATGTGGAAAAGATTTTGGACGTAGTAGTCACTTGATAGAACACATGAGAACACACACAGGTGAGAAGCCGTATTCTTGCAAAACATGTGGAAAAGATTTTGGACAAAGTAGTAGCTTGATGGTCCACATGAGAACCCACACAGGTGAGAAGCCGTATTCTTGCAAAACATGTGGAAAAGATTTTGGACAAAGTAGTAGCTTGATGGTCCACATGAGAACCCACACAGGTGAGAAGCCGTATTCTTGCAAAACATGTGGACAAGAGTTCAGACACAGAGCTGCCATGTTGGTTCACATGAGAAGAGCCCACACTGGGGAGGAGCCGTAACTCTGCAAGACCTGCAGGAAGACATACTGTGATTCGCATCAATTGGCAAGGCATAAAAGATTGCATACAGACAAGTAGCCTTGTATTTGCAAAATACATGGGAGATAATTCAGTTCTTGAGTTCATAGTTCCTGCAAATGTTTGACCAATTTGATTTTTCTTTTGTTTTTAGAATGTATTTACTTCAGTAATCTGAGTAGATTGTGAACAGTGATGTTTAGGCTGAGAGCTTCTCTGTATTGTTGAGTCAGTAATTTTGTCATCAGTACAATAGACAACTTTTCTTTTTTGTCTACGTTTCATTTATTTTATATTTCATGTATCTTGTAATCGCATCAACTTGATGAAATTGTTTTGGATTTTAGAGGTGGCACACAAACACAAATTGTAGATGGTGTGCTACATGGTGCTGTGAAAGAATCAGCCTCAGCAATAGTAAGGAAAAGTGAATGAACAGTAAGGATCAGGGCTCAAAGGGAAGTGAGCTACAAAATGCTCTTTTTTGATCTCATATATGTATTCTAACAATAAAGCGTTGGGAGGTGATGATGTAAGAATACCAGATTCACACTGAGGTCTAAAGCTTTACGTATATTCTGTTCATCAAGGCTGCAGATGTGTCTCACTGACCTCGAGAGTAAAAGTAGTCATAGTGAAGAATAGTTATTTTATGAGTGAGTTATACCATGTGAGAGGTGTTTCATCTCACTGGCTGTAGATTGTTAATTAATGATTTAATACCGTAGCTGATGGATATTGATAGTTTGATCAGTGGAGCTGCCTAATGTTGAACAAGCTGTGGTGGAATGTAACTACATTTACCTAAATACTGTATTGATGTACAATGTTTTTTGTCCTCGGATGGCTAAGATTCCATGGAAATTACACATGAAATATTGAACATTAAAAAATCAAAATCAATTTGAAGGTATTTGTACTTTGATTCTGCCTACTTTAATTTTATGTTACATATACTTTACAGGCAAATATTGTACTTTTTAGTCCACTACATTTATTTGACAGCTATAGTTATTTGCTGATTAAGATTTTTACAAACAAAAATGTATAGAGCATTAAATATGATCTCTTGTTAAATGATGTGTCAGTGTGTGAACCTAGTAAAAATGAAATAGCTCCACCATAACTATCTGCAAGAACGATATAACACTTATATATTTAAATAACACTTCCACTCAACTAACCAGGTGATGTTCCTGCAGCCCTTGTATCTATAGGCACATAGCTTTGACTTTTCTCTTATGGTGGATGGTGAGAATTACAGGCTTTCACGTGTTTCTCACGTTTTCCTTTTTGTACAACACAGGGCTGGTGGGTAGAATATAACTAGAAAATGCATTTCCTGCTGAAAATGCGTTGGAATGCTGAAAGCTGAAATGAATTGCAAAAAACTTGTTGAAAATACAGAAATGGGACACCACCTGTCTGAAAAATGTTGAAGGCCAAAAGCATTAAACTGCACTGCTGAAAACCCCGAGAAGGAAGAAGCTAAGGGCTGAATTACAATGCAGGAAAAGCTTGAAGCTAAACTATTTTACTGTCAAAGTAATACTAGTAAAAGTAGTAGTAGTATTAGTAGAAGTGGTAGGAATATTAGAAGGAGTAGTAGTAATAGCAGTAGAAGTAGTAGAACTATTTGTAGGAGTAGTAGTAATACTAGTAATAGCAGTAGTAGTGATCATAGTAGTAGTTGAATTAACAGTAGTAGTAGTAGAAGTAGTAGTAGAAGTAATAATAATACATTTTATTTATATAGCGCTTTTCATAGTACTCAAAGACACTTTACATTAAAATCATCATATATAAAAGCTATACACTAAAAACACAAAAAAAGGTCGCATTAAAAGCAGTTTTAAAAAGGTGCGTTTTGATTTGTGATTTGAATAAGTTTGATTTGAAGTAGTAGTAGTAGTATTGGTAGTAGCAGTAATAACAGCAGTAGTAGTAGTCATAGTCGTAGTAATAGCTTTAGTAGTGGTCGTAGTTGATAGAAAATTATTTGTAGAAGAAGTATTAGTAATAGCATTTGTAGTAGTAATAGTTGCAGTAATAGTAGTAGCAATAGCAGTTGTAGTAGTAGTAGAAGTGCTAGTTGTACTATAAATATTAGTAAAAGTATTAGCATTAGAATAAATACTAGTAGTAGCAGTAGTGATATTTGTAGTAGAAGTTGTAGTTGTATAAGTATTATTAGTAGTAAAATTATTAGTAATTAGAAGAAGTAGTAGTATCAGTAGTTGTAGTAATAGCTGTAGTAGTGGTCGTAGTAGTTAAAATAACTAGTAGTAGTAGAAGAAGTAGTAGTAGTAATAGTAATAGCAGTATTTGAAGTAGCAATGGTAGTAGTACTAGTAGTAGTCGTACTAATAGCTGTAGTAGAATTAGTACTGGTAGTAGCATGAATAGCAGTAGTAGTAGTGGTAGTTGTAGTATAAGCAGTGGTGGGCCGTCAGGGCCTGCAAGGCCTTCTCTGCTGGCCTAAACAGAAGTAGTGGTATCTGGTGACTTTCCAAACCCTCATGGCGACTTTTTTGTCAAAAGCTACTAGCGACAAATCTAGCGACTTTTTCTGGTGTTGTTGGAGACTTTTCTGGTGTTTTGACTCTGACGTGAAAGCACGTACTGTTTTGCACTGTCATGAACGAGCAGTGGGAGCTGCCGTGAGCCACCCCAAAGCACTCACAGGTGGCCACTCTCTCGCGCAGCAGTCCCAGCTGCAGTCAGAGAAGAGAGGAGACCCACTCTCAGCGTATTCATGTATCTGCACTCTGCAGTCAGTGTATTTATAGGTATTGAGCTTCAGTTTTACACGAAACAAATAATAACCGTAGCTGTGTTTCAGCTGCAGGACAGCAGAAGGCCCAGGTATAAAATGCACGGCCCGCCACTGGTAATAACAGTAGTGGTAGTAATAATATTGGTGGTAGCAGTAATAGCAGTAGTAGTAGTAGTAATAGTAGCACTAGTAGTAGTAATACTAGAAATATTAGCAGCAGTAGTAGTAGTTGTCGCAGTATTAGTAAGAGCATTAAGTATTTCAACAAAAAAGCCTAATTTTGAGCTTAATGTTTAAATAAAGTTAATCCATGGGGCTTTTATTGTGAAAGGGTGGGGCTGGGTGGGGGAGAGGAGACAGAATCATAATGTTTGACACACATACCCAGAAGTTATTAAGTGACAACCTTCATCACAAGCATTCCAGTTGGGTTTCACTCTGTGGGGCTTTTATTTTGAAAGGGTGGGACTGGGTGAGGGGGAGAGGAGACATAATTATAATGTTTGACACACATACCCAGAAGTTATTAAGTGACAACCTTCATCACAAGCATTCCAGTTGGATTTCACTCTGTGGGGCTTTTATTTTGAAAGGGTGGGACTGGATGGGGGAAAGAGGGGGAGAGGAGACATAATCATAATATTTGACAAACACAAACAGAGGTTATTAAATGACAGGCTTCATCACAAGCATTCCAGTTAGATTTTACTCTGTGGGGCTTTTATTTTGAAAGGGTGGGACTGGGTGGGGGAGAGAGGGGAAGAGGGGACATAATCATAATGTTTGACACTCACAAACAGCGTTTTTTTAAATGACAAGCTTCATCACAAGCATTTCAGTTAGAATTCACTCTGTGGGGCTTTTATTTTGAAATGAGGGGAGGGGAAAAGTCATCTAAAAATCTCTAAGACCTGAATGACTGTATGAGAGAGAGAGACACAGACAAAAAGATAGAGAGAGCGGAGAGAGAGAGACAGATTGAGTGAGTAAGAGAGAGAGGGAGGGAGACAGACAGACAGACAGACAGGAGGTCTAACGATCTTGCCCTGAATATCTCCAAGTCATGTGTGTCTGCATGTGTCTGTGTGTTTATCAACTTCACTAATTAGCTCAATCAAAAACACCTGTGTGCCTGCAGCCTTAACGTGGAGAAAAAGCTGTGAAACACCTGTCAAACAAATCCTCAAAACCCCCATAACCGTAGCTCCTATTGCTCCGATATTAAAACGGGAGAGGAAGGATCACTTGAAGAACAGATCCTGTGAAAATTGTGTCTGTAGTGTAAAAAATGTGGCTTCACTGGTGATCTAGAAACGGGGTACCGTGTTCTGTGGAAGATGTTCTTGAAGTAAGATTTAGCATTGGTCTCTATGGAGGAGATAGTTGGTTTTCCTCCCAATTAATAGCTGTTGTGCCAAATGTGTAAATCTGTTGGATTCCATTCTCATTCTTCTAGATCAGCACACGATTAGCTAACTTTTTACCGAAAAAGAATGCATGAAGAGTGAAAATTGTGGAGTCAATGAAAAATATCAACAAAGTATGGCAACAACATTGGGACCAGGAGACACCTAGATTAAATTCAGAGTAAAGTGAACAGTGTAAAATACAGGGGAGGAAACAGGAGAGAAGAGGTTACAATATCAAGATTAAGAATAGGGCACAGCAACCTACGCATCACACTACACATGATAGGGAAGCATCCAACAGGTCTTTATGAGCACTGCCAGGCACCAGAAACTGTACAACATGTTATCACCGCCTGTATTAGACATAGTTCAGAAAGGAGGGGCATGCTGGGAGAAATTTAAAGAATGGGGATGAGAGGGAGAGAGCTGAATAATATACTGGATTGGGGATCTAGTAATCTGGGAAGAAGGTGCAAACTTTTTGCGAGCAACGGGACTGATGGGGAAAGTTTAGTAGTTGGGAACATAGAAACTGACTGAAACCGAAAGATGGCAGTAATGCAAAAAAAAGGATGCAAGCTGCCGTGAAACACCACAGAAGAAGAAGAAGAAGTAAATAACACAGCCGCTTGTAGCGTGAGCTGCTCGCACGTGTGAAGTTGGCTGGAAAACGACATCGTAGTCGTTGCGGAGGTAATTATTCCATTTGAGAGTAAACTACAATGTCTTCAGTTGAGTATTTCAGAGAGTTTATCAACGAGCGACTATCTGCTGCTGCTGCTCAAGAAATATTCGGAGTTTTTGAAAAAACTATCTTCGAGTACCAGGAAGAGATCGACCGTCAGCGCAGACTGTTGGATATCGTTTGGAAACCTGTAGTAAAGTTACACAGGATAGGTTTGTACAACTTCATCATTTTAATACCACTAAACGGAGGCATTCCACTTAATCCAAATTGTTTAAATGTGTAATGGTATTAATCAATGCTGCATTCACGTGGATTCAGGCAGATGGTAGACAGCAAATCAGATATTTTTGCCATGATGGAAAACGATATATTTGATACAACTATTTAGTGACTACTGTTTTATTTAGTTGTTCACAGACTGTAGCGTTATATAGCTGAAAAATGTGCTTTCTTTTAATAATCTATTGCAAACTTAAGCAACTATCTCCAGTGTGAGGGAGCTACGTAACATTCGGTTGCAAATTCTATTTATTCCAATACCGATGCCGGTGTTACGGTTTAACAAGGGACCATGTTAACTGGCGACTTTCAGCCGAATGCGTTTGTTGTTGTCGTAGTTACGGCAGCTGTTGAAAATAGGAAGAGAACACGTAGCTGTCCTCGTGAATGCCGCATCAAAACATACCGGATTCCACGTTGGAGAGTCTTTAGACGAAACGAGTCCACTCGAGTTTGAAACGCCGCTTGTTGTTTATGTGTTGAAACAGGAAGGGAGCACGTTGCTCTTACTTTGAAATAATAAAGTTGGTAAAAAAACACATAATCGTCTTTGGAGCCTGTTTTGTGTAAACATGTGTCACTCGAGTGGACTCGTTTCGTCTAAAGACTCTCCAACATGGAATCCGGTATGTTTTGACCATAGACTGTAAATGAGAAGGTTTGACACTGTAATGACAAACTAAACAATGCGGCATTCACAAGGACAGCTTTGTGTTCTCTTCCTATGTTCAACACCTGCCGTAACTACGACAACAACAAACGCATTCGGCTGAAAGTCGCCATGGTCCCTTGTTAAACCGTAACACCGGCATTCTCTTCCGGGTTCACCTCATTTTACCTCCCTGTCCTCGTCCACTGTCATGATATCCGGTGTGCTGTATGCCTGGTTTCATGTGAATGCACTGTTTGCATTTGTCCTTCATCATCACAGTCACATCATTTATGTTGCTCTCTGTCCCTCCAGAGCTCCCACAGCAACATGTCTGTAAGGAGGAGGAGGTTCTCTCTGACCAGCAGCTCTGTATTCAGGAGAGGAACTCCAGTCTGGACCAAGAGGACCCAGATCCTCCACAGATTAAAGAGGAACACGAGGAACTCGAACTGAAGCAGGAGACTGAGACCTTCATGTTGACTCCTATTTATGAGGAAAGTAACCACAGTGAACCAGAACCAACAAGAGACCATCAGCTCCTCTCCAACAACTCTCATGTAGCTGAGAGCCAAGATCAGAAAGAAGGCCACCATGGAGACTCTGAGTCAACTAGCGATTCAGAGCCAGAACCAAAGAAAAGACATCACGAAAACAGAAGTCACTGTAACGATATTAACAACTTGTTAAAGACTGACAGTGATCCTCAAACAGGTAAACCACTTTTCCAATGTGACACGTGTGGAGAAGCTTTCAAGTTCAGGTCGCATTTCAACAAACACCTGAGAACCCACTCAGATGAGAAGTCACATTCTTGCAGCTTCTGTGAGAAAAGATTCAGTAAGATATCCTCATTGAAGACTCATATGAAAATCCACACAAGTGACAAGCTGCATTCTTGCAAAACATGTGGAAAAGATTTTGGACGTAGTAGTCACCTGATGGCCCACATGAGAACACACACAGGTGAGAAGCCGTATTCTTGCAAAACATGCGGAAAAGATTTTGGACGTAGTAATTACTTGAAGGTCCACATGAGAATCCACACAGGTGAGAAGCCGTATTCTTGCAAAACATGTGGAAAAGATTTTGGACGTAGCAGTGACTTGAATTCCCACATGAGAACACACACAGGTGAGAAGCCGTATTCTTGCAAAACATGTGGAAAAGATTTTGGACATAGTAATTACTTGATGGTCCACATGAGAACACACACAGGTGAGAAGCCGTATTCTTGCAAAACATGTGGAAAAGATTTTGGACAAAGTAGTAGCTTGATGACCCACATGAGAACACACACAGGTGAGAAGCCGTATTCTTGCAAAACATGTGGAAAAGAGTTCAGACACAGAGCTGCCATGTTGGTTCACATGAGAACACACACAGGTGAGAAGCCGCATTCTTGCAAAACATGTGGAAAAGATTTTCGACGTAGCAGTGACTTGAATTCCCACATGAGAACACACACAGGTGAGAAGCCGTATTCTTGCAAAACATGTGGAAAAGATTTTGGACATAGTAATTACTTGTTGGTCCACATGAGAACACACACAGGTGAGAAGCCGTATTCTTGCAAAACATGTGGAAAAGATTTTGGACAAAGTAGTAGCTTGATGGCCCACATGAGAACACACACAGGTGAGAAGCCGTATTCTTGCAAAACATGTGGAAAAGAGTTCAGACACAGAGGTGCCATTTTGGTTCACATGAGAACACACACAGGTGAGAAGCCGTATTCTTGCAAAACATGTGGAAAAGATTTTGGAAATAATAGTTGCTTGATGGTTCACATGAGAACACACACAGGTGAGAAGCCGTATTCTTGCAAAACATGTGGAAAAGATTTTGGAAAAAGTAGTTGCTTGACGGTTCACATGAGAACACACACAGGTGAGAAGCCGTATTCTTGCAAAACATGTGGAAAAGAGTTCAGACACAGAGGTGCCATTTTGGTTCACATGAGAACACACACAGGTGAGAAGCCGTATTCTTGCAAAACATGTGGAAAAGATTTTGGAAAAAGTAGTTGCTTGACGGTTCACATGAGAATCCACACAGGTGAGAAGCCGTATTCTTGCAAAACATGTGGAAAAGATTTTGGATGTAGTAGTTACTTGATGGTCCACATGAGAACACACACAGGTGAGAAGCCGTATCCTTGCAAAACATGTGGACGAGAGTTCAGACACAGACCTGCCATGTTGGTTCACATGAGAACACACACAGGT
This sequence comes from Leptoclinus maculatus, assembly GCA_032191485.1. Classification (NCBI taxonomy): domain Eukaryota; kingdom Metazoa; phylum Chordata; class Actinopteri; order Perciformes; family Stichaeidae; genus Leptoclinus; species Leptoclinus maculatus. The sequence continues at coordinate 28,926,954 of JAVDOI010000005.1, forward strand.
GAGAAGCCGTATTCTTGCAAAACATGTGGAAAAGATTTTGGACATAGTAGTCACTTGATGGTCCACATGAGAACACACACAGGTGAGAAGCCGTATTCTTGCAAAACATGTGGAAAAGTGTTCAGACACAGAGGTACCATGTTGGTTCACATGAGAAGAGCCCACACTGGGGAGGAGCCGTAACTCTGCAAGACCTGTGGGAAGACATACTGTGATTGCCATCAATTGGCAAGGCATAAAAGATTGCATACAGACAAGTAGCCTTGTATTTGCAAAATACATGGGAGACAATTCAGTTCTTGAGTTCATAGTTCCTGCAAATGTTTGACCAAATTGATTTTTCTTTTGTTTTTAGAATGTGTATTTACTTCAGTAATCTGAGTAGATTGTGAACAGTGATGTTTAGGCTGAGAGCTTCTCTGTATTGTTGAGTCAGTCATTTTGTCATCCGTACAATAGACAACTTTTCTTTTTTGTCTAAGTTTCATTTATTTTATATTTTATGTATTTTGTAATCGCATCAACTTGATGAAATTGTTTTGGATTTTAGAGGTGGCACACAAACACAAATTGTAGATGGTGTGCTACATGGTGCTGTGAAAGAATCAGCCTCAGCAATAGTAAGGAAAAGTCAATGAACAGTAAGGATCAGGGCTCAAAGGGAAGTGAGCTACAAAATGCTCTTTTTTTGATCTCATGTATGTATTCTAACAATAAAGCGTTGGGAGGTGATGATGTAAGAATACCAGATTCACACTGAGGTCTAAAGCTTTACGTATATTCTGTTCATCAAGGCCGCAGATGTGTCTCACTGACCTCGAGAGTAAAAGTAGTCGGTGAAGAATAGTTATTGTACGAGTGAGTTATACCATGTGAGAGGTGTTTCAATGTTTCATCTCACTGGCTGTAGATTGTTAATTAATGATTTAATACCGTAGCTGATGGATACTGATAGTTTGATCAGTGGAGCTGCCTCATGTTGAACAAGCTGTGGTGGAATGTAACTACATTTACCTAAATACTGTATTGATGTATAACGTTTTGTCCTCAGATGGCTAAGATTTCATGGAAATTACACATGAAATATTGAACATTAAAAAATAAAAATCAATTTGAAGGTATTTGTACTTTGATTCTGCCTACTTTCATTTTATGTTACATATACTTCTACTTTACAGGCAAATGTTGTACTTTTTAGTCCACTACATTTATTTGACAACTAGTTATTTGCTGATTAAGATTTTTACAAACAAAAATGTATAGTGCATTAAATATGATCTCTTGTTAAATGATGTGTCAGTGTGTGAACCTAGTAAAAATGAAATTCTTCCACCATAACTATCTGCAAGAACAATATAACACTTATATATATATATAGATATACAATATTTAAATAACCCTTCCACTCAATCAACAAACCAGGTGATGTTCCTGCAGCCCTTGTATCTATAGAATCAGAATCAGCTTTATTGGCCATGCGTACGCATACATGGAATTTGACTCCGGTTTCCACTTCGCTCTCGATGTACATACACAAATTTACAATAAACAAGAAAAAATATATATATATAAAAAAGGGCAGCAAAAAAACAACAGATGTATACGAAAAAGTATATATATATATATGAACATAAACCTATAAACAACAATGGCAATGGAATTGAGGTAATAGTGCAAGTAGTGGTAATAGTGCAGACAGAGGTAGTAGTGCAGTATGACTTATTTATTGTTCATGAGAGTGAGTTCATGAGATAGGCACTTAGCTTTGACTTTTCTCTTATGGTGGATGGTGAGAATTACAGGCTTTCACGTGTTTCTCACGTTTTCCTTGTTATACAACACAGGGCTGGTGGGTAGGATATAATAAATATGGTGTTTCAAACCCCCGTGCAGTAGGCGGCGGTATGCACCTGCTATCAGTTTGATATCCACTATTCAAACTATTCAAACCGAGAGAATAAGGAGCACAACATTAAAAAAGCAACTCGCTTCCACAGTCGGAACTTATCAGTGTGACATCCAGCGGAAGTAAACAACACAGCCGCTTGTAGCGTGAGCTGCTCGCACGTGTGGAGTTGGCTGGTAAACGATATCATAGTCGTTGCGGAGGTAATTATTCCATTTGAGAGTAAACTACAATGTCTTCAGTTGAGTATTTCAGAGAGTTTGTCAACGAGCGACTATCTGCTGCTGCTGAAGAAATATTTGGAGTTTTTGAAAAAACTATCTTCGAGTACCAGGAAGAGATCGACCGTCAGCGCAGACTGTTGGATATCGTTTGGAAACCTGTAATAAAATTACACAGGATAGGTTTGTACAACTTCATCATTTTAATACCACTAAACAGAGAAATTCCACTTAATCCACATTGTTTAAATGTGTACTGGTATTAATCAATGCTGCATTCACGTGGATTCAGGCAGATGGTAGACAGCAAATCAGATATTTCTGTCATGATGGAATAAGATATATTTGATACAACTATTTAGTGACTGTTTTATTTAATTATTCACAGACTGTAGCGTTATATAGCTTAAAATGTGCTTTCTCTTAATAATCTATTGCAAATTTAAGTAACTATCTCCAGTGTGAGGGAGCTACGTAACATTCGGTTGCAAATTCTATTTATTCCAAAACAGGTGCCGGTGTTACGTCCCTACTGGTTTCTGAACCTACTGGTTTCTCCTCCGTGCGCAGCAGCTGTTTTCTGCCTCTGTCGCCAGATTCGTCAAACATTCACAAACCTATTGCTGGAGATCTATAATTATGAAGGCAAATCACTGTCAAAATCCGAGAGCGCAAATGAGATCCATGCGCGCGCGCATTTTACTTTGGCGAGCGCTTTACATCACTCCGCGAGCAAAATCCACTCACGCGCGAGCAAAATTCACTCTCGCGCGAGCAAAATTCACTCTCGCGCGAGCGAAATTCACTCTCGCGCGAGCGAAAGTCCCTCGCGAAGCTGAAACCTGCTCGCTCGCGAAACTTTAACCTGCTCGCTCGCGAGTCTTTTTCCTGCTCGCGCTCGAGTTGTTTTTCTTTTTGACAGTAAGTGGGCGGACCCAGTCTCCGTTGTATCTCGACATCTAATTGGTTACAATCCTCGTTTTTGGATAGACCGGATATCACTCTGACACAGATGCTAGGGGGAGATTTTCAGATTGCACTACAGGTCAGGGGCAAATAATGTACATTTTACTGCACGGGTACTTTTACTTTCTGCACTTAAAGTACATTTTGCTGATAATAACATACTTGACTGAGGTTTTGAATGCAGGTATTTTACTCGTAGTGGATTGTTTCATCAGTATGGTATTAGTACGTTTACTGCAGTGAAGGATCTGGATCATTTTTCATCCACTAACTACTTGTCAGTGACTTCAATTTGGAAACTCACTTGGCAAACAGATAATATACAAACAGTGGTCCCTAATCTTGGCTCTAGATCCTTGAGCGGGTCCAAATTGTTGCTCATATTATACAACTACATTATATCTCCTCTGTAAACACAACAGTATGATTAAATATGATCACATCATGTTTTAATCAATTAATATCAAAGAGTTTCTTTGAGCTGTTTGTCACAAGAGGTTTGACTATCAAACACACATTGTCTGTAATAGAATGATGGAGTGAATGTAAACCAATCTGAGCAACTTGACTTTAACACATTTTTTATTATTGTATTTAACAACGCTATTAACATAATTTGTATTTCATCAGCCTCTACAGTCTGAAAAGTTTACAAAACCTGTCAGACAAATGTATAACATCCTGAGATGTAGTGGAGTACAGTAGTGTTTAGTGGCGGATTTAAAACCACCTCTAACAGACCTAGCGTCTGTGTCAGAGTGATATCAGGTCTATCCAAAGACCAGGATTGTAACCAATTAGATGTCGAGATACAACGGAGACTGGGTCCGCCCACTTACTGTCAAAAAGAAAAACAACTCGAGCGCGAGCAGGAAAAAGACTCGCGAGCGAGCAGGTTAAAGTTTCGCGAGCGAGCAGGTTTCAGCTTCGCGAGGGACTTTCGCTCGCGCGAGAGTGAATTTTGCTCGCGCGAGAGTGAATTTTGCTCGCGCGAGAGTGAATTTTGCTCGCGCGAGAGTGAATTTTGCTCGCGCGTGAGTGGATTTTGCTCGCGGAGTGATGTAAAGCGCTCGCCAAAGTAAAATGCGCGCGCGCATGGATCTCATTTGCGCTCTCGGATTTTGACAGTGATTTGCCTTCATATATAATCCACATCTCATATTCATTATGCGGATTACGATTGCATACGTGAGCACTACATCACAGCCACGTATGAAGAAATACATTGAAGAAAATATATTTATGGAAAGATCACAACCACCTGGATTCGAACTCTGTGGAGCAAAATAGTAATACATTGAAAGACGGTCGCGCTACGCGATCCGCCACTTGCTCTTAGAAATATGTCAGTCATTTAGGTATTTATTGATTACGTCATACCTCGTTACTGTCCAGGGAGTGTTTTGGTTTGGGGTGAACTGAAACAACTGGTTACCTTGGGCGTCTCCGAACATTTCCAAACATATTTATCAATGCATTTTCAAATGTATAGTGTTCACGCCCAGGGTTTTCTAAATTATATTCAGTCTATAATAACATTAAAAATAATGATAATAAACTTTATTTACATATTACACAGTTTAAAAAGTGCTTCACAGACGTAAAAACGAAAATACACCGTGCAAAATTCATATTTCAACAAAGATGAGCTATACGTTCTTAAGCTTATGGTAATATTTACATATTCAATATCAGAGTGTTCTCAATTGTTTCACTTTGTTAGATTGCCCAATGTGATGCCTGCCAGAAAAACAGGACCTCTATGAAGGAGACAATTCAGTATAACCCGTAGAGGGGAATAAACATTCAATGTAACATGTTGTATGGAGTCTTGTTGGTCTACCCTCTAAGAACTAAGAGAGCTGAAGTAGTGACATTGTGCATAATATATTTTTTTTTTAAGCATGGCGCCCCATAACGTATCCTGACCGACCGTGGCAAAGAATTTGTCAACAAAGTAAGTTGATTTCGGAGACAAGAGTTCGCAATTATTTTGTGTATTTTCACAGAACGATCGTCACGGTATAATACAAATTTGTTTTTCTCAAAATGCGTTGGTGTTTGGCCGAAGCCTCGCGAAAATGCATTGATAAATATGTTTGGAAGTGTTCGGAGAGACGCCCCAGGTAACCAGTTGTTTCAGTTCACCCTAAACCAAAACGTTTCCTGGACAGTAACGAGGTATGACGTAATGGATAAATACCTGAATGACTGACATATTTCTAAGAGCAAGTGGCGGATCGCGTAGCGTGACCGTCTTTGGATTTATTACTATTTTGCTCCACAGAGTTCGAATCCAGGTGGTTGCTTCCATAAATATATTTTCTTCAATGTATTTCTTCATACGTGGCTGTGATGTAGTGCTCACTTATACAATCGTAATCCTTATAATGAATATGAGATGTGGATTATAGATCTCCAGCAATATGTTTGTGAATGTTTGACGAATCTGGCGACAGAGGCAGAAAACAGCTGCTGCGCACGGAGGAGAAACCAGTAGGTTCAGAAACCAGTAGGGACGTAACACCGGTATTCTCTTCCGGGTTCACCTCATTTTACCTTCCTGTCCTCGTCCACTGTCATGTAATGTTGCACGGTGTATCGATACTAAAAAGGTACCGCGGTACCCGTACGTTAAAAACGATACGATTTAGCACATTTTTAGTATCGATACTTCATTAAAATAGCGCGCGATCAGAGCGCACTCACTGTTCCGCTCACTGTCATGCTGCCTGCACGCATTGACTGCAAGGGGGCGGGGCTACCCAGCGCTCACACACGCAACAGGCAGCTCACTCACAGCGAGTGATCGCAGGGGAGACATGGCATCAAGTGCAGGAGCTTTTGCAAAACTTGTTTCAAAGCCACACAGACCAAGGGGTTGCCTCCCTTAGTTAAGGAAAAATAATTATTCCATGAATTAAGATAAGTGAAAATAACAAACTCACTATGCAAGTAAATTAAGCATTGTTTATCCAGCCACTCCCACAGACAGTCAAAGAGATGCCAGCAGAGTCAGCAGCAACACAGAGACAGAGTTCCCTTCCATGTGTGTATTGGTGTATAGTATGTGGTGGCATGTTTTTCATTGTTGTTTTTCAATAAAAGGGAGAAATTGCCCTTTAATTATGTGTCCATCTTTAATGTACCCATCCCACATAGCTTTAGGTTTTTTTCACCTCAAACACACATCTGTAAAATGATGTAACTCTACAATTGCTCATACTTATGGAAGGAACTATGTAGTCATCTGGTCAGATACGGACAATAGGCCTACATAGCCGTGTATAATCAATGCTATGATAGCACCATGTAGTTTTCATTAATATCTTGCTGTAGGCTAATACTAATATTAATGCCATTTGTTAAGTGTTCAAAAAGCTGGGCAGGAACAAGCTGGTAAAAAAGGGAACCATACAGATGTTTTATTTATTACTATTATAGATAAATATACCAGTATTGTATCGTATTTGTGGTATTGTATCGAATTCTGGTATCGTATCGTAAGTATCGGGATCATGATATTTATGGCAGGTATCGTATCGAAGTCATAATTTTGGTATCGTGACAACCCTACTGTCATGATATCCGGTGTGCTGTATGCATGGTTTAATTTGAATGAACTGTTTGCATTTTCTTCTTCACCATCACAGTCGTATCTTATTTATTTTGTTCTCTGTCCCTCCAGAGCTCCCACAGCAACATGTCTGTAAGGAGGGGGAGGAGGTTCTCTCTGACCAGCAGCTCTGTATTCAGGAGAGGAACTCCAGTCTGGACCAAGAGGACCCAGATCCTCCACAGATTAAAGAGGAACAGGAGGAACTCTGCACCAGTCAGGAGGGAGAGCAGCTTGAACTGAAGCAGGAGACTGAGACCTTCATGTTGACTCCTTATGAGGAAAGTAACCACACTGAACCAGAACCAACAAGAGACCACCAGCTCCTCTCCAACAACTCTCATGTAGCTGAGAGCCAAGATCAGAAAGGAAGCGAGCATGAAGACTCAGAATCAACTAGCGATTCAGAGCCAGAACCAAAGAAAAGACATCACGAAAACAGAAGTCACTGTAACGATATTAACAACTTGTCAAAGACTTGCAGTGATCCTCAAACAGGTAAAGCACTTTTCCAATGTGACACGTGTGGAGAAGCTTTCAAGTTCAGGTCGCATTTCGACAAACACCTGAAAACCCACTCAGATGAGAAGTCACATTCTTGCAGCTTCTGTGAGAAAATATTCAGTAAGATATCCTCATTGAAGACTCATATAAAAATCCACACAAGTGACAAGCCGCGTTCTTGCAAAACATGTGGAAAAGATTTATTTTCACCAGCAGGTGGTGCTGTGAGTCTTAGTGAAAATGCGCTTGTACACATTCTCAGGCCATGCGCGTTATCAAGCATGGGAAGTTTGGGACTGTTTGGAACAAGTCCAGCTGAGTTGCATCAGCTTTTTTGATGGGGAATCATGTAAAGTAGCCGCCAGCTACGCCATTCGACCAAACCTAAAGTTTTTAATAATTTTTAATCACAATGGTCTTCGCTGTCCTCGTCCACTGTCATGATATCCGGTGTGCTGTAATGCCTGGTTTCATGTGAATGCACTGTTTACATTTTTCCTTCACCATCACAGTCGTATCTTATTCATGTTGCTCCTTGTTCCTCCAGAGCTCCCACAGCAACATGTCTGTAAGGAGGAGGAGGTTCTCTCTGACCAGCAGCTCTGTATTCAGGAGAGGAACTCCAGTCTGGACCAAGAGGACCCAGATCCTCCACAGATCAAAGAGGAGCAGGAGGAACTCTGCACCAGTCAGGAGGGAGAGCAGCTTGAGCTGAAGCAGGAGACTGAGACCTTCATGTTGACTCCTACTTATGAGAAAAGTAACTACACTGAACCAGAACCAACAAGGGACCACCAGCTCCTTTCACAGAAAAGCAGAAGTCACTGTAACGATATTAACAACTTGTTAAAGACTTGCAGTGATCCTCAAACAGGTAAAGCACTTTTCCAATGTGACACGTGTGGAGAAGCTTTCAAATTCAGGTCTCATTTCGACAAACACCTGAGAACCCACTCGGATGAGAAGTCACATTCTTGCAGCTTCTGTGGGAAAAGATTCAGTAAGATATCCTCATTGAAGACTCATATAAAAATCCACACAAGTGACAAGCTGCATTCTTGCAAAACATGTGGAAAAGATTTTCAATATAATTGTCACTTGATTTCCCACATGACAACACACACAGGTGAGAAGCCGTATTCTTGCAAAACATGTGGACAAGAGTTCAGACAGAGAAGTGCCATGTTGGTTCACATGAGAACACACACCGGTGAGAAGCCGTATTCTTGCAAAACATGTGGAAAAAAATTTCGACATGGTAGTAGCTTGATGGAACACATGAGAACACACAGAGGTGAGAAGCCGTATTCTTGCAAAACATGTGGAAAAGATTTTGGACAAAGTAGGTGCTTGATTGTCCACATGAGAACACACACAGGTGAGAAGCCATTTCCTTGCAAAACATGTGGACAAGAGTTCAGACAGAGAGGTGCCATGTTGGTTCACATGAGAACACACACAGGTGAGAAGCCGTATTCTTGCAAAACATGTGGAAAAACTTTTCGACATAGTAGTAGCTTGATGGAACACATGAGAACACACACAGGTGAGAAGCCGTATTCTTGCAAAACATGTGGAAAAGATTTTGGACAAAGTAGGTGCTTGATTGTCCACATGAGAACACACACAGGTGAGAAGCCATTTCCTTGCAAAACATGTGGACAAGAGTTCAGACACAGAGGTGACATGTTACTTCACATGAGAAGAGCCCACACTGGGGAGGAGCCGTACCTCTGCAAGACCTGCGGGAAGACATACTGTGATTGGCATCAATTGGCAAGGCATAAAAGATTGCATACAGACAAGTAGCCTTGTATTTGCAAAATACATGGGAGACAATTCAGTTCATAGTTCCTCCAAATGTTTGACCAATTTGATTTTTCTTTTGTTTTTAAAATGTATTTACTTCAGTAATCTGAGTAGATTGTGATTGTGATGTTTAGGCTGAGAGCCTCTCTGTATTGTTGAGTCAGTCATTTTGTCATCAGTACAATAGACAACTTTTCTTTTTTGTCTAAGTTTCATTTATTTTATATTTTTTATGTATCTTGTAATCTCATCAACTCAGGGTAGGAAATTTACATAATTGTTTTTAGGGGGCAACTTTTGCCCCCACTGACTGAAATCCAGGGGCATTTAAAAAAGAAATTGGGGTCACTTTTTGAAACTTGTGAAATAACATTTAGCCTTTGTTAAATATACTTAATTAGGCTTACAGTATATGAGCAATTGTCATCAAATAGTAATAAGACTATTAGGCAGTAGTCTACAGATTCAAAGTGTTTTCTTAGATTTTTTGAACAAAAAACAAACAAAACATAAATCAGACAATCATTCAATTGTATTCTTATTTCTTTGTGGTTATTTGTTATTAAATGTTTTAAACTAACAATTATTAAGTCAACGGTGCCTTGATTACATATACATCAGTCGTATGGAATTATGAAAAAAATATATTTTTGTAGCACCTCAAATATTGTGATATTAGCCTTTTTCGTCCTGAACATATATGCATTAGTCATTGTGTGGAATTTTTTGAAAAAAACATTTTTATAGCACCTTAAAAATTTCAAAAATGTGCCATTTGAAGGTACAAATTCAGTTCAGAGTTTTTGCTTCGTAAATATCTTAATTGACTGTCAGTCAGGTATTATTAATTTCCAGCAACCCTCAAATCACAGAATAGACACTTTACGCACAATTTAGGTCTATTTTCCCTTTAACTCACGAGATGCAGGTAGCATGTTTTATACTTGATGTGAATATAATTCATTTAATGTAATTTCCATTATGCAATATTTATACTTTGTTGTCATCTTATTCTGAAAACCGGATGTTCGTATGAAGAAACCGGATGCTGTCTCACGTTAATCTTTCCGCTAACTTTCAAAGTCCTTCGCTCGCTCCCGATCTGTGCCGCTTGAATGCGTTTACCGTGAATTTCAGCATATAGGTGCACTAACAGTGGCGGCTGGTCCATAGAGGGCGCTAGGGCGCCGCCCCCCCTAGAGCTACAAAAAATAAAAATAAAAATAAAAATATAAATAAAATTTAAAATAAAAATAAACTATACAAATTGTCAATATTTGTGTTTTTGAAACATGGAATCACCCAGTAATATGTGTAAAATATGATATCTGCGGTAAATATATGCTTTTCCTGCTTGTCCTCTCTGCCTGTCTGCTCTTCCTCTCTGTGTGTGCACGTCTCAGCTGGCTGGGGCGCTGGAAAAACTGCCCCAAAGAGGCGGGTCTATAAAGCAGTTTAGCCAATGCTGAGTAAAGATATAAATGAGTGACATACAATTCAGCCAATCAGCGTCCTCAAATAGATTCAGCTTGGGGCAGTTTTTTTCCTGCCCCAAGCTGCGCGTTCTCGTCAGGAGAAGTCTCTACAGGAGAGCGCCAGCGCGAGCACTACTCCTCCAAGACCCGTTTGAGAGGAGAACTGAGAGGAGAAACTACTGAAAGAGCTGATCCCAGATCAGCCTGACCTCACAATCAGACAGCAGACTAGCAGGAAAGAGAAGCAGTACATGAAGCTTCTCTACTAGCTGTACACCAGACAGGTTTGACTAGCTGGATGACGTCATGATAATAACTTATTTATCTTTTTAAAACAACGGGGACAGAATATGACATATATATTATTATATTATACAGAATATTATATGATATATATATTATTATATTATACAGAATATTATATGATATATATATATATATATATTATTATATTATACAGAATATTATTATATGTTATATATATTATATTATACTGAACTCCCTGTGAGGGTGACTAAAATAAGATGTCCTGACGTGTTTGTGAAAGTGTTATTTACTGCTTTTTTTCGTGTTGGAATAAATGTTAAATATTTAACTGCAAAGTAGTAATGCGCGTTTGATACCTTAATTTGTTTGCATTAAATCATTCTGGGATGTTTGCTGAAATTGATTGGATGTGGCACAGCCCTACCAAGAACATTTTCCACCAGCCGCCACTGTGCACTAACATGTAAGTGTCTGCTGACTTGACCGCAGTCTCGCAGTCACAGGTCTGATTAAGAAGCGCTCCATTTATTTATTTTTTTAGAACGTTCGGTTCTTCACGCACACGCAAATATCAGTCAAGGCGAAAATCAAAAACATTATATGGCATCTGGACCGGGTCATATAGGCTACGATCTTTTTGACAAGTTCATTACATTATTATTATAGATGGTGTGCTTCATGTTGCTGTGAAAGAATCAGCCTCAGCAATAGTAAGGAAAAGTGAATGAACAGTAAGGATCAGGGCTCAAAGGGAAGTGAGCAACAAAAGCTCTTTTTTGATCTCATGTATGTATTCTAACAATAAAGCGTTGGGAGGTGATGCTGTAAGAATACCAGATTCACACTGAGGTCTAAAGCTTTACGTATATTCTGTTCATCAAGGCTGCAGATGTGTCTCACTGACCTCGAAAGTAAAAGTAGTCCTAGTGAAGAATAGTTATTGTACGAGTGAGTTATACCATGTGAGAGGTTTCAATGTTTCATCTCACTGGCTGTAGATTGTTAATTTATGATTTAATACGGTAGCTGATGGATACTGATAGTTTGATCAGTGGAGCTGCCTCATGTTGAACAAGCTGTGGTGGAATGTAACTACATTTACCTAAATACTGTATTGATGTACAACGTTTTGTCCTCAGATGGCTATGATTTCATGGAAGTTACACATGAAATATTGAACATTAAAAAAATCTAAATCAATTTGAAGGTATTTGTACTTTGATTCTGCCTACTTTAATTTTATGTTACATATACTTTACAGGCAAATATTGTAATTTTTAGTCCACTACATTTATTTGACAACTATAGTTATTTGCTGATTAAGATTTTTACAAACAAAAATGTATAGTGCATTAAATATGATCTCTTGTTAAATGATGTGTCAAGTGTGTGAACCTAGTAAAAATGAAATAGCTCCACCATAACTATCTGCAAGAACGATATAACACTTGTATATAAAAAATATTAAAATAACACTTCCACTCAACTAACCAGGTGATGTTCCTGCAGCCCTTGTATCTATATGCACATAGCTTTGACTTTTCTCTTATGGTGGATGGTGAGAATTACAGGCTTTCACGTGTTTCTCACGTTTTCCTTATTGTACAACACAGGGCTGGTGGGTAGAATATAACTAGAAAATGCATTTCATGCTGAAAATGCGTTTGAAAGCTGAAATGAATTGCAAAAAACTTGTTGAAAATACAGAAATGGGACACCACCTGTCTGAAAAATGTTGACGGCCAAAAGCATTCAACTGCACTGCTGAAAACCCTGAGAAGGAAGAAGCTAAGGGCTGAATTACAATGCAGGAAAAGCTTGAAGCTAAACTATTTTACTGTCAAAGTAATACTAGTAAAAGTAGTAGTAGTATTAGTAGAAGTGGTAGGAATATTAGAAGGAGTAGTAGTAATAGCAGTAGAAGTAGTATAACTATTTGTAGGAGTAGTAGTAATACTAGTAATAGCAGTAGTAGTGATCATAGTAGTAGTTGAATTAACAGTAGTAGTAGTAGTGGTAGTAGCAATAATAACAGCAGTAGCAGTAGTCGTAATAGCTTTAGTAGTGGTCGTAGTTGATATAAAATTACTTGTAGAAGTATTAGTAGTAATAGCATTTGTAGTAGTTGTAGTAGTTGCAGTAATAATCGTAGCAATAGCAGTTGTAGTAGTAGTAGTAGAAGTGGTAGTTGTACTATAAATATTATTAGTAAAAGTATTAGAATAAATACTAGTAGTAGCAGTCGTGATATTTGTAGTAGAAGTAGTAGAATTTGTAGTCGTAGTAATAGCTGTAGTAGTTAAAATAACAGTAGTAGTAGTAGTAGTAGTAATAGTAATAGCAGTATTTGAAGTAGCAGTAGTAGTAGTACTAGTAGTAGTCGTACTAATAGCTGTAGTAGAATTAGTACTGGTAGTAGCATGAATAGCAGTAGTAGTAGTGGTAGTTGTCGTATAAGTAATAGTAGTATTGGTAGTAATAACAGTAGTGGTACTAATAATATTGGTGGTAGCAGTAATAGCAGCAGTAGTAGTAGTAGTAGCACTAGTAGTAGTAATACTAGAAGAGCTGAACATTTTAATATTTGAACGGTTTCTGTAGCTTAAGAAATGTGGAAGGAGATGCATGCCAAAAAACGCTGAATCAGCATTCCAACAAATATGGTGTTTCAAACTCCAGTACAGTAGGCGGCGGTATGCAACTGCTATCAGTTTGATATCTGCTATTCAAACCGAGAGAAGAAGGAGAACTCCGTTCGAACCTCACTCAGCGGAAGTAAACACAACACACGCCTTACCTGTATGCACGTGCAGGGATAGCGCAGATGCATATTTCATTTGTTTTTACGCAACAATGTCTTCAGTTGAGTATTTGAGAGAGTTTATCAACGAGCGACTATCTGCTACTGCTGAAGAAATATTCGGAGTTTTTAAAAATGCGATTGTTGAGTACGAGGAAGAGATCGACCGTCAGCGCAGAATGTTGGATATCGTTTGGAAACCTGTAATAAAGTTACACAGGATAGGTTTGTACAACTTCATCATTTTAATACCACTAAACACAGAAATTCCACTTAATCCAAATTGTTTAAATGTGTACTGGTATTAATCAATGCTGCATTCACGTGGATTCAGGCAGATGGTAGACAGCAAATCAGATATTTTTCACATGATGGAATAAGATATATTTGGTCCAACTATTTAGTGACTGTTTTATTTAATTATTCACAGACTGTAGCGTTATATAGCTAAAAAATGTGCTTTCTCTTAATAATCTATTGCAAATTTAAGCAACTATCTCCAGTGTGAGGGAACATTCGGTTGCAAATTCTATTTATTCCAATACAGATGCCAGTATTCTCTTCCGGGTTCACCTAATTTTACCGTCCTGTCCTCGTCCACTGTTAGATATCCGGTGTGCTGTATGCCTGGTTTCATGTAAATTAACTGTTTGCATTTTCTTCTTCACCATCACAGTCGTATCCTATTTCTTTTGTTCTGTCCCTCCAGAGCTCCCACAGCAACATGTCTGTAAGGAGGAGGAGGTTCTCTCTGACCAGCAGCTCTGTATTCAGGAGAGGAACTCCAGTCTGGACCAAGAGGACCCAGATCCTCCACAGATCAAAGAGGAACAGGAGGAACTCTGCACCAGTCAGGAGGGAGAGCAGCTTGAACTGAAGCAGGAGACTGAGACCTTCATGTTGACTCCTATTTATGAGGAAAGTAACCACACTGAACCAGAACCAACAAGAGACCACCAGCTCCTCTCCAACAACTCTCATGTAGCTGAGAGCCAAGATCAGAAAGGAAGCGAGCATGAAGACTCAGAATCAACTAGCAATTCAGAGCCAGAACCAAAGAAAAGACAACAGAAAAACAGAAGTCACTGTAACGATATTAACAACTTGTCAAAGACTGACAGTGATCCTCAAACAGGTAAAGCACTTTTCCAATGTGACACGTGTGGAGAAGCTTTCAAGTTCAGGTCGCATTTCGACAAACACCTGAGAACCCACTCAGATGAGAAGTCACATTCTTGCAGCTTCTGTGAGAAAAGATTCAGTAAGATATCCTCATTGAAGACTCACATGAAAATCCACACAAGTGACAAGCTGCATTCTTGCAAAACATGTAGAAAAGATTTTCGACGTAGTAGTCACTTGATGGTCCACATGAGAATACACACAGGTGAGAAGCCGTATTCTTGCAAAACATGTGGAAAAGGTTTTGGACGTAGTTGTCACCTGATGCTCCACATGAGAACACACACAGGTGAGAAGCCGTATTCTTGCAAAACATGTGGAAAAGATTTTCGACGTAGTGGTAGTTTGAAAGAACACATGAGAACACACACAGGTGAGAAGCCATTTCCTTGCAAAACATGTGGACAAGAGTTCAGACTCAGAGGTGCCATGTTGGTTCACATGAGAAGAGCCCACACTGGGGAGGAGCCGTAACTCTGCAAGACCTGCAGGAAGACATACTGTGATTCGCATCAATTGGCAAAGCGTAAAAGATTGCATACAGACAAGTAGCTTTGTATTTGCAGTTCTTGAGTTCATAGTTCCTCCAAATGTTTGACCAATTAGATTTTTCTTTTGTTTTTAGAATGTGTTTACTTCAGTAATCTGAGTAGATTGTGAACAGTGATGTTTAGGCTGAGAGCCTCTCTGTATTGTTGAGTCAGTCATTTTGTCATCAGTACAATAGACAACTTTTCTTTTTTGTCTACGTTTCATGTATTTTATTATTTTATAATTTTATACATTTTGTAATCGCATCAACTTGACGAAATTGTTTTGGATTTTAGAGGTGGCACACAAACACAAATTGTAGATAGTGTGCTACATGGTGCTGTGAAAGAATGAGCCTCAGCAATAGTAAGGAAAAGTCAATGAACAGTAAGGATCAGGGCTCAAAGGGAAGTGAGCTACAAAATGCTCTTTTTTGATCTCATGTATGTATTCTAACAATAAAGCGTTGCGAGGTGATGATGTAAGAATACCAGATTCACACTGAGGTCTAAAGCTTTACGTATATTCTGTTCATCAAGGCTGCAGATGTGTCTCACTGACCAATGTTCCTGCAGCCCTTGTATCTATAGGCACATAGCTTTGACTTTTCTCTTATGGTGGATGGTGAGAATTACAGGCTTCTCACGTTTTCCTTTTCATACAACACAGGGCTGGTGGGTAGAATATAATAAAGTAGGCGGCGGTATGCACCTGCTATCAGTTTGATATCCACTATTCAAACCGAGAGAAGAAGGAGAACTCTGTTCACATCACACAACACACGCGCTTGTTGCCTTACCTGAATCCATGTGCAGGGATAGCCGGAAGACGATACTGTTGTATTCGCGCAGATACATATTTCATTTGTTTTTACGCAACAATGTCTTCAGTTGAGTTTTTGAGAGAGTTTGTCAACGAGCGACTTTCTGCTACTGCTGAAGAAATATTTAGAGTTTTTAAAAATGCGATTGTTGAGTACGAGGAAGAGATCGACCGCCAGCGCGGATTGTTGGATATCGTTTGGAAACACAAAATGAAGTTACACGAGATAGGTGTGTAAACCTTAATTCTCTTAGTACCACAAAACAGAATAATTTCATCAATATATAAAGCATGTTCTTTAAATTTATTCCGGTATTAATTTACTTGCATGTCTGCATTTTTCCTTCACCATCACAGTCGTATCCTATTTCTTTTGCTCTCTGTCCCTCCAGAGCTCCCACAGCAACATGTCTGTAAGGAGGAGGAGGTTCTCTCTGACCAGCAGCTCTGTATTCAGGAGAGGAACTCCAGTCTGGACCAAGAGGACCCAGATCCTCCACAGATCAAAGAGGAACAGGAGGAACTCTGCACCAGTCAGGAGGGAGAGCAGCTTGAACTGAAGCAGGAGACTGAGACCTTCATGTTGACTCTTACTTATGAGGAAAGTAACCACACTGAACCAGAACCAACAAGAGACCACCAGCTCCTCTCCAACAACTCTCATGTAGCTGAGAGCCAAGATCAGAAAGAAGGCCACCATGGAGACTCGGAGTCAACTAGAAATGCAGAGCCAAAAGCGTTATTCCAATGCGACACGTGGGAGAAATTTCAAATTTAAGTATAATTTGTGCATACATCTGAGAATCCACACAGGTGAGAAGCCACATTCTTGCAATGTCTGTGGTAAAGGATTCACTCAGGCATCAACATTGAACACTCATATGAGAATGCATACAGGTGAGAACTTGAAGCCATATTCTTGCAAAACATGTGGAAACAGTTTTCGATGTAATAGTCACTTGATACGCCACCTGAGAACACACACAGGCGAGAAGCCGTATTCTTGCAACACATGTGGGACAGCCTTCAAACTAAGTAATCACTTGATACGCCACATGAGAATCCACACAGGCGAGAAGCCGTATTCGTGCAACACATGTGGAGAAGATTTTGGACGCAGTAATGCCTTGTTGGTCCACGTGAGAAGAGTTCACACTGGTGAGAAGCCGTACCTTTGCAAGATCTGCGGGAAAAGATACTTTGATGCGTGTAAGTTAGCAAGGCATATGAGATCGCATACAGGCAAGTAGCCTTGTATTTGCAAAATGTGTGGGAGACGATTCAGTTCTAGTGGTTCTAGTGAGGAGCCACGTAGTTGCAGGACTTGAAGGAAAAGTTTGACTTTTCCATTTACAAAGGGAAAAAACCTTGTTGCACAGTGAGTTCGTAGTTCTTGCAAACGGTTCACCTGTTAAATTAATATTTGTGGTTACGCACCACCTTTGAATGGATTGTGAACTCTGATGTTTAGGGTGAGAAACTCCATTTTGTTGTCATCCTGCCAACTAGAGTCTCTTCTTTTTTGTTTGCAACATGTAATTTCATTTATTTTTTATTGTTATGTATTTTGCTATTGCATCAATTTGATATAATTTTTGTTGTTTTCCCTTTAAGAGGTGACACACTAACACTAATTGTAGATGATGTACTACATGGTGTTGTCAAATCAACGATCAGTACCCAAAGGGGCGTGGGCAACAAAATGCTGTTTTGTGATCTAATGTTTGTATTCTAACAATACAGCTTCGTAAGGTTGTCATGTAAGAATATCAAACTCAAGTGTGAACATAGTTATAGTGTAGAATAGTTCTTTTTAGTGGTAAGTTAAAGCTCGAAAGAGGTGTTTGAATGTCAGCTCAGTGGCTGGAGATCAAGTAGATATAGGATTTAATACCGTTTGATCAGTGGAGCTGCCTCATGTTGAACCGTATGTACTGTATGTGTTAAACAAGCAGTGGTGGAATGTAACTACAGTTGTCAAGTATGTATGTAACACAGTGGCGGGCCGTGCATTTCATACCCAGGCCTTCACTGCTGTCATGCAGCTGAAATACCACCTTATAACCACATGATGGCGCCACAGCTATTATTCGTTTCTAAGGCTGTAACTATGTAGTACTCGTATTAAACCGTTCGGTACGAGGCTTACAAACGTTTGAATAACGCTAGAGCATTTGGAAAATGCAGAAGCTTAAATTCAGGAAAATATAATGTTTTCTGTGCTC
Source organism: Leptoclinus maculatus (assembly GCA_032191485.1). Classification (NCBI taxonomy): domain Eukaryota; kingdom Metazoa; phylum Chordata; class Actinopteri; order Perciformes; family Stichaeidae; genus Leptoclinus; species Leptoclinus maculatus. The sequence goes on from JAVDOI010000005.1 coordinate 28,945,278, forward strand.
ATGTAGGACTGTGGTTCTCAGCTGGTTAAACGGCACATGGAAGCACTTGTGAGGCTGCAGGCCTGGGGCCTCTCTTCTTACCTAGAGACACAGAGGTGAAATCTGATTGGATAAAAGCTCTACTTAAAACAAGCTGCACTGGAAGCAGAGCAACTGAGGAAGACAGTAGCTGTGCAATGAGAAAATAAGATAAAGGGAAAAAATATATATATATATCTTTTTTTTTGTGATTCTGTTTAGGCCAGCAGAGACGGCTTTGCAGGCCCTGACGGCCCGTCACTGATGTAACACTGTCCTCAGATGTCCAAGATTGTGTGAAAAAAACACTTCCAATAACAAGGTACTCCTTGATTCCTTTCCTTTCATGTAACAAATAGGTTGACTTCATTTTACAGGCACATTTTTTAGGCCACCGCATTAACTTGACAGCTGAATTTTCTTTTGCTGATAAAGATTTTTTCATACAAAAACTTGTGAGTGTATTGGCAGTTCTGCTTCCCATGTGCCAATACTATTAGAAGCAAAGTGTTAGGATTCAGCCGTGTATTCCCAGCGGAAAGCCTTAAAGAGGCTGTGAAGGGACAGACAAAACATTTGCTGAAGGTGAGAATAAAGGATGTTTGGGACGCACGCCTGTATAAGTAGGTTACCTGCCTCTGAGCTATCTTGTCCCAGGCTGGCAAGGTGAGGGATACGCATTTGCAAATGTGAACCCTGTTTATTGCAGTAAAACTCAGACAGACAGGGGCTCCCTGTTCATTTGTGTATTCTATTTTTATTAAGAGTAAATTTCCTTAAACAATTTAGCGTTGTCCGCAGGATCCCAACAGACTGAGGGAAGTAAGAATTATTTTCTTTCACACCATCTTACCCTGTGCTCCGCTTGACAGAAACGTAAAACAATTGAAAGTTGTAGAAGATTGAATATTTGACTTACGTTACTGTGAATCGGCTAAATACTGACGGAGGAACAATGCAGATTCCGTCCTGGCCGTGAGCAGTGGACCAGCTCTTTGTGGGAGTTTGCTCATACAGTCTTCATGTGTTTTGTTGGCTTTCACCAGGGTTGTGCCTTTGTCCGCAATTCTGTTTGATTTCAAAGACAGGACCTCAAGTTGAGACGATGAGAGGAGAGTGTCCAGTTTGTGGACCCCAGAACTGCGACTTTGCTCTTTGCAGGCGATGTGATTCTGTTGGCTCCTATCTGAGGGTACTGAGGAAAATGGTGGATTGCTCCCACCGGGTTGGGAGTGAGTCACTGCCCCAAGCGAGGGAGTTCAAGCATCTCGTGGTCTTGTTCAAGAGTGAGGGTAAATAGAGCATTGAGATAGACATTTTGGTGCTGCGTCAGCAGTGATGCGTGTGTTGTACTGGACCGTTGTGGTGAAGAAGAAGGAGCTGAGCTGGGAGCACCTCGGGGTTCTCAAGGAAGAGCTGGAAAATGTTGCTGGGGAGAGGGACACCTGGAATACTTAGCCTGCTGCCCGCAACCCCAATCCAAAATAAGTGGATGAAAATGGATGGATGGCTGGATGTCTTAAAAGTTTAACAATTTACCTGCAGGATTTCATTACACAGATAATCTGAGGCTGTTGCATGTGCTTCTTCATTTGGAGTCATTGTTAACTTTGTATAAAGAAACTCATTTTGAATCTTGCTGACATAAAATTAAAGTATGCATTAAAAAAAATATATTTTTTTTGTTTTCAGTTAGTTTTCACAGTCGCATTGCTTTAATGAAAACTCCAAGTAGGGCTAGTTTTGTTAAATTAGTTAAATTTCTGTCCTCCGCACCGTTTATTATCTCAATAAAAGCTGTCATTCAAAGACTAGAAGTGTTCACTGCAAGCACTCAAAGCTCATTCAAATGTAACTGCCACTTTTAGGACAGAAGTTTTGTCTCTCCGGGACGGATTGTCTCTGCCTATCTTTATAAAACACGACCAAACATGAAAAAGGATAATAAGTCACTCACTTTATCAGCTCTTCCTGCTCCGCCATATCTGGTGATTGCGATGGTTCCTCTCAGGTCCACTGTGTTGTTCAACAGCTGGTAGTCACTTGGTTTCCCCTGGTTGGCGTATACCAGTCTCCCCTAAAACCATCAGAAAAAATACTGGTAAATAGAAGCAACACAAGTGATGGCGAAGTGATGCCAGGATTAGGGGATGTTTTCATGGCACAAGTTCAGATCCTCACAGCTGCATCAGGATTTGACAGAGGGAATATTAAATACATATCGACAATATTTTAAAGAAAGGCTGTATCTTCACAATATATACAGGCCAACAATATATTTATAAATATTACCCAAATTTTCTCCCAAATCCAATCCAAATCATCATGCGACTTCCTGAAAATCCTTTTACTGAGCTCTTATTACTGTCCAAATATAATGCTGAAAGACAGTTATATAATACTGACTAACAAAAGACTTTATTTTCTTCCTCATCGCTGCCTCTTCTTTCAATACAAGTCTTATTATGGCCCCTCTTCTCCTAAAATAGATGGTCACAGATAGTAACAGCCAGTCTTTGTCACTCTCAACAGATGGGCTCTTGTTGGCTTATCAACGCAGTACATCACAAAGTGTAATGTCATCAGTACTTATCCATATCTGATAGGACATGCAGTTCAGTGGCACTTGTAAAGTCATATCTGACTTTGACTATAAAAGTGAAACAGCTAAAACAATTACTCCAAGGTAAGGTTTGTATAGAAATAAATTATATAAACTGAACCTTTCCCAAAGCTCCAGATCTACATTTGTTGCAACACCACTTAACTGTGATTTTTTTTTTTACATCGGGATAAATGTCTCTTATCTTCTTCTGTTAGAGCGATTGTTATGTGTGAGCCAGGGATGTGGCAATCATGTGATTTTTATAGTGTCTTCCCTGAAATGATGTATGCCTCAGTTAAAGTGGAAGTCCCATAAACACATGTCCGTAGTTTTATCTGACCATCCATCTGTTCATCCATATACTTTATCTGTGCAATAAAATACGTTCCTGACCTCAAGTAAGTGCTTTTTTAATTGTACGCAGCTTTGAGGTTAAAATGACTTTATAACAGGACACCCAGGCAGCATTGGCACATACTGGGGACTTTTCTATTCGTCCCATTAAAACATTCATTGTTAGGAGATTGGTGCACCAGCATAAAAACAATAAAACCTCAACCTCTTGATACATTTGGAGTATTTGTAAGTGAAATCATATTTGATATAGGTATTTTCATGATTTACATGCCTATATGCCAGGACTTGGCCAGCTCTGCTTGGTGCTAACCAGTTAATAGCAACAAAGCAGCTCCTTCAGACATACTGAAGGATCAGGGATCTTTAAGGGATCTTTAAACAGAATTTCAGAGATACGCGGGGTGTAGCTTTTTACCTTTGGCTGTCCAGCAGGGGAGTATGCAGCGTATGGCTGAACCACCTCAGGATCATCTTGGTCCGGTGTATAACTTTTCTCCTTTTCTCTCGCAGTGTACAGCACAGTATCAGAGGAGCTCACTGAAATGAACAACTCATGGTGAATGCTCTGCCAGGACAGTAAGTGTAACTCAGCGGGTCACTGGCAGAATGAAAACCTCCTCAATGTTAGACACCAAAAAATGTAGTCAAAACCTTTCAACCTATCGACCTTTTGAGATTAGCTACGGTAAAGTTGGACTTTATATATTCAGCAGGTGTCAGCATGGCCCTGTTATATTTAGGCCTTGGTATTGTGCATGGTGGCTCACTGGAATGTCTGTGACATACAAATTAGAATGTTACCGTAGTCAATTTGATCAACTACACCTGTGTTTACCCTGCTATGACATGTCAAAATGGCTGCTGTGTAAAAGAGCCAGGCGTTCAAATGTTCTAGTCTTAGTTAAGATTCTAACTGCAGTGTTTTAGCATCGCTGGCTTTAAAAGGTTAAAAATACCAAAAAATGTATGAAAGATGTAGAACATTGTTTGAACCATTATACAAATAATTCAAGAGAAGCCTGACAATGTGTGTGACTATAGGGCAGTTGCTTGGAGTTCCTGTCCCTTTGAGGCTGAATATCTTTGTCTGTTTGATTTCATAGTAATGTGTCTGTGACCAGCACAATATGTCCTATCTTCTCAACAGAAATTATGTATGAAGAGTGATAATTGTGGGAAGTTTAAGATATTTTTAAGATAATATTTAATTTCTCCACTCAGTGATGTCACACATTCTATGCAGTGCAATACACACCTATTATAAGCTCTGAAAATATGTAAATGTAAACTGTGATAATGCAAAAACTGTAGTTATCAAAAAGCTGACTAATATTTGAATAGTTCAAAGTCTTGTAACCCGTTTAAATAAAGTCTGTAGCTGAAAGTATGCACGAGGAGTAACATTTCAAAATAGATTTGCATTGAAAAGCTTAATCTTCCAAAAAAGAGGAAGAAACTAATAACGGTGAGTGTTTTGATGTTTTAATGACTCACCTACAGTGACCTTGTTGGGGTTCTTGGGGTCAGGGAAAGACAGGTAGACCATGTACTCCTCTCTCCAGGCCTGGTCCAGACCCGTTGCGGGGTCCTGCCATCTCTTCAGCATAAACTGCACTGTTTGCTCGTCTCCAGCTGTGGTGGCCATATGGGGCACTTTGGTCAACTCCCTGTGGTGGTGGATGACCATGAAGAAAGGTTTGCTCCTGTAATGTTTTGGATAATTCACTGTCTAAAACCTTCTCAAAGGACCATGAGAAACGTCAAGTTGTTCCATGGGGAAACCACAAAGGGCTCAAATGACCTGTTTAGGAATACGCTAAAGCATTGTATAGGGAAAAACTTCCTGATGCTAAATGAATCCCATGACCTCAAGAATGTTCAGGGTTTTTTTTGACTGAATTTCAATGTGAAAACCAAATAGCAAAAGCTGCTTGAATACAGGTTGACATCTTTTTATAACCACCTCTTTTTGTTACCCTTTTGTTTTGACTTGCTGTTGACAAAATCTGCATCAATGGGATCATTCACCAACTCACCGGAGGTTTTCCTGAATCTGTTTGTTGTCCACCTCGGACAAAAACATCTTAATGAGGCTCTCGTCCACATCCTTCGCCACATCAATCACCCAGGACGGTGCGGAGCCGTTGCTCTTAGTGATGCCATAGTGGCCGATTAGGACACCCGCGGTCAGTACGGCAGCACCACACAGAATCCCAATCAACACTTGCTTTATCATTCTCCCCCCTGGAATTAGGTCTTCAAAGAAAATAGTTCTCCCTTCTTTGAACCTGAATCTTGTGCCAGACAGTGAGCTTTCTCCAAACTTCAAGAATGCTGTGGTGTTGCTTGTAAGAAAAAAATCCTCGCATCTGACTTCCTAATGATCACTGCAACACCAGAGCAGCTGCTGAAGTGACCTCCCATAAGAAAGGTTGTAAAGTTTACTCATTGATGTTTGCAGATGGGATGGACTTCATCCCTTTGTGGATGTGTGTAAGTAGTCCGAGTGTGCTATACATATTTAGATTTTAGTTGATATTCAGCAGTGCATCATTTGTGTTTGAAACTTTAAATCCTCACCAGCTTCTTAAATGAGATTATGATTAGAAAAGTGGTCGCTAAACCTTTATGCAAAAGTGGCCCTGAAGGGATCAAGTACAGGATGAACATGTTGACATCTTTAACAAAGCTATATGGTTCAGATTTCACTGAATTCAGTGCCAAACAGCAGATATTGCCAATTTAATTGTCTCTTAGCTGCTCTCGATTAAATCAATAGTACATTGTTTATCCACTTAAATATAGCAAATTAAACAAGGTAAATTTACACTATTAATAAAAACATTAAGTTAAAAAAATATTTGACGTACAATTATGTCGGAAAAAGGCTTAACAACATGGTCTTGTTTCAAATCTTTCAGGCAAGTATGCAACATAACTACACTGTCTTGTCTGTGTCTATACATACTGAACTAAGATCATTGAGTTGCTTTAGTTCTCCATGGCTCTAAGGACACAATAGTACATCTGTTTTATTCTGTATATACCACATACACAATATTTATGGGTGGAATATTACTTACTCTTTCTAGTTCAATATGTAACCTGTGTGACAATAACAGATCATATGTATGAAGTTAAATGGTCAATGTATTTCATTTTATATTTTCTTTATGTTAAATGAGTAATGACAATCATCAGTAATTCCAGTTGACTACACATTTGTTAATGTAAGATGTTGTTAGTTTTATTATGAAAGTAGGAAAAAAGTGTCTCGCACTCTGGCTCCATATACATTTGTTTTATTGTGATGACGATTCGGGCCTCAGGTCTTCTTCGAGATCAACAATGATAAGACACAGGCACTGATTTGTTCAATAAGCCACACCCCAGTCACACATCTGATGGTGATAAGACAATCCTGTCCCACCACGAGGGTGAGAAATAACAATCAAGACGCCTTCAGTGAGCTGCAGACAAACAAACTAGTGGTTACAGACGATGGATCCAATAGTGTTCCCTCCTGGAAAGTAAAACATCCAAATTACCTCCTCTTGGGGGGACTGATATACCTTCTCAATCCTCCCAGTTTATATAGAGGAAATTGGATGATAGAATTCAACAATATAGGCTGTTACTGGATAATTCATGGATCTATAGTGTTTCTATATTCAGCAATATATGGTTTTATAGCTTGCTATGTTGTCATGTATTCAAATTGAATTTTGACTGTTAACCTTTTTATCTCACATTCTTCTGTAAATTTATTGTAAAATTTAATGACATTTTATTTTTTCACTGTGTCATGATGGGCTTCACCATGTAAATGTAATTCTCAAACGATCCGCTTGTATCTATAATACAAGTTCCGTATCATATGACTTGGCTTCAGGGTTTGAGGAAAGAAAAGAGTCCTTTTAAAGCCGGGGGAGTTAATTATTTATTTTTAAACAAATGTTCACATATATACACTTTTATAACTGTTAACGACTATCATCAGACATAAAATTACTGGAGGCCAAAAGAAACAGAAATGAGCGTTCATCAAAGCAATGGCGCCCTCTGGTGGTGAAATGTAGTATTGCAGACCACAACGACACGGAACTTCCTGTTCACAGAAGACGTTTCCTTCTATTTGCTACTGTAACGTATGGTCACTCTTGTGTAGGCAACCCTTTAATAACCATGGTGGAGTGATACAGTAATGCTACTTTTGCTTGACCGTTGCTTGGTAGCTTGCATGGTGAAAAGCGGGCCTGTGTATTTTTGACTCGTACTTCCTGGTCTGGAAGGAGAATAATTTAAGCTGCAGAGATGAAAAGACGTACTGAAATACAAACATCTCGAATTTAAGCTCGTGTCACCACAGCTGCAGGAAACTAACTGACAGAGTGGACGTTTCCTGTGGTTTTCCTCCCAGAATGCAATTCCTCCACCTGTTTCACTTTCACTCTTGAATTACTTTATACATGCTCGGCTAACACTGCGTGCTGAAGAAGACACGGGTAAGTAGACATTTATTTACATACTTTACTCAAATAATGTTAAGGATGAGTGATAATAGACGATGTAACAGGCCCCGCTTTAGTAAAATAAGAGGGTTTATTTCAATAGGGACCATAAATGAATGGAAGTGTTTGTGATATCGAAAGTATTGCACTTCCAGTCCAGTCATGGCTGTGCGTAATCAGTATTCACTGTTTGTTTGCGTAGCAGTAATATTAACTATGCAGCTATCACTGAGTTTTTAGAAAAGTCAGATCGATAATAAGAATGTGACACCTAAGAAATGTAACGCTAAATCTGTCAATGGACAATTAAATCCTGGCCTATCCGTGTCCACAGGTCCTGAGAAAGTAAGATTTGTTATTTAAATACAATGAAACTGCACATTAAAACTGGAGTACCTCTGAACACTGTATACGTTTTTATATTTGTATTACAGGTGAGAGGATTTCCTGGCTGTCACCATGTTAGCAGCACCTCTCCTGCTGCTGCTGTTCGTTCCCTTTCCTCCCTCCTCAGGAGCACAGCTCCCAAATCAGGGCCAAGCCCAGGACGCCCCCTTGGCCACCAACGGCCAGCCATTCCCCTGGGACCGCATGAGGCTTCCTAAAACCATCTACCCCTTCCACTATGACCTGAGCATCCACCCCAACCTGACCACCCTCGACTTCACAGGAGTTGTTCGCATCCAGCTGGATGTGCACGAGGACACCAGCACCATCGTTCTCCACGCCAAGCAGATGCGGATATCCAATGTGTGGCTCCTTGCACCTGAAGGCGCGAGGCCTCTCCAGGTGTTGGAGTGTCCTCGTTTCCATCAGCTCGCCCTGCTGTCGGACTCGGTGCTGAGCAAAGGTAGGAGGTATGAAGTTCAGCTGGAGTTTGCTGCCAACTTTTCTGACAGCTTCCATGGTTTCTACAAGAGCAGCTACCGCACCAGCAGTGGGGAAGTCCGGTAAGAGCATGAATAACTTATTTTTCTACGTCACTATTAAAGGAGCCGTATGTAGCATTTTAACATCGCTGAATCAGCAGCACATTCATTTGGGATATAAAGGTAAACACAACAAATCAAGACCACAAGTGACCGCACGATTGGCCGCCTTTCCTGACAGCTTTTTACTGGATATTACGGGATACTGCTGATGTGATGAAGCAGTTTGTCCAGACACATATGCAACTGGAAACGCAAGGGTTGATGGGAAATGTGGTCTTTGAGAATTGAGAAACGGCACTAACAGTATCACTAGTATGAGACAGAGGTTATCAGTAATTCTACCAAAGTACAAGAAATGTGCCAATGATGAATTGATTTAGAAAATGCTACATACAGCAGCTTTAATTATCTTTTAATCTTCTTAAAGCATGCTATAACATATGTTTATTTACATTATTAGGGTTGTGGCATCCACGCAATTTGAAGCCACCTTTGCTCGTGCAGCCTTCCCCTGTTTTGATGAGCCCGCCTTCAAAGCCAACTTCACCATACGGATCATAAGAGAGCCACGCCACATAGCCATCTCCAACATGCCCATGGTACACATGAATCATTTAGATTTAAGAACAATTGAGAAATTATTCCAAAGAAGAACTGGTAGACAGAATTGAGTTATGCCTTCATCTTTGCTGTCAACAAAATTAAATAAAAAATAAATGCACTACACAGTAAAGAAGCATTACAATTTAGAAAAATATTCTTATTCACCGTAATCTGTCTGCAATTGACCTCTTGACTTCTCCTTTCTCTTCTCCATTTCTATCACTACTAAACCGGTGTTCCTCAGGTAAAAACTGTGGAGTTGCCGGGCGGTTTGCTCGAGGATCACTTCGACACCACTGTAAAAATGAGTACTTACCTGGTGGCCTACATTGTGTCTGACTTCCTGTCTGTGAGCAAGACCACCCAGCATGGTGTCAAGGTGAGGCGGATGAAGGCCATCGTTAAGGTTCTCTCGCTCAGGAAATGTTTAAGTAGAAGTATTTGCAACCTTTTTAAATTCGCAGTATTTTGGAGAGACATGTTCGTATACATTTAAAAATGTCTTGTAACAAACGTTCTGTGACTACCATTAGATCTCTGTCTACGCTGTACCTGAGAAGATTGACCAGACAGCCTTTGCGCTGGATGCTGCTGTGAAGCTGTTGGACTTCTACGACGACTATTTTGATATTCCTTACCCGCTTCCCAAACAGGGTAAGGAATTTTTTTTTTTACAAAGAACTGACTGAGCTAGTCAGGGCTTTATGTTGTACTTATTTAGTAGAATCAGCTTAAATGACTCTCTGTTCACCATTGAAAACCGTGTGTCAAAAGAAGATGTCTGCATCTGTTTGTGATCTCTCATTTGATCTGTGGAAATCGGTTGTTTGCACAGTGGCACGGTTTGCCCTTTTGTACAGACATCCAGATTCACATCTTATCTCGTGTCTGGTGTGAGGTCCCTTTGACTAAACCTTATCCCTTACATTTTGACATTTAGCAGTTCAAGTGCTCCGCGCCCTGACCAGATAAAACATGTGTCCGACTATACTTTTTAGGAGGGGGGGGGGGCTTAAAGAGACAGGCGCAAAATTTGGAAAAAACAGCTGTTAGTACATATTTCAGAAGATAATTGAAGAGACGCAGACATGTGACGTGAATATGTACGGTATGTAGTTGCTATTATGTGCTTGATGTTGTACCCTGCAGACCTGGCTGCTATCCCTGACTTCCAGTCAGGTGCGATGGAGAACTGGGGGCTCACCACCTACAGAGAGACGGGCCTCCTCTTTGACCCTGACAAGTCCTCAGCTTCAGATAAACTGGGTATCACCAAGGTCATCGCCCATGAGCTTGCCCACCAGGTAACTAACTGGTTCATCATTCACACAGTTCATCATTCTGTACAAAGCTGCCAACGTTGGGAAGTCACACAGAACAATTGCCTCGCTTTTACGAGGGGCGTGATTGCAGTTTGGAAGCCGCTGTCTCGTGCTACGAAGACTCGGCATGTTCAGTAGTTACACGTCTAAAAGTAAAGATGCATTTGTCTGTTTTAATACTGGTGTTGCACATGAAATTGATACATGTTGTTCCTCCTGTCCAGTGGTTTGGTAACCTGGTGACGATGGAGTGGTGGAATGACCTGTGGCTCAATGAGGGTTTCGCCAAGTTCATGGAGTTTATTTCTCTCGACATCACCTACCCAGAGCTGCAAGTGGTGAGAGCTGCCTTTCATTTTCCAGTCTGCTATGCAGCACAGTGTATCTTTCTTTTTCATGTCTCTCTATTTCTGTCTCTTCAAGTTATATTCCTAAAGGAAGATATTGATTGAACAGTGTACTGTTTTCTTCTCCGATTAATCTCCTCCCTCCGCTCTCACATTTTCTCTCTCCTCTCTTTCTCCCAGGGCGACGTCTTCTTAGGGAAATGTTTTGAGGCCATGGAGGTCGACTCCCTCAGCTCATCCCACCCAGTCTCCACCGACGTGGAAAACCCCACTCAGATCCAGGAGATGTTCGACGACGTTTCATATGACAAGGTCAGCCTTAATTCTGTCAGAGGACCAACCATGTTGGAACTGTGCAAACAATTATACAGGCATAAATAAGTTATCCCCAAACTGTGCGGTCGAAACAAAACATCAATATTCCGGTATAATAACATCTAAAAGTACTTAATCACACAAAAAGTATTTGAATTGTTAATTCTCAGCATGATTGAAGCATTTTTGTCTTTTCCAGGGAGCATGTATTCTGAATATGCTGCGGGACTTCCTGACTCCTGAGGCTTTTGAGGTTGGCATCATCCGATACCTCAAGCGCTACAGCTACCAAAACACAGTCAACAGCCACCTGTGGGAGAGCCTGACTGATGTAAGTGATGTGTGTGTGTGTGTGTGTGTGTGAGAGAGTATACTATGGGTAAGTAGTTGAGGGATGCATTTAGAGCTTAAAATAAGTGTTGTTGCCTGTCTTTCAGCTCGCCATACAAACATTTTTGGGGTATAAATTTGCCATCCGCCATTAATTTTCCTGCTGATGTAACCCTGAAGTATCGGTAGTACGGTTGTAGACGTGTCATTTGGGACCTGGTGTGTTGGACGCTGAATGTGTGTGCCCGTGTTGGCACTGTTGTGACTCTCTGCTAAAGCTTTCTGCTCTTCCCCCATCAGATCTGCAACTCGGATGATCTGGACGAAAGCCGAATTAAACACAAAGAATTCTGCTCCAAGCGCGACCTCCAGTCTGGAGCTTCTGTAAGTTTTCATGCTTTGTAGCAAGAATCAGGTTCAACAAAGCCCTCTTACTGAACAAACAGAGTCTGTAATTATAATTACATTAAGCTCAGCAAGCATTATTATTCAAAGTGGAATTTCACGCATACAACTTTTATGGTTCTCAGCAGAAATCTTTTTTTATATTCAACAGACATGACACTTTGCTACTGACTGCACTCTTATGTAGCTGTTCCATAAATCTGTCACTGTTTTATGATGTTCAGTCATTTATTGTGTATCTACATGTGTGTGTGTGTGTGTGCGCGCAGAAATGGTACTCCGGTGATGAGCTGGATGTCAAGGCCATCATGGACACCTGGACGCTGCAGGAGGGCTTCCCTCTGGTCACTGTGGAGGTCAGAGGTCGGGAGGTCAGGCTCAGTCAGGAGCGCTACCTGAAGTCAGACGACCACTCCCTCGCTGAAGGGTAAAATGTCAAAATGAAGATTAAGAGTGCTGTGGCAGATAACAGCAGTGCACAGCATCAGTCGGGCTTCTCTTCCTGCGTTAATAGTATATTTCACAGCCACTGTGTCTTTCTCTATGCTACCACCAGATGGTGACGAAGAAAGGACTTTTCAAATACGGCACATGTAGTTCAAATGCAAAAATCCATCAATTTGTTGCCGAATTGCTATATCATGGAACTATGGACTTCCAAAAAAGCAAACTGCATTTTTTGAAAGAACGATGTAGCATAATAATCGTGATGCAGTTTTTGAAGCATGCAATGAAGTGAAGCGTGCCATCTTTACCCCTCTACATTTTCAGTAATTGTCACATTTTATTCAAAAATGTTTCTAAAATGATCATTGTGTGTTGCTAGGTTCCTGTGGCAGATCCCCCTGACCTACATGACCAGCGCCTCCCACACCATCCACCGCTTCCTGCTTAAGACAAAGACCGGTGAGTTGTGTGTTGTGATTTTCATATTGCTATATTTCTATCCTTTTATCCAAATATTGTTCCTACTCTTCTTCACGTCAAAGCTTGTCTTTACTCCTCCTCCATGCAGACGTCCTGTACCTGCCGGAGGAGGCGGACTGGGTGAAGTTCAATGTGGACATGAGCGGCTACTACATGGTCCACTACGCAGGCGAAGGGTGGAACTCCCTCATCAAACTGCTGAAACACAATCACACAGCCCTGAGCAGCAACGATCGCGCCAGCCTCATCCACAATGTCTTCCAGCTGGTCAGGTCTGTTTAAAGATCGGATAATAACCGCTGAACCTGCGGTTCATCCTTCATCGTGTGAATTTTAGACCTAAAACCTAAAATTAAATGTTTTCCAAAATGGACAAAACTGAAGCCTTTCCTGTGTGTTTGCAGTATCGGGAAGGTGAGGCTGGACACGGCTCTGGAGCTGTCTCTGTACCTGTCCAAGGAGACTGAGATCATGGCTGTGACTCAGGGCTTCAGAGAGCTCGTACCTCTCTACAAACTGATGGAGAAGAGAGACATGGCTGCCCTGGAGAACCAGATGAAGGTTAGTAAAGGCAGCAGTGATGAATCCATCCAGTGTGAATCCATCACATCTTTAAATTTCCATTTAAAGATGCCCTGTGGAGTTTTCTTATAAACAAACAAAAGTTATGTTTACATTTTGTGTTACTCATTAAAACTCACTGTGTGTGTATTCAACAAACATGTTGAATGTATTTCAGTCCTCATATAACATTTGCAAAGCTAATTATTTAAGATGTTTTAAATACTGTATTGTTTGCATCCGTGATCCATATTGCTACTCGAGGTCAAAAACTTTAAAACTGCCAGTGCTTCTGTGTAGCTAGACAATGATACACACTGAGTCATGGTTCCTTGCATAAGCACTAGAAAAGCCTGAAAAACAATGGACTGTGCACATGTTGTATAAGCAGAGTGCTCCTTGTAACTCCTGGGAGTTCAAACAAAGTGAATTTCCTCCCAGAATGCAACACAAGTCCAAGAAACATACAGTTGAAACTGAAGTTATTTTCTCTTTAAGTTTTTATAGTTTGCCTTTTAATATAAAATGCTTAAGAACTGATGTAGGGCTGAATCTGACATTTGTTTAATCTACCATTTTGTCTGTAACATGTCCTAAATACAGTGCCCATCACGAGTTAACAGATCTTAAACTCATGTCCTCATGGTACTTGACCCACAGTCAAATACAACCAAATGTTTGTGATTCATAAATGCCATAATCAATATTGAAAATAGAGTGATTTATGTACTGACTGCATGTGTTTCTCAGGACTACATTGTTGAACTGTTCCGGGGGCTGATTGATCGCCAGGAGTGGACTGACTCAGGATCAGTGTCTGAGCGAGTGCTGAGGAGCTACCTGCTGCTGTTTGCCAGCGTCAGGAACTACGCTCCTTGTGTGACAAAGGCAACCCAGCTCTTTAACATGTGGAGGGACTCTAACGGCACCATGAGGTGAGTGGTCATGAAATAGAAACATCAACTGTTTCCTTTAGATATTTGTTTACGATTCTTCCCAACAAATACTGACTCTGTTCCGAGCTGAGCTTTTGATATTCATAAGCACTTGTATGTAGAGATTGAAATTCAGTTTGTTGTTACTGAACTGGACGTCTTCCCCTGTTTTAGCCTCCCTGTTGACATCACCATGGCTGTGTTTTTGATTGGAGCTCGAACACCAGAGGGGTGGGACTTCCTGTTTGAGGAGTACCGCCGTTCGCTGCAAATGTCTGTGAAGAGCCGCATGAAGTCTGCAATGACCATCAGCTCACTGCAGGACAAGCTCAAGTGGTGCGTACGTTCTTTTTGTTTCCCTTTCTTTTCATACTCCGACCCTCTTCCTCTCCGCTCCCTCCCACTGTTTCTATTTCTTTAAGCTTCCTTTACCCTTGTTTCTGTCCACAGGATGATGGAGCAGAGCCTCCACGGCGAGGTGATGAAGACTCATGACCTCCCGGGCGTGGTCGTCTCTGTCAGCAAGAACCCCCGTGGCTACAAACTGGCCTGGGACTTCCTCCGAGCCAACTGGCACACTTTGATCAAGAAGTCAGTCAGCCCGTCATGCATACACTATACATGCCTCTCTAAGCTTTGCAGCTATGTGTGATCTAAGAATATTAGTCAAAGACTTCTTAAAGCTGCAGTTTAAAATGACTTGGTGTAGATATTTAAATTTAAATGTAAGTATTTTTGGCTGACGGTTTAGTGTCATTTTACATGATTTAAATAGTCAATACAAAGGTTTTCTTTTTTAAACTCCATATGTTGGCTTTTGTTGGTATTGTAGTTTAAATCTGTAGAGCCTGAGAATACATTGTTTTTGTTTGTCTTGTATTTGTGTTTTCTAAACTTTGAACTCTGTCTCTGTTTGCTTCGATGCCGTAGATTTGACTTGGGCTCTAGCACCATATCACACATGGTGATTGAAGTGACCAACCAGTATTCTACCAGGGAGATGTTACATGAGGTAAGGACGGCTGTGATACTTGTATCTGTCTATAGAAAGTGTGTGCTGTTGCCCCAATAACCTGGCTTTTTTTCATTAAACTTATCTCATTATTAAGCCCATTAAATAAGTGTAAATCCACACCTGGGTTTATGTCCCACGTGTTTTCTTTGTCTTCTTCTTTTGTTTGTAACTTTGTTCCTAATTTAACAAGAAATTTAAAAAAGGCAATGGTTGTAAGATAAAATAGTTTTTATGTGCTCAGGTGAGAAGCTTCTTTGGCTCTCTGACTGAGGAGTCGGGCTCAGAGATGAGATGTATCCGGCAGGCCTACGAGACCATCGAGGAGAACATCCGCTGGATGGACACCAACCTTCCTCTGCTGCAGGCCTGGCTGGAAAAACACAGCCACAGAGCCGTGCATGAAGATTTATAGCTCCAGGGGAAACAAAAGAGTCTAGGTTGGACAATTATGTTGCTAAAGGCAGAAAATAACAAGAGGTGTGGATGCAAATCACAAATTTGAACACAATTCAATGTTGATTTTAACACCAGTGACTCCAGACGTAGCCTCCCCAAATTTAAAGATGAAAAACAAACCGTTGGATGTTGTGTAATCTTAGCACATATTCTTAATTACCCCAAACCTGACTAACCTGACATGGCACTTATGTGTCAACAATTAGGACTTATTTGTGACTTGCAAAGCAATTACATTCTGCCACCTCTGTAAACTACAACCTAAAAGTGTTGTTCAATGGTTCAATGGGGGGGGGGGTGTTCCTCAGGTTAAAAAGATCTAAGTTATTGCAGATTTCCTTAAAGAAGCCCCATGTGGTAACGGTTTTAGGGGGTAACATCACTTGGGGGGGAAAAAGCACAATGAATGTGCTCTGCAAGAGTCATGACACCTGAACATTTGGGTTCAGAGTTTGTGTGTGTGTGTGTGTGTGTGTGTGTGTGTTTGTTTGTAGGGGGGGGGAGTTTGTGTGCAGTGGAGAGGTGGGCAAGTTTTTACCTGAAATTCTAAGATGCTCACCATTTCTGCTGCATTATCATTGCAGAAAGCAACAACTTGATATTGTTCAGTGTTAAAAGTAAATGTTGCACAAAAGAAATGCACTGAACATTGGATTTGTTTTCCTCAAATATTAAGGTACCACACCACTCCTCCTTTTTATTTTTTTGCAACGCTTTTAACTTTTCAAAATTCTCAAACAACAAAAGAATGTGTTGTTACAAAAAAAGTTTGAAATTTGGTTTATTTAACACATCATTTCATGCCTTATTTTGATAAAACTGTCAAATCTTCTGTAGAACAGGATTCATAGCAATTCTGTTATTTTGTAAGGACAACGTGTTAATTAAATGAAATATTGTACAGATATTGTATTCCATTGTTTGTTTGTATCTTTATAATATTGGTAACACTTGCATGTTAAGCCCTGGGAGTTATGTGGCTGTAACCTTTGTACCTCTTCACTCCTCTGATCAGCAGGTCAAACACAAGATTACATTTCTAGGTTTGTTTTGCACCCGTGTTTCTATTCAGTCACACGAACACTCACACAATATAAAACCACACTTGAGCAACTTCAGGAGTATTTTGTCTTTCAAACAAAACTCCACTCATTTTAAAGCATCAACATCACTTAACTTGTCAACGGGAGTACTCTTCGGCCTGTGACGGCTGTTGCATAATGTGCCTTGATGCTCAGGAGAAGTCTCTGAAAATAGCTTGTGATGTCATCAGGGGGTTATCTCGGCTTGGGTTGGAAGACTTCAATTTTTTACAGAATCATGGTAAATGTAGTGTGAAAAATAGGGTTCTATAACTCAGGATATCTTAGTTTAGTTGATACTTTTACGCCTCTGCCTCAGTTTATGGCAAGTGTCCCAACTTCATGGAAGTGCAGTGTTAAACCGCTAGAGTACCCCTTTACCCTCTTACATTTTGTCACAGAATATCCCATGAATTCATGCTTTAACCTTGATTAAGCAAAGCGTGTCAAGCTTTTTTCCCCACAAGTTGGCATGAGCACTTAACAATTCTCACATATGGGTTCACACGCACACACACGGCTCAAACTCCTGTTTCTAAGGTAACTTACCTCTCAGCTGAGGCCTCGTGGAGAACGGTAGCTGTTACTTTAAATCGTCAAATGCTGCCATAAATTCTTCCGATGGACCTTTAGCACAAACTAATAAAACACACCGTCAAACTAATGAAGTAAATGAAATATATTCATATATATATGAGCATATATTCACACACATAACACTTGTGTATAAGCTTAAACATATTGTTGATATAACAAAGACTGCTTTAATTTCTGAGGGTGTTTCAGGGGCTGATATACTGTACATGCTGGGCTTTGCACTCACTCCAGTGCATGTACACACACACACACACACACACACCGCCCCCTCGTCAAACTGCACTCCGCTCCAGTGAGTTTTCCCTCCCAGTCGTACACCTGAGGAGAGCCTTCTCTGGACTGGAGGTAAGACTTTGTCTTTCTACTTCTGCTTCCCGTTTGTGGAATCCCCTGCTCAATGACTGAAAATCAAATGTAGTCATTATTTTAACTGAAGATATTAGGAGCCGTTTTATTTGTTTAGCCTGTTTACAGACTCGGCCCCTGTTCCAGTGTGCTCACTGATCGTGTGTTGTGAATTTTGACCTCAGCTACTTGATTTTTGTGGTCTTTTGTTTGCTTGGTTTGGTTTAATAATCTACTCGGCATATACAAGTGGTAATGTTAGATCACCTGAATTGTGTATGATTTTCGTTTCCCTATAAGTACAGATTCAACATCATGTTGAGGACTTAATCCACACTAACAGTTTAGGTGAAAGTTCAGTCAATTTAGTTTAAAATGGGTCTCTTTCTTTGTGCTAATGGTAGCAAATATTATCAGTAATACTGATAATATCAAAACCTGTGATAGACTTTAACCACAGAGCCACACAGCTCCGTATTAGTTCCACTTCACTTGAGAGGAAATCTACAGAGTGCCAGTAGTTACAAGTTGTTAATAGTGACTTGGTTGAACTGTAGTGGTACCTGAGGCAGACCCGCTTAAATTTAGTCTCAGAGTCAGACTCATAGGGACACATACAGACTGTGTCTGGAACACTTTTTGAGGTGTGGGTCTGATAAATATCATACTGATTGACTTGTGATTCATGGGTGTGCTAAGATCTGATGACTAATATGATGTGACAGCATACGGGGACTAAATGCCACTGATTGACAGCCAGAGATCAGTATAATTTCATTGCCGTCCTGTGAAAACAAAACATCTGTTAGACATCAACTTTTCATGACCCATGAACAGCCCTCTTTTCAGCTTGTGACAATACATTATAGGCCAATCCAATGGGGCTTTAAATGGTCTACGTATGTATCTAAAGGAGAGGAGAATCTTCTCAAGTCAGCTTATCTGAAGTTTTCTGCCAAATTAAAATGAGATCACATATTATACTTTGATACTGATGCCTCTGGCCTTCTCATACCTCAATAGATCACCTGACAGGTTTCCAAGCAAATTGGAACAAATGTAATCATCTGATCTTTGTGTGATGATACCAACCAGTGCGGGGAGGCTGAACGATTGTAAACTGTTTGAGTTGACTGCAGGTCAAACTGTTTTACAGTGGAAGATGCCCTTCTATAAATGTTTTATCTCTCCGCCTACAAGTAGAGACAGGCAATAAAATAGCCTTGGCTCATGGTGTCGTAGACAAAACATTTATGGGTCTTAAGTTCAAAGTATATTTTTCTGTTGACCCAGCAAGTCAAGCACGTTTAAAGTCTATGAAGTTAGGCAGCTACAGGAAGAATACATTTTAGATAAACAAGCGTGAATTCGTAATAGCTATGACCACGTTCGTGCGTGCTCCCACATGTGCATACATGGTTCATGAGTTGTGGAAGAGGACGTGGCTTAAGTAAAGAGGGCAGGGCTTACACACGCCAATGACAGTTCGGCAGCGATAAGATAAGATAGACTTTATTGTCCCGAAGGAAATTTGTCTTGGAAACATACATACAGTGTCTGCTGTTAAAACAATACAAATAACATATTGCATACATACATTACATACACAGACTGTCGCCAGTCCACACATACCCGCACACACAGTACCTACAGTACGGGTATCTGTAAGAGTCAACCTGTGCTATGTTCTGGTCATGAATGACCACTGGTGAGTGGTCTCCAATGTATTTGGGGGGTCGAATACCATCTCCTCTGTTTTCCTGACGTTGAGGATGAGGAAGTGTTTGTCGCACCACTGGACAAAGTTCTGAATCTCATGTTTGTATACAGCTGTATCCGATGTGTCAGACATGAGACCCAGGATGGCTGTATCATCAGAAAACTTTATCATGCCACTATATGGCCACTAAAAGGTGGAGACATTTTTGTAGACCAACTGACTGACTAAAAAGTGTGTAATTGATGGAAAAATCAATATGCAATGTTTTGCTTGTTTCCTATTCAGGTTCGTAGTGTGTTTCTCTGACTCCGTTTACTTTTGGTCCCTCTGGAGTTCATCCGCAGAGCTGTAATGATGCCATTTGACAGCATTCCCATTCTGGAGTAAGACACAATTATTTTTTTCTATACATTGTTTTGGTGATTAATTCAACCTGTATTTTGTTGACGTTGGCTTTACTTGTTCATTTGATGGTCCCACAGACCCCAAATATGAAAGATAGATATTTGAAAAATCTAAACTCATCTTCCTCTCACCCATCCCCTCCTCCTCTCTTCCTCTTCAAGGATCTTCCTGGGCATCCTGGGCTTCGGCTTCTCCATCATGTTCTGCACGACCTTCTGCAGGGCGTGCAGTCGCTTAAGAGAGGAGCAGATAGACAGGGAGGCGTGGAGACGCAGTGAGCAGGAAACGCGCCCTCCTCCGATATATTTCATCCCCTTCCATGGAAGCATGTCACAGCAGGACAGCGAAGACAACCCCAGGGCGCCTCGATACAGCCAGGAGCTCCACACACCACCACGATATAGCAATGCCGTCTTGTGTGGGCCCCCACCTTCCTATAATGAGGTGATTCTAAAACAAAAGCACTCAATGACAAAAAAAAGTGTGTCCCATTTCGAGAGCACTTCCTGTCTCCGAAACCCTAAATTCACTGCAAAAGTAATGCCTAACATCGACTTCAATGTGAATGTATTTAGATTTTAACATTTCTTTCTGTGTATTTCAGGTGGGATTGAAGCCTGACGATCTCCCCCCTTCTTACACAGAGTACAACGTTCCGATGTATCCCATCACACCTCCACCTCACACAGACATGGTTCAGCCCCAAACACAGTCACAACAATAAGCCAGGACCATCACACTGTGCCTCTACTGACGTTATGGACAGTTTTTTTTTATGATAATGAATGTGATGATGGCACAGAGGGGATACAAGCTGCAGAAATGGCACCAGGTTTAAAGCTACAATGCCACGAGGACAGCACATTCTCTGAGCCACTAAAACTGATTTTACTCCCATGTATGGTGGTTGTTAAAATGAGATCGGTGTGCATCGTTTCCTTTGTTTTCCACTTGTTATCATCTCCAACAAGGAGGTTATGCTTTTGGTCCTGTTTGTTTGCATGTCTGTCTGTTTCTTTTTAATCAGCAGGATCTCCAAAATCACTTTAAAAGTATTAATGAAATAAGTGTAAATTCAGGTGTAAATGTGAATTCCACTGTGTGGCCATTCATAAAAAACTTTGTTTTGGCTCATGTCTGAATCATGAGGAGTGTCGTGTTTCCTCCTGGTTCCGTTTTCCAACATGTAATACTGACTGCACAGGATTTCAAAAATGTTTCACTACTTCTACCAGTTTTCTCATCCGTTGTTGTGGCAACAGATGACAATTCGAAATTATATACATATAATATATATATATATATATGATTAATAAGTATTAATATATTTCTGTGCAATCCTATGCAATTTGATAGCATTTTGACAATAGGTGACCCAACAACATGATCAAATTGAAATGGCCATAACTCAGTGTTCATGAGTCACTTTATTTTTTGGCCCAATTTATCATTGTACTAAACTCAAATATTCATACATCATAAACACTATCATCTACTCAGGATTAATGTCTATTACTATGTGTATTGTAATGCAGATCTTGATCCACATGCTGATTAAAAACATCTAGATATTTTCTTGCATCAAAATTACAACTTGAGAAGATTGTTCAGTCTCAGGGAGATGCTCTCTGAGTTCTTTGTAGTTTATATGTCATGTTTACAATACTGAACTGAGTAGCAGCCTTGAGACAAAACCAGAGACCCTCTGGATGAATGAATTCATTCTTTTTACATCTAGCAATTGTTTTCAGTGACTGAATGAGGCATTCAAATAAAATAGGAACAACTGTATGGTCCAAAGCAACAGCTTGTTATGAGGTAATCAAACTTGACTTGAAGTTGGTTGTAGATCTTAATATGATTACGTTGTCATTGCATGTTAAACGTTATGTTAAGGGTATTTACCTGAAATCTGAAAGCAGTATTTTAAGGTCAGAGGTATGCTGTATATCTTCAGTCTTTCCCAAATGAAAAGGTACTGATGAGAAACTGCTGAGCTCTGAAAACAAGGGAGCTGCTTTTTGTGACATTTCTGGAGACTTTGCTCAAAGGCACGAATTAATCAATGACAATACTGTAAATGACTTGTGTTAATCAGCATATGGCAAATAAGAAATGTTTAAATCTCAGGACCACATGTGAATTATATAAATATAGTAGCTGGTCTACCAACAGATCCCTGAATAAAATGACTCCAAAGATATGTCTGTAATATCAAAGAAAAATGAATTAGAAATATTGGCTGATTAAATCTACCTTTATGTCTATATATTTAATGTTATACCATATGTAAATGTAAGCTGTTCATAATGATATTACCGTTTATGTTTTATGTCAAAATCCTTACATCTATGTGCATTTGTTGTCTTCATTATGCACCCACAATCTTTATATACTGCTACAAATTACAGGGAAAAGCCTTTAAACTAGTAGTTGGAGATAATAAATCTGAGATATACTAGAACGGACATTTTTAAAAGACATCATTAATGCCACTGAGATGGTTGGAACACTTTCCATTTTTGCAAACACACATTTATAGGTTTGCGATAACTCCAAACCTCATGTAGTTTCAAAGTTATGGTTCAAATGTATGCGCTAACTAATCTAGCTATCACATTTTGTAAATCCACTCATAACCTTTCATATATTCAGAGTATTTTCTTTGACAGAGTCAACGTGCAGCAGTGGTTCAGTGAATCACACACGATGGCCAGATGTCTACAATCACTGACACCAATGTGGTCAGGATGACATACAGCCACACATGGCCCAATGTGTATCACAGACATTCACACATGTCACAACTGTAATCCTATATATGTCAAGAGGGCTTAAACCATAGACTGTATAGGCTTTAACGAGTCCCTTTCTCTCCCTTTTACAGCAACTGGATGTGGTGTCGTATTCCAGCCTCCATAAGGGAAAACCCTCTCGTCTTACATCTCCTTACTACGCTATGCTATCTCTCACCCGGTGCAGGGGGCATACATACACGCATGCGTGTATATGTATATGTATATGTATGTACGTGTGTAAATCTGTGTGGATGCATAAGCTTGAATCCCAGAATAGCATTCTTCCTGTTCTCATTTTAGAGTCAAGAGTGTAATTGTATGACAAATGCATAGCCATAGGCCTGCAAAAGTACAAGGTACCGTTGTATGGTGCAAATTAAACACTAGAGGGCAGTGCAACTGTGTAGTCTCGTGTCCACTGTTTGTTGTTATTTATATTAATTGTAGGTACTTCTAGCCACACAATTTACAACCAAACTGGAAGCTGGTAGGTAAAAATAGAGCATTTTGCCAAACCACACTTCCTGGGCCAGTCTGTGATTACCGTCCGTCAAAAGCTCATCATGCTGCCTCATGTGTTGACGGAAACAATATTCCACTATGCACGTCTATATAACAGGAAGGTGATGGTTATAACATCAAGCTAGCGATCGATGCTAACATGCTAATGACGCTAGCATGCTGTCTATGCTAGTGCATAGCCAGTGTTTTAGCAAGTTAACGTATCAGTCGAGTAGCTAGCTCTAGGAAGAGGGAGATTGGGAGCTTGTATGTTCATGATAACCTTATCAAGAGACGTCCGACCATCTAATCTTGCACTGTAAAGTTATGCTGTATCTTCTCAATGTGAATGTCATAATGCCATATCAATTACTGGCAGATAAGTTCACAGTTAGCCAGGCTATGACAGTAGGTGTCCATTTGTTAAAAAAAAACAGTACACATAGGCCTAATGTGTGATGCTATTCATATGTGATGAATATGTTCTTGTTGATACAAAGCCAAAGTTTATGGGCTCATAAATAAAAATATATATATACATAATCAATCAAGTTGTTGTCTTTTAATAGCTTTGCTTAGTTACACTGACATTCTGTGACTGTTCCTTCCTTTTTGTGGGGTTCACCAGAGCTTTGTGTACATTATATACCCCAAACCTGAATGCTCTGCTATACCAAATTGTGAGAAAACGGAAAATCCAGAAAAAAGTATTTCCTATATTTTAAATACATTTTCTGGCACCAGTATTTTGTATTTTATTTTAATACATTTATTTGAGGGGTATTTTGTATCAAAATACATTTTGATGTATTTTTGCCCATCTCTGACAGGAATGCTTATAGCCTCCACTATTTAATTCTTTGTATTTCACGGCTTCGAGAGTCATTTAACAGCTTGGTGATTTCAATACCAAAAGGTGTTTTGGGAAATATGTGAGA
Organism: Leptoclinus maculatus; assembly: GCA_032191485.1. Classification (NCBI taxonomy): domain Eukaryota; kingdom Metazoa; phylum Chordata; class Actinopteri; order Perciformes; family Stichaeidae; genus Leptoclinus; species Leptoclinus maculatus. The sequence continues at coordinate 28,969,303 of JAVDOI010000005.1, forward strand.
GGTTATCAGTGGGAAAATATGATTCAGAGAGTTAATGGTGCATGTAAGTAATATAAGCTTAATTGAGGGGAGGAAGTCCAAGGTTCAATTGAATCAGAATAAATAAGATGTTTATTGCCAAGTAGGTTTAAACTCATGCAAGGAATTTGTCTTCATGTTTGGTGCATCGAATAAAAATGAACAATCAAAATATATGTGAATATAAAATACTATAAACAGATGTGCTAACTTTAACCTGTATGCTAGACCTCTTTTAATAATTTTTTTAATTTGCTGTTTTCCCCATCTTTTTGAATAAGTGTAATGTTTGTATTTTGAAATATCTGCAAGTTAAAGAGTACAAACCGAAGAGTCGGCAAACAGGAGGGCAGCATGTCGACATCCTATTGGACAACGGCATCATTCTCTGTAATCAAGCTTTCATCTGTTTCACCTGATGCTCCACCTGCCTGCCCTTTCTCTCTCGGTAGTGGACCATCCTGTGGTCCTCTAAAGTACAACGTTAGAGTCTTTACAATCTCAAGTGTTTTACACCAGAAGTAATTGTGGAATGCATGGACATGTCCTAAATCAAACAGGCTTAATTCATAAGACAACATCTGAGCTCGTTGCTGATATGTGGTGATAATTTATCAAAAACAATAAATTCAGATTATTTAGTTCATGGCCATTTACTCTGTATATGCTTTGAAAGCCGACTAGACAGAATGCGCTGAACAGCTTTTGTTAGTTCCCAGCAAGATCTTGTCTTTTGAATTAGTAGCAGACAGATATGTGCATGCAGGGGCACATCTTTTGGTTTCTGCAACAAAAACTCTACAGTTAAACCATGGCCTCCTCACCTCTCTCTCTTCCCCCTTCTCCATCTGGCTCCGTCTATTCTTATTTCCTACACTCATTCTCACTCAGTACCCTCTTTCATGAGGTTTATTTTATGGCTCCGTCTCATTTTCTCATCCTCTCTTTAATCTCCCTCCTGACACTTGCATCAATTCTTCCCCCATCTCCTCATTCAGTCCCCCCCCCCTTTAGGACCCCCCCGAGAATGAAGCAGCACAAAGCAGTATAACGTCCGCAGTAGTATTTCATTCAGCTAACCTGCCTTTACTGGGGCTTGCTTACTTAATACCCTGTAGCTTTAAGTGATTCATTGGCTGATTTTATGCTTTCAATGCTTTTAAATCTGTACATCTTCAGGGTGTAGGCAGCTGGGAAGTGAAAACGTCAAAAGTCAATCCAAAATGGTGTTTCACATGCATGTAGGTAGATGTGTGTACAGTATAGCGTTTGTGCATATTTGTATTTAAAATCAAATGTGCATACATTTTTCTTTCTCACACTTCAAGAACAGTTTATCGTAAGACTAAATAATTCATTTGAATCCCTTACCTCAACTATAAAGGGCACATGCCAACGCTTGCATATCTAGATTGTATACTGCTACTGCCCAAAATTAAGAATTGAGTTTCCTTTCCATACTCGCGCACAGTCGAAACGTTTTTTTCCTGAATGTGGTTCTGAGGTTTATCTGTACTCCGTGTGCGCAGGTGAAGGAGCCAAATCAGATAAATGTGTAGAAGGAATGAAGTTGCTATCCAGATTATTCTGTTCTCCTTAGACAGCATTTCACAGTCTGATGGTTAAAACCAAAATGATTTTCTAAAACAGCTGATATTCTTCTTAACTCCGCTCAAATAATCCCTAAAGTCATCTGCTTGCTCCGAAGACCCTTTAAAAATTCTGGGTAATTCTGACAGTTTAGTTAAACACTCAAACTAAATGAATTACTTGGAATCACATTTGAACTTTTCTGTCATTTGGCAAGATTTGTTATGGTCTCTGATCTGAACTACAATTTTAAACGTTTTAATAATACATGGCCAGTTTGTACATTTGTATTTGTATTAAACCATTAACATGTGGGCAGTTTAAGCAGTCAGTCTGTCCACTAAACTACAAAAAAATGTAATCTGGTCATCAGTGTTTATTCAACTAAATGTTTATTTTGGTTGTGACGATCTTGAGAAAAACGTACTGTCTGAGTAAGTGGTGAGTCTGGATAGTGCTGCTCTGGAAGAGACATGTGGGATCCTGGAATAGATTTAGAGGAAGAAAAACCCCCTGAGGGCAGCACATGCAGAGAGAAGCAGAGACAATATGAAAAGGAGTGGATGGGATGTTTGTTGTGTCTGTGCATGGGAGCATGTTGGTCAAAGAAAAGAGAGCTTGCTAAAGGTATGCGTTTGCGCGTCTGTTCTCTGCTGAGTGATTAGCTGAGCACAGTTGCTTTTATTACCAGGATGACCCATCTCTCTGTCTACCTTCCTCCCATTCTCTTCATCCAACCCTCCCCCACCGCTCTGCGATATGAATACATACTGGAGAGCCCCTGGCATTCCTTTGTCCAATGACGTTCTCTCAGAGTCTTTCCCTGCACTGCTATCTTTGTCTGGCCTTCATCACCACCGGGGCTGTGAGTCTTTATTAACTAAACTCTAAACCGTCGTGACACGCGTGGTCTTTCGGTCTGTATCTGTTTGGCTAAACCACAAATGTGTCAGGGGAAAAATCACATGCGAATGTGACGGGGCCTTAGGAGGGGGAAATGAGAGTGAACCAACAACGCCACCTGGAGAATTACACCCCAGGAAATACAAGCTTAAGACCCAGAAGTTATTGTTTGGAGAATTGTTAAGGCACACAGATTTTTTTTTTTACTGATATGAAACATAAGTGTTTCTGCAAAAAGGTTTTATCTAAGGAATCAAAGAAAAATAATCCAATTTGCAGGGACGGGAGCTGCGGGGGAGGAAAGAATATTAATTGACAAATGAAAATTACTGGAACCAAGAAGGGATTTTAAATAATTCTTTAACAAAAAACAAAAAACTCTAAAACTACATCACAACCTAATATTCTAAAATGTCTTATCCAACATAAACTAAGCAAAATGGTGGGATTTAAGTTGAAGCCACTGGAACTCTACTTCACCTTAAGAAAAAGTGAGCTAATACCAAAAATAATCAAGACAAACAAAACAAACCCAGTTGGTTGAACAATGTAAATTAATCAAAAGATTGAGGCAAAACAGCAGCAGGTACTATAGTTTATTCTACAAATAAAAAACAAGGGGATAACAGCACTCACCATGCTGCAAAATACTACAAATGAAGGTTGTAAATACTTACCACCTCATATATGGGGTATTAACATATCCAGTCACCCATCAAAGGCAGAACAATGATAGTGTTTCTAAAACTATTTCCAGCCAACACGTCAGTCCAGAGTTAACAAAGGCGGCCATATTTCATAAGGGTTGGCATGCTAACTGATCACATTACATATATACAGGTATGTATTTAGTGTAAACTTTGTTTGTGTGTGTGTGTGTGGTGTTACAGGTCTGTACCATGAAAAACACCACGAGCCACCACAGAGGATAGGGGCCAAGAAGGAGTGAGGCCATGCAAACATGTGCCTTCTTCTTCTTCTTCTTCTTCTTCTTCTTCTTCTTCTTCTTCTTCTTCTGCTTCTGAGGTTTATTGGTGGTTGGCAAACAATGAATTGGCGCATTACCGCCACCAACTGGTATAGAGTGTGGATCAAGAAAAAAACAAACGGGCTCATATTCTCTTGATAATATAATTTAGTCTAAGATATTGAAATAATACTTGATAACACTCACTTTTTGAGTTCTTTTGCAGAATATCCACTACATCAAAACAGACCTCCATCTTGCCGAGGGCTCTAATCAGCTGCCCTCTTTCCTGCTCATATTTCTGACATTGTACACTAACGTGTTCTATTGTTTCCTCTTGCCCACAATAGTCACATTTTCCTGTTTTTCTATTTTTTTAAGCATACTGTTTAGGCCAGTGTGTCCAAATCTTCCTTCCTGCACATCTCATTTCTCCCACTTTCCTCTGCACTCGGTAAAACCATCGTCCTTTCCCGTCTTCTTCCCATTGCTTCTGACACCTGTCCTTCAAGCTCTGTTTAATAATACTTTTGGTTTATGATTTACTGAAGCTGACTTGTTGTGGCCTATTTTGCAGCTTTATCTGCCATTTCATTACCTTTGACCCCAATATGTGCTGGTACTGTGACGACCCTCCCACTTGCCAGGCTGTGGGCCTGCTCGCTGATGATTTCCTGGTGGGAGGAGCTGGGACACTCACCTGCACCGACCAGCCCAGCTGATTGGAGCCTCCAGGAAGGCTTAAAAGATGGGCCTTCTGGGAGTCTCTCTCTCTGTCTCTCACAGCAGGGCCTGCTGCACCAGCCTCATCCTTTGGTCATTATATGGCAGTTGTGCAGCTAAATAAACTCTTTTTGGGTTAGATCTCTGTGTGGCCTCCCTTTTTGTTGCCAGCCTTGAGCCAGGTGGTAACAGTACCCATAGGAATACCAACAGGTGCCTTGTTCAACCTGGCCCTGATTAGGGAATTGGTTGTGGGAGGAGCCAGCCTGAGACTACGTTCAAAACACTACACCCTAAGCTTCTTTCACTGCTTGGGGAGCATTCCCGAACACACTAACATACTACATGTTGAGCGATAGGGGGTGTTAAGCGCTATCAAGCTTTAAGTAACATTTTCTTTTAAATTAATGCACCAATAATACACACGGTTTCCTTTGACTGGATCTCAGTTTTCTCAAGTCTACTGCTGAAGTTTGTTTTGGGATCTATTTATTGTGTGAGCAGCAACATCCATCCATTGTGCAGTGATTTCAACCTCATTGTTACCAAATATAGAATTTGTGTGTTCATCGAAGGGTACCGTCGCTAAAAGAAAACAAACACGAAAATCAAGGAACTGAGCACAACATAATGATTAATGTGCATATTTTGTCATCACTTACGGACATGACCCACACTGGGTAGTACGGTAACGGTTGTTGTGTTGGACAAGCTGCACATGAACTAACTTGATCTGATCAAATGATAATGAGATACTGAGCTGAATCATGCTGGTCCAGTCACTATGCAAACAGCTAAAAATGGCTTTACTCCTCGACCCAGTTGGCTGTGGGATTCCAATAGTTCAATCAGGAGAGACAAGTCAGGTGAAGAAAAGATCATTATTATGAACAGATGTTATGTGATGATAAAGCCTTGGCAGAGTCTTTGGCGTTTGGACTCTACAGGGAGATTTGTAATCGAGGGGTTTCTGCCCCGAGCAGCAGCGAGATAAATCGAATCATATTTAAAAGAGACAGCAGCAGGATGATAGGCTAACGATGTAATTGTTTCGTTGTGCTTATTGGATAAAGGAGACCAGCTGATCTCAACCGCTGATATCATGATTGACAGCCTCGAGCAATAACAGCAAGGAAATTATGCATGAGAGGAGTGAATGGCAGATTTCTGAGAAATAATCTACGGGTTTAGACATGCAAGAGTATAGTCTTCCTGACTGAACTTACACTAGAGCTTCATTTGTCTCGAGAATTAGTTTTGCATGATCAAATAAATAATAAATAATAATTCTCAGCAATGAGTCTTTCATAACTGATTCAGAAAAAAGCTCATCATAAAAGCTGCTCTTGCACCTTACCTTGCTCAGGATGGCAGGATTCAGGAATGTCAGGAGTCCCCAGGAGTTCCTCTGTCAGTAGGTCAGAGGTCAATAGATCTCATCTTACAAGGGTCTGTAAAGCAGGGTCACAGATCTCAGAAGTGAATTATGTGAATTATCATCATTATAATAAGTTTGCTGGATTCCTTTTCCAAGTGAAACCCGGCTTCACAGTGTAGACTGCTTCAAAAATATGCTCCTGACTGAGAGATTTTCTTCAAACAGCAACCAATGCTTTCAGTATTATGCCTAGATATATTTGAAATGAACAATATATAACATATAATAATAACTTGAAGTAGTAAACTTGAAGTAGTAAAGTTCATGTTATTTATTCTTCCTCAATACTCTCTATTCTAACTCCTGTTTCTAAAAGTTATATGTAAATTAGGTTTGCTTGCCGGCGTGTTAATGTTATTTGCTTACCTGCACAGCTGAACTTTGTGACAATATGTACTCCCCTCTGGCCTCATCCAAAAAATACCAATTGAGAACAAAAAAAATCCCCAAATTTATCATAAAAAGATTGAAAAATATCAGAGAGAACACCAAATAAAAGTGAGCATATTAATCCCCATCGAGTTACATAAGAGCATCTTTTCTCTAGCGTGTACAAACTGTGTTAAAAGTATCTAGATAAACATGTAAATATGTATGTATTGATGTATAGTCTGCCTAGTAGTGGTTAAATGCATCTTGAAGGAAAATAAGTCTGAAAAAAGGTAGTATTCATTTCACTGTGTGTGTGTGTGTGTGTGTGTGTGTGCGTGCGTGTGTGTGTGTGTGTGTGTGTGTGTGTGTGTGTTTGTGTGTGTGTGTGTTTGCACTGATGGGCCAGTGTTGGTAACCATGGAGCTGACCTGGGGAGGGGTGTTTGTTGACGAACAACATTCCAGTGTTCGCCTGATGTGTGTGTGTGTGTGTGTGTGTGAAAACCCAGTTCAGCACAGGTAAACATCATGCGTCTATTTAAAGTCGATGATTCTTCACTGACCAGCTGATGGACAAAGTTTCTGAGCGTTTGCTTGTGTTGCCAGCAGTCTTCAGGAGAAGACTCCTCAGTATAACTGCCTGGATACTACACAGAAAGTCCCAGAGGACACGTACATTTTTGAGTAACTATCTTGTGTTTGACGCTGGAACAAAAGCAGAGTTATGTTCTTCTTTTCCTGCATATTTGAAAAAAACCCATCTGTTGTTTCTGCAGTGTTTTTTTTTTCATTCTATCAGCTGTTGTTTTGTAGTTTTATTGACTCATGTCATAACTTTTTTTTATACTCCCATAAGTGACAACAATTCACATCAACCAGCTACCTCTCCAACATCTGCATGGGAATGCCATTTGTTTGTCAAATCAATTCACCAGGACCTGACTGTCTATACTGTTATTTGCCAGATATGTGCGGCCATTAAATAATTGAATCGCAAACAGCGTAATTATACATATCTATGCCGACTGGGTGTGCCTTGCCTGTGTTTTTTTTTCCACGTGAAACCAAAACAAATTGAAAGCTGGGGGAGGGGAGGTTTGTCCATAGGAGCACATCTTCATCATCGCCCAGAAGATGATATCAGATTGTTGACTGTGTTTAACTCCGGCACACTGCTTTGTATTCAGAGTCACAGTCGATTGTGATGTGGCTCACCCTCTCTTAAACGTTAAAACACTAAAACCTCCCGCACGCCCCAAAGATCAGTAAACGTTGCTCAATGTGTTTGAATAAACAAGCAACCCTTCGGCTATATGACCTGACTAACCAGCTTAACAGACTCTGCTCAGCAGCAACACATTCTTATCTGACACATTTGCTCAAGGTGCAGAAACAATATAGCCAATGTCGGACCTGAACTAAACACTGAAAACACACGGTTGGTATTTGCAGATTTTTAACCACATTTCAACTCTTTCAATATTCAGAGATTTTACTTGATGAAACCTTTTGAAAACATACAGAATATTCTGAATATATATATTTCTTAACAGAACAGTTACAGTGATAATGTGCTGCAAACTCCCTCCATGTGTTCTACCCACCTAACTCACAATAAATGATTTAATCTCGTTTTAGTATCACAACTATTTCTACATTGCTCCCGGCTGATTAAATCGGAAGAATTACAGCCATTCAAGAAATACCACACTGGTGAGACATAGACGGTTGGAGAGGCGAAGCCTCCGTGATATTACAGATAGTTAGAATACCTCTCTGATAGACCTATTCTTGGCCAATGAGTTCACTGATAATATCTGATGACAGTGCTCTGTTGAAAATGTACCTAATTAGTCGAATGTATCCCACCACAACAATCAGTGATGAGTTATTGACCGCTAAATATACAACTTACCATCAACATTTGAAAGTAAAAAAAAACACCAATATTTCCACTGTTTCTTGTTGGTTTTCTCTCAGCAAATTGAGTGGCAGTGTGGTGGTTTAACAGTATGTTCTGTATTTTACAAAGCTGAAACAAAAACAGAGAATAAAATAATTTAAAAAAAGATGAATTGCCATGTGTCTCAGGCAAAGAAAACGTCACAAATTCCAAATGGTCCAACACTTTTACTTAACATACCTCAAACACGAATGACCGCATTTCCATTAGCATGACAGCATGTGGAAATGCTATGTTAGCACTGAGCTCACAAAGTCCAGCTAAGACTGATCGTGCCCTAAAAAAAAAACCCAACCCATATGATTTAGGTGAGATCACAGCTCATCCTTCGTCACAACCAGCAGGCCATTTTGTTGTTGCGACTAGTGGTATCCAAAAGGCAACTGAGATTGAACTCTCTCCATTCAATATTAACTTTTCATCCACCCAACAGTTTTGTCGTTGCTTTACAGGTCTGCTAAAAATGTCAAACAGACTTTTAAATCTTGTTATCAACAACCATAATGAAAAGACGAATCCCTAAAGCCATTAACCAACTCAAGCCAACTGTACGACATCTCTAAATCCCCAATAAGCTCTTTCTATGGGGCCGACTGTAATGATCCCAGTAAACGCCTCATAAATCAACATTATTTCAAAATTTGCTGTCTGGTGACATAGTGGTCACAGTGACTACAGGGCAGCTGAAAGGTCACACTGATACCATCCCTGCAGCAGCTGTATTCTGCTCAAGTTTTCCGGAGCTATAGTGACTATAATGGAAAGATCAACAGTTCAATATGGAGGTGCTGTGACACTGTATGTAATCTATCTGCACTCTGTCGAGGAGTAAATCAAGTTGCGAGCCTTCAGGCCGGACAGCCATGTTGTAGAGAATCAACTCTATTTGTATCTCATCAGCTCCCTCCCTTACACCATCCCTTCGCTGCAATATATGCGATGCATAGAAACCTGTTACGGAAGTTCAATGTTTCCTTTACACATCCAGAACAATAAATGTCACAATAAAGCACAAGTTATTCAGGGTACAGTTGCTCCCAAGGAGTAGGAGACAATTGGTGCTCACAGCTGGTGCAGTGCATGGGGGGCGGGGGGCGTTAACGCATGTAGGCTTCATGCTTTCTTTCTCTCTATTCCATAGAAAAGACACATACAATGAAAACTATTCTCTGGCTTCAGGGTTTTAATGAATTCAAAAAAAGTTGACAGAAGCACTCGTTGTTTTGTGTGGAAGAGTAGCTCTTTGTGTGTTTTTCCTTTGTTTGTTTTCTCTCAAGAATATGACTTAAATCGACGTGTAACATGCTTTATGACCTGTATGTTGAGAAACGGACTCTGTGATACTCTCAGAGGGGACGCAAAGTAGATAGCAAACATGCATTTTAGAGCATGTGCATCGTTGTTGCCATGTGCTCGAGCCAAAACGTATTTCTGGTCCAGGAAAGGGGGCGTGGCGCTCTGCAAGCCCACGGACCACTCTCTCCCTCTCTTTGCTGGAATGCTTTCATAACATCGAGCCAGTAGGTAGCCCTACTCCGATTCAGTCATCTCACTGAGCTGTAGTGCACGTGCATGTGTGTGACGTGGGGGTGTGTATGCCTCGCTCTCTGTCTCTCCACGCCCCCCATCTTTCATCCCAGTCCTCCCATAGGTTCGATGCAAAGGTAACAGAGAGACCGGGGGCTCTATAAAGATCCACTTTGTCCTCGCGGTCTCTCTGCTTTTTACATTTTTTCGGTCTCTCTTGTTTTCACCAGCACGCACCAAAATGCCCAGCAAGAGAAAGAAGAACAAGCGCCGCATGAGGAGGGTGGTAAGTGGTGGCAGGCGTACTTTCTTCGCTAAGTTTTTATTCTCATCACGATAAAATCCAAAATTGTATTGATTGGAAAATTAACTCAAATCAGTTAGTGGCAGCGTTCCTCTCGAAAAATGTGGACGAAAATGGACTATGGACTATTGTAGACTAATGTTTTCGAATGTAGTAGTTATTTTAATTCTGCCTTCTTTATTATTTCTTTATTATTATTGTTTTCCTCAAAAAAGACCACTGGAGATATTGCTGGTACGTAAAACCGCGTGTTTTGGACCTGTGATCATATTTTTTGTCTAACTTGCACATCGAAATACAAAGAGAAAAGTGACAGAAGTTTTCTTTTCATGATGTTGTTGCGTTTCTGGAGATGCTCTGAACTCCGAGTGGCGCTCCAATCTTTGTGCGTAAAATCTCGCTAAAACTGACGGCTGCGCCACAAATGTACAAAACAGATTTAATCGAAATCCCTTTCAGTAGCACGACACTTGAGACGCTTCTGGCTCTGCAATAAGGTAGAGAAAACGTGTACAAAAGAATTGTACATGTCTTGGCCTTACACTCGAGCGCCACGTGCGCTCTCAGCGCGCTCTGAATATAATGGTAAATGCTGGGATGTGTATTGCAGGTTATTATATTCCGGTGGGTTATTGTTATTAAACATAAATCGCTTTATATTATACGGTTATAACATCTATCATTTTTTCTTTTTTTTTCTTTTTTTATCTGTTTGTGAGCATAAAGAAGCCCCCCCCCCCTCCCATGCACACAGTACACACTGTACAGTACATACAGTACTTAACCTGATGAAGATACACTGCTATACATAATATCAATAACGATAATTCAAAATGTGCCAAAGCAGCAGGCCAATGGTCAATGACTCCTAACCCCCTCCCCACTCCTCTGAGGTGACTGCCTGTGAGACATTTTACTTCTGAACATCAAAGAGAAGGAGCGCTGTTCTCTATCTTCTTTTCCAATGAATAATAGATGAATAATAGTTTGCATCTAATTTCACCTTTTAGAAACTAAATGCTCACTTGAGGCGCAGTCCTCAGACACTGGGAAGACTTCTCGGTATGTGTGTATGAGTTTGTAGCCTTCATACTCAGCCCCTCCCCCCTTCCTTTAAAACCTCTCTCTGGCACCGCACAACTGTATTTGGTAGTGTGTTGACGAGAGGAATGTCTTGCATTAGTTTTGCCAGAATGGAGTCTGCACAATCTTTCTGACTTGCTCAGAGTCTGTCGGTGACACTCGGATCAAAGCCCCTGAAGTCACACTTACAGCTCGATGTTATCACCAACTCCAGAGATATCAGAGCACAGGAAGGGAAGTAGCAGCCTCAAGATGTACAGCTGAATGCTCCCCTCACTAGCCTCTTTGTATGTAAGCATATCAAGTGGCCGGGACTCCTAGACAAAGCCTGAGAAACCCAATTAACAACCTTGATTGATTTAAAGCTATACATCACTCAGTTAGTGAGGTTTGGGGCAAGCGATTTGAGGGCGAAGCTAAAGGAGGGGTTGTTTTGACGGTGGCTAGCTGGACAGTCACAGACACGGGCACAAACTGGCTGCCACTCTAACAAAAGCATTTTCGGGGAGTGATTGTAACGTGATTATAACGTGATTATAATGTGATTAGGCCCACTGTCTGGCCTGCCGGGCACCCATCAGGGCTGCTGACTCGCACGGTTTCCATCCCCGCTTCACCAGACCTGTCAGGACGGCTCTGATTCAACTAATTAGCCTCCATTATCTAACTAGCTTTGCTGGGCCTACTCCTATTTACCCAGCCCCTCCCTCCAGCGGTGCGGACTCCTAAAATCTCTATTAAAGCCTGAGGGGGTTTTGTCCGGAGCCGAAAAAACATGTTGGATGGCATGCCTGGTATTCATGCAGACAGAAATGTGCTAGAATGGCGCGCTGACTGACTATAACACCAGTATCCGAACACGACGAGGGCCCCTGTAGCATTCAGACCCCTAAACTCCCGTTTGCTTCAGTTTCTTAACCTTTTCGTAAATTTGGTATCACTTAAGTGTCAGTGTTTGACTTACAAATATCAAGTTACCCTAAACATATTAAATTGTATAAATATCATGTAAAATACCAATTGAATGCATGAAAACCTTTCCCTCTGTTATGACAAGACGATAATCATTAACCCAAATGTTTTTGTGTGTTTTCCCTCTTGCAGCAGGCCCAGAGGAGAATCCTTGAAGAGCAGCATGCAGCCGACCCGCCAGCCAAAGCGAGTCCTGGGATTGCAGTTGCGCCCCCTGCAATCTCAAAGAAAGCAGCCAAAACTCCTTTCCCAGTAAAGATCCCAGTGGCAGTTCCGATTGTTGTTCCCATTGTGGAGATCCCCATCGTTAAACCAGAACCAGTTGTGAAAGAGCCGGTCCCGGTGCCTGTGGAGGAGCCTGTCCCGGTGCCTGTCGCAGAACCTGTCCCGGTGCCTGTGGAGGAGCCGGTCTCGGTGCCTGTGGAGGAGCCGGTCTCGGTGCCTGTGGAGGAGCCGGTCTCGGTGCCTGTGGAGGAGCCCGTCGCAGTTGAGGTAGCGGTGCCAGAGCTGGAGGCTGTGGTGTTGGAACAGACTCCAGCAGAGGTCGAGGTTGAAGTCCCAGCCCCGGTCATTGAAGAACCACCAGTTGTTGAGGCTACACCTGCAGAGCCCCCCATAGTTGAAGCCGCGATTGTGCAAGAGGCTGAAGCTATCATTCCTGAACCAGAACCAGTGACGGAGGTAAGAACTGCTTTGTATCATACACATGCAGACATTTCACTATTTATTTATTTTTTCTTCCCATAGTCAGTAAAAATCTTTCTTTAACTTGTCATAGCAGTAAAACTCCCAAACTAAAAACTAACCAATAAGTACCTGAATCACCCTCATTACAAAACGTCAAAGAAAGTCTATATATGTGCTGTACGTTCAGGTTACGGAGCTACTTTTTCAGTGATTATTAAATGGATGTTTTCTTTGGATATTAAAATAGAAAGAGCTGTAGGCACATTAACGTCAGTCTGGCTTCTTCGCGCATTAACCTACGAATGTCCAGCAACGCGAGCGTTCGGTGCGCATGCGCAAGTCCCTGTAGTGTTGGGCAACAAAACCGCTTGGTTAGGTTTTAGTGAACGCAGCTCTCTGCGTGACTCTACTGCGCATGACCGCATTAAAGGGAGCAATCCACCATCAACATGCAATATATATATATATGCTTTTGTACATTACAATGACTAGAAATTTAGAATTTTGCATGCCATCTAAAATGAGCATTATTCATACAGTTGTGGCCGTTGAGATGCTGTACGCTCGCGTAGTATGTGCTGTGGCTTTGTTCTGTGAGAAGGGAGGGGGTGGGGGTTGGAAGACGGGAGGGAACAACATGTTCCATTTAGCGAAGAGGTGGAAAGCGGAGCCAGTTCAGCAGTCATTATCACCTACATTAGAACATGCCTGTGTCATGAAGCATGCCTTTTATTATTTGAAATGTGCCGGGGTTTTAAAATAGCCTGGTTGGATAAGATTGATGGGGAGTTTGTTCAGTGGTCCAAATTTGATCTGCTACATCTGATATGACCCGTTTTTTGTTATGTTTGTGCTCAATGAAGTTTGTTTGAGATTTAAAGTCAATGAAGTCACTGCTTGGCGTCTGTCTTCTCTATTTAAAGAAATTAATGGCGTTTGGCTATTTTTTTTGCACAAATTCTATATCTTTACTGTACACATGGCTTTGTAACATCAGTTATACCACTAAACAATTTCCCAACACTTTACCCTCCAAAATCTATACATTTTCTTTTCGCAAGTTGTGAAATTATAGACTGTTGCTTCATACAGCCAACATGCACCGCTTTTTTGGAACAGAATGTTCTGTTTCAGACTGCAGGCTATGTGAACACACAATCTGCTGTACAGTATGTACATGCGTGTGCCTAACCTCAGTGCACATGCACACACGTACACACAAACTAAATTCGTGGACTGTGCTCTCCAGTAGCTGAGCCCATGACCACATATGGTGCACATGCGTGTGCTGACACGTGCGTTAACATGCGAGACGTTGCACAGGCTCGGTGTAAGAGGAGACAGGAGGTGTCATTAGCCCCGGTGGCCATTTGCGTCAACTCGGCGTTACACTGTCCTCCAGTAATGCATCTCATTCGCTTTGCATATACATTATGGTTAGTTGTAGGTTTAGATTGTCTACCCACTCAGCAATAAAATACCAACAAAGAGGTTTCTGTTGGAGGTGGACAGCCCATTTTATACTTAAGCTATGGCAGTATCCACCCCTCCTCCCCTTTGTCCCTCCCTCCCCTCCCACCCGTCTCTCCTTAGCCTCTCCTCTTGCCTCGCTGCTGCTCTGCTCCCTCACTGCTTGCAGATGTACCAGATTCAGTTCAGACGCTCACAAACACTCATGCACTTTAGCGAAACTGAACATTAGTCGATGCTGGTGCTTTAGTAACAATTGCACACAGTAGCAGTTTTGATGTATGGGGCAAGCAATGTTTTACTTGCTTTGTTTTAATGAGCTTTTTTCAACCTTGACTTCATGACACTTTGCTCACAGACGCCTTATACACTTGTGGCCCCAGTACTGCAGGCTAGAGTTGGTCACCGTTAGAACAGTTGATAGAATCAGAGCGGGCTTAAATGGGGCTTGTATTCAGCTGGCTTTGGGACCAAAGAGAGCCGGTCCCTCCGCTTCTGGCTGTCATTACGGAGACTCAGGTGAGTTTAAACCCACCACCTAATTTACAGACCCCAGTGCGTTGCATTTTTCTCTGGCCTGAGGCGCTGGGTGCGGCTGCTGCTGAGACTGAACATTTTGTACCAGTTGGCTCCCTTCGTGCTCCTGCGGCCCTACCCCCTTCAGTCCCTCACTCCCTCATCACTCTTCCTTCCCTCCCACCACTTGTTCCTCTCTGTCTCCCCTTTCAATACTCCCCCCTCTTCTGGCCTCCCTCTTTCACTTCTTGTCTTTGCCACCCCACTTCCCTCCTATGTGGCCTATGGGCCCTAATTAACTCTGCTTCCCAGCACATGCGCACACTCAGTTTTGTCCTAGTTTTTTTTTTTATCATTTGGTCTTTGTTGTTGATTAGAAGGGACGGGGACAGTTGGGACATTGATCACCTGTTGGTGTACGTGTAGTTGTGTGGTTTAGCCTTTTTGTATTTGTCTAGTGAAGCTTTCAGTTTGCTCACAATTATGCAAATTGCAGCATGTTTTAAAAATGATTGGTGAGCATGTTTTTTTAATTTATCACATTTGAGAAAACGGCAGGTGACAAAGATGTGCGAAGTGATACTTTTGATGTTTTCAGACATGGTTTGAAAAAATGATCACTTTGTGGCAAAGCACGTGGGGACAGCCACCCCTCCTCCCACCAGTGTCCGCACGTGGAGCCCTCCCCACATTTCCTTCCAACTCTTTTTGTTTGTTTTCTGGGGCTCTATAGGGCTTTGTTAGCTTAACGGTACACTTCTGCAAAGAGAACAGTCAAAACGCTCCCTATTTGGTTACATTTTATTTGCTTTGCATCTATTTGACGGACTCTTCTTATACTAAGTGTTTGACCATTTATTTATTTTTTATATTTGTAGTCTCCTGCAAATAAGTATAGATAAGGCTTTGCATGATTGTGAAATTGTTTCCCTAAACTGTGCATACAATTGATTGTAGCACATAGATCATTGCATTCCAGGTACACTATGTCCTCTGTGTTAAAATGGTGTGTATAAAAGGTGGCTGTTTCTAGATCGGCTTTGGTTTGAGCTGGATTCGTTTCTTAGTAGGACCGTTGAGGCAGGATCTGTGTGCAGATCAGTTTGGTACAAAGTGTTCTGGGACTTGGGTAGACTGGGGGGGGGGTTGTGTTAGCTTTATGTATGTGTCTTCCTGTCGAGCAAAGGAAGGCCTATAGCCCCCTCCCCCCCCTCTCCCTCCTCCTCTCCCCTATACCGTCCCTCCCAGGCTATAGCTGGAGTATATATTTACTCCTCAACATATGCGCACATTTTTGCTCACTTGGCTTTGGTTCAGAAGTTAATAAAAACCTTGAGAACAGGATTTCTCACCTCCCAGTAGTGCAGAGAAAGAGGTGGAGATTGTCAAGTAACTTGAGCGTTGCAACAAGTCTTCTGTGAGAGTTTTCACTCTGTTCTAACTACTGTAGATAAATGGACTTGGTGACGTTGGCCAATGGTTGACTTGCAGTAGCAGCCGTCGTGCACCAGACCTGTCCTACATTGAAGACAGGCTGGTATAAGACGGTGTAAATAATTTACTATTGGGCTATAAAGATTTGCATTATTCATGCGCTGCTCCCCGTTCGTGCCTCTATGGCTCAATACACTTGGATGCACAGTGGGGGCCGCCAGTGGCCATTTAGGTTACTGCCAACTGTTCCAGAACAAATTGGTGGCGAGGATAGGAAAATCGCCCTGGCAGAGAAAAATTAGGAAAATATGGGTGCCTTCTGTCATTATCTGGACATGTGTGTATTCTATAGAAGTAATAATAGTAATGTCGCATTTTGTGAAGTGAAAAAAGATAATAAAAGATTGTGTAGGTATTTTGAGGAAGGTAGTTTAATAAGGTGAATGTATATATATATGTGTATATATATATATTTTTTTTCTTCTAAGCTGGGTTTTAAAGAAGGGGCGAGAAATGGGCGTACTTTCTTCCCAAAATGCAACTGGTTGTAACATTCCTGTAGGATGTATGCATGTTCCTCCCCCTCAACTCAGCTTACACTCTCACTCAAGGCATTCCCTAAGAAGAGTGAAGTAGAACTGTTCTGTTGACTTGTGAAGTAAGTTCTTTTTTTTTTTTTCTTTTCCTTTCATAGGCCATACCCCCAGCTGAGGCTCCAGTAGCAGCCCGTGTTGAGATCGAGGTAAAAACAGTCCCCCCCCCCCCCCCCCCCCCAAACACACACAGACACACACACACTTCCAAGCCTTTAACTTGCTCAGGCTGTATATCTTTTCGGTTTAAGGCAGAGGCAGATTACACAAGCGTGAACGAGTATGAGCGGCGCACAACTCAACATGCTGCATTTCTAGTGAGACCTGTTTTGGTTATTGGAATTTTTTTTTTTTTTTTTTGGCCATTCAAGCTAAGCATGCAGCCCCTTCATACAACATAATACAGTGCATTCATCCAGTACAGAAAACACAACTGCCTTTAACACATTTCGCTGCATGTGGTTTCGTATGTCAAACAAAAACAGTTGTGCAGAAGACGCCGTACATTAAACCAGAGTAACTCAGAGTTTCCACTCGTGTTTTTTGAAGTTCCTAGGAGCAGTAACTGGACAGGAGACAACTCTTTCAATAGAAAAGTGTTTCTATGACTTCAGCTTCACACCTTATAAATAACAGCCACACTTTTCGCCAGGGCTCATTCTCTTGTATAACACAGCACTCTGATCACAGTCAGGCTCGCCTTCTCCAGATGTTTTCAGGGAAAGAGAAAAAAAACTAAAAACTAAAATTGCAGTTAATATAGCTTTCATAAGTGTTACAATTAGTGTGAACGTTGCAATTAAGCAACCACTCCTCAGAAACCCAGCCGAGTATAATCGGTTAGATTTGACTGTTGAAGGCTGTCGGTTATATTCAGTGCAGAAAATCTCCAATGTTTGTTGTTAAGTCCGTTAAACGGCCATTGTCTTGTTGCCTTTATGTTCATGTGTCCATCCATCGACCAATGCATCCATTTGCTTTATTGTTTTTTTTCTGTTTCTCATTCTCCAGATTCCGGCAGAGGAGACTATAATCGAAACCACAGAGACTGAACAGGTAATACTGATCTTCTTTATGACAGCAAGGCTTCAAATTACACTTGTATAGACTCCGTAGTGCATGGGAGCTCATCATTTTGTCCAAATTATATTCTTGCCCAGGAAGAAAAGCCTTGTTGATCAATTATATAGAGGAAGTGTTGCCCATTTGTTCCCCTGTTGCATGTTGCATGGTGTTTCAATGTGTGCCGTGTTGATTTTGCACGTGTAGACGTATGATGTCTGCGAGCCAGAGACTGAAGTGAAGGCCGAGGCTTTGGCAGAGGATGAGACAGCCGTTGAGACCGAGGTGGCTATCGCAGAGGATATTGCCACACCAGTAACTGAAACGACTGAAGAACCAGTGGCTGAAGTTCCTGCTGAGGAAGTGGTTACAGAAACACTGGTGGAATCAGTGGAGGAGGTTGTTGCAGAGATACCTGAGCCAGAACAGGAGACTGAAGCCGTCGCCAGTCCTGCAGCCCCAGCTGAGGATGAAGATGATGAAGCTGAAATAGAAGTGCTGGCTGAAGAAGATGCACCCGAAGTCCTCGCTGAGCCTGTTGCTCTCACAGAGGTGCCACGTTGATACAAACTACTTTCCTCGTCTCTCAAACCTTTTTTTCTCCTCTTTTATCTGCCAAGAACAAAATGCAGAAGTGCATTTTGACTTATGTCGTTTTTTTTACATTCCTAGTGTGTGATGGTGTGTTGCATGTGT
This sequence comes from Leptoclinus maculatus, assembly GCA_032191485.1. Taxonomy (NCBI): domain Eukaryota; kingdom Metazoa; phylum Chordata; class Actinopteri; order Perciformes; family Stichaeidae; genus Leptoclinus; species Leptoclinus maculatus. The sequence continues at coordinate 28,987,620 of JAVDOI010000005.1, forward strand.
GTAGCATGTGGTTCAAACAGTTGTGGTTGTGTGAAAGTTCCTCATCCTTAATAATCTGTAGTATTGCTGTAAATCCTCTCCAAAAGATCTTTTCACTGGTTAGGTTTTCAAGCCGGGTAGAACGGCTTCTTCAACGGCTACATCCGTTTTCTGGCTTGGTTCTTCATTAATATAATTTATTTTAAACCGAACACCAAAGACTAATGACATACTGTGTCCTGCTATTTCTTTATTACAGGATGCTCCTGCCCCATGTGTGGAAATCCCAGTGGTGAGTATTTTTTATTTATTTTTTTCCCCAATCGAATTATATAGTATACTTATTCAATTTTCTAAGAGGCATTTCTTGCGAGCGGCTTTGTTTTGGAGTTTTTGATTAACAAAGTTGTCTTTTGTATAAATAGTAATGACAGAAGTAGACATTTTTAATTTCTGCTGAATATTGACATGGCGGTATCTGTTGTGTCCCCAGGTGCCAGACACCGTCCCAGAGGCTCCGATAGAAGAGGCTGAAGCCCTCGTAACTGAAGTCAAAGAGGTAAAAGCTCAACACTCAAACTATTTGATTCCACATGTTATATGACCACTTTTTGGCAGACTGCATTCTAGATGGTGATCACCCTGAAGTTTATGGGTTATGCTATAAAAAAAAATGTGCAAACTGTAATATGTCACAATTAGGATCTCTTATACGTATTTCATTGGATACTAATTCAACATCCCTATCTTAAATATGTGACATTGTTGCAAATACACTCTGCTTTAAGCCATTTAAAAGAACTAGTTCAGAGGCTTCAGTTGCCTTTTTCTCATGGGATGCTTGCTAATTAATTCCCCTCATTCAATTAAGTCTATGTCGTGTGCTGGTATGTTGAACATCCTAAAATGATCTTATCTTGTTCTCTACATCTCTCCACACAGAGCTTTGCTGACACCATGGTTGATGACTTTGTTGTCACAGAATCTTTCTCAGCAGTGGATGTCGCCATTGCAGAGTCTGCTGCTGTCCAGCCGGTAAGAACCGCGAAACAGGAATGAATCATTAGTTGCTGCAATTGTTACTAATATTAAGCAAACATCTTTCAAGAAAATTGATATTTCATATAAAACCTGCCTCTATGATCAGAATAGTTTCCTGTTAAAACAGCAACGCTAACATGAGCTGTTGCTCCAGATGTTATTGCCATGTTTATTGCGTATTATCCATTTGTGAAACTTTCCTGTTTAGCTTTTTTAACAGGCACCTCTCTCTCTGCTTGCTATATTTAGGAAATTGTGGAAGTGATTAACACCGAATTAGAATCTATGGACGTGATGGACGTGATGCCCGCTGAGGTTGTTGCTGAGGTTGTTGCTGAGGCTGTGGCTGAGGTTGTGGCTGAGGTTGTGGCTGAGCCTGAGGCTGTTTCTGAGCCTGAGGCTGTTGCTGAGGCCGTTGCTGCCCCTGCAGAGGAAATGGTCATTGTGAGTTACTGTATACAGACAGCATTACTTAAAAATAAACAAACGCATGATATGACAATATTGTGAAAGTCTTCCTGTGTTACTTACTTCATTTATTCTGATTATCCAAAGAGTATGTGGGGCGTTCTAACCACCTCTCTCTCTCTCTCTCTCTCTCTCTCTCTCTCTCTCTCTCTCTCTCTCTCTCTCTCTCTCTCTCTCCCCTCTTTTCCTTTCCAGGACACCAGTGCTGAGCAGATATGTTTGGAGGTGCTGTCAGAAGAGCCTAAGCTAGAAATCTACGACATACCATGTCAGATGCAACTCGCTGTGGAGTCTGCGCAACTCAGCTCAATGGTAAGAGGCACGCTTAAATAAAAACGTCACCATTGCTGTCATACATCAGATGTTTGTCACCATTGCTGTCATACATCAATGTTGGGAATTCCCAGCGCACTAACTTCATCTAATGTCTGGTTTGCTGCTCAGGAGATGTCAGTGGAGGCGAAGCTGAATGGACACATTGTTCCAGAGGTCTCCATTGAGGGCTAGATTCACATCATACAACTCGGAAGATCTTTTTTGTCTTTGTAAGTTTCTCACAATATTGAATCAGTCCGTTATCCCATAGATTTGATCTGATTTCTTCTTTTTGTTTTTCTCTGACCTTCTGCCAACCCTTTCTTTATTAATTCAGTTCAAACCACTTCCAGGCAGCCAATAACTCGGCCTATGTCTTCTTCGTGTCTTTCAGATTCCCCTTTGGCCATTTGGAGGACTCAAAGCTTTACAGCTGATCTTGTTCATTTTTTAGGGCTTAAGCATGGAAATCTAAAAAGGACATCTACACTTTGAAGTGCCTTTCTGGCCCCCGGTTCCTGTCTTAACACCAAACCAGATGTCCCCATGCCAAAAACCCGCTGCATTCAAGGCAGCAGGACGGGCTGTTGTCGCAAGTGTGCAGTAATGCTAATCAACACATTGTGGCTACTTTTTTTAAATCTGTATTCTTCCCCAAAAAAAGCTTACAGTGAATTAGCATTAAGAGTGGAAGCGGACGTCCTTGAGAGATGGAGATTCCAAAAACAAGATAAATGGCAGCGCCTGATATTTCTGTTCATCTCTCCAGTACTTCGGCTTCAACACGGCATACACTCGATGCAGGTGAAAACTGTAGCGTCCATGAATGTGGCTATAGTTGTACTTGTGCCTATGTTCATATGGTGGGAGGGACTACTTGTTTTTTTCACATTTTAAAGGCTCTTTTAACCCTCAAAGACACTCCCACAAACCTCTACATAGCCCCGATTTATGTCCCTTTCTCTGTCCCCCAGTTCTCCTCTCTGCCTCAACTAAGTGCCAATGCTAAGACTAGTGTGATGCTAGAGTTTTAGGTTTTATGGCCACTGGAACGTGGCAGTCTGAGGGGGATGAGCTACAGTAATTTTTTTTTTTTTCCTACACTTTTTTAATTCATTTTGTATAGACCATATAATGTGCTACAGTCTTGTGTTCAAAATCTGTGCTCTGGAGGGGAAATGTAATGTGATCTGGTGAAAAGGATTACTATTAAACTGATGTTGGTCCAACTTTTAAATAAAGATGTAACTCAATGTGATTCACGACTACTCATTTTACTTACTATTTCACACACACAAAATGAAATGCAGCAATCTTAGAGTGGGGCTAGAGAGACATTTAAAGATATTAAAATGCAACATGAACTCTATAAGACTATTGTTTGATTACACAACTGCAATACTGTTTTCCATCACAAATGATTGGTAAAATAAAATTTGCACAGGTAACATAAGATGTAGGTATATTATTTCAAGCTTGGTTTTCGGGTGTGATGAATGGCGGCTATACTTGTGTTGAAATGTCTAATCACTAAGGGGTCATCCAAAGTTATCAACATTTTCACAGTAGTACAAAAAGTACTACTTTTCCAGACCACCCCTCCAAAGTAGTACATATCAAAATGTTTATCACATTACATGACAGAGGTCTAGATTTTAGGAGTCCCAACTATAGACACAAACACAATATGTATATAGAAGATATGTATCCAACAATTTATTATTAAAACCACTTTAAAATTGTTTTTAGTTTGTGCTGAGTCAGTTTCTGATGTTTCAGAAGTTGTTAGCGAGTCGGGAACAGCTTACTGCACACCGGGCACTGGTGCAATTTCCCCCCAATGTTGTTATCGTCCTTGCCTCGCTCTCCTCCATGCACAAGCAAGGTGCTCGGAGACTCCCCACCGGCTCGGGCGTTCCTGCAGCGCTTTGTTGCAGCTCTTTCAGCGTCTGACAGGCTCTCGCGCGGCCGTTACATTTTTGGGAAACGGCGTGGACGTCGCAAAGAAACTCGATTCGACTCAATCCGCAGCATTGATCCGCTCAACCCCCCCCCCCCCCCGTACGCTTTGTACGACTGAAAATGTTGAAAACTCTGGACGGCCCCTAAAGAGATGTGGACAATGAACTGGGCTTGCTACTAAATGACTCATTACCATAGAGTACATTTTAGATTTTAATGTTTTTTTCACCGCTGATGGTAATCATTAGTTGCACCTCCGAAAATTGGTAGCCTCTGCTTGGCTTCCTCTCTAAAAAAACGACAATGAGATACATCAAAAAGTATATTCAGTACCACAGCACACTGACGGGGGTTTCTACCATTAAAAAAGAAAAGTTCAGAGTTATTTTTAAAAACATTCTTGAGACAATCTTTGGCCAAATCCCAATGTCCCTCCTAAACCCTGAACCCTAAGCCCTGAACCCTCAAGGATTTAATTGACGTCACCTGGTAAGTGATTGAGTGTGAGAGACTGAGGGCTTGAGATGGTGGAAATATAAATGGGACAGCACTTTGCTGCAACATATCACGTTACCATGAAAACGACAAAAAATACGATGTATAATTGTAGAACACACGTGATCCGTCCTCTTTGTTTACACGTCTCCATGTGTCCACTGGTTGCCCCGTGTTTAACGTCACATTGCAATGATTTGTGGGTAATTCCATGAGGCTAAATCAGCATACCATGCTGACTTACGGAAAGGGTTCATAAAGGGCTCAAAATGTCTGCGAGAGATCTCTCAAACACTCGACGATTTGACAGTGGGACATCCCTAAACCCTCACGGACTTCGCGGGAGCGCGCCTCAAAGTCCGCGAGTCCGTAAGGGGGGACATTGGGATTTGGTCTTTGTCTAATTTAGCTCAGTAGGCAATACAGATGTGAATGTGAAGCCACTTTGAATCCTTCAAAATAAAGACGACACCAAAATATCTGCCTCAAATCAAAAGGTTTTTAATCATTTGTTTTTGCATTGAAATCTACATTCATATTAGTATGATGTAATTTGGTGCAGTGAACACTGCTGATGTGTGGTTTTGCGATCCTCCCTCTTTATACTATGATACTGTCAGAGAATTTCAAGCATCGGTTTATTTTTTTCTTACTTAGGTTTACTGGCCCCTCATGTTGGAATTTTAACAAAATGCAAAACAGAAGCAAGAGGAAAAAAGAAACAAAGACAGATTGAAAAGACAAACAACGCCTAACAACCGAGAGGATATATATTTGTAAAAGCAAATTTGTAATAATAAATGCTTTGGAATGAAAACAGCAACAAAGAGGCTCACTGTGATCAACCAACAACTTGCACTCAAAACTTTCCTCTTATATATTATCTGAAGATTTTCACTTGTGCCATCAATATGCATGAATACATGTCATCATAACCCACAACACTCCCCCCAAAAAACATAATAAATAAGAAAACAGGTGATTTGATTGGTCCATGAGGTAAAATGTAAAATACAAAATAAAGGGAAAATGCAAAAGTTGGAAAGATCAGTTATAAGTGTGGAAGAGTCTGAAAAGAATTAAATTAAGAAAGAAAAGATTGTGATTGCAGACAAGAAAGCACGATGTCCAACAAGGTTTCATTATCTTCCCCCAAAGAGAAACACACATTCACACACATTCACACAGTCAAGCATGAGGCTCGAGAACATCAATTGCCCAGGCAGTAATCTTAACAAAGCCACTTGATGGATGATAATATTTTTATATTTACACTGAAGTGATGATTCACTGACAAAAGCTCAAAGTTCAGAATGACCCCCCCCCCCAAAAAAAAACAAGAGTAAAACTAAGAGCAACCAGATTAAATCAACCATATTCTCTTTTCATTCCTTCACTTTGTAATCTCCTCCTATGCACTGACAAAAAAAAGATGTCCACTGAACTAGGCGCTGTGGCAGAGGGCGGGGCTTACAGAGACAAAGGGAAGGGAGTTAATGACAGTGATGCTCAAAAGCAACGCGCAGTGTGAGCGCTGCCACCCGGCGTAATCAGGCCGGTGGACTCTTTCTGCTTCTGCTACAAGAAAAAAAAAAAAAAGAAGAGCACTTCAATAAAAGAGCCTCCCCGGCTGTTCGGACTACCCTGGTTTGAAATCAGACACGCCTACCTACTGTTGTTTAGAGGTTTTGGTGTGGGACAGCATGCAGTTAGCTACACAGTATAGCCTGAGTGGGTGGAATTAAAAGAGCACTTCAAAAACAACAGACTGCCCGCTTAGGTTTATATGGGGCTCCAAAACAAGTTCAGCTCCTTTGTCAGAAGTCAGAAGCTCGGGATGCAGGTTTCAACATCAATCTGAGGAGTGTGTGTGTGTGTGTGTAGCAGGAACTGTAACGGTAGAAGCAGCACTAGTAGTGTTCAGCAGGCAATAGTCTCGTCTTTCTGAAGAGGAAATGGCTCAACAACAAACCCAACCGACTGTTGACCCCAATAAGGTGCAGCAGTAGCACTTCAAAGAATGAATGGGTATTATCAACAGAACCTATCTTCAAAATCATTGAGGAGATTTGAATCCTGCTTCTGCATTAGAGGCAGGATAGAAGTTTATTTCTTATTTATTTTTTTGTCCATTGGTTGCTGTGGCTGGTTTGTTCTATGATTCATCTGCAACATTCACTATTCCTCGAGGCAACAAAGCTTAAAAACAATACTTCCAGATGGTCTGGCATGCTGAAAAAGTGTACAGCCAATGTTTCGGTCAGCAAAATGACTGCTTGTTTGCAAAAGTGCCCGGCACAAAATGACAAACTTACCAGCCACAGCCAAAATTTACCAGCATTACATTAGTGTGGGGTCATTACATCTTTTTATCTGAATACCACTGTTAAGATAATCAGCTTGTGTTCTCTGATTTATTTTCCATTCTGTCTTCTTCATGTGATTGTCACCCATTCTTCCCTCCAGATGTTTGCAGCAGCACCACTCAGGCAGTCGTACAGGTAGGCAGTGAGTTAAAGAACTATCACAATGTTTATTCTACTGGCTGTTTATGAACCAGTGAGGACATTTTTCCCCGACAGCCGGACACGAGGCAAAAAAAGGTCTTTTTCCTTGACTGTAGAAACAGAAGAAAGTAAAGAAGGGAGTGAAGGGAATGGTAGAGAGGACACCTCTCAGAGGCTCTGCGCCCCCTAAGGCCCAATGTGGGCTCAGTCCTGTCCAATCTGGCTCAGCCTAACTCCTGTTTGGTTAGGCCGAATCCAGTCCAGTCCAGTCCAGTCTGGTCTGGTCTGGCTGGGATCCAGACCAGGGTTTTAGAAGAGTGCTTTGGAACCCTGGTTCTCGAACTCTGACCAGGCGTCATTCAATTCCATGAAGATCATCTTAGCGTAATGTTCATAAGGCTGGCCTGTTGCCTGCAGAGAGAGAGAGAGAGAGAGAGAGAGAGAACACGTTTGCCAATGAATAAATAATAAAAACGGACAGTTCAGATGAAGGTTTGCAATAATTGTAATTGTTCTACTGTACCTTATCCGGGTGGACAATCAGCACAGCCTTCCTGTAGAACTTCTTCACCTGGTCAGGTGACACCAAGTCAGCCATGCCCACAGGCCTCCAGCGGGTCTCACCTTCCCACAGCACAGTGTTTAGAGTTGACAGCAGCGCTCGGATGTTTCGCTCCTTTCCCTCAATCCAGTCCAAGATCTGCAGCACGACAATGAAATAAACCGTTACCACTTTCACCATGAAATAAAGACACAACCACTGATCAGCACTCGGAGGCTACAGTCAGCTCTGAGTACCACCGGCCAAAAGGTGCCATGTTGGTCTATCTAATCAGCTCTTTTGTTGGCAAGAGACAGGACAGACGCATAAGGGGACTCAGTGGTGGTAATACCAGACAGACAAGCACTGCTCTTTCACTTTTCATCCACTGAAGAACGCGTTTCTCAGCGTGTAAAATGTCCTTTGCATATGCATTTAGTTTGTTACCTGTAATTTAAGTGGATCGATGTCTTTCGTGATCTCCTGTCTCCTCATTTCAGCGATGGACCGTGGTCCCTTTCTATCAGGCCGAGACGCAAAACCCTGAGTTGACAGCAGGTCCTCAAAATCATCCTCCTTTACCTTCGGCTTGGCGCCTGCGTCACAACACGGCACACAGAAATGAAATCTTTATGGACAACTTTGGCTCAATTCCCCAAGAAGAGTTTGCACCAAAATACAGAACAGAGAATACAATGCTGTACATAAATATTACAAACTAATCACGTTTACTCATCTCCATTAGTTGTATTTGAGTGATAACTGGAAAATCAAACATCGATATGATCCCCAACTCCTGAAACAAATCCCTCCCCCCTCGACTCAATGTCGCTTACCGAAACCAGGCCCACGAACGCCTCTGTCCTCTCTCCCACCGATGACACTGGAGAAGTTGAGGTTGTAGTTGGGTTTGGTGGCCTGCGTGCCTGCAGACTGAGCGGCAGATGATGCTTTAGGTGCCGTCCCAGGTCCTGATCCGGACATCCAAGGCTTTTTCTGGGCTGAGGCGGGTCTTCCAGACTGCCAGGGCTGGGCTTGAGGTTTAGCAGAGGAGGATGTAGCTTTTGCGCTAAAAGAAGCCTCCGAAAAATTACTGCTGGAGGAACCTGCAAAAACATGGAGGATAGTTAACTTGAGATTCATTTATAGACTATAGTTCATAAGTGTACATGTTTCTCTGTTTGTTTCCCAGTAGCGCCACAACAGCTGGTTGGATATGGGACCAGGCCTCTTACCTGGTAGACTGGAACCCAGGTTTCCCAGGTCGGCAAAAGGATCAAAGGTCTGAGACTTGGCCTTCGACATAGATGCACCGCCAGAAGCTGCAGACACAGTAAAAAAAAAATATGCGAGTACAAAACTGACCACTCCTATTTTCAGTCAGCCACAAACCCCTACATTTCAGTCCCTTCACTCACCTGTGTTGGTGTAGCTGGGTTTGCTGGTGGTGGCGCTCATGCCAGCGGTGGTGCCAGCTGCCCAGCTGTCCCACCCACCCAGCAGGTCTGGTTGGCTGGCTGATGATGTCATCTTGGGGGCATCCTTCACCAGTTTATCTGTTAGGACAAAAACAACCAGAGTATCACCAGGTAAGTTTGGTTTGCATGTTTCCATTAGCCAATGCTCGCAGCAACTGCAAATAGAAGGTGGAATGTGAGACCTAAATGAGGTTTGTCCAACAAATCGGAGATGACTCGATGATGCTGTAGGTTTGATGCTGCTGAGTTGGAGCAAGGTGCGTGTTATGGTGCGTGTTATCACTCATACCTCCTCAAAGCCGACCCGAGACATAACGCGGAGCGGTGTCACAACAGCTGACTGTACTTACTGAGGTTGAAGAGGCTTGTGTTTGAAGCAGGAGTCGGGTTACTGTGAGCTGAACTCTCAGAAGTCAACAGGTCTCCAAACAGGTCCGGTCCAGAGGCCTGCTGAGATGAACCCACAGTGGCGCCAACACCGGAGCCAGACCCCATCCCAAACGGATCAAACAGGTCGCCCATGGCTGCAGATAGAGGATAGAATAATGCATTAAGGATAACCGTAACAATGCAGCTGAGCATGTATTGAGCCTCTGTGCTTACGTTTTGAGTCTGGTGTGGCCCCACTGGCTGGCCCACTGAAGAACAAGTCTTCCTGCACGGCTCCCGTCTCACCAGCAGGGGGGGCAAACAGGTCGTTGAGGAGGTCGCTGTTGCTGGATGCAGCTTTCAGTCCTCCCTGGACTCCTTGATGAGGAGCAGAGGAGGAGGTTGAGGACATGGAAGGGTCCGAGTTCAACCCCAGGAGGTCAGCTGTGTCCCCGATAGGAGACTCCTGGGCTGCAGGAGGGGAGCTCTGAAGAGGGAAAGAGACGCCAACAATGAAATGAATGAATGGAATGCTGGAGGAATAAAGTAATCCCTACGTCATAAAGGTCAGGGCGCATTATAAAAGGAAGTTATAATGTATTTATATAGTCAGCCATCCAAGACTATCCCCACCTGGAAGTCAGCATCAAACAGCGGTTCGCTGGGGTCACGTGACAGCGGCTCCCCACCGGGGGCAGAATAAGAGTAGGACTCTCCTTCTGACTGATCACTTAGGTCCTCCTGGTCATTCATGGATCCCCCTCCTTGACTGTCTGAGGCGTCCTGAGGGCCACTCACATCTACAAATGCAAGAAGCTGGTCAGTGGACCTTTTCAGGCTCTTAATCAGGAGGATTCTATTGTTAGAATCTGGTCTGGGAAAGTTAACGCAGTAAACTAAATGAGTAGCACTGTCCCCCTTCTTTAACACTTAGGCTGTACGGGGCAAAATCAAAGATGATTTTCACGAGTACCTTCCCAATCCAGGGTCTGGAAAAAGTTGTTGGCGTTGCTATCGGTGCTCACAGGAGACTCTGTTTCTGTTGCATTGGAGCCTTCTGGGGTCTGAGCCGGCTGGGGCGACTCGGAGTCGTAAAATGCGGAGGAACCTGGCTGACGAGGCAGCTCGGGCTTACCTGAAGTGAATAAGGTTTTAAAGTTTAGTTTATATGTGAATTAGAAAAAGAAAAACACACATCCAGTGGGGCTTGAAGGCAGAAAAGAAGAAAGATGTCTGATGTTTAAGTGAGCCGAGAAACAGATGGATGGAGAAGCGTAACACTCCTAACCCCAGAGCCGGGCTTCTACAGAGCGATGCCACCTACCAAATTTGCTGAGGATCTCCTGCTGCTCATCACGAGAGGAGAACAGGATTTTGGGGTTGAGGCCCTTGGTTTGAAAGCTCTCCCAAGGAGGGGTCTTAGCGCTGGGTCTGTCTCTGGGTTCCACCTCGACGTCCAAGTTGACCTGGAACAAGTCTGGGTACTTCTCCTGGATGTCACAGGCATCCAAGTCATACCTGGCAGGAGAACAGATCGATTGGAAACAGGAACTTATGGAGAGAGCACATTTCAAGAGTCTATTAGAAAGTAAGAAAATCTAAATGTAGTTGATATTATTGTACAGGCGATATACGACATTTGAATGTTTGGGTGACAATGATCTTGTTCAGTTAAAAGCATTTCCAAAAATTTGTGTACATACTTGGCAAACTTGACCGTGGTCGCATTTCTGGGGACAAAGCCTGTGTGGAACTGGATCTGAAACATCTTCATGGATGCCATCTGGAACACAAGATAGCTTCTATTTCTCAAGAATGTGCCAACAGTTGATGTGTGTTTCCCTTAAGTGTGTGTGTGTACCTTGGCCTGTAGACGTCCTCCCAGTGTAGATCTTGCGTGGTAGATCACCACCAGCACGTCTCCTTGGACCGTCACATTGAGGGGAATCTCCGCTCTTCCGTCCTCCAGCTTGAAATCCCTGGAAAGAGCAAAAGAGCGAGAGAGGACGCCGATGAATAAGGAACATTGTTTTTACTTCTTCTATTGGAGGGAAAGCTGAACTTCATTCATTGAGCACACATAAACGTACTTCATCTTGTCGTACTCCTGAGACGTGGTGAGGACTCGCTCGTCTCCAACATAAACCTCGCAGAACGGCCTGCACCCACTGCGCTGCTTGTTGAACAGCGGCACGGGGGTCATGGTGATGGAGTGAATTATTATGGGCTTGCTGTGGGGGACGATGGGCTCCTCTGCCATCATGTCGCACATATACTCCATATACCTGCAACGATCAAAAGCAAGATCAGGCTCCTGTATTCTCAGCTTTTTTTTTTTTTTTTTTTTTTAAACCAGAGACATTTTGGGTTGTTGGGGATCTCTTCCCGTGATTCTACCTCTTGTGTGAGGGTGCGATGCCAGGCGGGCAGCGTTTCATTGAGAACATGTAGACAGCGGCCTCGGCTGTGGTGAAAAGGCGACAGAAACACAGGAAGGAGCAAACTGCCACCGCCGACGCTGCCCTGCCGTCCTACAGAGACGAAAAGGCGGAGGTAACAGTTAAGGATAGTGCACGTGTCATCCTCCTCCTCCTTATTATTATTATACACGACCTCTCCCCATCTGAGCATACATGAAGGCCTGAGTCCTACTCACCAGACAGTGTACTATACAGATGTTCCTCTGGTCTTGTTTGAGCCATAGATGCATGTTCTTACACACACTGTAGAGACTGCGGAGGTTGGGGGCACGGCGCACTTGCCAGTTACACTCTGAAACCTACAAAACGCACACACACACACACACACACACACAACAGGAACCTTGTTCAGCTGCACACAAGTGAAAGGATAACTCTACTGGCAATAATAAACCCATGTATTATAGTGACACTGTGACGGAGAAAACAAACAACCCACTCACAGCAATGACATGCAGACAAAAGAGTTTGGCAATGTCACAGATATGCATCTACCCACCACATAGGTGCTTGCACAAACACTCGTGCACTCACACACACACACACACACACACACACACACACACACACACACACACACACACACACACTTCATACCCTGTTGTGGAATCGAGAAGGCCTGTAGGATCGTTTGGAGAGGTTGTAGACAGCATAGTGGCCAGCGTGACGTGAATCCAGGAACAGACGGACGTCCTCAATGTTGTTCTTTATCGCTGACTCCACCCCCTCCGCTGGGAAGGACATGACTACACACACACACAAATACAGAGATTACATCAAAGGTTTATCCCTTTCTCAAAATGTTAATTTAAGACATTATATCACCGCATGTCTGAATGGAACCACGTTGTGAAGTAAGAGAGAGTTAAACGTGTATCAGTAGGTTTTATGAAGGGTATTCATGCCTACCTGCTATTCTGGAGGTGATGTATGAAATATCTAGGTCCCCTTTGGCGTAGCTGTAAGAGGAATTACAAGCGCACTTATGAAAGGAGTAGATACAGGCCGGGAAAACACAATCCACAACAAGGAATAAACAGTTTGACAATGTCTGGGAGACACAAATATAGCCAATTAAAGCTTGATAACGTAAAACTGGTTCAGAAACAAGAAAACTTTGTATTATTTACGATGTACTGACTCTGTTGCAGGATGGAGATGTTCCTAACCGACGCCTGAATGGGAAACTCTGCCAGGGCTACCACGCAATACAGATTTTCAACCTGTTTTAATGAAGGCTGTCCCACAATCATACAAATTTGACTAAGAAAGTCTTAAGTTTTAATTTTCTCAGTTTTTAAATGTAGCACACATGCATCTGGCAGATGCTTGCTGTTGCATGGGAACACATCTAGGAGGATCATTACTGCCAATAGCTCTTTGGTGTTAAATATTATTGGCAGTTAATTGATGTGGAAAGTAGGCGACATTGGATTTAACAGCAAAATTAATCACATTGGAGCGATGACAATAGCAAAAACAACACAAAAATGATTCCCAAGAAATATAAAAATTGAGTACAAACAACCTGTAGGCCAAGCAATGAGATTAATCTATCTATGCTGATGACACTCAATTGTATCTGTATGGTGTCAGGACAGACAGGTGATGCTGGTTTAGACACATATAGCGGAAAATGGTGATTTAGTTAGTCATATTAAATTGAACTACCAACTCAATCATTCATTCGGTCATTCATATAGGAACGTGATTCTCAACCACAGATACATCTGGAGTTGCTTGGGGGGTAAAAAAAAAAAAGATGAACAACAAATAACACAACGTTCAGGTTCACCACGTCATGTGGCGCCAATGCATGAAACGTTAGGAAGCGATCAGAGACGTTAAAAGTGACGTGAAGAAATGGTTAAAATAGATACCTAAAACTACGATTCAAATTGTTAGCTCAAATGATTGGATACATGGTTAAAATAGATAGTGCAGTTAGCTTAGAGTAATGGATTAATGTTGATTTTGACATGGCTCAAAGTAATGGATGAACAGTTGAAAATAGTTAGCTTAGTAATGGAATGGTTGAAGAATAATGGAGGTATCGAGGATGTACTTGAGTTTACCCAACAGGGCAAAAAGGAACCATCAAATCAGGCTATGGATGATGCTGTCTGCTTCAAACAGCTAAAAGTCACAAAACAATCATCGATACGACAAGGGCTACTAAAATAAGCTTTTTAACAGACCACAAAACTTTGAGCGATGTTGCATTTGCACTGCTTTCTGCTCTTTAACTGTATAAAGAATTGTCTCAAGCAGTTGGTATAATGCACCTTTCAAACAAGGGTCATCATTGTTACACCAAAAGCAGCTCTTTAATTTGCACCTCGTTACCGACTGGCCCATTCATTTCCTGTAACCATGGATAGAGAATATGTTTCACTTGCTTCGCCATTGACCGATATCACACGGAGCCGTCATTCACTCTTCAAATGATACTCATCTGTCCATTCACATCCCGCTCTCTCTCTCTCTCTCTTGCATTCATTCAACTGAATTACTGAATGTGTGATGTTAGGATCAGCAAAGCTGTGATGGCGGACACGGCACAGCAACAAAAAGGCTTAGTAGGGGTTTCTCTTCCTCTAAATCAAACACAAACTACAGGAGCACACAGAGCGACGCATGAGTTAGCGCAGTTCACCGACCCATATTTACCTCGGGTTGCTAGGTGATGGACACATAGTGGGACCATGAGGGATTGGGACAGAGAAAAGAAACAACAAAAATAAAATAAACAAAACGACCAAACAAATGGAACAAACCGATGATGGAATAGCCAAATGAAACATCAAACTGTAAAGGATATGGATAGAGTGGCTGTTAAAGGAACACTTTGCTTATTCTCAAATCAGTCACTAGAGGTGTCCCGTCTCCAACATCAACAATCATTCTCAATGATGAAGATGATGATGATGAAGTGTACCTAGATTATTCCCACACTTCACTGACTTACTCGCATGACAGGTGTTGGTCAAAGAACGACAAAGAGAGATAACTTGAGATAAGGTTTGTCTTTTTTTCTGGGAGGTTCACAACTAACAAGGAGTGGGGCAGGGTGGGTATGAGTACGAGTGCTTACGTAGACAACAGGTGTACAATCATCCACATTTACTTCAGGTTAATGCAACTGTGATGCAACACAATGACTGATAATTGGCAAACAGTAAGGTTTAGTAAAATGTTCTGCCAGTTGGTGGACGTCGATATAACAATTCCAGACCATGAGTGCATATTTTAAATACGCGTTAAAGGGTTAAATAAGTAAGTAAGTTAAAGTAGCCAGAGTAAAATGTGAAAAGTTGAACCGAGTGTTCAGTCAACTCCGAAGGCAATATAAACACAATGTGAACCATGAGATCAATTCAGCAACACATGTGAGGTTATGTGAAGAAAAAAAACACCCCACAATGAGTGCTAACTGATCTGTAATGATGAGAAAGATTAAATGAAAGGTTAAGACCGAAAACGAAAAAAATGGATAAATACAACAATGATAATCACGATAACACGGTTGGAGCACCTTACCTGGCTACTGACTGGATGACCTTAGAGGAAGTGTCCTTTATGTTGGTCAGGAAGCGCTCCGTTCCTCCCCTTAAGATGTCCAAGATCCCGCTGCCCGACTGATCAGGATCGTATATGCCTATAGGCATCGTGGGGGGAAAAGAGAGAGAATGCTGAAATGATAGATTTCCAGACATTGTGATAACACTGACATTAGGTTTAGTTAGAGAAGTCAGGGTCAAAGTTTAACCCACAACGACATCAACAACATTCATGCATGAAACAGGAAGCAGAATGTGTAAAATTTGCATTTGTTAAATGACCATCTAATGAATGGATCCGTTTATTGACGAGAAAACCATAACCAAAAAGAAGTTATTCAAAAGTGAAATGCATATTCTATGATTATAGATGTGGGTATATAGTGTCAAAAACAGCACACTCATGACAAACACGATCACTCACATACGGACACCTAACGGCATTAAGAAGTGGTTCAACAAATCCTTTAACTCAATTCTTTAACTTTGAGGTCAATGGATCGGATTAAATCTTTTGCGTTCAGCTGTGGTGGAGCTGCCAGATGTTGAGATACGACGACAGGCAGATGACTCAACATTATGTGTTGGCCAGATCTGATAGTGTGGACGGACAGGAGGACTGGAGCCACTCCTCAAGAAGAAGAGCAAACGGATTCTGCCCTTCGACAGATGGTTGACTGGCCGAGCAGAAATCCTCTTAATGTGCAGTCACAGTACGCAGCCTGCATGTGTGTGTGTGTAGAGTTGGTTGTGTTGTATGTCGAAAAGACTATTACGCTCATTTAGATAGAAGTAGAGATTTACCAGTTACCTTCAGCGTGTGCTCTTAATTTGTATACAGATATCCTAATAACAGAAGAATTATCTTCTTATATCTTGCATACTTTGCTTTAATCTGCTTGGTTCATACTGTAGGGTTGGAAATCACCAACAGTCTCCACAATCTGGAACACGTATGAGGATCACGACCTACTGACTGCTGGTCATGATCCCGCTGGCTCTGAGGAGGAGGAGCTTCTTTAGTTTGGGTCGTTATAGGTGAACTAACCTGATTACTTATTACCACGTGTAACACTCAGAGATACGGGGGGGATAGTCTGGTGTGTGGATATGTGTGTGTTAGAATGTTTTCCAGCCTGATTAGAAATTTGGGGTTATAAAAAACAAAACAAAGAGCCACACCTCAGAAGAACAATTTAGAAAACAGCTGCATGGCTGTTTCTAAGTAATAACGTGTACCGTAGTTATTTTTGCCAGTTTGTTAGATTGCAGCATATGGATATACCAATGGTTCCTTATGGATTTATAGGTTTATACAGCAAATCAATGAGTTGCTGAATTTCACTTTTAGAAACAGGACACTGACATAACACCACTGCTCCGGTTTCATAGAGGTTTCAACTTCACTCTCCCCACCTAAAGTGTGAACACTCGAAAACAATGACCACTTTTAAAACAAACAAACACCGTCCCGAACCCAAAGAGAGAAATGATATCGTCATCCAAACAATCCTTTACCTGAATTGTTCTGGACGTTGTGGATCTGCATGGGCGGCTGGGCTCCGTTGTTGCCAAAACCTCCGTTCTGCTCCAGCAGCTGCAGACATTCATAGCCGTCATACACGGGGCGCCAACAGTGGTACGCGCTCAACATGGCAGCAGGCAAAGTCAACAACAGGCAAGTCAACACAATGGAGACTAAGTTGACCAAAAAAGAAACAGCCAGCGCTTGAAGATGCTCAAGACAAATCTTCCTTAGAAACGCAAAAAAATTGTCATCTTAAAAAAAAAAAATGGGAAAAAATTACAAAATTACATTCCAGCAAAGAACAAAAAATAGATTCTGGTCAGGGGACCACCAATAGAGGAACAGAAGAAGAGCATCAATCAAATCCTGAGTGTGAAGCAACAGGTCTTGTCCCAAAATGCAAAAATATATTTTTACATATTTATAAAAAAAAACGTGTTGGTGTCAGAATGCTGCATAAATGAATTTTCAGATGTGAACAGGACTACGTTAAAGCAGCCAGACGGACTCTGCGTCTCGCTTCCCCTCAGAGAAGTCTTCAGTATTTCACTTCCATGTCTGCTCCCCTTTCCTTCACACGTTTTCTGCTCTCCCTCCTCTCTGCTCCATCTTACAGTCTGCCTCTCCATATGTCTGTGCTGAGCAGCAGCAGAGAGGAGGAGGAGGAGGAGGAGGAGGAGGAGGAGGAGAAGGTGGAGGTTTATAATCTCCTCATGTCCAGCAGGGAAACCCCCTTCTTAACCCTAATCAGATCAGCGATCGCCAAATCTGCCTTCACTCTGCTCACATTTACCAACCTTACCAGGATTGAGTTTGGTAAGAAATTAGTTGGGACACAGAAGAACTCAGTTTGAACAAATTTGTGTATGATTTCCAGAAAAGAGAAAAGAATACACACACTTGCTCAGCTATATAATCAGTCATGTGTACACTGCACACCAGACAGAGAGGAGAATCACTGTAAACCTGGAGGGTTTTTTGACATCGAAATCAGCTTTTAATACTGTTAAACCACAACTGTGGCTGCGGCTTTTGCGTTAAGTACCAGGATTTTGTGTTTAGGAATCATTAGAGGCTGTGGCTGCTTAGTCTGTGATTGACCGGCGGCCACCATGCTTTTCTATTGCAAAACCTCGGCTATAATCTTAAATCTGATTAAGCTGAATTAGCTACTGTGGGTGCTAGATGAAAACAAAAATAAACTTTTTGCTTTTACAGCCACTCTGCCACCAGAAAATACTGCTTTATTACTGAAGTGTTGGTGTGACTTTATGCTTGTTTCTAATTTCAGTTACACTGATTTACCACCTCTCTGTCTCTCTGTCTCTCTTCGGGCCATGCCAGCTGGGAAAGAGAATACAGACTCCTTTGAGCCCGCCACCGTGTGCGCGCGTTGGTCGCATGCGAGACTGAGCGAGTGCACAACCGCAACAGCAATTTGAGAGTGCACGAGCGTGCATGCATGTGCACACACACACTGCGGAAGAACCCGTGTGGTTCGGCCTGTCAATAGCCTCTTCACAGGCGGAGATTGTGTCTCAGCCAATCAACTTGTTTACTCCGAAATGCACTTGGTGAAAGTTGTCACCCTCCTCGAGACCGATACCTGAAGCAGAAGCCACTAATAGACGGTTGGTGATTAGGATAGCACCTTCAAAATGCAGTCTCCCTCGTCTCCTGGCTGGGAGAACAGACTAATTCAGCAGCCACTGACATAACTGTGCTCCATTTCAATGGTGATCATTTCTGAAAATCTGCTTTCTGTTTGCTTTAACCTCAATCGAGACACCGATGACTTTTCAAGGGCTTGGAAAAATGGCAACACAAACGGCGTCAGAACAGCACAGCAGGGTAAATGCTAATGTACCAACTGTAGTATCACTTCGTAAATCTAGTGCCGCAACAGCACTGGACACCATCATGAGCACACCTACCTCGGTAATGGGGGACTTGGAGTTGACGTTGCGTGCTGCTGCTATCTCCTGCAGCTGGTTGACCAACTCTGTAATGGACAGACGCTCCTCTGGGTTCACCTTCAACATGGAACCTGGACAGAAGGAGGAGGAGGAGGAGGAGGAGGAGGAGGAGGAGGAGGAGAGGGGTTCAGTGGAAAAAGAAGCAATTGTTAACAATCTGAGGAGACAGTTAATGAGGATGATAATAACATGTAGATACATAAAGGAAGCAATTCATGAACCAACAGTTATATAATTCACATTTAAATATGGAGATCAAGGATGTATACGACTTATTACTTTTTTTAAATGTCATTAATCACACACAGCAATCAATGTGAATAATGAAAATAATAAAAATGTACTATTTAAATAATAATGATCTCTATACTATACTTTTGTGCCACTGTTTGCAGGAAATATACATATTTCCCTTTTCCACCAGGTGGAGCTGTTTAATCTATTAGATTAGCTGTAACAAGCTGGTGCTGCTGCCAATATTCAATTTGACATGGCCTTTCTCTCTACTGTGTCTGTATGAACGTTACGTTTAAAAGGTGCAATCCCAAACTGTGCCTTGTGGGCAAGAGGAGCAGAGAGAAACAGAGGGACGGAAGAATACAAAGGGACAGACTGAAAGTACATACGTATGAGGTTGTGATACACAGTGTACTTGACGTCGTTCTGAGGGATGGAGTATTTTCCGTTGACGATTTGCAGCTTGGCCCCCTCCTCGAATGGGTGCTGCTTAAAACACAACAGGTAGAGGATGCATCCCAGGGCCTGCACGGAAATGATACAGACAAAAACAAAACTCTCAAGCCACCATTATCAATGAATGTCTGTAAATGTACCGACAAAACAAGCTCTGACCCAGATGTCCTGTTTGTCATTGATGGGGAAGTTGGAGTAGAGATCGATCATCTCTGGCGTTCGGTACGCAGGAGTGGTGTTCCTTGTGATCTACACACAGACAGGAAAAAAAAACATACTAAACACAGCTGTTGGACCACTGTCGAGATAGAACCAGAGCCAAGTATCCAGCTATGCTCACATATTGGTAAATCTAGCTTCTATCTCAGGCATCGCTTTTTTTTGTCTGAGAAAAATCTATAAAATCAAGAAAATGCTTTGGGGGGGGGGAAAAACCTTCATCTGATTATTTTTTACACCGTCATGTGTTCCCAACACAGACAGCCAAGCATGCTTTCTAGAAACAAATCTGTTCAAATCTAAACCAAACACCTGCCCACCTCACATTCATAAAAAGCTCTTCCCTCGAGCATCTCCTTTGTGACACTAGCCTGAAAACAGGTGCCGGATAGACACGCAGATTATTTCATTTAGAAACCAAGATCTCCGGGGTCCTGCATACTGAGGTCATCTGAGTGTGTGTGTGTGTGTGTCTGTGTGTGTGTGTGTGTCCGTGTGGTTATGGTATAAATATAATTAACCTGATTGATCGGTGCTTCCTGGACGTCGAGCTGTTAATTCAATCAAACGTTTCTGGTTTCTGTCAGTGTTGTCACTGATCCAATGTAAATAATTAATCACTTTTTTTCCCCCCTTTTAATTGAAGAACTGACTTTCATTGTCTGTGAAGCATATATATTCTCAAAACATGTATAAACAACACCTGGTATGACATAAATAATCTTTTGTTGATAATGTAGTCCAAAACAACTTCAGAAATATGTTTCCCCTACGCATGTAAAAACCGTACTAAAGATTATTTCGATATTATACGAAAGAACAAGACTCTTTGGTATAAGACGTGCCCTGGTTGAGATGAACCTTAACTGATGCTTGAGTGTGTGTGCGTGTGCGTACCTCATCCTCCACCATGGACCTCTTCTGTGCCGACCAGCTGTAGTCGGGGTAATGTGACACTGTGGTGGAGCTGCCAAAGTCACACAGCTTGATGGTGCCCTGGTTACTAATCAAGAGGTTCTCAATCTGCAACAGATAAAGTAAGCAGAGGGCTTGCATGTTAACCAATACACATTTAATTACCAATTAGTAATCACAATAGCCCCGAATTTATAGTAACGCAAATTCAGCATTAAATCGGTTTCACTCGATACAAACTGTTCTCAAACGGAGTCGCTGTATTGAATTCATCCGTGCTGCATATCATGCATACTTCATCATTTGAGACATTCCTTCATTCATCCGACTTAGCAAGGAACAACGAACCTTGAGGTCCCTGTGTATGATCGGAGGCTTCTGTTTGTGCATGTGCTGCACGGCGCGGCACGACTGGTAGAAGATTTTCAGCACGGTGTCACATGACAGGAGAGCCCTCTGCTCTACCCGCTTTATGAAGTCCACCAGCTGACCTGAGGCACAAGAGACACAAAACAGATGACTGAATGAAAAAGCCACCGGGTCAAGGGGGGAAAGCAACACCTGTCACAACACAGACGCCTTTTTTTCTTTTGTCGGTCGATTGCAAGTTGTCAGATTAATTTGGGAAAATATGGGACACTGTGGATAAAAGTGTTGTATCATGCAATAAAAAAAGAGAAAAGGTGCTTCACACACATCCAATAAATGAATGAATAGTGTTAAAACATTTGTCATGGGTAAGTAAGGTTGCTTACAAAAGCTGGAATCTATGAATGAGTCTGTTGTAAATGAACAGTCAGACTGATTAGAAAGGAAGTAAAGCAGGAAGTAGAAAGGCCGCAGACAGGAAACCGTTTCATCACGCCCTTTCAGAGTTACATGGGAACGGAGCCGACGGGTCCTGGACCCTGGTTTGATGTATGAATTAGTACTAAGTAGTGAGGAAAAAAAATGAATGTGAAGTTACCTTTACACAACTCGGTGAGGATCAAGAACTCGGCCTGTCCGGTGTCGGACTCCTCCTTACTGATGGAGGCAGCAGAGCAGAACTGAACCATGTTGGGGTGACCCGACAGCTTTTTCTATAGAGCAAGCAGGTCAAGGAACAGAACACTGCTGTGCTATCAAGCCTGGCTTTCAGGTCAGAACATTTCAGAATCTACCATCCACTTTGGATGCGGTTGCGTATGATAAAAATCAAAGAGTCTAATTAAACAGTTTAATCTGTCATCGTGGCCATTGACACCTCCAACAATTTAAATTGACCTACTCGGTCATCCACTTTGATGCACAGCCAAGCCTCAAAAAGGAGCCGTTTGTTTTCTAAAACCGCACTGTAGGTCGCTGGTCAACCGGTGAAAACAAGGGGGAGAGATTATGGTTGGGTGATCGGGAGAATTCACTGGTGACTTTAGACCTTTCTTTTTCTGCCTCATCAGCATCGGCGACATTAAACATTATGCAAATAATTATGTCCTGAACACACACAAAAAAAATGTTGCAATGGTACAGGGAACACAGTGCGTCGTTTACCGAGAGGCCTGCGCCTTCACAATGTGCTACACAGCAGAAAACAACTATTGTGCAACAGTACAAGAGACGTCCGCAGCCTTTTAGCTGCTGTGCTGGCCAAAAGGTTTTTTTTTTTTTTAGTTCCCTTCACTGACCGAGTGATCTCATCGATTAAAAAAAACTGTAACTCCGTAAAATAAATCCCCTCCAGAGACATTGAAAGAAAGTGGATGCTTCAGTGGTTTGACATTTACTTGCAAAACGGTATCTTTAAACCTGGAAACCACAGAATAACAGAATTATTCCTTATGTCCCGTTTATCACAATGAACACACGACGAGCTTTTAAGCACAGAATCACACACCACAGGGCAGTCTGTGTTTATGAAACCACACTGTTATTATAAGGTTAAACACTGTACATATATATTAGTTCCTGCGTTACGCCTTCTAACATCGTGTGGTGTTGCCAGTAAACTACAAGCGATCTCGTAATGACAGTATGCCACGCTGGAGATGTCTTGTGAAGTGACGGGTTACAGATTAACTCGCCTTTGTCACATGTTGCTCTCTGCTATGTGCCAAAACAGAAAGGCTCTACACGGAGCATAAGGAAAACACCAGTGTCTCTTCACCGCGGTCTGGAAATGATAAAAGGATACCATGAAGCAGACTTCCTGTATGATTTCCTTGTTCTTTTCTTCCTCGTTGGACAGCAGCCTCTGAAACAAAAGCGCGCACACACACACACACACACACACACACACACACACACACACACACACACACACACACACACACACACACACACACACACACACACACACACACACACACACACACACACACACACACACACACACACACACACACACACACACACACACACACACACACACACACACACACACACACACACACACACACACACACACACACACACACACACACACACACACACACACACACACACACACACACACACACACACACACACACACACACACACACACACACACACACACACACACACACACACACACACACACACCATTGTTTTTTTTGGGAGGAATGCACCGATACCAATATATCAGGCCAGTGACCATGGGGCCGATCTGTTCAGTTCAATTACATGACTTTATACATTATATACTGGAAAGTTAATTAATATTCAAGTTTTGATTTGTTTCTGCATTTAAAGGGTTTAAACTTCAATTAATAATTCCTCTTCATTTTGAAGAGGTTTGACCAAGTTGCTGGCGTACGATTTCTTATTCTAGTAACAGAAAACAATGAAGTAAATGTACATCCATGTATCAAGTTGAGTGAAGTCAAGCCTGATACATAAAGGACTGTAAGGCAAACAGCGTATTAACTAAACACTGGTATCAGTACTAGTACCAATATCTTAAGACCAGCTATCGCTATCGGGACTGAAAAAGGCGGATCGGTGCATCCCTAGTTTGTTGTTGTTCTGTGATCAGGAGATCTTTTAATAAGACAAACACCTCCATCTTACCTTGAGGGCATAGTCTTTACCACTGCTCATGTCCTGGGCTTCATACACAAAGGCAAATCCACCTGAGAAAAACAAAACACAGGGCAGCCAGGAAGTCAATACTGTTAAATACATCTACATGAATAGTACACACACACTCCTAAGCTCTTAAAATTATACATAATTGTCATTCACAAATGTGCTTAAGTGCTCAGTTAACGGCCCATTATTGCACCTCATGTTATGTCACATGAGTCAGTAGTAAGGGGTTGAGTTATGATGATAAAAGAAGATCTGATATAAGTGGAGATAACAGCGGCACGATACCACAGGGTGCTGGATCATTTAGATGTACCTTAGGACTGCAGAGAGCACTAAATCCTCCAGCAAACGCTCCGATTCACACGCTCATAAACAGTGAAACATGGAGGCCGCCAAGTACAACCTTAGCGCTCATCTGTTGGCCATTGAGCAGCCACACAGTGGAGAAAGTTGGAGCTTAGGTGCCTTGCTCAAAGGACAAGACAACGCAAGCAACCTCTCTGTCACAAGCTCACTCCTCTAACCTGCGGGCCACCGCTAAGCCACGACACCTTTTCACTGAAGGAGTGACAGTGTGGGCCCACTTTCTTTTTATGAAACGGCCCCAAATTGCTCTAATTACAACGTAATTGATGGAATGAATCCATGCTACTGAGAACCCAGTCACTTCAAATTGACCATTGGTCATAGTTTAGTTAAGTAACAATCTGTACACTGCCTCAATATTCAAATGTAATACAAAAATCTGAATTTTATACATCACAATATATTTCTCGTGACGGCTCATCTTTTATTTCAAGATGTAAAAGCCACAGTGGCTAGTGAACTTTTTTTATCAAGTGTGGCTGTGTATGTCTATGTATTTAAGCAAGTCACAGTCCAAACAGGGCAAGGTTACTATAGTGAGGAGTAAATCAACTACCAAGCTGGCTTTGTTTTGCGAAAACTTAAATGGGCACGCTCAAGATTCTAATCTTTGAAGCTGTATTTACAGAGGGAAGATTCTTCAGGCGGGTCCACTGCTGTTCATTTTGACAGTCTCGATTTTCTTTAACCTCATCTGGGATTCAAACCGGCAAAACTGATGCTCATGCTCCCTTATTTCTTTAGCATTAAGGGACAACACTGGTTTTATTGCGTGACCTCACTCCAGCTCATTACAAACACTCAACACAAAGCGTAACCAGAACATCATTTGTTGTCCGTTTCAGCAACATTTACGTGCCATGCCAGCGACTTGGCTGTGAGAATGCACAGCCGTCACCCGGTGTGGAGATCACATGTCTTCCTCTGTCTTGTGCTCGCAAGGGGAGGGACTGAAAACTAAAAAGGCTCCATTTCCTTTGCTCTTATCCACTCCAAAAAAGTACTGAAACGTTAAAAAAAAAAAAAAAAAAAAAAACGTATTCCATCGCACCCAAACGTATTAAATCTTGCCGGGGCAAATTCTTTGTAGTTGTGTGAATTAATTACAGGAACACATGAGGAATGAAGCACAGCGTATCAACTCCAGCTCTGAATAAAGAGACCTCGTCTACTGTTTCACCTGCTCAGAGGAGAGGCCCGCAAGGTGCCACTGGTCCAAAAAAACCTGTTTAGTTATGCAAGGATAATAATCTCTGCCTCACTAACCTGAAGAATACAGAGAATGTGGTTGCTCTTTACAACAATGAGAATAACCACAACTTGTGTGGTGACTTTTTTTTTCCCCATCAGCAACACATCTTAAATGTACCCAACAGCATTATGGGGCTGCACAAACAGATTCTTTAGAAGTGGGCGTGGCCTATCTGCCCCAAGTGGCTGATTCGGGAGACAGACAAACTAGTCATGGTCGTAAAAAATAGAACCATCTGGTAACAGCCGGCCATTGTATTCTCTTTCCAAAGATCTTGTTGTGGAAAAACAACAAAGACACCTTTCACAGAGCAGGACGAGCGTTTGAAAAGAGTTTAGTGTAAAATGATGTGGAGGTTTACCGTCTGCTTTGATTTCAAAACTCTCGTGCGTTTCCTTTAACCGCTCTTCAACCAGCTATCATAGCCGAGGATGGTCAATCACAACACAGAGATTATACTGTTGATCAGAGTGGAATTAGTGCTGAAACTATTATCCGATGGTAGATCTACAGAAATTTAGGCAACGACAATGTTAATAATCGGTTAAGTAATCATTTATCAAGCAAAAATGTAAAGCATTAACGTGTGCTTCTTAATTGCAAACCTCTCTGTTAATATAGTTGTAAGTTGAACAATGTGATCGTGGGAATTTCATGCTATTTTCTGACATTTTAAAGACTTCAAAAATCCATCCGTTAATCAATGTTTTTGCAGCCGATAATGTGAATATTTTTTCAATCCGCTGTTATGTTTATGGTAGAAAAACCACAACTATATCTAAAAGAAAGGCATTGTTTTCTACACATTTAGACTGCAGTTGGGACCGAATACCTCAGAATGAGTCAGAGAGTTGCAAAAAGTGGACATGGAAGTGGGCACTTTGAATTACAAAGGAAAAACGGTTTCTAGCAAAAACGGTTTCCTTGCACTATAGGTGATGAGGCAATCTGTGAGAATTAGTCAGCAAGTTCCAAGTAAGGTGGACAGAGACAGTTCACAACTTCTTTCATGTCAATCAGATTTTTGTTTTCCTCCAACTACATTAGCTGAAAAGCCAAGAGTAAGTTGAGAGGACTAATTAGTGTCACAATGGTCAACTTTGTTTAAAAAAATAAATAATTCACACACAAAAAAAAAAAGAAGACTTCGCTTCAAAAACTTATTTCACCTTTTAATTTTTTTCCTGTTTTTTGCTTCGTTTGTGTTGAAGGAATTTCATGGTAATAAATTACATTCAAAGTGGAGCAAGTTTACCTGCTGAACCACTGAAGCCACACCGTGGACGAGTTAAACTCTGACCTACTGGTCTGACTATGCTGAAAACTCTAATGACTCTGAACAATAACTTACTTATTTTCAGCCCAACTGATCCCACTGCATTAAAAATAATAAATAAATGTGGCTAAATCAATTACCATTTGAAGTTTAATCTGATTTAGCCTGTATCTTTTTAACAGACTACACCAAAAAATACAGATTAGTGTTACACATTTACTGTCTGCTCTACCAAACACTATTGCAAGTAACTAAACATGCATGATAGTATAGAAAGATTGTCGCAATGAGGGCAAGAATCCCTGTTCCCACAGAGAAGAAACCTGATCTTTGGTCTACAAACAAACACGCTGTTATTTCAGATTCAAACTCAGACAATGGTATGTGGTTGTGGCTCATTTTATATAATATATAATACAATACATCTTCAACTTGCAAGAGTTAAATAAACTAATAATAATAAATATCAAAAATCCTTCTTTTTTTTTTATTTGAGATGGCTTTTAACTGACAAACTAGTCTAACTTCAAAAGCATCACGTAAACAAAAAGCTTGCAGATGCAGACCTTCCAGAACCATATTAGAAATGAGGTTTCATCAAGTTTCATCTTCAACAACATTTCATCTGCTGCAGCCTTGCAGCCAGAAACACATGAAGACAAGATAAAAACGGAGCATTGAGGGAAGTACGAGCACTGGCTCCCAACCAATCTCTCCCTTGATGTCACAAGAAAGAACTGTTTTTTTTGGTCCATATTGACGTAGCTGCAGGAAAGTCGTTTTGGTAACAACATTGTCATCACAGATATTTTTTGTCTTTCTGCTCCCTCTACTCTGGTATTTATCTTGAGTCATGTATTGCTGCCAAAGAAGACGATATGGTCTGAGGAGGGCTATGAAACGTTAGTGAACTATGGGGTTGGGAGTTGGTGGACAAGTGAAATGCAGCTTGGCTTAGCTGCAGCTATTATCATGATTTAGAGCTCATCGAGACCATTCATCACGCACGCGAACGCGAACACACACACACACACACACACACACACACACACACACACACACACACACACACACACACACACACACAGTAAATGGATTTACTGCTTGTTAGACACACGCGAAACCAACTGACCAACTGGTGTTTGCTTGGTGACGCATAGCTCTGCAGTTGTGCAAACGCTATTGTCATTGACTACCAGTAGAAGTATGTCACTAGTGCTAGCCTTGTTAGCTCGTTCAGCTAGCTAGCGTGCCTAGCCGCGAAAGACGTTATCAACGTTTTTCTCGTAGTGGTATGAGCTCACCTTCCGCGATCACCCTCTTGATCCGCAGTTTCATGTCACCGAGCTCCACGACTTGTCCGACGAAGTCATTCTGGTCCCGGCTGGACGCTCCGGACAAGCCGGGCCCGGCTAGGAAATCCAGTGCCGACTGGAACAGGGACATTTTATCACCAGCGACCCTGCTTCAGACTCACAGAGGCCCGGGTCCGGGTGAGGGAATGCGCCGTCTAATCCCGGCAGAAAACCCCGATGACGGTTTAGTCTGTTATAAAGGCTTTAAATCAGGTGATGTTAGTATTTCACTGAAAACAAACATCCTCTTCCTGCTGCTAGGCTGATGAGGCCGCCACCATCGCCACTGCTGACTTCCGTGAAGGGTGATGACGTTGGGGCACGATTAAGTCATGTGATGTAAGGGGAAACATGTATGAAACAAAAAAGGATGCTCGTCTCTTACGTTTGCATGTCACAACGTGTTCAAGTCCACGCTACCATCAATATGTAACTAAACTGTATGAAAAAAAGTAATTTTCGGTTCGCAATGAAAGTATTTAGAAACCCTAATTAATCAGGAAACATTTTGTATAGATGGATTATGACATTTCTGGCATATATTATTCAATGTGTGTTCAAATATAGTATATTTTATTAAATGCAGACAAATTGTGAATACCTCAAGAAATAGGCCTACCTTAAAATCTATTTAGACGCACCAGATACAGAACAAATGTTGTTCAACAAAGCTTTGGCAATGAAGTAATTCATAAAAGTTCTCTCTGAGATTGTATTTCTTCCTTTTATTGAGTATTGCTGAGGGTTTTGGTGCAACTATGCAGTTACATATTTTATTGTACATTTTCATATTTTCTATTTTTACATTATGGCATACTATTGCACTGTGTTTTACTGTTACTGCTATAATCATATAGATTCACACCAGGACAGTATTCTTGCAGTTCACATATTGTGTACAAGTACGCCATCTACTGGATATACACAGTGACATTCAGGTAGTACAGCAGTGAGTGTTTAAATGAGTGATGTTAGGATTATGATGATATAAAACCCAGGCTTGTATCAATGTGAGGTTGCTATGGAAGCCCATTCCTGCCAGCAAAAAAAAAAAAAAGATCACTAAAAAAAATAAGAAAAAAAAATAGTAACTTAAAAAAGAAAAGAAAATGTAATTCACAAAAAAAAAATCCACCCACAAAATAAATAATAATAATTCTAGTAATTTTAATTTTTTTAATTTTCCTTTTTTTCCACCAGCAAGAAAAAACGAAAAAAAAAAAAAAACTTTTGGTGCATCCATCTGTAACCATAACACTGACCAGATTTTTCCAGTTGCTATAGAAAGTCGAAATTATGAGATACTTTAACACAACAGTCATAGAAGCAGCTCTTCATAGGTTACTCTACATTTGACATATACATTGATTGTGAGTACATTGAAGACTTCTTTAAACGTGGCTTTACAACAGATGAAATACAGATGATGTTTCACATGGATTGTACTGAGCAAATGCACCCTTGAATAGAATGTTAAGCAAGAAGCAGCTCTGGAGTATAAAGAATGAAACCAATGTGGCTGAGGTGGCGACCAATAAACAGCAACTGGAAACATCTTTTTTTTTTTCTTTTTTGCTGACAGAGAAAAAGTAAAAAAAAAAAATATATATATATATAACAAATTAATTGTGTAGCCTTATCAAGCTTATAAGGATATTTTTACATCATATCCCCATTAAAAAAATAAATATCTTACCTAAGCTAGAAAAAAGAATATTAAAGAAATTAAAGAAGTCATTATATTTCACATTTACATTTTTAGAATGAGGTTAAGTGAAGCATGCAAGCCCTCTAAGGAGTGTTCAAATACACAAATAGTCTAGTTGAGCACCACGTAAAAATAAATGAAAGAATACAATAAAAGAGACAAGATTTAAGGATGCCATTCACACAGAGGGAGAAGAGACAGGAGATGTGGCAGGCAACACAAGATAAGAACAGGTAAGCAAAGACGTCAACACACAAGTTCAAGTTCCACACTGGTCTTCAAACCCAAGATGGCAGGTTCCAACTGAAATTATTTTAATAAAAATAAGATTCATCACTTCAGTTTTGTCAGTTTTTTTTTTTTATTAACTTTTCAGTATAGACCGTATTAGTCTTCAATCTGTGTGTTTAAGAGATGCTTTACTCTATATGGCTGTGAAGGTTGTTGTGGTTTAGAGTTGTGCCTATGCACTAAATTAACCAGTTCTATATCTATTGTCATGTGCACAAAGACATTTTTCGAGAGGCAGTCGTTGGCAATGATGTAAATCTTAGATCTTAGGCTCCCTCCAACAATATACATTTAATATGTATAAAACAAAAATCACACAAGTAAAAAAAGAAAGAAATCCAAGTGATAAAATAGTGCAAAGTAAAAAACAGGGATACATTATATAAAATACAATAATATTTGAGTAATTGCAAAATGAGTAAACTGTAATGTAAACAGGGATGTAGTAATATGAGTGAGTAGTAATACATATATACAGAGATGTAAACAGGTGTGAAAACAGTACGTAAAAGTAGGCTTTATAAAGGTAAAGGAGCTCAGGAGCTTGTCAAAGGCCTGACACCGAGAAGGCTGATTCATTGTAAAGCTCAAGGTTCAATGTGTGTCGGTCAGTAAGTTAGTATTTAAATCAATAAGAGTATGTATTCATTGTCCTTCATTTGCCAAAGTGTGCTGCAATATACTAAATCATGCTGCAACATGCAACATATTGCAAAATAAAATACAGGAATGACAGTTACACGTTTAACATTACAGGGTCCAAAGTGCGGGCATTGGGAAAGAATTCCATGATGAAATATAATGACAGATGTCGCTACTAATTTTTTTTCAACGTCAATGTGAGTCAGAATCAGTCAAATCAGCCACAAAAAGGTTTGTCAGCGAGACTGGAACATTTATTGAGGGTTTTGCAATCATTTTAAAGAAGGCTGACTTATAATGTCCCATAATGTTACAGTCAAGGAGAAAATGAAATGCAGTCCTAGGGAAAAGATGTGACATCCAAACCAATATTAGTTCATGGGGGAGTATTTCTTTTGAAAAAAAGCCTTCAAATGACGTCTATGCAAGCTTTGGCTTACTGCTGCAACTAGAAAAGGTCAATGCACTGCTTTGGCATGCAATGCATTTAGAATCCAACACAGCCACTATACAATACAGCACGTACTTATCAGAATGTACTGAGATTTACAGAGAAAGGATGTTGTGGCCAAAGAATGTTTAAAGATGCATCATGCATTCCCACTTTGTTGGTAAGACCCACAACATTTATACTGGTTGCTGTGCCAGTGTTTGTGGTAAACAGGGAGACCATGAGCAATACTAGCTGCTTCCCTTATTTATTTATTTTAACATTCATTTGAACCTTTCTAAATGGTCCGCATAGTGCACCAGCCATAGAATCAGTTAATTTGTATGTTTGGGCAATATAATGGAAATAATCACATCCACCTATTGGTATCATCATGTTCTACACCCTTTCCTATGTGTTGGCTAAAGCTTTAATCAAGGTCTTACCACAGCCCCTTTGATAAAAGCATAGTCCAAACACGTCTGGTTTAGAGGTTGATGTACCTCATTATAATGACTCGGCAAAACTCAGAAGACACAGTGTGATTTCACAGCATGTATCTGATCCACATACAGCGGGTAAAATAAGTATTGAACACGTCACAGAAGAGGCCCACGGAATCTTCAAGATTTGAAGACCGTTTGTGTGGAAGAATGGGCCAAAACCACACCTGAGCAATGCATGCGACTAGTTTCTCAGGAGGCGTCTTGAAGCCGTCATTACCAACAAAGGCTTTTGTACGAAGTATTAAATAAATTTCAGTAAGCGTGTTCAATACTTTTTCCCTGTGTCATTCCATTTTATTACACATAACTTAATTTCTGAACTTATTTGTTTGGATTTCTTTGTATGTATGGATTACCTGGGTTGTTACTGACATCTGGTGAAAATTTCATGTCAATAGCCCCTTTAGAAATATATTTACTGAGAAAAATGGTGACGTGTTCAATACTTATTTTACCCGCTGTATTTGCTCTTGGATTTCATGGAGTGCGATACGAGGCCACCGTTTTTGCAATCTGGACTCTGGGTCCGAGGCACTGGAGACATTATTCATGAGCACTGTGAATGAAATGTAAATTTAACACTGAATGAGTATTATTGTGTTCATTGTTATTTGTGTATCATTGAAACAAATACAAAAAATGTCAGACGCTGGGATCACAAAATATCTTTTTGTAACCTCTCTCTTAGCAAGCCAGGATTTTTTTGTATTTTTTTATTCACTTATGCTTTTATGTGGAGGTGGTATTTTAGGTTCGCCTGATGTCAATGGATACATTTCCAATTGCACTTTGTTGATGACTGAACGATGCAGGGCACTGGGATTGCCATGGTGCCTGAAAGAGACTGTAATACTAATTTTCACAAACTGTAAAAGCATCACGTTTTGTTAACAGAAAAGTGTGCAAAGACTTTCGTGTCATTGTGAAATTGCCTCAGGTAAGAGAATTAAGGGCATACAGAAATACAAACTAGACAAGACTAGACTGAACATGGCTTAACCAGAAGGGTTGGAATCATTGCATCAAAGTTGAGAAGGCCTCACCAGACAGGGAGGGGGGCCGTTCTTCCCTCTCATTGATTGGGCACACCCCTAAACATTCCTGCCTTATTGCTCCCTGATTGGCTAATATGCCCTCCTCTGAAGCGTCAAATCCAGCTTGCCATTGATCAAGCGACAGGCCAGTCCAACGCTGATGATACGCCCTCAGCATAGACCGATCCGTCGGCTGATGTGGAACCAGTATGCTGGGGACCAATCAAAACCCTTCATTTTGACAGGCAACTTCCCCGCGTGAACGAGACTCGTCTGTTCAATTCTATTGCGTGTTCACGTGTGGGTGATGTTCAAGATTTCTACGGAGTCCCACGACGGTGTTGTATAAAATCCACGAAATGTATTAATTTTACCAAAAAAAAGTGGGTGCATTTCTACTGGCAAGTGAATAATCTCATATTCTTAACGGTGAGCATGTACAGTATAATGACAAACTATCTGTTTTTCCAGTATGGCCAGTAGGGTTACATTGCCATATTTCAGAGGCATATTTCACAGACAGGCAGGGCGAGGTCGTGGAATAATTTGCATACTTTAGATAACTCAAGAGAGAAAGAGAGAGAGAGAGAGAGAGAGAGAGAGAGAGAGAGAGAGAGAGAGAGAGAGAGAGAGAGAGAGAGAGAGAGAGAGAGAGAGAGAGAGAGAGAGAGAGAGAGAGAGAGAGAGAGAGAGAGAGAGAGAGAGAGAGAGAGAGAGAGAGAGAGAGAGAGAGAGAGAGAGACAGACAGACAGACAGACAGACAGACAGACAGACAGACAGACAGACAGACAGACAGACAGACAGACAGACAGACAGACAGACAGACAGACAGACAGACAGAGAGAGAGAGAGAGAGAGAGAGAGAGAGATAGAGAGAGAGAGAGTGAGGGAAACTATTTTGGTCACAGTTGTGACAAAAGAGATACAGATCACATCAAGTTAAGTACAAGTATTTCAAATTTCTTTCTAAAGTTTGACTATATAAAACGGTGAAAATATGAAGTTATAAAGTTTAGCAATTTATCATAATATTTTGGCGGGATACACGTTTTTTTGTATCAAGGGTCTGGAGACACACCGGTGATATTTTACTTTCATTCTAGCAGAACTTTTGACAGAATATCTGTAATTTGTTTTAAATTATGATTTGGTAGGGTGCAAGCTTTTCTATATCATTGCTCTCAATCAATCAAACTCATTTCCTCAGCTAAAATATTCACTTAATCTCGCATATGAGAACAAGATTAGGGGTTGAAATATTGATAGTATAATTTACACATGATAAGTGTGAGTACAGCTATCCTCACTGAAGATTGTGAGACAGCCTACAGATCTTACAGATCACTATCTATCTATCTATCTATCTATATCAATATCAATATCAATCAACGTACATATACAAATCATTTTGTGTAACGTTGAACACTTTGCGTTCTTGAACCCAGCTCGCTCTGCGACGTCATGACGCCAGGGCGTGGCCTGTCAGTTTACCTCGGCAGCCCCACGCTCGCCTCTGACAGAGAGCCCTGGTTAGCTGTCGCGCGCTGTAATTCCCCAGCCATTCAAACCAAGCAGCTCGCCGTGTGATCTAAATTTAACCCCAAACACGAGCCCTCAG